>OZ017740.1:124771095-125371095 GCA_963969285.1 Odontomyia ornata
ATGTTCTACCGAGAGGTACCTGGTAGGTTCGAGCAAGTTCATGAATGGAGTGACGTCACTTGCAGATGTTGATCATGCTTGTTGGGTTCGAGTAAATTCATTCGTTGACGTTCTTAATGATGATGAAAACAATTGCGACAGTAGCTCGCAGAATTATTTGTACATGTAATTATTTGTACATGTAACACTACCCCCACCTCAGTTCTTTTCGCCCCGAAAAGATGTGTCGCTATTTGTAGTCAATTCTCCCTGGGTGTAATATGGGGCAAGACGGTCCAGATGCACGATTTTCATTTTAGCTCTCGGCTTACGATGTTCCTGTATTCGGTATACGACGTCGTTGATTCGCTTTGTAACTCGGTATGGTCCCTCCCAATTATGTTGCAACTTTGGAGACCTACCCTTTCGCCGTTGCGGGTTATAAAGCCACACCAAGTCATCTTGCTGGAAGCCAGTAGAATTAGCCTTTAGATCATACCTGGTCTTCATGCGGTCAGTAGCCGATTCGAGGTGTTTTCGCACTGTCCGATGTATCTGGTTCAACCGTTGTCTTAGATCACTTGCGTACTCCGAGATCGTTTGGGGTTTCTCAGGGGGTGTTCCGCACTTTATATCGGCTGGCAAACGAATAGTCTTTCCAAAAATGACTTTGGCTGGGGCTTGGCCCGTCGACGCATGTTCAGCGGCTCTATACGCCATTAAAAATAGTGGGATATGTCGGTCCCAGTCCCTTTGGTTCTCGTCAACCATTTTGGCCAGGTGTTTATTGAGCGTGCCGTTGAAACGTTCGACCATTCCATCGGATTGGGGATGCAGCGGTGTTATCCTCGTTTTCCGTATTCCCAGCTGCTCGCACATTTCGCTAAAAACTAGTGACTCAAAGTTTCGGCCTTGATCCGAATGTAGTTCACAAGGCACGCCGTACCTGCTGACCCAATTTAACACTAGCTGTTCGGCTACAGTAGTTGCTTCCTGGTTGGGAATGGGGTAGACCTCGGGCCACTTGCTGAAATAATCAGCTACAACCAGCGTGTATCGATTTCCCCATTCAGATTCAGGAAAGGGTCCAGCGATGTCAACAGCAATCCTTTCGAATGGCACGCCTACGTTATAGGTTTGCATTTGTCCTCTCAGTCGTCGCTTTGGGCCTTTGACGGAAGCGCAAATTGTGCATCTGCGACACCAGTCCTCTACGTCTTCTTGAGCGTGGAGCCAGTAGAATCTTTCCCGCAATTTCGCTAAGGTTTTGTTAACACCAAGATGGCCTCCCGAGGATCATTCATGCATTTCCTTAACCACATCGTGGATTCGGCTTTTGGGTAGTATAGTTTGCATCCTATAGAAGCTGCCATCCGCCGTTTCCCATTTCCGCTTGAGTACACCACCCTCCACCTGAAGGGAGTTCCATTGTGCCCAAAAGCTTTTCAGGGTTGCGCCATGCGTTGAAACGTCCTTCCACTCAGGTCGCCCAGTCGTCTCCTTCCATACGAGCAATGGTCCGATGTCTTCATCGGCTAGCTGGGCATTTCGAATCTCCTCCGATGACCAACCTTAATCGAATTCGGCCGTTATCAGTCGCAGATCAACGGGCGGTTCCTTTTCCTCAATCCGTCGGCAATGCTTGCAGTTAGCTGGACATGGGCGACGAGATAGGGCGTCAGCATTTCCATGAACTCCGCCCTTTTGATGAACAATTTCGTAGTCGTATGACTGCAATCTTTCGATCCATCTCGCAACTTGTCCCTCGGGGTTTTTGAAGTTAAGTAGCCATCTCAATGATGCATGGTCCGTTCGAAGAACAAATTTCTGGCCATATAGGTACTTGTGGAACTGATTGGTGGCCTCTATTATAGCCAATAGCTCCTTCCTGGTCACGCAGTAGTTCCTCTCACTTTTTGAAAGAACTCGACTGTAATACGAGAGGACTCTTTCTTCGCCATTGATCTGCTGGGAGAGTACAGCTCCAATACCGCCGTTGCTTGCATCGGTGTCAACCACAAACATTTTTCCGGGTTTCGGATACGCCAGTACGGGTGATTCACATAGCTTTTCCTTCAGGGTCTCAAAGGGTGTCTGGCATTGTTCATTCCAGACATACGGACGATTTTTCTCGGTTAGCTGATGGAGACACTTAGCTATTTTGGCAAAGTCTTTGACGAATCTTCGATAGTAGGTCGCCAGACCCAGAAAACTTCGTAGTTGGCGCTTGTTGTTTGGTGTTGGCCAACTTTTCACGGCTTCAATTTTCTCAGGGTCTGTTTTGACCCCTTCTGCTGATACGACGTGTCCCAGGTATTTTACTTCATCTGCGAAAAGAGTACACTTGTCGGGACTAAGTTCCAAATTTGCCAGTCGTAATCGGGAGAAAACCTCTTCTAAGTTCCGCACATGCTCTTCGAACGTTCTCCCGATGACGATGATGTCATCTAGGTACACCAACCAGGTTTTCCAGGTTAGACCACGTAGCACGTATTCCATCAAGCGTTCGAAAGTGGCTGGAGCATTGCAAAGCCCAAACGGCATCACCACAAATTGCCACAATCCGGTCCCAACTGAAAATGCGGTCTTCTCACGGTCCTTCTTGTCAATTTCTACCTGCCAGTAGCCACTCTTGAGATCGAGTGTAGAAAACCATTTTGCGTCGGCTAAAGTGTCCATGATGTCATCGATCCGTGGGAGCGGGTAACTATCTTTCTTAGTGACGTCGTTAAGCTGCCTATAGTCGACACAAAAGCGAGTGCTACCATCCTTTTTCTTTACTAGAACTACAGGCGCGGCCCATGGACTTACAGAAGGTTCGATAATGCCTTGTTTTTCCATGTCCGAGATGAGTGCGCTCACTTCTCCTTGTTTGGCTATAGGGAGACGTCTTGGTGCTTGTCGAATCGGCTTGGCTCCCTGTGTGTCTATGACGTGAGTTACCAAACTCGTTCGGCCTTGGTCATCCGGGCTTGTTGAGAAGATGTCACTGTACTTGGTGACCAGATCAGAGGCTCGTTTGAATAGCTGCACCGGCAATTTGACTTGCTTCAATATTGCAGACGTGGATTCCCTGGCTTTTTCTGTGCCTTGCCTCCTTTTCCAATGATGGTTGTGAGTAGCTTCCAAAGAGGTGATGGTGGAAACAGGCTGGCAGCTGCCGATGACTTCTCCCGCTTTGATGCTCGTGGTTGAATCTGCGGGGTTAAGGACTCTAACCGGCACATATCCGTTCCTTAAAGATCTTACAAGGCTACGTCCTACAATCAAACTGCGCAATGCGGACGTCTTCGTTGGCTCTATCAGATAAGATCGGTGGTCTCCTGAATCACCATCAAGCTTGGCCCATACAATGCTTTCGGAAGAATTCGGTACATCAGTGTCAGTACATGCCACTACATTCATCTTGGAAATTTGGACGCTGGGATCCTCCATCAGTACTTCGACATTCTGCCATTTCAATACTCGTTTACCCAAATCCAACGTGATTCCATGTGGTCGCAGAAAATCCATTCCGAGAATGCAGTCATCCATAATATTCGCAACCAGAAAATTGTGTCGGAACACAAGGTCTCCCAACTGTATCCGGAGGTTGACCTCTCCATGAACAGGTGCAGTTTCTCCCGTAGCTGTCCGTAGTGAGAAAATTCTGCCCTTGTGAAGTTGTTGCTGTCTAACTAGGTCTGGTCGGATAATCGATCGGGTGGCACCAGTGTCGATTGTTATGGTGCAGTGTTCTCCGTCAACTTGACCTGGAAGGCATAAGTCCGCTTCTCCACGATGTAGTCTTGACACGGTGATGGTGGTGCTGGGGACGTCGATCCTCCTAGCCAACCTCTGCCCCACAAATTTGGCTCTTGCAGTTTGATGGTCCTCCATTCTAGGCTCCTGACACGGTCTGAATCTCCACCATCCTGGACAATAGCTCCATTTTCTTCGCTTCTTACAGTCTTTTTGCAGGTGCCCTTTTTCTCCGCAATCCCAGCATCTAGGCGCACCATTACCCTGCGGCTCTCGCTCATTTTCCACGCGCTCACACCTGCACTCGTCTGCCGCCACTTCACGGACCCGGGCAGTGGTACGAGTCGCATTTTTCGCTGCCTCATAGTTCAGACTATAAACCAATGCGTCCTTAACCGTTTGCTTTTGAGCTAAACGCACGGCTTGTTCCAATTCCGGGTCCTTTAGTGCGCTGATGAATGCCTCTGTCGCTGCATCATCTCGATGTTCTGGGTCGTAGGCTGGGTAAGCCAAAAGTGCTAGTCGCTCAATGTCTTGGGCTAACTGCTGTAGGGTCTCACCAGACTTCTGCACCCGATGC
Organism: Odontomyia ornata; assembly: GCA_963969285.1. NCBI lineage: Eukaryota > Metazoa > Arthropoda > Insecta > Diptera > Stratiomyidae > Odontomyia > Odontomyia ornata. The sequence goes on from OZ017740.1 coordinate 124,775,396, forward strand.
CTTAGCTGTGACCGATAAATCTGCTTTAGATGATCGTCTCCATAACGCATGTCGAGCGCATTCATTATAGCATTCGGGTTTGAGTGCAATTCATCGGGGATGGTCTGCAAAAGCTCGGCAGCTGGGCCTCTTAGAGCAAGAATCAATGCAGTTGCTCGTTCCTGGTCATTCCAGCGATTCGCCCTTGCGGCAGCTTCAAACTGGGTCTTGTAAATACTCCAGACCGTTTGCCCATCGAATATTGGTGCTTGGACATTTCTGGATGTGCTTTGCGCTGCGGTTATAAGCGGGGCTGGTGAGGTGGTTACTACTGCCTTCGCTGCTTCCAATTCTTTTTTCACTTTTTCCATCTCATGGTTCATTCTCTCTTCAACCTGGCTGATCTCATAGTTGATTTTCTCCTCAACTTGGCTGACCTTCTCCTCGACCTGGTAAACCTTTTCCTCGACGCATTTAATTTGATTGTTCAGGCTACCGAGCTCCACTTTTATTTCGGTTGACTGTTTTTGCACTTCCTTGATTTCGATCGCTTGTTGGTCCATCTTCGCTGATTGTTCATCTAGCTTCGTCGTTAAATTGGACGACTGTTCATTGAGCTTCGCAGTTAAATTGGATGACTGTTCATCTAGCTTCGCAGTCAGACTTGATGACTGTTCATTTAGCTTCGTTGATTGTTCGTCTAGCTTCGCAGTCAGACTGGATGACATTAGCATCAACATTTGCATCAGCGCATTTTCTGGCTCCTTTGATTTTGGTGTGTCCACTTCTCCACCTTCTGCGCCTTTTTCCGCATCGGAGAGCTCACCCGAATCCAGATTCACGCCTTCCGACTCGATCGCGTCACGCAAGCGTGCAATCAGTATGGCCTTTGTACCTTGTGTAGCCAGATTTCGTTGTTCCAACTCCTCTTTGAGCTCCGATATGCTCAATTGATTAATTTTAGGATGCAAATTTCCTGGCATTTTTATTGTTTCGGCTATTTTTCCACGTTAATTTTCACAATTGTGCACTTTAAAATTGTTTAAACGTTTTCACTTCCAAAATTTTAATCTCACTTCTCGACACCATTGTCGCGTGTTATGGTTCGCGGAAATAATTTTAACATTCCGGGAAAGTGAAAACGCAATGTCTTTTAATTTAAGTTAAAAGTGTTTATTTAATGCACAATAATCAGTTAACACTTTCACTAATTTTAATTGTCACTATTAAAATAAATCTAACACTTGTCCATAAATTTATTATCGCAATTGTCTTCTAAATCACTTCACTATTACGAAACACACTCCATAAATTTACTATCGCAGTTCTTATCGCGGTCGAATGAATGATTATTCATTCAGCTCGCCTTTATATAGGGTCTCTACCTATTCACCCATTTCTCGTACATGGGCGAATGTTCTACCGAGAGGTACCTGGTAGGCTCGAGCAAGTTCATGAATGGAGTGACGTCACTTGCAGATGTTGATCATGCTTGTTGGGTTCGAGTAAATTCATTCGTTGACGTTCTTAATGATGATGAAAACAATTGCGACAGTAGCTCGCAGAATTATTTGTACATGTAATTATTTGTACATGCAACAATATATATATATATATATATATATATATATATATATATATAATATATATATATATATATATATATGTGTATATATATATATATATATATATATATATATATATATATATATATATATATATATATATATATATATATATATATATATATATATATATATATGATACTCTCCGCAATAGGTCATAATTTTTGCGTCTTTTGAGTTTTGGCACATTTACAAGTACTCCGACGTCGACATTATTACTTCCGCACAGTAAAATTTCTTGATATTTCGTTAAAATGGCATTGGGCCTATAAGCTAATGAAACTCGCGTGGTGGTTTTACAAAGACTAAATTTATTGTCATTTGATACAGGCAGGTAGGTACACATAGTTCATCATAGATACCGCTAGTAGTATATAAAATGCATTATTTTGATATCAATCCTAACAACCTTCGCTTTTCACTTTATTTCTTTTGAATTTTATTTAATATTCTATTGCTCAGAGAAAGTCCTCTTTAAACATTTATAGGCCGCTCCTGCAACTTATCCCCAAACTGTGAATTTAGTTTATATCATAGTTCTCTAGATAATGCTCTGTGTTGCGGAGAAGGTCGTCCCATCCGAAACTAAAAATGTCTCTTCGAAAGTCGTTTTCGTGAACTGCTAAATTTTATATGTACTACGAAAATAAAATAAATTTCTCTGAAAATTTATTCCTTTTAAAATCGTAATTGTGTTTAAATTCACTTTAATATCCTCTCATTCAGTGCATTATCTAATGCACGCACGTGGCAATTCTTGAGGTGAAACTTTAATCGCAATTCAAACAAAAAATATCAGACAATATCTGTAAAACATTTTTATTTTCCAATTCTTTATCCACACATACCAGTTTACCATCCAAGATTCATGCATAGAACACCAAAAAAAGTAATACCGCGTGCAATTCAGTATAGGCCAAGGACTCATTTTGCATATCGCGAGCATGACCATTCAACCTAAAATTTTATACCACATGTGCACACTCATACATGCAAATGATGTTTAAATGCAAATTCTGTCATTACGTAGATCGGTGTATTTGATTCTATAATTGTTCAATTTCGTATATTTATTAGTGTACATATTAAACATTTATATAAATAAAACAGACAAATGGTAAACGAGGACAATGAACCCGCGATTTTTCAAATCAATATGCGGAACGTGCGCTTCACCTCCCCATGATGTATGCAGACATAGAGTAAGTTATCTCTATATGTACTGCCAATTCAGTTCAATGTGTAGTAAGATGTTTAATACTTTTTGGTTTGCCTTTTCTTCTGCTTATACAGGGTGCTGTTATTATTTTGGCAGGATATTGGTTACTTTCGAGTTGTCATTTTGTATACTTGTAAAAGCAATAAATAATTTTATGATTATTAGCAATTTAGGAAATTTTATAGGCTGGCCCTAATTTTAGGTCTTATTTTTCTATAGAGACTAATAATAGTACGGAGAGTCAACTGAAATATATTTTGCAATAAAATATGCTTATCGAAGACTTGTCAAATTCCTTCCACCCTATCCGTCTCATCTAAATCAAAAGCTCCGCCCTTGTAGAGCATTCAAAACGAAGGAGATTTCTACGAGCCCACAAGTAATCAGCAAATATGTCTGCAATTTACCTGCTTGAATTATGTATGATGCCGACCATGATTACTAATTTTATCCATTTAGAGGTTTATAAGCCTAGACCAGCTGTGAATAGACCACTTTGTAGCTCGATTACAATAACTAGTTGGAGCATTTTAGTGCATAGCATTGTCCGGATTAATTGCTAAATAATTTCGGCTGCTTCATTTGAATTCAAATCTTCATCTTCTTCGTAAAACAAAAATTGATAAAAAAGCAGCAAAAACTTTTCATGTTAAATCATATTTGTTAAAATGCTCAGATCTTCTTAAATTCTTTGGATTTTAGTGATGTCATCGTCTGATTAAGATAAATCAAATGCACATGCGCTCTGTTATAAACCAGCTATTCATATTCCTTGGTCATATACGTTTTTAATTGAGAATAGGGTTGTCGCTTGAAAAATTAAATTCAGTATCTTAAAAAATTTTCCACTGCGTGCATTTTGAGTGTGGGGTAGCAGAGTTTCAGTAGGCTTTAAATCATGGATTGTTAGGTAGGTAGAGTTGTTTAATGGGAGCCTCCGCCGATTCCCTCACTTAGGCTTAAATGGACACGACCTTTGAATTATGAACATCACCCTACCGGCCTCACCTCCTACCGGCCTCACCTCCTACCGGCCTCACCTCTGGGCCTACCGGCCTCACCTCTGTGAAATTGAAGTTCACAGCATTTTTGGTTGACTTAAAATCAACCAGTAATATAGTTTTGACTCTTGATTTTCCTACGTTTGCTCATTCAATTTCAAAATTGCTTAACTTATTTTCCGCTGCCAATAGCCGAGCCTGTCGCTTTGTCCGAACACATTTACTGGCGTAACATTTTCTGCCTTGTTGTTAGCTTTTTCTGAGGAAGTTACATTAGTATCTTTATCGAAATTACCTTCGACATCTTTCACAATGTCCATATCGTCTGTCAGTCTGTAGTGATTTGCTGTTCAAAACGCTCGAACGAAATCGGAACCGACCTCTCATCGGTTCTAGACGTGAAGTCTTTGGACGTGACAACGGACTGTACCCTACAGGTGAACAAGTCTGGACACAGCTTAGTCTACTCCGAGGTGGCTGCTGGCTAGCTAGCTAGTTCGGAGAGGAGTTCGGTCGCAGGTCTCACGTAAGCAGACTAAGTCCGAAATACAAGAACTCAGCCACCGGTTCACATGCCCGTTTCAAGCGCCTCAAAAATACAAGCATACGGAAAAGAAACCTACTTTACTTTAACATCTTCCGTATTTCTTCCAATCTTTCAGACAACAACAAACACTAGATTTAATTTCGCGTTCCCGAATATCACCGACGCGGTACCGAAAAACATCCTAATCTAACGCGAACTTCGACACAACCTACTCTAATGACAAATGCAAAACGCGAAACAAATTATGGTACCGCGTACCACATGCGACGCGAAACCGGCCGTCCGTGGATATCTACAACCCTACCCTCGTCATGCCATACTTACCGTTTGCTACCACTCCTGCTGGATGAGAAGGGCATGCTGGAAAGGTAAGACGTCGTTATAATTTAGCAGTTCATTTCGACTTCAATTTTTTTCTTTTATCATAAAAATTGCAAACATAATAAAATAGAATATTATTGCAAGAAAAAAAAGCACTAGAGCGTATGAATCAACCTATTGATTTAGAAAGTCATAAAATTGAAACAAGAAAAGTTGTTTTTATGAACACTAAGACCTTCCTTAAAAAAAAATTAAGTTACATCTAAATTGAATTTTAATAGATATATCACTTCATATGTCGAACTTTTATCTTATAGCTAATTTATAACATACAATATATTTCTCGTAAAACATCCCTTTCTATTGCTTTAGGGCAGGGGTGCTCAAACTCAAACTGCTGGCGATCTACCTCAATATTTTTAGACTACTTACGATCGACTCTGAGAGACTGCAAGTGTGTGTGATGCAGGGTTGTCGTACATACACGATACAGCCTACCTACCTAGGTAGGGCGTACCGTAGCATATATAGATATTAGCTTTCTGCACAATATAGGTACATTATTTTAGTCAAGGTTTGGGTTAGGTTTAGTTAGGTTCTTCTCTACAATATCAATGAAAAAACTCATAGTTCTTCAAAATTGCGAGTTCATTGGTTGTCACAAAACAAAAGAGTTACATATGGTGTTAAACTTAACTAAAGAGTGGCTTTGGATGTTGAAGCGTGGCACTGCATGTCCTCAGCATACTTTTCATAAGATGGTACGTAACCACTGAGTGCTAATCGCAAGCATGATGACATATGATCGTCAGTTAGTCGATTGCGATATTTTGACTTAATTATCTTCATTTCAGAAAATGCAGACTCGCACAAGTAAGTTGACCCAAAAAATGTCGTCAGTTGAAGGGCGATTTGCCTTACATTCGGATATTTATCTTCAGATATAAAACACCAGAAATTTGTATCAGTTGCTGTAGCTTTGAGATGTATATCTGATATAATCTGCACCAACTCATTTTCAACAGAACACGAGTTCATATTAAACTGACTTGCTATTTCAGTAGCTAATTCCTCAATGTTTTTACATGAAAAAGGATAACTCATAAATGATGCTATATTTTCCAATTTACTGCAATCATAAAAACGCATTTCGAATTGTCCCAAAATATTTGATAATTCAGCCTCATACGTATCATAATTCAACTGAGGAATCCTTGCTTTCAAAGACGGAAAATGTTTCAGATCCTTTCTTTTCAGTTGATCCATCGTAAGTTGCAATTTACTTTTGAATGCGTTTACTGCGCTAATCATCTCAATAATAGTTTTTCCTTTACCTTGAAGCTCCAAGTTAACGGTGTTTAAGTGCATTGTGATGTCAGTCAAAAATGCCAAATCATTTAGCCATTTTTCGTTTTTCAAAATTTGAGTGTCATCACCTCTTTCGTCTAGAAAAGCTGTTATTTCGGGCAATAATTCTTGAAACCTTTCTAGGAATTTTCCGCGACTCAACCACCTGACGTCCGTGTGAAGAACTAAATCAGTGTGTTCAGCTGACTCCCTATCTTCCAACTGCAACTGGAAGAGCCGCCGTTGCAAGCTACGTGCACGGATGGAATTCACAATTTTTGTTGCAATGCCCATAATTTCCTCCGTGTTTAAAACTTTTGAACACAAAACTTGTTGATGTATAATGCAATGGAATGAAAAAAATGAAGGGAATTCTTCCCTAGCTCGAAACAATGCCACAAAACCGTTTTTGTTTCCAGTCATTGCCGGTGCTCCATGGGTTGTAATGCACACTAATTTATATATTGGTAGCTCGTAGTTTTTTACAAAATTGAAGAAAACATCTTCGCCACGGGTCTTCCCCTTCAGAGGAATGATTGTCAAAAATTTTTCCTTAGCCAACATGTCATTGAATACCATTCGAATAAAAATACACAGCTGGGCAGTGTCTGTCATATCGGTGGATTCGTCGAACTGTAAAGAAAAGTATGTACATTCCATGATATCATGTTTTAGTTTATCTGCGATGTCCTGACTCATGACTTCAATACGCCTTGTGACAGTCGAACGAGATAACTGAAGTTCTCTAATAGCAGACATGATTTCTGTTTTATTTTGAAAATCTCCAAATAAAGTCTCACCCGCTTCAATAAATGCTTCCTTCACCACCGATCCATCTTCGAATGGTTTCTTGTGTTTCGCCAATATATGAGATATTTTAAATGACGCGATCGTAGTAGCTTTTGATTGTTTGGCTGGTCTTGTGAACATGGATTGTTCTTTTTTCAAACAAGATATCAAATCACTTACTTTTCGTTTTCTTAATTCACTCTGTGGCGGAAAATCCTTTTCATAGTTTTAATGAACCGTTTTATGATGCCTCTCTAAGTTACCACGCTTAGGTATTGCAACTGACGCACGATAAATAACACAAATGCACTTATCCTTCACCATACAAAAAAAAAATTCTTCCTCCCAATCCTTGTTAAAATGATACGTTTTAGATTTCTTCACTGCACTCATTTTCCGCTATTTAATAATAAACTTTGTATCGACGTAGGATCGCCATCAAGGTACAATTCAGAATGACTCCAATTCCTGCAGGCGCAACATTTATATCGGCGTGAACGAAAGTCTCGAATGTTCCCGTCAAACGCGCCGTCCGAAACTAGACTGTACTGTCTCTTGTTGTTTCTAGACTAGACTGTACTGTGTACTGTCTAGTCTAGAAACAACACGGCTTTTCTTTGAAAAGTGCCGCGCGTTCCTTTGATAAAGCCACCTTTTGCCGTAAGCAGTGTTATTTTATTACGTAATACATTTTTGTAGTTTAGTTACCTACCTACTTATTAAAATTTTTTTTCTTCTCGAGATCTACCCAAAAAGCACTCGCGATCGACCGTTGAGCACCCCTGCTTTACGGTTTTAAGTTGTATTTTTATGTTAACTTCTTAATTTCTTTATAATTAATAGTTTAAATTCTTTTTTTTGCTAAGCTTCTATCTATGCTATACCATTTGACTATACTATACTTTGGAAATATATATACGTAAAAGGCCAATTGAAAAGTTCCTGGTCTGATACACAGATAGTGGTGCTAGTATTAAATCCATATGATCTTTAGTTAATACCGGCCTTCAAACGATACGTGTCAAAATATGACAGCAGTCCGACCATTAGTTTGTGAGATATTGCGTTGTGAGTGTAGCTACTTTTGCTATTTGAAAAAACATGGCAAAAAAAGAATTTCGTGTGCTGATGAAATATTGCTTTTTGAAGGGAAAAAATACAGTTGAAGCTAAATCTTGGCTTGCTGAAGAGTTTCCGGGCTCTGCACTAGGAAAATCAACCATCATTGATTGGTATGCTAAGTTTAAACGTGGTGAATTGAGCACCCCATGTGACAGCGAACGCAGTGGATGCCCGAAAGAGGCTGTCGCCGACGAAAACATCAAAAAAGTTCACAAAATAATTTTGAATGACCGTAAAGTGAAGTTGATCGAGATAGCAGACATTGTTAAGATATCATCTGAATGTGTACATTAAATCATTCACGAATATTTGTACATGAGAAAGCTGTGTGCAAAATGGGTGCCGCGCGAGCTCACAATTGATCAATAGCAACAACGTGTTAATGATTTTGAGCAGTGTTTGAAGCTGTTTAAGCGCAATAAACCTGAATATTTGCGTCAATATGTAACAATGGATGAAACATGGCTTCATCATTTCACTCCGGAGTCCAATCGGTAGTCAGCTGAGTGGACTGCACACGATGAACCGAATCCAATGCGAGGAGAAACACAATAATTAGCTGGCAAGGTTATGGCTTCAGTATTCTGGGATGCGCAAAGTATAATATTGTTGCGTGTTATATTTCGCGGCCAATAATTTTAATGTTCCGGGAAAGTAAAAACGCACTGTCTTTTAAATTAGGTTAAAAGAGTTTATTTACTAAAAATGCACAATTTATAATTTCACTATTTTACAAGTCGTCTATCAATTTTTACTTCAACTTTCCATCAAAATCACTTCACAATCACTCAATCAATATCGCCTTTACCTCGCGCTCCACTCTATCGCAGTTTTTACTATCGCGGTTGTAATGAATCCCCCCATTCATTCAGCTCGGCTTTATATAGGGTCTCTAGTCATTCAATTCATTTCTCGTACATTGGCGAATTACCCGGAATATTCGGGCAGCTTAATAAATGGGGCATTAACGTCGCTTTCACATGTTGATCATGCTTGGCGGGTTTTCGAGTACATTCTTTTGTTGATCATGATGTTGTGAAAGCAATTACGACAGTAGCTCGCAGAATTAGTGGTACATCTAACAATATTCATTGATTACCTCCAAAAGGGCCAGATCATCAACAGCGATTATTATATAGCGTTATTGGATCGTTTAAAGGACGAAATTGTTATAAAAACGGCTCCATTTGACGAAAAAAAGTGTTGTTTCATCAAGACAATGCACGGTGTCACAAATCAATGAAAATAATGGCCAAATTGCATGAATTTGGCTTCGAATTGCTTCTGCATCCACCGTATTCGCCAGAACTGGCTGACTTTTTCCTGTTCTCAGACCTCAAAAGAATGCTCGCTGGCAAGAAATTTAGTGCCAATGAAGAAGTAACCGCCGAAACTGAGGCCTATTTTGAAGCGAATGACAAATCGTACTACAATGCGTACAATTATATTTCGCCTATATTTTACATCAACTTTCGTGTATTTCGTGATAGACAAAACAGACAAAAGTACAAATTGTTGTGAAGGTACTTAAAGTATTGTACATTATTTTTGATACGAATATATTATACAGACCGCGGCTTATTCAGCGAGTCCAGCGCAAAAATGCAAGAGTAAAAAAATCTACAAAGCGTCGATACTTTGGTGTTTTATTCAAAATACTAGTCCAGATATTCTAATATGCATTCTTCACCTGACAGAAAACCCTATCAAATGCGTATGAACCTAACATCATAGTTATTCCTTAGCAAGAATGTGTCCTGTGATTATCTGTTTTTTTTTTACATTTAACAAGCTATATATGCTACTTGTTTTGTCAATATGAGTAGATCTAATTGTGAACTATTCTACTGATTAGATGAGATTTATGTCTTGTCATTGTATCGAACTATTTATCTTGTGTCTAGAAATGTTAACATGAAATATAACAAAACGAAGGCTGACATTACAAAATTAAAAGATAATAGGAAGTTGCTTCACATAAAAAGCTGCATAGCTCAGTCTTTAAACTGCGTAGCTCGTTCTCCGTAAACATGCTTACTTTGGTTTTCAAAAGAAGGTACGAAGAAAAATTAATTCTTAAACAGAGCTCTATATGTTTGATATGATTTATGTTAAGAGACAGTGCAGTGATGAATACTTTTCTTGCAAGATTTTCGCTGTAGATGAAAATTCTATCATTTGATGGCTTCATCCAACAAAATATTTGCCGGATGATGATCCAAGAACACATCCTAGTTGATAGATCATCCGATAAATTTAACAGGTCCTCAATGCAAGTACCTTCACGGATGTATCGAACTACAGCATGCCCCGTCGAAGATGAAGTGCTAGAAGTCTTTTCCGCCACGTGAAGTTTGTATACTAGATCTGAGACTTTGCATGGATGTATAAATTATCAGTCACTGCATTAAAAAATACCTCAAGGTCAGTAACACTCAGTTTTCATGCTGGTTGAAACTATGTTATATATCATAATAGGAAGAATCCAAGTCCACTCTCTATATATGTTCAAGCTGCAAGCAATTTCCCCCTACCTGAATGCATTTGTAGATTTCAGACCACTATGCTAGTTGGTATGGTGTTATTCCTAATGACATCGAGAAATAGATTGGCCTTACTCACTTTGCATGGCAGTGGAATTCCCTGGAATCTTTGTCAGAGGTTACGATCAGACTCATTGGCTCCAAATGGTCGGCGCTTGATCTTGATTCACTCCCACTGGTGCTTCCAGCTTTTCCTTTTCCATTCGCTATTTATTTCCGGGCAACGGTCCTCGGGCTCCACGTTCAGCTCAAAAACTTGTCCTGGGATTGTCACTCTCCAGTCTTTTTCACCAATTTATCCTTTTCCCTTCCAAATGAACTTTACAAATTTTGCCTGGCCGCCGCACAATCCACACACCAGGGGCTACAACTGTTGAGATCTTCTATTGATGCGGAGTTTCTATGTCTGAGCTACTATCACACCACGTGACTGCCTTCGTCCAACTGCCCATGACCGCCGCCAGCCGATTTGATTTTCACGTCGAATTATGTGGAGAAACTGAGCCCTCATGCAATACCCTCAGGTGGAAAGCCAAAGAAATTGACACTTGCTATCTGCGGCAACTGTCTCCGCACAAAATCCCGTTTCATTCACGGAATATGGATGGAAAATAGCCAAAATATTTTTTTGATTGGTTTAAAACACTAGGACTTCAATAAATTAAAAACTTTGTCACAAAACCATCAAGCCATCTTGCCATCTGGCCCGTACCTTGCGATATCTCACGTTCACTCCGAATGAAAACTGACTTTGGATGGGAAGTCATACGGTGGCGCATTGCGTATGAAGTAGTCGCCTACTAATGGTCATGCGTGAGGTAGTGACGTCTGCTACCATCTGGCTTCTCATCCAACGTCAACGACTGACTAATACTCGCCAGTGGCGTAGGACCGATTCATTACGTCCTTTTAGTGCTGCAAAATAGTCTTGACCACTCAGCACTTAAAATTTCGTCCGGAATCGTTTGCTTCACATCTTAGTTCACCTTCGTTTCCTGTTGAAATTGTTTTTGCTGCTTAGACTTTTGGATCTTGATCCCTTTCTTGGCCAGCTCTCGCAGAGACTGTATCCGTAGCTTCAGATCATCGTTTTCTTTGCGTAGTTTGTAAATGTATAGGAATTATTTGTAATTTAAATCCGCCATCTGCGGAATTTTCTGGATCATGTTATCTTTCCGTGATTATTGCCATTCGTTTTTTTGACGTTTCTCCGGGTTCCCCCCAATGGTGGGAAGCCTTCGAGCTCCTTCATTCTTCACTTCCCTTAATGTATCGAAGTAAAATTAGAATATTCGTTATAAATTGCTTCGACGATATGATAAGATTTTTCCAATATAGATTAGTTTCCGACTGACGTTTTAAAATTTACTTAGTTTTTAAAAACTAGTGACAGGAGCGTTTCAAAACATATCTGCCCGCAATCAATGCTAGACGCAGAATTTCCCATGTTTCATGAGTGATGGTGAACATGTTGCTAGTGTACTCGTATATAGTTAATCGATTTGGCTATGTTTCTATAAAATTGATTTCATACTTCTTAGGGCATTTTGATGCGGATTTCCTTTTCCCTCATACTTTTTGTTTCAATATCAACTTCAATATGTGCTCATTAAATAGTTTGACTTGAATTAATGCATCTTGCAATTCCGATCCTGCTTTAGATTCATGACTTTCATCTGTGATGAATATGGGGGTCGGCTTCACTCTTGCTGTTAAGTTTATTGTGTGAATTTTTTTGCATGTCATCTTACAGTTTTCATACTTGTATGAGAGGATCTCATCACGGTCTTTCACTTAATAGCCTTCCCGAAAATTTCTGGTTTAAAAGTTATTCAGTTTAATGAAATCAACACTATTAAGGTTTTTGTAAAATGTGATAATGTTCGCCTGCATACGCATCGGTTCTAAGAATAATATGCTTTGGTTCACGGCATTGCAGTTTTAAGGGGTCTTGTTAAAATAATTTTACAAAGCCCTACTAACATTGCGACCTGTCTGTTCGTCTGTCCGTCCGCCCGTGTGTCACAGAAATTTTTCTCGCAAACGATATAAGCTAGAAACATCAAATTTTGTACGTAGGTGTAGAGTGGCGCTCTCTTTAAAATCCAACTACAAAAAAATTTTATGAGGTATTTAAGGGGGTCCCTCCATATAGGGGAATGGCCCCAGATAAAAATTCATCAAAGATATGTAATAATTTTAAGTTTCGTTCGTCCGTTCGAAATTTCTCGAAGAAAATCTAAACCGACCTCTCATCGGTTATAGACGTAAGGTTGTTACCCTCCACGTTGAGAATCCTTCGGCTTGGGACTTCGGACCCGGTTTGCCTGTCGGAGACGGTAGTAGGAGGTGCCACTCGCTTGTCCCTTGGTCCCCAGTAGCCGCCAAGCGAGAAACTCGGCTGCTGAAACACCCCTCACAAAGCTGAAATTAGTTCCCTTTTCACAAACTTAGTGGAGCTTCCCCGATAGGAATAACTCGCCCCGCTCTCTCTGTTTCTTTGATCCTACACCAAACTACTATCTCACTAAACAAAACTACTACCTCACTGAATCTCGCGAGAAATTTCACGTTGAATACTCCTGTAACCCTTCCGTGGCAGCTAAGGGTAATTTGCCCAGTCTTCAAGGACGGAGCGACCAATTTGCACTCTTTACCATGTATGTTTCTTCTTCTTCTTCTTCGCAGCACAACAGCCCCTCTCGGGCCTTCGCTTCTTGCAAAAAGCGCCTCCAACAGTGTCGGTCCATTGACCGCGTGTTCCAATTTCGAAATCCGAGCAGCGATGAACTGTCTTCGTCGAACGAGTTAGACCAGCGTTTCCTCGGTTTCCCCACTGGTCTTCAGCCTTCAGTTCTCGCAACGAATACCTTTTTGGGTATCCGTTGTTCGTCCATATGATTCATGTGGCCAGCCCATCGCAGCTTCCGCAGCCTTACAATCGTTGAGGCCTCCGGTTCGTCAAATATTTAACACAGCTCATGGTTGTATGACTGCGTCATGAGCTTTGTTTTATTCTCATTGAAATGTAGCCCTACTAGTTTTGCTTCGCTGTCGAGTTTCAGGAAAAGTTCTTTGGCAGTTGTTAATGACCGCGACGAAATGTTGATGCCGTCTGCATAGGCTACTATTTGGATCGACTTCTATAGTAATGTGCCTTGTGTATCGACAGGTAGCTTTCTTATGACGTACTCCAGAGCCAAATTGAATAGCAATGGGGCCAGCCCATCTCCCTGTTTTAGTCCGATATTTGTGTCAAAGGCAGTTGGTTATTAATGCGGACTTGGGAGGTTGTCGACGTCATTGTTATTTTGGTAAGACGAACTGATTCCGCTGGGGTGCCAAAGCAAAGCATTATTCGGTACAGCACGTTATGATCAATACTGTCGTATGCTTGCTTGAAGTCAACGAAAATTTGATGTACGTCTATGTTAAACTCCCAGCATTTTTCAAGTACCTGCTTCACTGTGAACAATTAGTCTGTTGTTGATCTACCTGCCCTCAAACCACCTTTACACTCTCCAATAATACTGTTGGCGTATGATCCGTTATTATTTTCTAAGAGTTTTGAGAATATATTAATTACCGTACAAATTAGTGATATGCCTATAAAATTTTCGCACTGTAGCTTGTCACCTTTTTTGTTGATAGGGAATATAATTGATTGGCTCCACTCATTCGGCATATGTTCTTGTTGCCAAATGTGCTGGATGACTTTGTGAATAGCTTTATGAACACTGCTGCCACCATATTTGATGAGCTCCACTGAAATATTATCGATGCCCGGCGCTTTATTATTCTTTTGGACTTTGATGATGGATCAAATTTTATCTAGAGTTGGTGGGGTCAATGGAGGCTCTCCGCAAACATCTATAGACTCCGATGTCTTGAAGCTGTGCGGAGGATTAAGGAGATTCTTGAAATATGATGCCCATCTTACCTTAATCTAAGTTTCATCAGCGATGATATTGCCGATGTCATCACAACAGAGCGTAGTTTTGGGCTGATAACCACGTTTCAGGCTTTTCACTACTGTGTATGCTAGTTTTTTGTTGTTGCTCGCTAGACTTACATAGATGCTCCTCAATAGGTCGTCATAGTATTTTCTTTTCTTAATCCTTTTAATCTTATCCGCTACTCTTCTGAGTATGTTTCACCCGACGAAAAATGAATTAAAACCTACTGATAGTTTACTCCAGGCACTGAAATACAGCCGAGCCAAGTAAAAATCCACACACAAAGCATAATCACGCTCAAATGCACACGAATGTGTTTTAAGAAAACAAGTCGCATCGTCATAATACAATTGAACAATAAAACCATTATGCCTTTCCTTACTTCTCTTCTACTTATTGGGGCGCCCCCCGAATTAAGCCGCGTCGCAAAGTTATCTGCTCCAGCGTGTCACTCGTCAAACTTCCAGATCCAATATTCTACGTCGCTGGGGCATGATGAAACTCCACCCAATTGCCTACAATTCCTCCGTTGAGATCCAGGTTATGATACTCGTCACTGATACTTCACCTCGTCGTACTGTAGATCCTCCGCTTTCGATCTTTGTCCCCCAAACGAGATCCGTTCTTTGTCCGCAGGTTTCTCGTCAGCTCGGTTCTAACCAGCAAGCCGTTAATTTTCCTCCTCGAGGCAATTGAACTATCAACTGCGGTGCTGGCTTGCATCAGTGACCCCCCAATTGGCGTTCATCGGGTACGCACCTACGTCCCACATTCGCTTCATCGGCTTTCGCCGTCGTTGGTTGTCCAATGGATCGTCTAGTAAATGTCAATCCGCGCAGCGTCCACACATCGGGAGTGCAATCGAAACAAACATTTCGCATCTCCGATTCAATTTTTGATTACGTAGACTGTGGCCGTCTTGATGGATGTGCTTGGGCAAAATATGTTCAGCCAGATGAGTATCAATTTTTGCCTGGATATCCGGCCTGATAAACATCATCATAAGCGCGAGATTAGGTGTGCTGCTTGCAGTTTGAGATCCAACAATGAAAATGTCTAGAATTGTCATGGTAATTTGTTTGCCGGGAAAACTATTCAACAGGTTATCGTTGCGTGATAACGAACCTGTGATATATGCGTACACGAGATCATCCGTTGATTTATTGTCGCAATAATTAGGTTGGTTTTCTTTTATGATTTGCATGAACATTTCATGCAACTCATTATTGAAGTTTTGAATGAGATTGTACCCCGTCATTTCTGGCATAATGAGTCGCAGCCAAGGCAACTGCAATAGCAAACCTCCGGTGGCATGAAACGCCTTGGGTTGTTTTTCTATCATAGTAAGTAATTTGTTGAGCCTTGCATCACTTCTTGGAATGCGGTTGCTCGTAGTCAAAGTCCAAAGAACATTGATGGCACCCGGAGAGAGAAGAGTTGCTGGAAATACTGGTTGGATTTTGAGATGGTGAATAATTTCTTAAAGCTCGACTAACTCCTCTTGTACTTGTTGCTCCATTGGTTGCCTAGCGTAATCTGCCTGTCGTAAGTGACGATTGGTGAAATTTCGGTGCTCAGGCCACAACTTTTTCCATCGGTGATCCCCAAACGGGTATCCCTCATTCGTGGACGAATGAATAAGTTATTTGATCGACCTTAAAATTCTTCCCTTGTGTTGATTTAACAAACCATCTCATAGCCAAGAGCTTCTCCTACATACTCCTGACCAAGTTTAAATCCAATCAAGGGGCTGTTGCACTTCTTCGATAAATATTCATATGCAAAGTGAGACCCTCCGAGTTCTCTTGCTATGGTATTTCCTACCCATGGTGAAATTGGGTTGGATCGCAACTTGAATACCATATATCCAGAGAATCGTGTCTTTTGGTATGAATTTTAAATTGAACCGTGATAGTATCGAATAACTCATTTGAGCATCGAAACGGAATATAAGAGATCATTCAATTTCATCAATTAAGTCTCCGTAGTATGTTTTATAGTATTCATCTAAATCCCCTGTAAATAAATCCAATGTTGGGAAATCGGTTACTGTTGTAAAAGAATGAACACAACATGAAGGAGGGAAGTCTACATGGATATTGCGAGGTTGTATAGTTTCTGATTCGAAAATTACTGCCCGCTCTTCAACGATTTCATCTAGATTTGGAATTTCGTACGATTCTGTAGTCGTGATCCGTTTAGCTAAAACGCATTTATACCCATCTTCTCTGGATAAGGCCCAGTTTCTATGTGTTCTTTGAATATCCGACGTCATCTCATTTAATGGTTACTTTGCTTTTCTTGGAATGAGAAATAATTTTGTCCATTAAATCATCCACGCGTCCTTGAAGATAAAGTCGCATCGAGATAGAGCAGAAACTGTTTCATTGCAGGAACTATTTCATTGCAGGATCGCATTCCACCAGAACTCCTGAGTTTTGCTATTCCAACTTAATCTATTTCTTCCCTGCTTCGTTACTCGACTTTATTTAAGCATTTTTTTTACTTGTTTAAGTTATTCATTAATTTTTTCTTACTTTAACATTTACAACCTGGGCTCGGGTGGTATCTCAACGACTGCAGAGTGCAAAGGGTTTCCGTGACAAGATCTTGGAACGTGAAAATGGACTGTACCCGTCAGGTCGACAAGTCCGGACACTCTTAGTCTTCTCTGAGGTGGCTGCTGGCTGGCTGGCTATTTCGGAGAGGAATTTCGATGGCAGGTGTTACGCGAGCAGACTAAGTCCGCAGTACAAAAATCAGCCACTGGTTCAAATACCCAATTTAAAACGCGTCGAACAACTTCCACCAACTCTGGTTTAGTTTTCTTTACCTTGGTTCCTTTCCCTTTTGATTTGAGGAAATGAGCCTCACAAAGCCGTTAACCAAAAATATGCGCTCGCGACTATTCACTGACGTGGTGCCCGAAATAACCTACTCGAATCCAAAAGCGAAACAATCTACTCTAACAAAAAAAAAACTATAATCTCAAAATATCGCACTGCGTACCGACCGCAACATGAAACCGGTCATTCCCAGATTACCGAGACCCTACCCCCTGCATAACCTTCTGAAAAAGAAGGGGTTTGCTGAAAAGGAGAGACTGTATTAAGTTCGCAATTCATTATCACGCTTATTCAATTCCTTCTTTTACCAAAAATACGAATACATTACTACTAAATAATAAACGATTTCAACAAGAAGATTTTCTTCATAACCAAATGCATGATTTGATAAATTTCTACCAACATGTTTAAATCAAATCGATGTACCGGGAAAATAAATTGATAAGAATGAAGAACAACAATTAGAAAGTAAGAGATAAAGAGTAGAAGGAAGACGTAATAATTTACATATATGCTAAATGCGTGTGTTTTCTGTCTATGTATTATTATCTTGATAGTATTGGCTTATGCTAAGGTCTTCTGTCAACAACCACAAATTATGATGGCAAAGAGGCTAGGGAGGATGACGTGTGAAGAGATAATTTAGGGCAATTGATGTTGCAGGGAAAGGGAAGATGCGATGGACCAAGAAATATAATATATACTCTCCTGCCTTGGAAGGTACTCAAAGGATACGAAATTAAGGGAAGACATGATTTGGGAAAATTGATTAAATTATAAAAGGAAAATTGAATAATTGCAAATTTGATTCAGCAAAAGTTACTTTATTGCAATCGTCGGATTTCGCGACGATCTTCCCAATTGTGCAATTATTGCAATTGTAACGCGATCATTACTGGATTTGAATTGGGCGTTCCGGTGGGGGCCTTGGGGTCCCGGCTAACCCGTGGAGACGGGGTAGATTGGGCGCCACTCGTCAAGCCTTAATTTACCCCTGGAGCTACTGAGGAGCTTGGGCTCCCCTGAACGTAACACCTAAACGCGTAAGGAACCTAAACTATCGTTGGCACAAAAAAAGAAAACGGAACCTAAAACTACTTTGTCGCACAAAGAAATCCAAAGCACTTTAAGCAAAAAAGAAACGAATACACTTTGACGCGAAGGTGCCGGAAACACCTTAATCCGTCCGAAAAACTCTTTCCAACTCACTGCAGGATTCACCTGTTCACACACATAGCACTATTAATTCAATAGAAGATCCCAAGGACCCCAGCACATCTGTTGCGTTTTTGACACGGCAAGTCGGCGTGACACTCCGCGAGTGATCACACCGCCTGATACTCTGAAAAATTTCTTCAATCAAAAATATCTTCAACCAAAAATATCAAAGAAATCCCAATTCTTAGAAAGGACAAACTCGTAAATTAAAATCTTACGCTACTTACAACCATAATTACAATTGTGAAGTTGCAGGGTCTCCTTTCGACGGAAAATCAATGTGAGCCGCTGTTACAATAATTATTTCAATTGCTGGGGACATATCGATCCCTAGATTTTGGCTACCGTTAATGAGTCCTTAATACGTTGAATTGTTATAATAATTATTCCAATCGTTGGCGATATAATGATCCATCCACTTTCGCTGCCGCTGATGAGTCCGTATTGCACGCTGCATCCGTATCATACGCTGCGTCTTCCTCCGCTTTTTTTTTTAACTCGGAAACAAAAAAGAGAGCGCTTCCACCGTCGCTCGCCCTTATAAAACTTTTGCCGCATCGGCTCATCCTCAACGGTGAAGATCAAGTTCAAGATTAAGTAACCATCGGCATCGCTGCTCAACCTTCAGCCTTAGTAATGGCACAAACCAACATCTAGCGGCCATATGTTTTCGCACTGAAGCTCCTAAATGAAAACAGTGTTAAGTTTGTTTTGGTTCGTATGGCTTGTCAGCTGATAAGTATTAACTACAGTTGGTTACAATGGAACGGGAAATACGCAAATTACATTCTTGCATCATAGTCGTTAGATCTTCCCTTTCAGTTTCACGAATAATTTTCGGTGGCTCTTGAGCAATCTCCCGAATTTGTGGTTCAAAATATTATCGCTGCCTCCAAGTTTACAAGTAGAATAGCATCGTTGTGTTGAGCGTTTGACATTAGATGCAGGATTTCGGGTAATTCACGGTGAGTAATGCGGCGACAAATTTCGATCCATTTGGAAAACATTTCTTTTATTGTTGCCTCTAGAGAGAGCGAGTGCTGAGTAGAGACGCGGTAAAATTTCAGAATTTGCTTTTGCAATAGAATACTCTAGCCCGATAGTTCGTTTATTAAATTCATAAATAAATTATAACTAAGTGGTGAAAGAAGATTTGCCAATTAATTGTGTTCGTTCTTCAGACTTTTTGTACTCGTAAATCTTAACGAATTGGTACATCGCTACGAAAGCTCCATTCCAATCATTCACCTTTGAATGTTGTAAAAATATACTAGTTTCATCCACTACCTGGAGCCAATTTCCAGCAAAATCATGGTTGATTATATGAAAAACACCAACGTATAGTGGAAGCCTTTGAAGATCATTCAACTTAACTTTTACGGGTCATTGCTCGATATTGTCCGTGTATCGAATGTATCATTGTTTCTTCGATTTTCCATTTCATGCTCAGGTGAGGTCAGCCAAATATCGTGGGTCCCTTTCGTCGTTCTTTCCAGCCAAAAATCTCTTGCGGGTCTACATGCATAGACAATTGTTTCACAGTGCACTTTTTAACGTCGAAATTGGAAAACTTTGTCGAATAAAATCGCGGTGGCGATCCGGTTAGAAAAGTGTTGTGCGATGTTGCATTCCAGTAGCGAGGTATCGGTTGTTTCTTGTCCAAGCATCCTACTTAACTCTTAGCCTTTGAGCAAAAATCTACTTTACTTTACTTACTATTCTTAATATTTTTAAGTTTAATATATTTTCAGGAAGGAAAAATTAAGAAATAAAACTACAATAATAATTCTTACCAGCCCTTTGCCTCGTTGAGTGGTCTATGAAAACGTGTCGTGAGCACTTGAAACCAGAGTGCTAGAGATCCTTGTCAGCCGTGACAGCTAGCTCTAGCGATCCCATTACCTTTTTATTTCAGATGCCAAAATAATTATTTTAATAGGTTTTGACTTCATTGGTGCCTGAGAAAAATCTCGAAAATGTTACAAAAATATATTTGCTACGCGTATTTGTGTATCCGACGTGCGTCATCTGTGGTTTATCTTTACATACGTACTATCTATTAGCTTCAATTAAAACGATTTAGGCTTCTTCAAACTTCGAAACAAGATAGAGATAAGAATTATTAAGGAATAAAGTTAAAACAATTACTTTAATATTAAGCATGCGTAGTCGGGGCAAACTGTTACCTATTAGTGGAAACAGAAATAAATGGCATTATATCAACATTTTTCTGCGTAAAACTATAGCTAGTCTCTTTGGGTACTAGAAAATTGAGAGCCTGAACACGAAGGCCTTGCCTTATCAATGATTATTAAAACAATTCATGATCATAATAACTTTTAGCCTAAGTATTGCTAAATTTATCCCTTTTTTCCCTTTTTAACATTATTTTCGATGTTTTACTCTTAATTTTTGTATGTATATATAAATGTGTACTTTTTCCGATTTTTGTAATTGCATAAGTAAATCAAACTACAGGCGCCTTAAAAAAGAGAAAACTTAAAAAAATTGTTTCTGCAAAGAGCTATCTCTAATAAACAAACTTCTTATCAATTTCATATGAACTAACGCAAAAAAGATCAAGATATAGCCTTTCTAAGTGCTTATCATAAATTCTAATTTACGGAGAGCTAGCTCAAATGTTGCCGAAGTGTTGTTCAAGACTGCAATTGTCCTAGAGATCGCGTTTAGATTTTTCATATTCTTCTATGTTTAGTTTTCAATTTTCTGATGAGTGGAATCTACATGTAACTTTGTCGCTTATTGCTATAATTTAGAACATCCATATTGACATTTGAGGGACTTGCCGGACGTTTACAATGACGAGTTATTTCACTAGCTATAAATGCGTAGAGTTTGGGTCCTGCTTCTTTGAACGTATGGAGACTATTAAGTTGTATTTTACTTTAAACTTCGAGGCATAAGTTCGCAATAACAAGATCAACTTGAAGTGGCGGCTAATCCGTATATTTTAGAACCAATTGATATGAGAATTAGCTACACTGTTACTTATTTTTGTAAGCAACACAAAAACTTACTTGCAAAGGGGCACACAAATTCCTTACATCCGAGGATTGGCAAATATCACAAATAATCACTATTAGTGCGTTACGGAAAATCTAACTATTTTACTCAAGCAAATTATGGAATCATAACGATATGAATAGAAATTACGAACAGCAATAGGACACTGTTCCTTAAATTGTGTTACGCGTGTCGGTTCCCTGTCCGGGCGGAACAAACTTACATGACAATAATAATAATAATATCCCTGTCTGGGGTCGGACTTTGCTTTTCAAGGAAAACACGTTCGGTATCTTTGAAAGCTATATTATTACTACTCCTCAAACTTAACAAGTATAACAAATTAAAGTTCAATGTAATTCAATTCATATGTATGTGTTTTGTCTGTGACATAAGGCATCAGGATCTGTCATTATTTTCCATTAACATCCTCCGTCCCGGCATTGATTTTGCTTGAGTCACCATTACCCAAATCGAGTACACAGAGCTTCACTATCGGTCATTTATAAACTCCTTTTGTCGTTTTTACATCTACCACTCGTATCCTTCCGTCTCGTTTCGACGGGTATACTTGTTGAACAACTCCCTTCAGCTAGTTGCCTCTGATTTCGTTGTCGTCTACTATTAATACCACGTCGCCAACCTTTATACCTTTTCCAGGGGTAAACCACTTTGTTGTCCTCTGCAGTGTTGGAAGGTACTCCTTTCTCCACCTGGTCCAAAATAAATCTGTCAATCGTTGCGAATGTCTACATTGTCGTCGCAAAATTAGATCCTTATCATTGAATTCGCTCATTGGTGCTGACATTGAGGACCTTCCGATCAAAAAATGATTTGGAATCAGCGCTTCTGGATCATCTGCGTGATGAGATACTTCAACAAGTGATCGAGAGTTGATTAAATGCTCGACTTGAGTCATGAACGTTAAAAACGTATCTTCTCGTGGGCTAGATTCCTTCAAAACGACGAACAGGGCTGTTTTAATAGACCTCACAAGTCGCTCCCATGTGTGGAGATTATGGTGGGATGAAAGTCCATTTAATTCTATGAGTCGTCAACTTTGTCCGGAACTCGTCAACGTCAAGTTTTTGCAAGCAATCGCGAAGTTCATTGTTTGTACCTCTAAAGTTCGTCCCATTGTCCGAGAATATTTCCTTGGGGCGACCCCGTCTGGATATAAATCTAGTTATTGCCTGAGTCACTTCAGGATACTTGTCCTTGAATCGCTCTGAATTTTTGTTTAAAACGAGTATCGCACTACTTGGGGAGCAACAAGCACCAAATATCATTGCTGTCATGCGGTAAATATCTGGAAGCCTGTCCCGCTCGTCGTCTCGCCACAATACAAGTTGACTATATGTGTCTTCTGCGCGAATGCTTATTCGATGAAACATTTCCTTGATGTCGGCGGTGAATCCATATCTTCCACCTCTGAACCGCATTAACACTCCTGGTAGCGACTGCAAAAGGTCCGGTCCAGTCATAACAACGTCATTGAGGCTGACGCCTGAAATTTGTGCTTTAGCGTCCAATACCATCCGAATCTTGCCAGGTTTGTTCGGATTGAATACAGCAAAATGTGGTAAATACCATAGCCTGTCACCTTTAAGGAATCGGGACTAACTTTCACCAAATTCCCTATCGCGATGTGATCGCCGATGATCTTTTTGTATGCTGTCTACATGTCGTTGTTTTTGTCGAGTTTCCTCTCGAGGTTGTAGAGACGTATCAACGCAACTGCTTTACTGTCCGGCAGAGTAATATCTTGTCTTTTCCAAGGTAAGCCTGTCTCCCATCGTCCATTGTCCCGTTGACGAGTCGTCTGCTCCATGATTTCTAATGCTTTGCTGTCTTCACGGGACCTTTCTCTCGAATTAGCTCCGCCCGTAAACGAATCATCCAATTTGAAAGACTGCTTCACTAGTTCATGTAGGTCGATGTCTTTTTGTGTTGCATGGTGTATATTTACGGTCGCGTCTTGATGCATATTAGTGTTGTCGTTTCCACTAATAGACCAACCGAGCCAATTTTTATTCGCAATTGGACAATTTCTTGATGTATGAACAAGCTGCCGCATCGCGATCAAAAGTCCATTGTCTTCTCCAATGAGAATTGTCGGCGTAGCGTCACTATAGTCTTCAAATTCAATACTCTGAAGATACGGCCACTGCGATATGTTTGTCTTTATCCACGGTCTGCTTGGGCAAATGTAGATTTCTCACTGTCCTTGCGTTTTGAAGTTTAAATTTTTTTGCACCTTTATATTTGCCACAGATATCAAATGTCACACTTTCGGAATTTTCACTAAAGTCAATAGCGCCGTTTGCCCATTGAATCGTCAAATGGGACCTAGGGCCTCTTACACCTAATTTTTGCGCGATTTCGCTTTGTATCAATGTCGTCGTCGGCCCGGACTCCATCAATGCAAACGTTTTGACAGTTGTAACCGAACTCTAAATTAACACTGGTACAATGCGTAATTTAGTCAACAACGAACTAGAACCACTGTGACAGAGTTCAGTTGACACTTGACTGTCATTGTTTCGCGCGTTTGTGGGATGAAGTATTTTGTGGTGATATTTTAAACACTGATCCTTTCCGCATTTAATTTTGTCTTTACAAAGTCTGGTCAAATGATTTCGTTTAAAACACGAAAAGCACAATCTATGTTTCATTACTTCTTCCTACCGACTGTCTATGTCTATTTTAATTTTAGTCGCACACACGACACTTTTGATTAGTTTCAAGCACCGTGTTTATTTTTGATTTTAAGTTTTTAAATTCAGATGATTTTGGTTTGTCCCCGAATGATGTGCGAAGGCTCGCTGCGTAGGACTTTTTCTCCAACCAGTCGCTAAAAACTCGTAGCTTTGTTTTTTGTTGATCGCACGGTCTTTCGCTCAAATAGTCTGACCGCATTATACTGAGGATCGGTGGGAGTTTTTGTTCGAGCGTTCTCAATAGATCCGGATTGTTCAAGTATTCTGGCCTGTGCATTAGCACAAGCATCACTGTTAAATTTTCAACTCCAGTAGCGAACAATATTATAGTCTCCGGACGATCTTCTTTCGATGCCGATAATGCTTTTGTTTTCGCTATGAGAGTATTGATTATAAACTCAGGTCGACCAAACCTTCGTTCGAGAAGCTCCATGATCCTCTCTGCGCTGTTAGGGGAAATGAGTAGCGATCTCACAGAATCCAGCGCTTCACCTCGCAGCCCGTCTCGTAGCCTTACGACATTCTCTGTCGAGGAAAACTTTCCCGTGTCTGTCGTTCGGCGGTACTTACTTTCAAACAAAGGCCATTTGTCTGGGTTTCCATCAAATTTAGGTAAGCCCATTTTGGCTTGCCTCATAACAAAGGTGTAATTGGTGTCACAACATCTGGCCATGTCACTTGATGGCTATGTTTTGTCGTTCAATGTCGCCATTTCTTTCAACTGACTTGACAGCTGTTGAACTTGTCTGCGTAAGTCGTCGAATGAAGTGGTGTTCAAACTGTCGTCGAACTTTCTTAACACGTTTTCTGTCTACTAACTGCACTTCTCGCTGGTCTGCCTCACCACATGCGCCTTCCGTTGAGCTATATTCGTCATCTTTGAGCGTTTTTGCGCTTGTCCGGGTCTTGTATCTACGCTCACTATCACTCATGTCTCTACACAATAGTTACCACTTCCACTAATTTAATTTCACTATCCACGGACCGACGTTATCCGGCTCGACAGACCAATTTTTGTTCTTTAAATTGCGTAACGCGTGTCGATTCCCGGTCTGGGGTCTGACTTTGCTTTTCAAGGAAAACACGTCCGGAATCTTTGAAAGCTATATTATTACTACTCCTCAAACTTAACAAGTATAACAAATTAAAGATCAATGTAATTCAATTCATATGTATGTGTTTTGCCTGTGACATAAGTCATCAGGATCTGTCATTATTTTCCATTAACAGACACTTTCATCAATCTTTCCACAAAAAAAAATTTACACTGAAATGCAAATTGGACTTCTTAAGATTCTAGAACAACTCGCACCCGAACGCATTTTCTATCGACCGGCCGTTATCCACTCCTCGCCGACGGTTCAGTCGCAGAGAACTGTCATCCAACCTTATCAGCTGGTCGGAAAATTTGTGTAGAAATGACAGATCTCTGCGGGGTATTGATTTGCGGGATCAGCGGTTATTACAGAACTTCTCAAAACATTTTGTCCTTCAGGGGCACACCGGAAGGGGAAATACACGAAAATTCGTGTCCCCCCTCCTTCGCGATTGGACACCTGTGATCTGAAAAATTTATGGAGGTAGGTGTTTATGAGTATAACAACAACAAATACCTCAGAAGTAAAAATTCGCTCAACTTTATTAATAATAGCATGAACTTTGTTAATAGTAGTATGATCATCGAATTTCACATTTTCTCCAATAAAATCGTATGGATATCCTTATGCTCAATGGGATCCGATGGTTAAGTAATTTTACAAAAGGTCCTAATGCTCTGCAAGTTTGATGAAAATCGAATCATATTCACGAAAGTTATAGCCATTTGAAATTTCTCCACTTACAACAATAACATACGATTTTGGTATTTTATGGATTTTCATCGAATCAGACACTGCAGTTTTGATTTGATCTTCTTGAAATTTTCAAATAAGATCAATAACATAAAAAATTTTAGGAATTCATGATTTGAGTGATTTTTGTTAGTTTACAACAAATTAGCGACAGTTGCAAATAGAGAAACAATCGATTTTCTTATAAACGTCCTCGACTTTCTTCGTTGCTGATGGCTACATTTCGTAAGTTGTGTACAAAACCCTTCTAACACGAGGGTAGATCTGCTTAACCAAATGGCTTCTTTGTAGAACAGAATCATAAAATTTTCGGTGTGAAATCGACTTTGAAGTCTTCACGAAAATTAAAAACTACGATAGCAACACTAATCGACTTTAGCCCTGATGAAAATATGTACGTATCTTTATCTAAATAAAATCAGCTGCTTCACGAAGTCATTGCGCGGCTTAGACGCACACATGTTCCATCTGATTTGTCTCTTTCCTAGCACCAATGCATATTTGTATAAGCACTCAACAGCACTCTGGCAAAGGAGGCAGATCTCGAGGCTGATCGCGGCCTCTAAAAGCAATCATTACGAAAGCTGGATTTATAAATAGACGCTTTTAGCTCTAAAAATAGTCATCGTATACTATTTTCACTTTGCTATTCACTATTCGCATTTCATGCAGCCTTGCATAGACCTCGGTACCATGTCTACGTTCCACATGTGTATCTATCCACATCACATATGTGTCTAGATACCGTTTAGGTCTTGGCTAGGCCAACTCCATTGGATTTATCCATGCTGGGCTTCGGCGTACAATATTAGCATAGACGTATAGTATGTCGTCATCGATAAAGGTCGTTTGTGCGATTCGATATTTCTGAGTCAATGTATTAATGAGGTTTTATATGTTGGGCGGCTCCGTTAACGTGGTGTATTTATTATGGCGCGATCCCACATAAAGAATTTATTGTCTTTTCCATTTTAAATTGCGTTTCCATGGATGCTTTTGTCAACATTAAATGAAGATCGCTTTCATGGCACAATTGGCATTCGCAAGGTTTGCACGTACATATGTATGTATGTGTTAATGCATTCGTAAGGATATGCGCCTCTGGTCATATGAAGTCTATTCAGAGGAAACTTCTCGACACTAATGCGTCTAACGTTTTTCTCAGCACTTGGTGTTAGTTCTTAGACTGCCGTCATACATGCCCGAATATTCCCAGCCCACATGCACTCATTGCTCGCTAATTACATGGTGGTACACGCGCTTGCCACTATAAAGCAAGTTCAAGTTGGAATGTTTTTTTTTTATCTAGTCGATGTTTGCCCGTGCGCTGTTTCATTTTCTTGCAAAACCAGGTTCAAGATGGTAATTAACCTTTGATGCACATCTGAGCTACATTAAATAGGAAGTTTAAGGATAGTCAGCACTTTCTTGAGAAAACTTGTATCAAGTAGGCTCGAAGCTATTTTTAGCTCAGAAATCAGTACCTTGATGTTACGGAGTGAATATTTTGCGTTTGATGACTTTATAGTATGATATCTTCCACGTATCTGAAATGTAATCACAAAGTACTTGGTGTAGGTAGTTATAGAAAAGATTTCGAATTCCTTAGGTAATATGCGAAGGTTCAGAATGCGTCACTAGTTTTTTTCTCGTTTCGTTGCAATGAAAAATAACTATCTTTTCCCCACCATGTACCTCTTTGCCGTAAGTGAGTTGCGTCGTGGAGGATTGTGTAAAGTCATTGGTTTCCTTCATCTTATCTTCCAGCAATCCTTTGAATGTTAGAAGTTTCGGATGCTTTGGCTATTGCAGAGCTAATAATTTTGCTAATCCTTTGAAATTTTTTTCGCATGAAAGATGGCAGATCACCGAAAAGATACTATTAGCCCAGTCATATTAGGGCTTTCACCTCGGAATGAAAGATAATAAGCTGCAAATTGGTATGAACCTTTGTTTTGTCATTCTAAATGTTGTCTCAAAAGTCTAAATCGTTATCGTGTTCGCGTCTCAAGATATTCAAGGTCAAAGGTCACAAAAATCGGTTTTTCGCGAATATCTGGCTTCCTATCGGTTAAATGAGATTTGCATTTATTATAAAAGTTGTAGGCTATAAAATTCCCTACAACTTTTGTTTAAACTTTTTTTTCATACGACCAACCGTTTTGAAGGTAGAGCGCGAAGAGTGCACATCGTACA
This sequence comes from Odontomyia ornata, assembly GCA_963969285.1. Classification (NCBI taxonomy): domain Eukaryota; kingdom Metazoa; phylum Arthropoda; class Insecta; order Diptera; family Stratiomyidae; genus Odontomyia; species Odontomyia ornata. Next base: position 124,803,699 of record OZ017740.1, read on the forward strand.
GTCATATACGGCCTAATGCAAGGTCAAGCGTGAGTTATGGTTATCAGTACGTTATAAAGTCAATTATTTACTTGGAAATTATAATTATTAAACAATGCCTATTATTTATGTACTAACTATTAATTATTTATATTTAATTAAAGTAAGTAACTTGATTATTTATATATAATTATTCATATTTAACTATTTGACAAAACAAAGGTTCATACCAATTTGCAGCTTATTATCTTTCATTCCGAGGTTGACCCCTTTTTTTACCTAATATGACTGGGCTATACAACTTTTCAAATACTTTGGTGAAAGTTGGAGCCGAATTGCGACCTCTAACGTGGTCAACAATCTCGTTATATACATACACACATATACAGATATATCCATATATATGCATATATATATACATATGTGTATATATATATATATATATATATATATATATATATATATATATATATACACATATGTATATATATATGCATATATATGGATATATCTGTATATGTGTGTATGTATATAACGAGATTGTTGACCACGTTAGAGGTCGCAATTCGGCTCCAACTTTCACCAAAGTTTTTGAAAAGTTGTATAGCCCAGTCATATTAGGTAAAAAAGGGGTCAACCTCGGAATGAAAGATAATAAGCTGCAAATTGGTATGAACCTTTGTTTTGTCAAATAGTTAAATATGAATAATTATATATAAATAATCAAGTTACTTACTTTAATTAAATATAAATAATTAATAGTTAGTACATAAATAATAGGCATTGTTTAATAATTATAATTTCCAAGTAAATAATTGACTTTATAACGTACTGATAACCATAACTCACGCTTGACCTTGCATTAGGCCGTATATGACTGTACGATGTGCACTCTTCGCGCTCTACCTTCAAAACGGTTGGTCGTATGAAAAAAAAGTTTAAACAAAAGTTGTAGGGAATTTTATAGCCTACAACTTTTATAATAAATGCAAATCTCATTTAACCGATAGGAAGCCAGATATTCGCGAAAAACCGATTTTTGTGACCTTTGACCTTGAATATCTTGAGACGCGAACACGATAACGATTTAGACTTTTGAGACAACATTTAGAATGACAAAACAAAGGTTCATACCAATTTGCAGCTTATTATCTTTCATTCCGAGGTTGACCCCTTATTTTACCTAATATGACTGGGCTATATACTGTCTACTCCGGAGGAAAGAGCAAATTCATTCAACTGGAGTGTGACCTCGACATACGCGAGAGCACGTCCCATACAAAAACTTATTTTAAACGAAAGCAAAGTAAGCGAATTTTCTTGAAGCCTTCTGGTTGAATAAAAGTGAGATGTGACGTAGAAGCTCTTGGAGGTAGATAGGGTGAAGTCCTTGGAGCTCGCATGACGAGATTCGACCATTTTCGGTACAACTAAAACCTGAAATTGTCTCCAGATTTATGGTGCGCATTTGAGTAATGCCGATCCTTAAATATAACTATAGATGTCAGAGAGAATGGATGCGAAATACATCACGACAATTGAAGCACTTTATGATGTGGCGTGAAGTTGGCGTGTTATCAGCCGTTGGTTCGAATTTCAAATAAATTTGACGTGGCGTCTCCCACCAATTTTCGCATCTTGAACTAAATCAATTTTCCGTGCGGGTATTCTAACTTAAACGAAATAAAAGATTCAACATGACTCACCCTACGTCCCTGGCATGCTCCCTTTATCTGTTTCTACAATCCCACACACCACACTATATTTTTGTTTTCCCGACACAAAAACACTCGCGATCAGGGGCAGTTTGTCGTTGTACGCAAGGGAAGCACTGCTTCCCTTATCCAATCAACTAATGCTTTCATGATGCTTTCAATATTATTTTCTATAAGAAATTAAACTTATCAAACAAAATTCTTCAGGAAATTTTCTAATATTCTGAATTCTTAAATAGTGAAATCCCAATTAAACCTTTCAACATAAAACCAATCAAAGACATGGAACCTACGCTAACTTACTCCTACTTATCAATAAATCTCTTCACTCAGATGATCGGACACAGAAATTATCATTCATTTTATGAATGACCAACGAAAAAACTAGCACTCACTCATATTAAATGCTAAACAAAATTTTCTGAAAGATAATATTCATCATCGACTCACTATACAACCGACGCACACGCACAGCGTTCAAGCGTTCATTCACACACCTCGTTAAATATTCTATCATCAGCTTATATATGCTTTACTATACAACCATATACTGCCCAGGGAAGCACCACAGAGCTCTGCGTACAAAGCCGAGCACCCTTATCCCTTCAATCCATCATCAGTCTGCATTGGACATCCGTTGAGTACAGAGCAAAATCAATCCAGGCGAACGACAGCGATTCGAACGATCAAAAGCGATCGGTGCAATTGGCAGCAAAATGCCCAAGACCAAGCGAAGCACCAAAACTCCCGACTCTAGCGATCTAGAGAAAAGACATAGGCGCAGGCGGAGACGAAAAGAAGAACGAAATATAGCAACAACGAACGAGGAGACAACGAACACAGCAAACATAAGCGACGCATGAATGAGCGATACAACGATGAGTGACTCATCCGAAGAAAGCGAAGGCGCATCTGAATGCGAATCAACAAGCAGCACAGTCACCAATGCAAGCGAGACAGCAAATCAGATGTCAGCGAGCTAAAAGCGCTAGTGAAGAAGCTGAAAGCGGAAAATACAAGGCTACAGAAACAAGTACAGTTTCTGCTGGCCCATCAAGGCGAAAACATAGCAAGGCTACCGACAACATCCACGACGACAGCAACCCACAAAGCAACAAAGAACCAACTAGCAACAAACAATTATGGAGTTATGTACCCCGAACTGTCGAATCAAAGTCAAACAACACAATCAACACGTGACCCACAGGCTACAACGAAGCAACCAGCGAGTTAGCTAACGAAGACAACAACACAGCAACCAGCAAATCAAATAACTAAGGTAAGTCAAAGAAAAATCCCGCCTATTGTATTAGTGAATGAGGACCAAACTAAAATTAACAACATACAAAATAACATCCTAAATAAACTACCCGCCAACTACCTTTTAAAAAGGACCAGCCCCACCAACACACAAATCCTCCTGAATTCAAAAGAAGACTTCATGGCCACCAAATCAGCACTAACTGCTGAAAAAACCATCTTTTTTACATTTACCCTCTCAGATAAGAAAACCAAAACCTTGGTCATTCGTGGCCTACATCATTCCTATACTGCTGAGGACATAATTTCAGACCTCCAATCCCAAGGCATCCAACAAATTAAAGCTATAAAACCCTACATAACCCCCTACTCCAAAAAAAAAACAATATCAAACTTAACTTATGGCTCATAACCTTCGAACCCAACTTCCAACTATCCACCCTTAAAAATGTCAAAGCGATCATGCACAACATGTTTTCCTTTGAAACTATTAAAAACCAAAACACTGTGCAATGTAAAAATTGTCAGCGTATTGGACATGCATCCACTAACTGCCACTTACTTTACAGGTGTGTTAAGTGCAGCCTGTCACATGGGCCTGGCAACTGCCAAAAAACCAACGAAGAAAATCCCAAGTGTGCCAACTGTGGGTCAAATGGTCATCCTGCGAACTATCGCAATTGCACCACCTTCAAATCCTGCACGGAAAAACGTGCAAACCCACCTATAAAATCCCCACCTTCCCCAGTAACACCAAATCCTAAACCAACCTCATCAACACAAACTTCATATGCTATGGCTGCACACCCGAAAACCACAAGTTCCCTTGAAACAGAAGTTCAGAACCTGTTCAAAACAAGCATTTCAACTCTTGCAGCCCAATTAAACAAGTTCTTCCCCAAACTCCAAGCGGCAAATAACCCCATTGAAAAACAAATATTAATGCTTTCTTTCTTATCAAATTATAATGGATCTTAAAATACTTGAACTAAACATAAACTCACTTATAACCCGTGCTCGCAGACATGAATTCAATTCAATCCTCACCTCCCAGAAGCCCAACATTGTTTTCCTTTGCGAAACAAAGCTTTCCCCAAAGCATAAACCATCCTTCAACCACTATTCTATTTTCCGAACGGATAGAACCAACGGCACTCAAGGTGGTGGCACCGCTATCCTAATATCGAATGATATCAAAGGAATACAACTCTTTCCCCCTATTAACAACAACTCCCCAATAGAATACACAGTCGCCATGGTCGAAACCAGAACCACTCAACTTCTACTAGTTACCCTCTACTGCCAGGCACAAATGCTCAAAACCTCACACCTTGAAGACTTACTTACCTACCTTAAGTCCCTCCCTAATCCACACAACAAAAAATCCTATTTTATTATAGGCGGCGACACCCCCACTGGTTTAACACCACATCCAATCGAAATGGCATCAGCTTATACAATTGGCTCTCAAACGCCTCATTCCAACACCAAATAACACTTAGCAGCTCCTCTCAATCAACCTACCGTCGAGTTTCCTACTCATCTTACCTCGATCTTTTTGTACACAGTGATGATCTGCCCATTATCCTGAACACCACAATAGCACCCCATCTAGAAACATTCACCGGAATGAGCGATCACGATGGCGTTGTCCTCAAGCTCCATCTAGATGATCAACCAATCAAACCAAACCCAATCACCATCCCTGACTACTCCAAGACCAACTGGAAACAGTTCAAAACCCTACTTAAAAGAAAAATAAACGAAATCCAACTCAATTCCGATAACACAATCACTGATTCGACCATCGAGAAGATGGCCGAACGCCTCACCTCCTCCATCCAACACTGCTGCGATTCAGTCGTCTCAACGAAAATCTTAAACTACTGTTCACAAATCACACTCCCACAAAACATTATGGACCTTATTAAAAGAAAGCGTACACTCCGAAGACAACTCTTCCGAAACCAGTTCAACTCGAACAAACAAAGTTTGCGGCAAGAAATCGCAGAATTGAGCTCCCTCATACACACCAGAATCGCTGATTGCTACTCAACTCACCTTCAAAACAAACTCTCAAAAATCACATTAGGCCCCAACACCTATAGAGAATTACGGAAAACCTGCCCTAACTTGGGAAAGAGCTTCACTAGCCCTCGCACTATTCTCGACCAATCATCCTCTTCGCTTGAAAAAGCAAACAAATTAGCAGTCCACTTCGCCGAGTCCCACCTCACTTCAATATCACTCTCAAATCCTACCACTGAACAATTAGTAGAAGAAAGCATTACAAATCTTACAAACAACCCCTCATTCAGACAAGAAATCACAAGCACCAATTCGTTCCTGCGAACCCCATTGAATCCACCCTCACCCGAACAAAATCAAGCCGCGATAAACTTCACTACCTCGTCACAAATTAAGAAGATTATCCTCAGCAGACACAACAAAAAATCTACCGGCAGCGATGGCATCCCCATCATCATCTTCAAAAAATGCCACAGGCTACTTTCCCCCTTCCTCTCAATTCTTTTTAACCACTGTATCTACAATGCCTACTACCCCATCCACTGGCGCCAGGCCATAATAGTCCCCATTCCAAAAAAGAACGAGAACTCCCTCCTCACTAACAGTTATCGACCCATTTCCCTACTCCCCAGCATAGCCAAAATGTTTGAAGTAGTCATTAAAGACTTTATCGACACCCACATCGATAACAATCAAATCATCCCAAACTACCAATTTGCAGGACTCCCCTTCCACTCCACGAATCATGCACTCCTGACACTCAAATCCCACGTTTGCAAATACGCTAATAACAATGTTCCCACACTCGCCTGTCTGTTAGACATTCGAAAAGCCTTCGACTCAGTATGGCAGAAAGGTCTCATCCACAAAATGGTACATGTTTTTCACTTCCACCCACACCTCTGTAAGTTAATCTTAAGCTTCCTATCGAATCGCTCATCACGAGTGAAAGTACTTGAAGCAAAATCAGATACCTTCACAAATTCAGCAGGCATTCCGCAAGGATCCGTGCTTTCCGCAACATTATTCTCCATCTTCACTTCCGACCTTCCCCCTGGCCCCTTCGTGCAGCAACCTAATACAAATCCTACAATATGCTGACGACATTATTCTTTTCACAGCTTCCCGAAACCTGCCCTTCACCTTTAACCGTTTCAACTCTTATTTAACAATATTAGCCGAGTTCTTTGATAATTGGAAACTTCTACTAAATACCTCCAAAAGCGAAACTATTCTGTTCGCAGGCAAAACAAATCTCTCCAAAACCTTTAGACACAACATACCTAAAATAAAACTAAAAATACACGATAAAGTACTCCCTACTAAATCCCAAACAACCTTCCTTGGAGTAACCATAAATACCAAGCTATCCCCAATCCCACACATAACCAAGAGCCTAATCAAAGCAAACCACGCCTTCAGAGCACTATACCCAGCGTTAAATAAAAATTCCGGCCTCCCTGAGCGCGCCAAAGTCACTTTCTATCTTACCCTCATCCGACCAATAATCACATACGGTTTTATCCACTGGTGTGACCTTTCCGCATACCAAATGGAAAAAATCCGAAAAAAAGAACGTATGATCCTAAGACACTGCTGCAACACGTTTCGGAAAGAAGATTCTGACGAATATGTTAGCAATCAAGTCCTCTCCGACACAGCCAAAATCCCCAGAATCGACCATTTCTTGACAATCCACCTATTGAAAACACTCACTAAATGAGTTAGCCACCCCAACCCACTCATCAGTAACCTTCTACAACTAAACCCTCTAGCAACATCCAACAAATCAAATAAACACCAATTTCCCCAACACTTTAGAGCCCTGAAAGACAACGACGAACTTTTTGATTCCGACAGCCGAATCACACATTTCAACTCCACCAAAAACTCTCACAGGATTCACGTCGACGCAATGTACGTAAAAACATAACCCCAACAAACCCCCCCTAAATCCTCATCCCAACCTCCTTCTACATTGTAAATAATTTAGACTTTAAGGACTCATTCACATAACGAGAGGTTTTTCTTTGGCTTTCCTCTTGATAACTGTTCACAATAAAATAGACATACATAAGAATCATTTGTAATCACAATTTAATAAAAATACTTAGATATAGCTTAGCTGTTAAGTAATACAACTATCAATCTGAAATGTAACTTTTGACTTGCCATGCATACTACGCCAATAAAAAATTGTTGTTTCTAAATTGTTGTTTCCTTCAATCCATCAATGTATAAATGTATAAATTTTACATTTCATGTAGGAAAAATGGTAAAATACATGGGAAAGACGCTATGGTAACAGCTGCTTCTGAATTCAATGTGGAAACCAAATGCTACTGGCCAATGTAAAATAACATTTCCGAGAGGAAAATGATCATGCTATTAGCAAATTATGCTGAGATGACTGTAGAGTTACTGGTAAATCAATGCAAAAGCTTGATGGGGCTGTATTTATCATGATATCAAAATTTGTTTACAGAGGTAGCATATGAAGGACGGATGAAAAGTACGAAACTTGATGAAAATGTGAGCCAAAAAGAGGTTTGGATGATTTCGTTTCACTATAGAGATTTATGAACGATGGATAAAAAGTAGGAAACTTGATGAACATATGGATGAAAAAGAGGTTTGGAAGACTTTGTTTTACTATAGAGATTTTTTGATGGATTTCTGTGTGTGCTTGCGAGAGCCTATGATCCAAGGGATTGGGGAAATATTTACTTTTTTACGAACTTCAATTTCTTGATTCTACTTTCGGTTGTTAAACTTCAATTTTCTTCTGGCGCCAAAGTGGAGTAATTTCATGAAAATCGATTGCGGAAGGGGCGCGAGTGAAAACAATGAATTTTAAAGTTAGTTAGTAAGTTTAATAACGTCGCGAGTGAAATGATTATATAAAAGTCGATTGGAGAAGTGTCGCGAGTGAAAATAATCAATTTCCAAGTTGTAGTGATCGTGATAAAGATGAGTTTTTATAACAAATTTCAGTCGAAAGAAGAAAAGTTTTCAACTTTCATGCATGTGTGTTTTGGTGTAATATTTCTATTTACACCAATACATACATGCATGAAGCTGGAAAACTTTCCATGTTGTTATTGAAATCTGGAATTGTTTCAACTATAAGTTTCTGAACCAATTGATTATTACACGTTTTTTTCTGGGATAGCTTTATATTGTGGAAAGCTGAGACTTTGTGGATACATCAGTTGTTTCGTCTAACATTATTGATATGAAGGGAGACTTCTCAATTTTCTTGCGGATAGTATCAAAAATAATGGAAGAAATTGATCCAATCAAATTATTTTGAATATCTTTTGACAAGCCTGGAAAAAGTTTTGAGCTTTCGAGATGATTTTTTAAAATTGGGTTATGCTTTGCAAGCAAAGAAATGGTTTCCACATGGTTGCCTCGGTTAGACGAACCAAAAGATTCTTTATGGCCACGAAAAGCCAGTTCTTCGGTACCAGGAAAAGGCAAAACATCGATGAGGTACTTAAAAATTTCACGATTTTTTATTGACTTGGTTGTTTTGTGCTTTAATGTTTAGTTACCGCTAGCAATCGATCATTGTCTCAATACGTGGTAAATTACCAAACTTTTTTCAAGCCAATATGCAGCGCAGATGCTCTTGAGATATTTTAGCATGGCGTTTTAAGGCTTTGTGCAAATGACTGAGGTCTGAAAGTCCGGAAGTCCGCCAAACGGTAGTTTCTGATGAAAAAAGTAGACAGGGCCAGCAAAAGAGTTTGTTAATGTGTTTGCACCCACAAAGCCATTCAAATTCATTATAAAGTTTAGTTGAAAAATGTCTGACATAATTTCCCTTAATAGATTGCTGACTAAGTGAAATAAGCGGCATTGGTCGATCTGGATCTATAATTTGATTTTTGTTTTCGAACTTTCTAGAAGAAAAAGAACGCACAAGAAGTTGCTCAATAGCACAACCTCAACATTTTTCTAGTGACATTGTTTAAAAGTTTAATTAAAGTATTTTGTTTTTAATTTAGCAAAAACAACAAAATCAATTAAGTTCAGAGCAAAACCTGTCTTTTATACTTTCTTCCGGGTAAAACTTGGACGACCAATATTTTTTTCCGTAAACGGGAAATTAATAATCCGATTATTACAAACGTCAATATCGATGGCTACAGAAGTGCCATTTAAAAACTCTTATTACACATTAAAATAAAATAATTTAAATCTGTGAAGGTCAGGCCCTAGAATAAAAATTATTCGAAATTTGATCGAATGTCTGGGAGGCTGCTTTTAAAATCATCAATTTTCTAAATACAGTACGAAATGTCATAATGTTTTCTTTGGAAAATATTAAATAAAATGTCAGAAAATGAAAAAATTGATGTTAATACATAACAGAAAATTAAATTGAAAATCAGTTGCAGTTGCTAAAAGCCCTTTTGCAGCATTAAAAGTTTGACTGCCCCAGGCACCAGTATTTACGATATCTAAGAGAAGATTTTCTAAATCTGATATATTTTCAAATATGGTTGTTACTAAGCGGCCATTAAAGTTCCATCTAGTAGTAACAACTCTAAGCAATCGTCTTTTTATGAATTCATTGAATTTCGAGCTCCTTTTAGTGGAGTTTCAATACGTATGGGAAGAGGAAGGCATGTACTCGTATCTATCAAAAATCCTTCACTCACGTATGGATGAAAATAAGCATATTTCGCGGCCATTACTTTATATGTTTTTGAGTATCACAGTCAAATAAGGAATAAAGAAGATGCAATTATTCCCCCTAATTTAGAAAACTTATTTGTCGTTCTGTAGTAGTCAGGTGGTTTTCTGACGTCTGAAGACTCTTTTCACTCTTTCGGTTTGGCTGCAAACGTTTTCCCATATCATTGTCTAGCGTGATCTAGCAACTGTGCTCTGTACGAAGACCATGCTGTTGAAAATTTTATAATCTTTTGTGTGATGTTATCGAATCTCTATTCTATCGAGGTATTCTAAGCCTTTCCGAGACCCATATATATATATATATATATATATATATATATATATATATATATATATATATATATATATATATATATACATATATATATATATATATATATATATATATATATATATATATATATATATATGTAGTCAATAACTTTGTTTATGATGACTCAAAGTAGTCGAAACGCGTCTGCTCACACAACTAAGCAAGGCCCGACGGCTTTTAAAGAAAAAAGAGGATTGGCCTGCGGATATCAAATAAACAAAGTTATTGACTACATATATATATATATATATATATATATATATATATATATATATATATATATATATATATATGTATCTTCAGTGAAGATGACTCAAAGTAGTCGAAACGCGTCTGCTCACACAACTAAGCAAGGCCCGACGGCTTTTAAAGAAAAAAAAAAAAAAAAAAAATATATATATATATATATATATATATATATATATATATATATATATATGTATGTATGTATGAAACATCTCTTCGCGGACACCTCTCATAAACGGACAGAATTCATACACACAAGTTTCTGGTTACGTTTTTGGTACAATATTCCTTCCGATAAGGGGACCCTCCAATGAACGGTCGCGGACACTGTATTCATATACATTTCATCCAAAATGCCTCCCATAAGCGGACACTAAGCACTGTCATAAAATAAATTGCTGGTTCCCCTTTCTGGAAATTCGGCTGCATGATGTTTATCGTTGATTCCAATGGATTTGGTGATTCCCCTTTCTTTATATTCGGTTGCATGATGTGTGTCGATGATTGCAATATACAGTCTTCCACAAAAGTCAAGGTACAGTGATAAATATCATGAAAATTGTTTGATATTTTTATTTAAAAAACCTATAGTGATAAAAATTTTTTGGTATTACTTCAACTATAATCATTACACTTTAAATTCATGTAAAACAAAACGAAAATTCTGTCGTATTAATATATTATTCCATATGATGTGTTGGAAAGTCAATGAATGAAGTCCACAAAAGTCATGGTACACCTAAAGAAAAATGATACAAATTGTAATTAAAGTCTTGCATAGTTATTTGAATTATACTTTTATTAATATTTTGTCCGATATCCTTTCATCTGAATTACTGACTTCAGTCTTTTAGGCATAGAATATACCAATTTTTTAGTAAATTCGCTGCTGATTCTGGCCCACTCCTCCAATATAACATCCTTAAGCTGCGCCTTACTTGATATCACTCTTTTTCGGATTTTTGTCTTAAGCTCATTCCAAAGATGCTCTATAGGGTTCAAATCAGGGCTTTGAGGCGGTGTAGCAAGCATGCGAGTATTGTACAATAGCCACATTCGAACTTTATGCGCAGTGTGCTTAGGGTCCTTGTCCTGTTGAAACAAAAAATCTTCTCGCATACCTAATTTGGCTGCACTTTGTTTCATGTTGTTTCGTAGAATCTCTAAATAAGAGTTCTGATCCATAGTATTTTCGATGAATGTCAGATTTCCAACTCCAGCAGCAGCCATGCAACCCCAAACCATAACACCACCGCCTCCATGTTTTACTGTTTTAATAGTGTTCTTGGGATTAAATGCTTCTCCTACATTTCGCCAGACCCTCTTATGCCCATTTACAACAAATATACAAAATTTAGACTCATCCGAGAATAAAACATTATCCCAAAACGTTATTGGTTATGCTTTTGCAAATGTTATTCTTTTTTGTTTGTTTATGGAACTTACAAGAGGTTTTCTTCTAGGCGTACGAGATGAAAATCCAGCTTCTACGACAGCTCTACGCACAGTTTCTGCGCTAACCTCCTTCTTATCATTAATTCCAAGAACATTGCAGATTTTTCTACAGCTTAGAAATGGATCTTGTTTTACCATTCGCGAAATTTTTCTCTTGTCCTTTGCACTTAGTTTAGATGGACGACCTGTTCGGGGCACATTTTCCACTCTATTTTCCTTCTTAAATCGATTTATCACTTTTTGAATGGTTGACCGACTTCGCAACACTAGTTCAGCTATTTCAGAATATGATTTGCTCTGATTTGAATGCAGATTAATAATTATTCAACACTCCTTAATACTCAACTCCTTTCGACTCATTTTTTAAAAATTTTATTAAATAAAAGATACACCACGAATACGGACGCGATATTAAAGACAGCGGCCTACGGTTGTTAACTCACTCTGATAATATGAACTTGGGGGATTCCCCTTTTTACAAATAACAGGGCATTTTCTGCAACTGTACCAAGACTTTTGTGGAGTAGAAAAGAGACATTGCCAACAAAAAATTATTGTCTTCAATGATCATTATTGCCGAATCCCTTTAAATTTATGAAAACTTAAATTCAACAGAACTCGTATTATTACCATTTCATAACTTTTGGTTTTCAAATAAAAATATTGATTCCGTAATAAAATTTTCAGTTACCGATTCTCTGTACCTTGACTTTTGTGGAAGACTATCTGTTCAGTCAGTGAAATTTAATGATTGGTGTGCGTCGTTTTTACACTGTACGAGCATCTGTGACAAGAAAATCGTTTAGGAGTTTTCTCATATTCTTGGTAACGCTCGTGTGTTTGTTTGCTTTTTTTTGGTTGCATAGCCGCGTCATGACCTTGCGAAGGAAAATCCTTTCTTTGAAAGAAAAAGTGAATGTTATACATACAATCGAGAAAGAAAAACTGTCAGTTCGGGATGCAGCTAAGAGGTTTTTGTTTTTCATCATGATAGAAAATGGACAATTTTTGCAAAAAATCATATTTTTACTAGGTTCAATATCGGGAAAACACAGGCTGGAAATATTTAAAAAAAATAAAGAAGCTATTCGGTTACAATGGCAGTCTGGAAGAAACATAAACCAGGAGAAGAGTTTCCTTAAGCTCGGTGGTTCTCAAATAGACCAAACGTGCTTCAATTGGTTCGCAAATGCGAGAAGCCATAACATTCCGATTTCAGGTCCAATCGTAAAGGCAAAGGCAAAAGAAATAGTTGAACAAGTAGGTTACTCAGGATTTTCAGCGTCCAATGGGTGGCTAGAAAAATGGCGTAAAAGGCACAACATAACTTTTAAGTGCATATCTGGTGAAGCTTCTGATGTAAGTCAAGAAGACGTTGAACAATTTAAGTCGAAGCTACCTTCAATTTTACGTGGGTACAAGCCAGAAAATATTTACAATGCTGATGAGAGTGGGCTCTTTTTTCGTGCTTTACCTGAGAAATCGCTGGCCTTGAAATCGGAGAAATGTATCGGTGGCAAACTGTCGAAAGAAAGATTCACTGTTGTATTTTGTGTCAATATGGCAGGAGAAAACGAGAAGCTGCTTGTAATCGGCAAAGCAGCCCGTCTCAGAGCTTTCAAAAATATTTGCATCAATGATTTGCCAGCACACTGGAATTCGAATAGGAAAGAATGGATGACGCGAGACATCATGTCTGAATGGCTGCTTCAATTTAACAGAAAAATGAGGGCTCAGAACAGGAAAATTCTTTTGTTTTTGGATAATGCAGCATCTCACCTAAAAATTTAAATCTTACCAACATAAACATCATTTTTTTACCAGCTAACACAACTGCACTATGCCAACCTTTAGATCAAGGCATTATACAGAATTTCAAGGTGCACTACAGAATCTTAATTTTAAAACACATAATATCTAAAATAGAAACCAGCAAATCAGCATCAGAACTAGCCAAATCTATAAATTTTCTTGAAGCCTTATATTTTATCAAAGCCTCGTGGGATAAATTTGAAGCAGCAACTATAAAAAACTGCTTTCGAAAACCGTCATTTATAAATTCTGATACGAGTCTTTTAGAATTTGAAGCCGAAGATGAACTGCCATTGGCAACACTTTTGAGTCTACAAAATGGGACCGTTGCATTAAGGCATCAACATTTGGAGGAATATCTGAACATCAATGAAGATGTTTCCACTGAAGCTGACAACATTGAAATTTCGTGCGATGATCCACTTGACAATATAAGTTTAAGTAGTTTCGAAGACGAGGTGAGCGATGAAAACATCGATCCTATAAATTCATTTGGAGAAGCTCTAAAGCGATTGGCACGTTTAAAACATTTCTCAAGAAATGACTATTTAGCATTTCAACACTTGAAAAATGCAGGGAATTATTTTGAGAACGAACAATTGAAAATGAGACAAACTAAAACTCAACAGACAAAAATTAATCAATTTTTCCAACGCAAGTATCTGTTTTTTATGTTTATTCGTAATATAATTATGTATGTATATCAAAATTCTATAAAAATCATTATATGTAAGAACAAATATGTAAATAAGAAAATAAAACTATGAATTGGAGCAGAATGCAGCAATTTCAATAGCCTTGTTTTATTTTCGTTGATTTATAGCCCTACTAGTTTTGCTTCGCTGTCGAGTTTCAGGAAGAGTTCTTTGGCAGTTGTTAGTGACCGTGATAGAATGTTGATGTCGTTCGCATAGGCCACTACCGGGCTCGACTTGTATAGAAATGTACCTCGCGTATCGACAGGTAGCTTCCATATGACATACTCCAGAGCCAAATTGAATAGCAATGGGGCCAGCCCATCTCCCTGCTTTAGTTCGATATTTGTGTCAAAGGCATCGGTGAGTTGGTTATTGATGCGGACTTGGGAGGTTGTCGACGTCATTGTCATTTTGGTAAGACGGACTAATTTGGCTGGGATGCCAAAACCAAGCGTTATTTGGTACAGTACGTTACGAACAATACTGTCGTATGCTTGCTTGAAGTCGACGAAAATTTGGTGTATGTCTATGTTGAGCTCCCAGCATTTTTCAAGTACCTGCTTGACTGTGAACAATTGGTCTGTTTTGGATCTAGCCCTAAATCCACCTTGATACTCCCCAATAATACTGTTAGCGTATGATCCGATTTTATTTTCTAGGATTTTTGAAAATATTTTGTACACCGTGCAAAGTAGTGATATGCCTCTATAATTTTCGCACTGTAGGTTGTCACCTTTTTTGTGGAAAGGAAATATAATTGATTGGCTCCACTCTTTCGGCATATGTTCTTGTTGCCAAATGTACGGGATGACTTTGTGAATAGGTTAATGAACACTACTGCCACCATACTTGATGAGCTCCACTGGAATCTCATCAATGCCCGGCGCTTTATTATTCTTTTGGGCTTTGATGATGGAACAAACTTCATCCAGAGTTGGTGGGATCAATGGAAGCTCTCCGCAGACATCTATAGGCTCCGATGTTCTGGAGCTGTGCGGAGGATTAAGGAGGTTCTTGAAATATGATGCCCATCTTTCCTTAATCTTGATTTCATTAGCGATTATACTGCCGATGTCATCACGACAGAGTGTGGTTTTGGGCTGATAACCACGTTTCAAGCTTTTCACTACTTTGTATGCTTGTCTTTTGTTATTGCTCGCTAAACTTACATCTATACTTCTCAATTGGTCGTCATAGTATTTTCTTTTCTTAATCCTAATTATCTTATTTGCTACTCTTCTGAGTTTTTCATAGTGTTCTGTCGTCATCCTGGTTTTCCCACCAACGTATTCTTTGTACGCCTGATTCTTTTTATCTAATGCATTCTGGCACTCATCATCGAACTAATCATTACTCTTGCGCCGGGCTTGATGTCCAATCGTCTGTTCTGCTACGGTCCTCATAACCGCTTTCACTTCTATCCACAGCTCGTTGCTCGTCTTTAACGATACGTCTGATAAGATGCGAGCGAACTGGTTGTCGAGGGTCTCCGTGAAATTTTCGGCCACCAACGCCGTTTGGAGCGTCTCGATGTCAAATTTTTGTAGCGGGCTGGTCTTCGCTGAATATGCCTTTTACATACTACATCGATAGGTTAATTTGATCAAGTAATGATCTGAGTTACAATTGTCTCCTCGGTGTGTACGGACGTCAATTTTGCTCGAGGCCCAACGTTTTTGGATCAGAACATGATCGATCTGATTTTGTGTGTTGCCATCCGGTGATGCCCAGGTCATTTTATGAATGCGTCGATGTGGGAAGCAAGTCGAGCGTATGACTAGATTTCTGCTACATGCAAAGTCTCTTCTGTTTAATATCTTCATATTTGATTTCTCAGCAGTTTACCATGATGTACCTCATCTTTTTCATGCAAATGTCCTTAAAGCTTACCACGTCGTATAGTCCTTATCCGATATGATATTTCTCCAGTCAAAGCTTTACACTCTCTCTGAATGGTGTTACAACAACCATCTCTCTCTAAACTTGGAAAAATGCCAGGCGATAAATTTTTCAAGAAAACGAAGCCTTCTTCTGTTTGACTTTCATATCAGCAACACAACACTTAGTAGAGTCGATAGCGTTGTGGGCCTTGGTGTCGTTCTGGACCAAAAGCTTCGTTTTAAACTTCAGTATGATGGAGTTATATCCAGGTCTCATAAGATGCTAGGATTCATCAAACGAAGAGCTAAAGAATTCAAGAATATTTGCGTTACTAAATCACTATATGTCTCATTAGTACGCCCTATTCTTGAATATGCCATCCTATTTTGGAGTTCTGTTTTTGATATCCACGCTGACAGGTTAGAATTAGTACAGAGACAACTTCTTCTTTTTGCCCTCAGATCCCTTTACGCCCCTAGACACTTCCGCAGCCTACCATCATATAACTATCGGCTCCATGTAATCACTAGATTCTAGGAGAATGATGATGTCTGCATGTCTAGCATTCGATGTCCTCAGAGACAACTTTAAAGTTCAGTATATGACAAAAAAAAATTAATCTGAATGAACCCCTAAGAATCACAAGACTTTCACTAATGCTAACCGTAGGTCGCCATCACACTACTTATGCAGACAATGAGCCAATAAACAGATGTTGTAAGGCATTCAACAAGTTTAGTGAATATTACTCCCCGTCCATTTCCAAAACCACATATAAAACTAATATCCTGAAATCTTTTAATTTCTCAATATAATTGTACGTTGCAAAGTACTGTTCCAAGAAAATGTATTGTTTACAAGGTTTTTTTTGTGTAATTTTATGCTGTAAGAATATGTCTTGTTTGGCAAAATAAATAAAAAGATACATCAATTTGACCATTTGCGGTCTTATCATTTTGATTGAAGTTACTGCCTCGAAAAATACTCTCATTCCTTCATTCCTAAGCCGTCACATGCTGGAGTTAAAATAATATTAAAGTGGAGAACTAATTCATTCTTTCATTTGATAGTGCTGTGGCCGCAACAAAGTTATAAATGATAGGAAGTTGTCGTCGTTTACTCCAGCACTTTTTTCCCTCTGACATTGCCGAATGAGTCAACCTTAACTTTTGAACGATTTTAGCGGCTTAGCAATGATAGCTGCCCATTTTCATATTCACTGGAAAAGCTTTGGTTGAAGCTTAGTAAGAAAAACTCTCTGAAACTAATAAAAGTTAAATTTGATTGGAATTAAGTTGTAATAAACATAAGCAGTCGAGCAGCCCCGTGCTGATCAGGAGTGGCTGCTCCTGAAGAGATTAGGTGGTCACCCCATCGAAACTGCTTAGTTTGCTGTTTTACTAGTGTAAAATAAACTACATCCGTCAAGTTTCCATCCTTTAGGCAGAGATGAGTGGTTCACTTCAGCCACTTTAACATCTTTAGATTTGACATTCCCCTTGTAATGCAACGACCTTCTTCGAAGAGAGTAATGGTTGCTTTTTGTGTAATGTTTGCGTTTGTCTCAAGCCTCCGTGTCCGCTAACTTTAACGAGGCAAAAAAATATTGAATGACTGTAGAGTAGCTAAATTGACACCTAATAGAACATTTCTAAAGATAATAAAAATTGATCGGTACGTCGTGTAGAGTAGAGTACGCGTGATAAGTATTTTGTAGTGTAGCTTCGTGGCTCGACAAGAACCCGCCTCATACAATCCCGCAAATGCTAGTCGTCAAGCACGCGTACGCGGTCGTTAAGCGAAGCTAATTAGCTGAGCTCGGTGTTGTTTATAGCTCGCTGACACTTGTGCCACACCATCGCCACCCGTGTCCTAGGCGCGCATTTCGAAAGTATATCCAATTATAATTTATTGTTAAACGTCGACTGCACCGCCGATGGTATTCATGAGCGGAGAAGTACTCGTAGTTACAAAAGCTTAAATTTAAAACTAAACGATATGGTGAGTCACTATCATTTCAAACATAACATACCTGTAGATGAAATTACTTTCAAAGATATTAAAATACTGAGTATATCAACTAACTCCTGATTTAGGTCTGAGATTGTAGCAAAATGAACACTATTTTAAGTATAATCATTAATTCTAAATTTTCACTTGAGTATATTTTATTGTTCACTTGCTCATCCCATATCTACCTGGCATAAAATCAACTGAACGCATCTTGTGGACATTCTCCGCCTACGCAAAGTTCGATTAACCTGAATGTTTGTGAGTATGTAGGTACAAAACATTTATTTGCTGTACAAAATTAAGCATATTCATATACATACATGATGTCGATGTCGGTCGGAATCCAATCCAGACAACTGTCTACCTCAACATCTTGTAAGCATTTTAGTATGCCACCCCCGCATGGACACTGACCTTTTTCGGGGCTGCTATTTAATTGTGTTTGCAAGGCTAAAAGCGAACACAACTCGCCAAATTCCAAGCTCATGTTCAACTGATGATGGTAAGGAAATTTGATTGAACCTTGGTAGGTTCCTTATAGGAATGTCATTTCGGTTGTTTGGGTTTGCCCGAATTGTGACCCGAACCAAATTAACAAAGTATCTTTACCCAACACGTAACGGATGAGGAACCACCAGGGATGAGCAATTTAATTACAAAGTATAAGATAAGCATTCGTGTTACTGGATACTAATCACCAGATAGACAACTAAAATTTAAATGCTGTATCGTGGATCAAAGTTGTATCTACATAAATACTCGCTTTTATAACTACTATACATATTATACATTATTTAGTATTTTTTAAAAATTTCCAAGCACTGCAAAAATTATTAATGTACCTTAGTAAGACAAAACATGATTCTTAAAAATACCCAAAATTTCGAATCAGCTGGCAATTCTAACTGATTGTGCCATCTTCACCAGAAACAATTTAATTAAGATATGTTGACATTTTCTTCAAGATATGGATTGTGTACATTTAAAGTCATCAAACAGCTGAGTCGATTAACTAAAGAAGCAATCTGTGATTGAATTCATTAGTGGGGTTGCTACCATACCCAGTCAATGAGAGATGTGAATGAAATGACTCAGTGACGCTAGAAATAGCTGAATGATGTCGCCAATGATCCGAACTAAATGACTACTTAAAATGGTTAAAATGTTTGGCATATGATTGCGAATTGATGTCATTTTCGTTATGACTCGCAACTTTGGAGATTTCATCTCGAAGTTTGTACATACATTTGATGGAAACTTGAAATGCAGTTGCAGGATCCTCAGCATCATCTCCATGGGGCTCTTGGGGGTATTAAGAAAGACCATCTTAATAGAAATAGTGAATTTATTGCGATACAGTTGGTAATCTTCTTGTGTGGGTGTCAGTGAAGCTTCTTCGATCCATAATTGTATCCATACCAGAGCCGCATGTTTAGTGGGTGTTCAGTTGTCTTGTGAAAATATTGTCTGATGAGCTAATAAATGACGTCAGTTTGGATGTAGATGCCTTCTTTCATATAAGGCATGGAATTCAGCTCGTCAATCAATGTTATTTTATTTGCTGCATTTTTGCCAAATACTCTATATTTAATTGGATTTCCAAATGTATCAATACGTTTGAGGAAGAGCTTTCCTTCTTTGAGAACTGAAGTTAGTTCAGACATCTAGAATATTACTAAGTTTGAAAAAAAGGTGAAAGGCCAATTTCGACTACAGATGTACCGACTAGTCGGTAGAGCCGACTTATCGGTCATTTTTGCATTCGGTGACTAGTCGGCGACTACTCGGCCGAAAATGCCGACTATTCGGCTCTTAATCAATTTCCTCTGCTTACAGTTAAAATAAAACTTTAATCAAAATCTAAATGTAAATCTTCTGTAAATCATTTTATTAATAACTCAGACACTCAAATAAAACAGCAAAAATAATATTTTAAGTAAAATTTAATACTTTGATAAAAATTTCCTTTGGTAAACAATTAGATGTTATTAAACTTGTATAAATAACTATAATTGTAGCTTTAAAATACTTTTCCAGTATATTGTTGGAGGATAACAAACGGTATTTTGATGTTTAAATACATTCATTCTTAATTCAAGTAATATAATCGAAAATAAAAATCTTAAAGTAGTCGCTTTTCTCATTCAGTAAATAATAAAAATTAGTCGAAAATTTCCATTAATTAATAAGTCAATAACAATAATACGTGTATATGAAAAAAATCCATATTCAAATATATTTCCAGGTTACAAGAAAGAATCTTTAGCATGTGACATAAAACTACTTATAATTTTTAACCAAAGGCAAATTGTGATGTAAAAAAGCTAAAGCCTCAGCTCTTTCTGACAGTTTTCTATTCCTTTTTGCTTCATATATGTTTCCAGCAGTCGCTCACTGCAAACGGTGCTATCTGGACAAGAAAGGTATCCTTTAGCTATGCGTGTCATTTCGGGATATCTAGAGCTGTTACGACTCCATCATTTAAAAGGATCATCCTTGCGATTTATTACAGGTGATCCATAGTAGGAATGTAGTTCAAGAGCTGCTGTTGATTTTTCATCCTGAATATCATATATTTTTCTTGATGCTAGCTCTTGGTAGCATTGCCAGAAATTACTGTAGGATGATAAGCTAATGGAAAAATGAAATGGGCACCAGTATATAAAAACACTTAGTTATGTCTTAGTTCTATACTTTATTTCTGTTTATTGAGCCACGGGTGCCGACGGCCAGATCGAGACTGTCGTGATTCCCGTGTTGCGCTCGACCGCGTCATCTCTATATCTCTTTCTTTCCTACACTCGGCCTTTCTGATGGCTGCATCGTCTCCGATACCTACTTCCTCCTCGGACGACGAATCCTCGAATGAAGTCTCAACGGTCATGCCTGCAGCTTGACATTCTGAATATGGCTTCATATGATCAGCTGACGTCGTAGTCTCCTTGGATCATATGTGGTCACCGATTTTTTTAACACCGTACTGTTCATTAGGCTTAACTGTCACAACCCGATAAAGGCGCAAAACTTCGTCTGGACTTTCAGACCTCCTCCAAATTGAGTCCTTTTAACAGCTTATTACCCGCAAATTTCCAAAGGGGGAAAATGTAACCGACGGATTCCCTGTTTCCCCCGTATGGTCACCGCTTTATTGCGGCTACTCCGGCGGAGGCTCCACCGTCCCCAATCTAGCTCACCCGAAGACGGGCGTGGGCGCCACTCGTCCGCTTTCCGAGCCTCCCAAGGGGTCGTCCGAACGAGAAGACGACCGCCGGAGCAAAAACTATCACTTGGCACTGAAAAACCGAGACACACACATGCGCTACCCTCGCCAAACACTACCACCACCGTTAAATCTCCCAGGTCTTCTTGCCTGGTCACCGCTCCCGGGAAAAGATTTCCCGAGCCGCACTTCTGACAAACTGGAAAAAACGTTAATCATTTGGTATATGAAAAGAAAGATCGAATATTTAAATCTACTTTAAGTTTATTTGTCAAAGCAAACAATTCAATATCTTAATGTTAAAAGGAAGCCACTTACTTTTATCTCCTAACATAAAAAGGGGCCCCTCGATTCCGTTGGCTCGCGCTTTCCACAGCCGTCTCGTAGAAGTTGGTACCGCAGTTTTACTCACTGCCGGCTCATCCACTTCCCGCCGGACACTTGTTCCTTCCTTTGCAAAATGTAGGTCGAACAGCCGTTCACGTTGCACTCGATATTTTCTTTTTCGCTTTTCGCCACTCCACCGTTGCAGGCACAACCCAAAATCTTTACCGCACAAATCTTCCCGGCTTATATAACTCACTACAGATGTTACGTTGATTACTTTCTTTTCGCAGCTCCACCGTTGCTCGCACATCCAAAAAACTGCCCGCTCAAAAGAAAGAAGGGAAAAGAGCGCGCCCGCGCCAATCTTCTCGGCTTAAATATTCTGACTGAATCCCGTTTTTTTCTTTTTCCCTTCTATCCACCGGAAAAACTCGTTTTGAGTGACTTTGCACGAGTAACTCCCCTCGCTTGTTTCCACTCAACCTACATACGACCCGTGGCGATCCTATTGGGAATCGAATGAACTATCGCCGAATGCATTGATTCCATCTCCATTATCTGGTATTGATGATTCGTCGTTTACTTGTCTGCTGTGTTGTCTTCGGCGACTGATGATGCTCCGATGATGACGATCATTTGAATCGATGGTTGGTTTCGTTTCACATGATCCTTTGGATGTTTCATAATATCTGCCACAATCGCTGTACTCATGCTTGAGTGCGCAAACATTGCATTGGAATGGGGCGAGATTTGAGTACGAAGCCTTATGACGATGCAATTGCGTTGCATGCTCTGCCGCATATGTTGAATGGATGACGACTGTTTCCGCTCCGTGTGTATTTCGCATTTCGTTTTCGAGCTCGCGCTGGTGCTTGGTGCCTCCGCCGCTTGCTACTGGTTGCGTTGTCCGTAATTGTGGCGTGTGGAACGGAAGCGACCTAGCTACATGAGTTTAATGTACATTAAGTTACAAAGCAAAATTACTATGTGGCTTCCTGCTTGTAATTAAAACAATTATTAAGTTTTAAAATTATTGTGTGGCTTCTGTTGTAATTAAAACAATTATCAAGCTTAAAATTATTGTGTGGCTTCTCTTTGTAAGTAAGATTATAATTCTTTCGTGAATGGAAATTAAAATTACTTGTTGCAAGTTACAACATCGGACTACTAGAAACAACAATTAGTAAAGTGCGGCTCGGTATTGCGTAGGTTAAACTCTTACGTAATCGCGTATGGTAGTGTTCGGGTGAGCAGCGCTACGGAGTCTCAATGTTCACCCGTAACAAGCTACGATATCGCCGACATCATACGGGCTTGCGGCTTTACGCCGCCGATTGAACGTTTTGCGATTTTCTACTTGAACTGTCTTCATGTTGTCCATAGCTCTGCTTCTCAGTTCCGATCTTTCGTTTTGAAAGATTTCTACGATTTCAGCTTCAATGATTTCACGCAGGTTCAAGTCCTCTTTCGTACGTATAACTGTTCCAATCGAATGGTGAAATTCCAATACTACGACTAAATGAAGAATTAATGCTCTGCTGAATTTTCTATAGACAGCTTCGCCCACACTGAGATAATCGCTCGGTTTAGCCTATCTACTTGACCATTACCACGTAGCTCACCCGTCGTGATGGGAATGTGTTCTATTCCCTCGTCTCTGCAATATTCGGCGAAAACATTCGAAATGAATGCGGTCCCTCGGTCTGGGAAAATTCTACGTGGGTTTCCGAAAACAGTGGCTTGTTTCTGCAACAGCGATATAACTTCCTCCGTTGTCGTTGACTTCGTTGGATACAGCCACACAAACTTGGTGAATGCATCCGTAACAGCGAATATGTGTTTGAAACACTTCCTGGTCGACGGCATCGGTCCAAACGATCAACATGATAGGTATTTAGTGACCCACCACCTTTGTCAATCGGATGTAACAAGCCCTCCAGCTTTCCGTGTTTCTGCTCGGCTAATATACAGACTACCCATGTATCGATGAATTTCCTTACGCGAGCTTGCATGTGTGGGAATCAAAATTCCTGTCGGAGAACATATTCAGCTTTCCTCACGCCGAAATGACCACGTTCGTGCGCACTCCTTATAACGTCGTACTGCATTGCCTTGGGTACAACCACTAGAAGATCTCCTCGTTCTTCGCGGTAAAGAATTCCTTGTCGCAGTTTGAAGTCCTTTTGTTTCTCGTCGCTTATATCTTGAAGGATTTTTTGTAGTTCGCTATCGTCTCCTTTTTGCCATGGTTAGGGCAAGAGCTTGACAGTCTGGAACAATCTTCACCAGATTACCCAACAAATAAACGCGAAACTTATTCACGGCTAAAATCTCCATTTCATAGCTCGTATACTTCTCCTCTGCCATCGGCATCTTCCAACTCGCGTAGTAAACTGGATGTAGCTTTCCATCTTCATAGTCTCTTTGCAATAGAATGGCACCGAGTCCTTGCTTAGACGCGTCCGTATGTAATTCTATTTCGGATCCGATTCGATACAACTTGAGAACGGGACCATGTGCGAGCATGTCCTTTAGCTGTTGGAACGCTTTAGCCTGGTCTTCTCCGAATTCAAACTATATTCCATCTTTTAACAGATTCGAGAGAGGACGAGCTATAGTCGGAAACCTTTTTGGTGGTTTGAACTCTGTTACAGCCATCGTTTTTTCCTTTCCTGGCATAATAGTGCCGTTTTCGACAATGTATCCTAAGTACTCCACTCGCTTTTCAAGGAATATACACTTCCCCCGGTTAAACGTTACGTTGTGATCACTTGCGACCTTGAACACTCTTTGAAGTTTCTCTAAACTATCTCGTTCATCTTTGGGCGCAATTACCAAATCATCTAAATAAGACAATACGGTTTCATCCGGGAACAGGTCTCTAAATACTGCTCTGATGTGCCCTTGAAAAACTGCCGGTGAGTCGCAGATACGAAAAAGAACGCACAAGAATTCGACCTGCCCATTTGGTGTAACGAATGCCGTATACTTTACGCTGTTCTTTTCCACTGGCACATGAATCCATTTTCTAAATCCAGAGTTGGGAATACGGTGGCGTCCCGCAATTTAGCCAGCTGGTTTTCGATCAAAGGCGACGGAAAACGGTCCCTTATCATCTTCTTGTTTAGTAGACGATAGTCTACACACATTCTAATCTTTCCATTTTTTTCTCGTTGCTAGTGCTATTGGGCTAGAATTTTCGAACGACCTAGGTCTCACCACCCCCTTTTCGATCAAATCATTGACTAGATTGCTCACGATGTCGCGCTGCTCTCCCCACAAGCGTCTTGGATTTTGTTGTATTGGAATATTGTCCTTTAAAATAATTTTCATTTCCACACTGGTATTCTTTGTCGGTCGCGGTTTGTAGCTTTCAATCAAATCTCTTAATGTGCGGCCTATGGCTCGGTCTTTAATGTGCGGCAACTGCATACTGGGCCCTTCAACGACGTTTATTCGCATAATCTCCTTCACTCCGTCGTGGAAGTTGTTCCTTGCTTCGAGCTTATCCGTATGAGATTCAGCGTTGAGCTCTACCAATATAGCATTGCCTCCGAGAAAACGCATCCCACATAATCGTCTGGAACAACGTGCATCTGCAAAACAAAATTAAATCAATCCACACATACTGGTGCAGTGAAGCTACAAAGCGTTCTCAAACCAACTAAACCTATGCCATCGAAGAGTACTGTCGACGCCTTCAAGGCAGGTGCACCCATACTTTCGTTGGTGCTGCTCATCATTAAGTGAAGATCGGTGCCAGAGTTGAACATAGCTTTAATGTCCTTTCCGCACACCTTCACTATTTTGTACGCTTTCCTGTCCGTTGTATTTAATGCATTACAGTGTTTTCTATCTGCCTTCCGTTTGATTCCTTGTTGTCTTCCTTGGCATAGTGCTTTAGTGTCTCCAAATTTGTTGCACCGAAAACACTTCAACCCCTTCAACTTATCCGGACATTCACGGCTCAAGTGTGTTTTATCCCCTCATTTGTGACATCGCTTCAACACTATACCGCTTGGACGTTTTTCAACACCAGCATTTTCGTTCGATTTCGTCGAGCCTTTCCGATCTTGCAAGGATATTTCCTCAAACGCAAGTAGTAAAGCGGGAATTGACTCGAAACCCTGTAAACGAGCCACGTCACGCAATTGTAAATCCGGAATACCGTCAATGGCATAGCGTACCATTTCCTCTTCGTCCAGGCCAAGGTGCTTCGCAAGAATCGTTTTCTCACGTACGTAGTCACGAACGTCTCATTTCTTTTCCAAATCTGATGTTCGAGTAGTCACCGCATTATAATTTCATTTGTTCGGCGATAAAACATCTTTTTCAATTCCCGTAAAAGTTCGTCAGGGGACAACGCAATATACATAGGCTTGGAGTGAAACCAGTCCATTGCTTTCCTCTTTAGCCGTGTTCCTATCGATATTTTCGTCCTATCATCGTCGAGTTTATACGCCCGTCGTTAAAACAAAACCTGCTTCCCCCATGTTTCGTAGATATTCGTCTTTCGATCGAAAACATTGAGAAGGTCTGCTGGCGTCGCAACATTTATCTTGGGTGTAGTGTCCAGCACCCAACTTAAGCGCACTACCCACGAATGTTATATGTCAGCATGCACGTCTGCATTGTTCTCGGTACGACTACCACTGTCGTCACTAGCACTATCACCAACTGATTGGCTTCGCCGCAACATCTTTATTTCGCGACGCGCTAAGGCGAGTTCCCGTTCGGCGAACTCTTTCTCGCGCTTATATAAAACGATTTCGCGCTCACGGACAGTCTCCACCTCTTCATTAATGCCATCCTCTTCGCCCAAACCAACGAATTGTTTTCCGCCATTTCCCAAAATTCCACCATTCACTGTCACGACAAATTTGCTGTGGCAATGCGTTACACTAAGGTCTTTTGCTTTTAGTTTTCTTTTAACTGCGGCACCGTGAGCCTACACGCATCTTCTTCCAGTTCGCTCATTTTCCGTGACTTTTCAACACAGTTAGCGTCACTGTTTTTTTCCTGCCGGGTCGAACACCTCTTCATTTTCACATAAAACTTCTCAATATCCCGGCTGAGGCCCCATGTATGATAATATGCTAATGGAAAAATGAAATGGGCACCAGTAAATAAAAACACTTAGTTATGTCTTAGTTGTATACTTTATTTCTGTTTATTGTAACCACGCACGCCGGCGGCCAAATCGAGACTGTCCCGATTCGCGTGTTGCGGTCGACCGCGTCATCTCTGTATCTCTTTCTTTCCTACATTACGATGTGTTGCTGTTTCATTGTTGTCTTCATAGTTGATTTTAGGAAGATGGATCTCTTTGTCAGAACCACTCTCGTCGCCGCTTATGTTATTTTTCACTGCTTCCAATAAATTTGTTGACCAGACGTTGATGAGAGCTTTCTCATCAAAAAACTGCTGTTTATATCTTGGATCTAACAATGTTGCGAGGGCGAAAAGTTTGTTGTGTTCTAAATCAAATCTACGTAACAAGTCATCATTTTGTAATAGAAGTTTCGTTTGCATGATTTCATTGTTGTCATCACAGTGATTCTCCAAGTATTTCTGCAAAGTTTTTACTTGAGGAATAACCAGATACCGAAAAGCAACTAGAACTGATAACCTTGGTTATTTCTTGAAATGGTTTTAGCAAAACAAAGCATTTTTCGAGTATTTTCAATTGTTCAGTAGATAAATTTTCGAAATTGACAGATGTCTCAGTCAAATACAAAGAAACAGCACGTTTTTGCTCGAAAAGGCGAGAAATCATATAGTACGAAGAATTCCACCTAGTACTTACGTCTTGGATAAGCTGATGATCTGGTAAGTTATGTTCTTGCCGCAAGTCACGTAGTTTCTTCTGAGCTGGACCAGGATGATCAACGCGTGTAACAATTCTTCTTGGCTATGAAAGTAAATTTGCCATAGTATAACATTTCATTACAGTATTGATTACCAATTGTGAAGTATGTATAAAACAAGGAACTCCCTTAAAAACCGAATCGTCGATGGCTTTTGTCACATTTCTGCCATTGTCCTGCACAAAAGCGTGAACTGTATTTGTATTCCACGATAATGGAATTTTTTCTAAACAACTCTTGATATTCATAGCTGTATGAGATTCTGGAAAATGCTCGATTTATAGCACTGTATGGTGAGATTTAAAACTGTTATCGAACCAATGTGCTGTAAAACTAAAAAAAACTTTCCATATTATTAATATTTGTCCACATGTCGGTGGTGACTGAAATTGCCTCAGCCCTTAGCACTCCTCTTCGGATTTAAGATTTAACTTCATTGTATGTTAAATATGAGGTATAATTTTTTCTGTAAAACATTTTCTGCATAGATTGTTGTACTTAGGTTTCACTTTCTTCATCCAATTTCTGAAGCTAGTATTTTCAACAATACAAGTATATAATGACTGATTTTCCACAGTAATCATCCAACCAATTGCAGTACTAATTTCCCGCGATCTAAAATCTTCATTTGACCATTGAACAGTGAATTTTTCCTCAATATTTTGCTGGTTTTTTAGAGTTAAACTTAATTTGGACGACACTGAAGTGGACAGACAAGGCAGCATTGATCTTAGTCCTTCTGTTTGCGATTTGCAATAAAACTCAGCTGAGACATAAGCTGCTTAGGTCCGTATTTTATATGATTGAGCATGCTCGTAGTATTTGCTTTTTAGCCAAACCATCACGAGATATAATCGCTTGGCATTGATTGCACTTTACTTTACTGGAATCATTCTCCAATTCTTCAAAGAATGTCAACACACGCAATTTTCTTTTAACATAACTTTCACTATAACTCACTGACTTTACACTTAAAATGCCGCCCGCCCTGTGTGCAAGCAACACAATAAAATTCTTCTTTGTAGCACTACAGCCCCTCTCGAGCCTTCGCTTAGAGATAGTTAGAGTATCTCATTTTCATGACCGTATTGATTTTTCCGGAAGTTGGTTTGGTCTGTACCATGCTCCCGTGTGCTTGCTCAGTTATATGATCTGATTAAATCAGTACATATCACCACTGAGTGAAAACTCGTAGTCTGTCCGAAAAATCCCCTGAACCAAATCACGTTGCTCCCAACGAGATTTGAACCTGGGACCTTCGGCTTATGCGTTCATGCTCTAACCACTAGACCACACAGACTACAACACAATAGAATAAAACTGGTCCTAACATGATTGCGAGTTACAACTACTCGCGATGAATGAAGCACGAGCATCTGCGATGTTACACGTACATTATTATCGGCTTTGGCTGACTAATCGGACTAGTCAGCCATTTCGCAACCGACTAGTCAGTCGACTGGCCAATCGGCCAAAGCCATATTAGGTCCATTACTAATTTCGACCGATTTTTAAAATTATTTGACATGGAATATAAGCAGCAGATGTAATATCTAGCATTTTAGTGCCAGGCGAGCTAAACGATCCTCATTTTTTAAGACTTTCTCAGATAGTTCCAATGTGTCTGTAGCCACAAAAATCAACTTAGTACCTACTGAACATTGATACTTTATATCGCTAGATGTCTTGCTCCTCATTTTGATAAAAATCGATCGGCGAATGAAATACCCTTGGGCGGAGGTAGGGACTTTGCTGCCTTCAGTTCCTTGCGCAGTCTTCCATTGTAATCTAAAGTATGTAATAAAATCAGAAAACTTCGAATTTTTGCTAGAAAGAGAATAAAACTACCCGAAGAACCCAGTCAGTCTTAGAATGACTGAAAGCCTAAATCTAATCATCCACTGTCCATATAAGCTTGAAACTTAAAACGATTTGATGGTCCAGTTCCGCACAATTTGCTTTAGGGGTGATCGAAATATCTTAGTGCCCTTATATCAGAGCTACGATTAGTCCTTCCAGTTATAGGACAGATCTGAGCAATTGACGGTTAAAATTACAAAATTTTACCCCTATGAAAAATCATTTCCGCAGAATTTTTTTCAGAAAATATACCAAGCTGGTATTATGACCAATATGCAGCTGCGGTCAGTCTAATGTATCCAGAGACAAGAGCTAGGGAGCCGGCCTATAAGCATGTGAAATGTACCGAGTGCTAAAAAGTTTGCACTAGGGTCTCTTGCCAACTGACTTCCATAGAAAAGAAGATTTTCATTTTCATACTTATGTTCTAAATAAATTTCTCAAGAAAATTTTATACATATATATATATATATATATATATATATATATATATATATATATATATATATATATTATGCATATATATATATATATAGTATATATAGATATTGATATATATATATATATATATATATATATATATATATATATATATATTATATATATATATATATATATATATATATATATATATATATATGTATATATATATATATATATATATTATGCATATATATATGTATATAGTATATATAGATATTGATATATATATATATATATATATATATATATATATATATATATATATATATATATATATATATATATATATATATATATGTATGTATATATATATATATATATATATATATATATATATATATATATATATATATATATATATATATAGGGGGTGGCGGAGAAATTTCACATTAATTTGTTGCTGTAGCGGATCTTAATTATAGTAGTCATTTGTTGTTATTTCAGCTAAGTAGACTTGTGTGCATTCATGCAAGAATTCTAAATAGTAAGTGCAATCGAGTGCGGAATACAATCGAAGAGCGGCGCTTATTGAAAGTCTTCGCGCTGGACGGTCGCCAACAGAAATTATAAGTTTTTTGTGTTATCCGAAACTCACAGTTTACGATATTCCTCAGAAGTTCTCTTAGGCCAGCAAGGAAAATTCATGAGAAGGAGAAGACGGCAAGAGCCTCGGAAGTTGTTCGGAGGGCCCAAGACCTCATTTCGGAGGATCCTGGGAGAAACAATCACAAAGGAGGTTTACCTACGGGTTCTAGTGACGATTGTGAAGCCGTGGATTGAAACAATGAGCGACAGAAGGGCGTGCATTTTTCAGCAGGACGGTCTTCCAGCCCACACGTGCCATTTAGTGCAAAATTGGCTCTCAGATAATCTGGACATGTTTTTGTCCAAGGAATTCTGGTCTCCCAACAGCCCAGACTAAAACCCCTTGGACTAATACGTGGGGAGCGTTATTGAGTGACATTCTAATGTGGCATCCCTACAGGCCGCTGTTGAAGCAACCCTCATCAATTTACAACGAGAGCGGTTAAAGAAGGCGTGCTCCCGATTCGGGCGAAGAATTGAAGCAAGCGGGGGTTACATTGAGTTATAAATTTAAAGAGGATTTTTTGAATTATGATATAATAACTTTTATAGTCAATGCAAGTTTATAAGTAATAAATAATAATTATTATAAACTGCGTGTTCTGTCCGGATTTTGTTCACGCATCCTGTTTATTTAATTTACTCATACGAAAATACGTATCAAAATGAATCCTATGTCATACAAAACACTTGCCACAATTTTGCAGACTGTAATATAAAACATTCGTCACAATTTTAAAGACTGTCATACAAAACACTTGTAACAATTTTACAGTCTGTTACATATAAAAATTTTGATTTGATTAAAGTAGGCCATGTATAAAACATAAATAAAAAAAAAATGGTGGGAAGAAAAGGTACTCTATTTTTGGAACTCGGAGGAGGGAGTCGATTTGGGTTTCGTGCTTGATTTTGTTTGTCTTAACGTCTTTCATGAAGTGATTTAGTGAGGAAATTGGTTTACATGAATCGAAAAGCTTTTTTTGGTGATTTATCGTTGTAAATTTATTTGGTTTTGTGGAGAATCACAAATGTTTGTAATAACCAAACTAAATGGTTCGAGAAGAGACTATCTAGAACGAGCTGCAACTGGTCGGCTCCGTAAGAGATCAAAAGATAATTCTGATGTTAAGCATTCTTTTTCGAAGGAAATATCATTAAAAAAACGTCTAGGGTGTACCACAAGCCCCCAGTGAGTGTACCACAAACCTCTGATGAGTGTACCACAAACCCCTTGTGAGTGTACCGTAAACCTCTTGTGAGTATACCATAAACCCTCTGTGAGTGTACCGCAAACCCTAGTGAGTGTACCAAAACCCCCTGTGTGTGTACCGCAAACCCCCCAGTGAGTATTCTCCAAATCTATTTCAAGTGTGAAAATCCGTCGTGAAACATGTGGAAAAGATAAAAATCGTTTTTGCGTCACAATGAAAAAGTTTCGCCTGCGCTTCGTGTCGACTATTAGCTTCTTGCCAATCAAATTGTCAAAAGTGCTCAACATTTTAATTTGATATTCAACTACATAAAAGAAAGCTCCTCAAAGGGTAATTTATTTTACAACCGCAATTTTAAACGCCTAACAAAAAAGCTTGCAATTGATTTCCTAATTAGGAATCGCATCCACCCTTGTGTGGGCCTAGTTGTGTGCCCAGATAATGTTTTGGGACATTGTCGCGACCGTGTGGGTCTCCTTTGCTTGCAGCTACGACGAGAATTTTGGGAAAGAAAGTTGCAAGGCAGCGCCGAGCACGGAATTTTGTTCTGGTTTTGCCGCTTGCCATCGCGTTTGGAATCGGTCCGACATAGTTTTAACTTAATTCCGCTGTGTACGGCTTTTCCGCTGGTTGGTTTTGTTCTCCCCTCTTTGTGGTTTCACCTAATAATTAAATAAGTTCGAATAAATAAACCAAATCACTATCAGTATGAAGTATAACCAAGAAACAAGAAAAGAAGAAGATGCAAAAGCAGTAAACAAGAGGCCCCAAGTAAATTTAATTTTTTTTTTGAACACATAACTTAATTTGAAAATACCATTGCATAAATAATGTGCACTCTAAAATTAGCCAGAAGTAGAGAGGTAATTTGTTTCTTTATTTTAATTTATATCTTCTTCATCGTAGCACTACAGCTCCTTTCGGGCCTTTGCTTCCTCAAAATAGCGCCTCTCGGCCCATTGACTGTACGTCGACCGAGTTAGATCAGCGTTTACTCGGTTTCCCCACTGGCCACCGACCTTCAGTTCTCCCAACGAATACCTTCTTGGGTATCCGTTGTTCGTCCATACGATTCATATGTCCAGCCCATTGCAGCTTCCGCAGTCTTCAATCGTTGAGACCTCCGGCTAGTCAAAAATTTCACACCGCTCATGGTTGTATTAGATTCGCCATTGGTCCCCTTCTAGTTTCGCCTCAGGACCCGTCGTTCAATATATTGTATTTGCGGATGCTTGGGTTAGGGTCCATGTTTCACACCCATAGCATAACACAGGTCGTATCACAGATTTGTATACTTGGAGCTTTGTTTTCCTGTGTATTCAGTTGGTCTTCAAGATCGTCAAAACTGATTAAAATATTTTAGTTTCGAGCTGCATTCGTCGATGTATTTCGTCTGTTTCATTTCAGTTTCTCGTTATTTTAGCGCCTAAATACACAAATTCGCCCACATGTTCTATACTGTATTCGCCAAGCGTGATATTTTGTGTACTTGAGGTATTTTTCCTCGACTGTGTCATGAGCTTTGTTATATTTTCATTGATTTGTAGCCCTACTAGTTTTGCTTCGCTGTCGAGTTTCAGGAAAAGTTCTTTGGTAGTTGTTAATGACCGTGACAAAGTCTTGATGTCGTCCGGATTGGCTCGACTTGTACAGTAATGTACCTCGCGTATCAACAGGTAGCTTCCTTATGACATACTCCAGGGCCAAATCGGATAACAATGATGCCAGCCCATCTCCCTGCTTTAGTCCGATATTTGTGTCAAAGGCATCGATGAGTTGGTTATTGATGCGGACTTCGGAGGTTGTCGACTTCATTGTAATTTTGGTGAGGCGAGCTAATTTGGCTGGGATGCCAAAGCAAAGCATTACTTTGCACAGTACGTTACGATCAATACTGTCGTATGCTTGCTTAAAGTCAACGAAAATTTGATGTACATCTATGTTGAACTCCTAGCACTTTTCAAGTATCTGCTTGACAATTGGTCTGTTGTCGATCTGCCTGCTCTTAAATCACCTTGATACTCCCCGATCATACTGTTATCGTATGATCCGATTTTATTTTCTAAGATCTTTGAAAATATTTTGTACGCCGTACAAAGTAGTGATATGCCTCTATAATTTTCGCACTGTAGCTTGTCACGCAAAAAATCGACTTTGTTGCTGCGAAACATTGTCAAATACTCGATGGAAACATCCTCACGTTGCTGTTTGTGCTCCATTGTGAGCAAACGCGGCACCCATATTGCGCACAGCTTTCTCGTGTGCAAATTTTCGGTCAAAATGCACAGAACCTGCCTGCCTGCCATGTCTGAAATCTCGCGCACTTTTAGTCGACGGTCATTCAATACCATTTTGTGGATTTTTTTCACATTTTCTGACGTAGTGACTTCACTTGGTCGACCACTGCGGTGTTCATTTTGGCAGCTCGTACGACCTCGCTTAAACGCAGCTACCCAATATTTGACCGTTGTAAACGAAGGAGCAGAATTCTCCAGAGTGGAATCCAACTAGGCTTTGATATCGGTTAGACTTAGGCCTTTCAAATGAAAGTATTGTATCGCATAACGACGCCCAATTTTTTCCATATTAACAAATTCACTGCGAGTGTTCACTTTGAATGTCTGTAATAAAATAATAATAAACGCACCGTTATAAATTTTTCACATTAAGTTGTTGAAAGGTGGTATTGTCAATCGCAGTAATTACTTTTTTAAAACTTCCTGTATTCATAAGTCAGGTTGGTTACTTTTGGGACTACCCGTGTTTATATATATATATTTATATATATATATATATATATATATATATATATATATACATATATATATATATATATATATATATATATATATATATATATATATATATATATATATATATATATATATATATATATATATATATATATCCATAGTTCTGACCCGTAGATTAAGACAGATTCTACAGCGCAGATTAGAACTCGTATCTTTGATGGAACAAGTCCTTTTATGTCGGCCATCTGTCGGATAAGTGCCGTTACTCGTACTGCCGCCTTTTTTGCAGTTGCTCTAATTTGCGCGGAGAAACCCATCGTTCAATCCATCAGTGCTCCCAAGTATTTCACTGCTGGTTTCGACTCGACCAGTGTTTTTGCGATACTGATAGTCTTTGCTCTGAGGATAAACTTTTGGCAAAATGTAATGAGTTGATTCGATAGTCAAAGGTTCATTCTGACTTCTTGCTGAAAAATTTTTGCAAATATTCGTAACGTTTTTGAGGTGAACAGCTGTAAAATTTACCCAAATTTTCAGTTTCACTGGGGGCTGCGCCTTAAGCTTTTTTCGAACATTGCGCGGATCCAATTCATCGGATGCACAAACCCTTGTCATCTGGTTTGACCACTGCCAGGCGATGAAATAATTTTACAAAACCCTAGTAAAATCGCGTCCTGTCTGTCCGTCCGCCCGTGTGTCACAGCAGTTTTTCTCGGAAACTACTTAAGCTAGAAACATCAAATTTGGTATGCAGGTGTAAAGTGGTGCTCTCTTCAAAGTTCTGCTACAAAAAAGTTTGATAAGGTATTAAAGGGGGGCCTCCCCATGTAGGGTAGTGACCCCCCAAAAAAATTTCATCATAGGTAGCCGATATGGATATCAAATGAAAGGTCTTGATAATAACTTTTCAAAACAGGTCTTAGTTAGGCAAGGTTTGCTTCGGGGGGCCCACAGGGAGGGTAAATACGCGAAAAATATGTGCCCCCCTCGCAATCGGACACCTGATATCCGAAAAATCTGGAAAAAATTGTGGAGGCAGGTGTTTATGAGTACGACAACAACAAATACCTTAGAAGTCGAAATTCGCTCAACTTTGTTAATAATAGTATGATATTCGAATTTCACATTTTCCCAAAGAAAATCGTATAGGTACCCTTAAGTTGAATGAAATTTGACTTTTAAGCAGTACTACAAAAGGTCCTTAAACTTTGTAAGTTTGATGAAAATCGAACGATATACACGGAAGTTATAGCCATTTGAAATTTCTCCAATTAGAACAACAATAACAGATTGTAATGGTTTTCGAAATGCCCGTGTAGAACACGGGTGCCGATGGTCTGGTATAAGTGTCAGCGAGCTATAAACAACACTGAGCTCAGCTAACTAGCTTCGCTTAACGACCGCGTACGCGTGCTTGACGACTAGCATTTGCGGGATTGTATGAGGCGGGTTCTTGTCGAGCCACGAAGCTACACTACAAAATACTTATCACGCGTACTCTACTCTACAAGACGTACGGATTAATTTTTATTATCTTTCGAAATGTTCTATTAGGTGTCAATTAAGCTACTCTACAGTAATTCAATATTTTTTTGCCTCGTTAAAGTTAGCGGACACGGAGGCTTGAGACAAACGCAAACATTACACAAAAAGCAACCATTACTCTCTTCGAAGAAGGTCGTTGCGTTACAAGGGGAATGTCAAATCTAAAGATGTTAAAGTGGCTGAAGTGAACCACTCATCTCTGCCTAGAGGATGGAAACTTGACGGATGTAGTTTATTTTACACTAGTAAAACAACAAACTAAGCACTTTCGACGGGGTGACCACCTAATCTCTTCAGGAGCAGCCACTCCTGATCACCACGGGGCTGCTCGACTGCTTATGTTTATTACAAGATGATTTTTGTATTTCACGGACTTTCCACCGAATCAGTCACCGCAGTTTTGATTTGATCTTCTTGAAATTTTCAAATAAGGGCTATAACATTAATATTTTTAGGAGTTCATGATTTGAGTGGTTTTTGTTGGTTTGCAACAAAATGGCGCCCGTTGAAAATAGAAAAACAATGGATTTTTTTTAAACGTGCACATCCCTTTGACATATCTCTTGACTTTATTCGTTGCTAGTGACTGCATTTCTAAGAAGTTGAGTACAAAACCCTTCTGACATGAGCGTAGGCTGTTTACCCAACTTGTTTTTTTTTTCGTCCGGCGGTTGCGTGGTGTAGATTTCGATCAAAAAGTTACTTTTCCGTGAGTGATAAATGCTGGTGAGTTTCAGTTGCTGTATTTCTGGTGCCTGTTTGTGCACCATAGCCAAGCCGGTGAGTGAAGTGACTTTCTGTTTTTGTTGATTTCGCATGTTGTCGTAGGTCAGGGGAGGTTTTGTTGTTGTTAGCGCGCATAGATTTTATTTGCGCAGTCGTTTAAATGTTTGTTGGATTAAACTCCTGAAACGTGTTAGATCCCGGGAAATCATTATCTCCATGGTGCCTAGAATAATCAATCGTTCTATTCAATCCATTCGTGCTATGTTAACTTAAGTCTGGAATTTCGGGTGGATGTGAGTCAGTGCAAAAGCTCTTGTGGGTCCCATGTTGACTTAGGTTAGGAATTCTGTGTGA
Source organism: Odontomyia ornata (assembly GCA_963969285.1). Classification (NCBI taxonomy): domain Eukaryota; kingdom Metazoa; phylum Arthropoda; class Insecta; order Diptera; family Stratiomyidae; genus Odontomyia; species Odontomyia ornata. The sequence goes on from OZ017740.1 coordinate 124,840,740, forward strand.
ATATACGTCAACGCAAATGTCCTGGAGAGTGAGTCAGGTGTTTTATAGTGCAATCTGCTAAAGGCACGAAATCTTCCTCTGTATTTAACTGAGCCGAGCGGTAGGACGCTGCTTCGCTTACACTTAAGTAGTTCTGAATAGCTATTTAAAATCTTTATTCTTGGATAAAAATTTACAACGTAAATGAGTTTCGGTGAAAGCTAAAGTAACTTTGACTTAACAATTGTTTTATTCTCTAAGTGATCGTTTTAATTCCTAGCAGCACTAGCTCGTTAACGTTTATTTTTAACAACGAATATTACTTCAATACAAAATAACATTTTATAGTTATAGCTATTCCACAATAGTTCGGCTCGTGAAAGATTTATTTTTCTCTTATTTTTCATTTCATTAACGGATATCTATTCATAACGAGTAATTTCATGTACCAGAAAGGTGCCCAAAGCTGTCTCTAATGCCTAAGCAAGAACTCTCCTGTAACAATACTTCGACTCCCTTCGTATCATAGAGCAGACTACGGTTCCGCGAGTAGTACCTCATGATTCGCATAAGGTATTGTGGGGTTTGGAAATGATTTTCCAGTGGTTCCACGATATCCACCTATCTGACGAAGTTAAAAGCAGTTCTGACGTCAAGAGTAACTAGCAGGACAACCCTTCGAGTGGAATCGCTGTGAGCCTCGGCGCGCTGGACCGCGCTTATGACTTTTCAGATTACGTCAATAGTAGAGCGACCTACTCGAAGCTATACTGCCTTTGATGTAGATCGCGTCAGCGAGTCTTCCCTTGATAAGTTTTTCGAAAACTTTCTCAGCTGTTCCTGGCATACATAACGGCTGGTATGCAGAAGATAACTCGAGATTCCCCTTACTCTTGCTGATCAGCCGTCAGCCTTGCCATCTTCCAGCGCTCTGGGAATATCTCTTCACGTAGGCAAGTATTAAAGATACTGAGCAGCAAGTCAGGTGAGAATAGGTAAACCATCTTTAGTACCTCAGATGGAATTCCATCTGATCTTGGAGCCTTTCTTAACTTCAAGGACAACACTGCTTCCTCCACTTCCGTCCTTAGGAAAAGTGAGCATTCGACTGGTTATTCGTCGTAGACAGCTTGAATATAGACTGGGTGAATAGGGAAGAGAGCCCGCATAATCTCTTTTATATTTTCTGCATTGTATGAGCAGGCCAGTTCTTGCCAGCGGTTAGCCGTACTGCGATTGATGAGTTTGAGGAGGCATTTTCTAGCCGATTTATACGCTGCATCTTCTTGGGTCCGTGCTCGCTACGCCTCTCGTCGGAGCTTATGACACTTTCTGCGCCTTTCGGTGTATTCACTGGAGACTAGCCTTGCCATAAATGTTTGGCGAGGCATTAAGGACTTGTAGGCAGATCTAATGATTCACATAGTTGGCTTTACTATATCTTTAGCTGCTAGCCCCCGCTCCCCGATGAAACTTCTGGTAGTGGCGATCGTCCCGTAGCATTTCTGCGAACCTTTTGACGTCCACCTATTCAGTGTTTCACTTGGAAGACTGGAGTAGTCTTTTAGAATCCTTCAATTTTTAACCTTTGGTACTAGGGACTTTGAAGCGTATGTAACGTCAGCAACGCAGCTCATTCGACAAAATGGTCATGGTCTGTATTCAGTACAGCAAGCCCAGTTCTTGGTGCCATATCCAGGATCCGTTGGCTTCTTGGATCTGATTGAGGCATGCCCCATTGAATTGCCCTTGCACTGAAGTCGCATACGACGAGCACGTTACCCTCTGTGTTCGAAACGGTGCCCTACAAAGCATTGAGCCTAAATTGAATAGGCAAGAAAGGTTCAGTCGACGTTAGGTATACAATAAAAAGTGTAGTAACCGAGCACTGAAACCAAACGAAACCACCTCCCCGCCCCTGACCTTATGTTATAGTTGGAAGTGGGCGTTGTTTCGAACCCAGATAACGGCAGTACCAGATTCGTCAGGATACCATATTGGGAAGCTTTGGTTGTGATGTTGCTTGCTAAGCAGTGGCAAGTCAGCTTGACTGTCTCTCGCGAACTGCTTGAGTAGATTTTCAGCGAGTTGTGCTTCCCGGAAAACCCGGCATTTATCTGTACCTGGCACGTATTTCACATCATCTGGCCTTGGTGTGTTGGCAGAGAAAGCAGTGTGTCTCTTCTGTACATTCCTTCTTTTTAGGCCTTGTTTTTTCGCAATTATAGCTTAAGTAGCTCCTGTCGATCCCTTTACAGGCCCTTGTAGTATAGCCTTATCCCCGACCTGTCCGATAACAGTTTAATTCATACGACTCATACACTGCAACTCCCCGGGACCATTGCAAGTGAGGTCCCAAACATAATGGCTCGTCAATAGTGTCAACGTAGCGTGGAAGGGGTACCAAAGAGACCTTCTGGAACACTTCGAAGCCAATGGTTTAGATCTTAGATGCGAAATTCAAATCATTGGTCCCGAATTGTTTCGGTGAAGCTCACCTTGTGCTCCGCCGGCAGAATGGGTTTGCAACAATGAGATTAAAGGAAGTACTTAACATTGATTTCGTCGTAGTTTTACACACAGCCCAACCCACGAAATAGGTGTCCATAGAAGATAAGACTCGCATCTCACTCAAATTCTACCTCGTGGCTTCGGGTATCATCAGTTCATTTTCTTAGCTCTCGGGTATCTTAGGGCCAGTCAAGTGAAATTGTTCGCGCCTTCGCTTTCGAAATTATCTATTCTGTAATCCTGCCTGTAGTATACTCACATAGTACCCATGCTCAACCTAAGCAACATGTTGGAAACACGACAATGACTATTTAGAAATGTGCTTATAGCTTCTGTTTCCACAAACCCTTGATATTATTAATATATCCGAACACATCAGGTCGCTTGGGAAAATTCTGAAAGTGTGCCACAGTAGGTGAATTCGAAACTGAGGGTACTGTGCAAATATGCTGCGATCCTGCCCACTTTCCAAATTCAAGTTGAGAAGAAATGCTTAACTCGTTAGAGTCATCTCCAGCTGCTGCTCTTTAATCGAAAAAGTATAAGCTAAATCTTAATTTGGTTCCGACCCAATTTTGCTTTAACATGTTTAAATCTTGGACAATTATGAAGCATTCACAAAAACACGAATCTTCATTAATTACCCTTTTAATCACTAATCAGCCTCAAGCTCATTACACTAGGTCAGGAGCTGCACTCCATCAGATCTGATATCGTCGAAACCGTAAAGATATTATGCAATGTACTATCACCCTACTAACAAAGCCGTCGACTTTTTTCTGAACGCGGCAATTACTCCACTTATCCTCCGAATCTTTCATTCACCTCGTCTGCAAGTCTATTTGACATTCGCTTAAAAATACACCAACTACCTAAATGCAGACAAAAATATTTTTGTAGGATGCAAGGCTGTAGCATTTTTTCGTTGAAACTGCGGCCTATGAAGTGTGGAGAGATTCAGGTCTGGAGCGCTTAAAACAAAAGAAATATGTAGAGAGACAAGGACTTTTTTGTAGGCCGTTCATTTACCTAATTGCTGACAAGGAGCCCGAGTTTGCTACACATTTTGTTGCTGCCATGGTTGTGTGCGGAAAGATGCTGATTTTTTGACAAAGATATGCCCTCAATTTCAACAATGTTATATGCTAAGTACGTGCATTTATTGTGTATCTCAAATGAGTTCTAGAAGGAAGTATAGGGAATTTTTTGTATGTTAGTAGGTACATCGAAATTCAGTGTAGTGGTGCCGAATGCAAATGAACTCTTTAAAAATGACTCGGTGCTAAGAATGTTAACAAACTTCATTATTACGGTTTCCTTTGAACAAACATTACAAACATAAATTTGTCAGAACTGAACACTAACTGCGCTAAAAAGATTTATGCGTTGCACTTCCTTGGAAATGCGATTTTCATCAAGATTAAAAGTTACGACGTTAGCATGAAATCCTCCGTTTCAGCTCAATAATTTTTAGATATGAAGAATTCATTCCACAATGATAATTGTGTTTATTAGAAGGGAAACAGATTAAATGTGCTAAATCAACAGGTAACATTCAATTGTAATTCATTTGCTCTTGGCATGCCATCACATTTCTATACAAATGCCCTCACCAATATTAGTGAGCGTAAGATTTGTAAAATACCGAAAAGCACAAATAAAATGGAAAAGTAACATCTTCACTCGAATTCATAATGCAAGCACCTCCTTTGTCGGACGACTTAATAAAATCAAGCAGGGGAGGAAAAGAAAACGTCAGGCCTTGTGCATTTCAATAATAATTGCAACGTGTGGTGAACATTTGTTGCACTGCTCGCATTTCGTCTGCAGTTTGTTGGACTCGTACGTTCCCCATTAACACATGCACGAAACCCAGCCCGGCATCATAATTGCAGGTTTGTATGCTTTCGTGGATCATATTAAAGTGTGTAATTAGCTGATAGGCTGTTGCATCCTCGTGATGATTTACAGTGCTGATCAATTCACGCTTTGCATTTCCTGGCTGCTCAGCATATGTACGCTTAAGCACTGCCTACTTTGAACGGATGGATGACCCTCTGGGGCGGACTTGATTCAATTAGACGCCGGCCACCTTCCGCTCAATGGGTGTCTTGCAATTATTTATTTTGCATTCGCTACTCTTCTGCACTTTGGTATATTTTGCTAATGAGCTTCAATTCTTGTACGAGACGTGCTAAATATGAGTATCAAAGTCAGCAACAATGCATTTAATTTGTTTTATAAAGATGAATGATAATTTGCTCTTCTGTCCACTCATGACATAAAATGTATTCGAAGAGGGTGCACATTTTGTCCAGCAAATTGATAATTGGTAAAAATTTATCCCCGAATATGTTCCAAAGCTTGATGTTCTTCTTTTTCCTCATCTAATTGCACATGAGCTCAGCACGAATTGTCGCGATGGAATTTGTTTTTATCTATTTCTTAGTGGTCCCCATCAAAGTACTATTCATGACCCATACTGCTGGACTTCGATGAACTTCAGAAAATCAAGATCCTAGCGTGGCTGACACTAAATAGTAAAGCACATTAAGCACATGCATGATTTATTTTACAAACTCGCCTAAAACGTGTTATCATTTAGTCATCGATTCAAAAATTTCAGAAGCGTATAAAAAAGGATCCCCTTCGTGGGATCGGTAGTAGTTGTAACAGATTAAGTTGATTTCTAATTTCATCTATTTAATCTGCAGCTCTTTGTCTATAGGATTATCCCAGCCTGCTTGCTTTATCCATAATTGCTACATAATGCTGGGTTGCATCCAACCAATTCGATCAAATAGTTGAGATATTTCTGATAGTAACTGCCTTTTTGTTATGCGTTTATTGCTGGTCAGTTGTAAGCTTACCTTAACCTTTTTTATGTGGTTGGGAGGGGAATGTCAATTACGTACAGAGTGTGAGACTCCCATGCTCGCAAGCGAATGCGCTCTCTAGCAAGGTGGGCAGCATGCATCATGCCTGCAATAACTCTTACCGCCGAATCAGAGACTGTCGGATATGCAGATGCAATCCTCAGTGCTCCTCGTCTCTGTACCTGGGCCAGTCGTTTTCCGTACACCTCCTTACTGAGAGCGTCGCCCCATATTTCCGCTGCGTACAGTAGCACTGACCCTATAGTGCTCATCAAGAGGCGTCTTCTTGATGGGATACATTGGCCATAAGACGACTCAGAACCGATATTCCCGAAGCAGCCTTCTCAGCCGTTGCCTTGATTTGCTCGGAGAAACTTATCTTCGAGACAATCATAGCCCCAGGTACTTCACCGCTGGCTTTGGTACGATTAGTATGTATCCAATACTGATCGTTGTTACTTCTAGAATTCTCTTGTTTGTCAAGATGACCACTTCGGCTTTCTCCAGTACCCGACTCAACCTGCATGTAGCAATCCAGTCCCTCATTTGGCGCATTAGTATACCTAGCCTAAGCTGCACTTTTTCAACAATACATCGACGATACCATCTACATAGCCGATCAAGCGGGGCTTATCTTGCATCTCCAGTCTCAGTAGCCCGTCGTAAAACGCGCTCGACAGGTCTGGACCAAGGATAGGCCTCTGGGCAACATCCGATGTAATTTCTATCCTTCTTTGTCCTTATGTTGAGTCATAAAGCAGGCTTCAATCTGTCAAGTAGTCCCTCAGAAGTTGCATAGGGTATTCTGAAACTTAAAAAGGAGTTTTCAACGTATCCAGAACAACTACCCATCTAGCGGAGTTGAAGGCAATCCTAACGCCGACTGTCACCAATGGAATGATCTCTTGCTTGGCCCGGCTATATTCACCTGCCTACTAGAACGTGCTCACCACCTCTGCAATAGCATCAATACTTAAGTGACCTGCTCTAAAGTCGTACTGACGAGGTATTGCGTTAAAGACGATGAGTTTCTCTAGAACTCACTCAGCAGTGTCTAGCATGCATAACAAGCGGTACGCAGACGGTGATCCGAAATTTCCCTTACCCTCGCTGATTGACACGAGCCTCGCCACTTTCCATTGTACCAGGAAAACAATGTCCCATAGGCAGCATTCCTTGTTTCTAATGATAGGACTTCCTTTCCTAGTTCCGGCTGTGTGAAGAGCGGGCTATCAATTGCTGCTTCACCCTGGGCAGTACAAGCGCAGCGTCAACACGGACGGGATGGGCGGCGTAAAGTTTCGCACTATCTCGTCCATCTTTTCCGCTTCATGTATCCAGGCATCTGGAGGGCACCAAGCCTCCGCATAATTAGCTTATAGCCAAGGCCCCACGGATCCTTGTTCACATTGTGCACTAGATTTTCTCAACAGCGAGCCTTGCTGTTTTTAATCAGTTCGCGAAGACATTTCCTGCTCAACCTATATGCTGCTATCCGGTTGCATGCCTCATCACGGTTCCGCGCCCGTTGAGCCTCACACTGAAGCTTGTGACACTCTCTTTACTTTTCAGCGATTTTAGTCGACCACAGGTACACTAGAGGCTTGCCGTGCTGGTGTTTTCGATAGGGTATAGACGCGCTGCAAGCAGTCATGATGACACTCATAGTTGAGCTCTCCACGTCTTGAGCTGCCAGTTCTTCTATCATCTGCGAATCTTCCTGCCGTAAAGCAACTGCCGTGAGCACCTCGACGAATTCTCGGCGTCTATATTTCCAGTGTTTCACCACATTGTGGAAGGTCGAGAACAAGAATACTGGGAGACAACATTACGAATTTCAAGGAGAATGTACTAATAATCACTGGCTGAGTAGTTCTCCAATACTCTTCAATTGTGTATGCTCCGTACCACGTCACGTCACGTCCGGTATGGTTTCTTCACAGCCAAAACGGCGGAGAGTCAGCGTATTTCCGATGTTTAACATGGCAACTGCCGTCCTGACCGCAATTTTTAGGATTCGTTGTCCCTGTGGATCTGCTTGAGGCATGCCATATTCGATTACTTTAGCGTTGAAGTCTCGCCCAACAAGATCGTTTCCATCTGCGTTCGAGATAGTGCCCTCCAAAGCATTAAGCTTGGCTTGGAACGATGATATGGGTTCGTTCCTGCATTAGGTACATACTAAAGAATGTGGTCCCTGAGCACCAAATCCATACGTAAGCACTCTCCCCTGGCATTTACAGGACTTCCCCAAGAAATTACTGTTCCGAAACCAAATGGCGGCAGCTAAAGTTTCGTCAAGATACCATGATAAAGAACTTTTATCGTGGTTTGGCTTACTAAGCAGCAAGTTGACTTTCATATCTCTTGTAAACTGCGCACCACCCACCCTATTCTTATTTTGCCCTTATTCAGCAGGAATTGAATCGCGCCCTTTTCGGTCAAGTCAATGATGACCATGCGCTGTCTCTTATTGTTTCTTAGGGTCTGCCTTGCTTAGATCCTCACCACGCTAGGGAGCTCCGTTTTGATGGTCTTTTCTACCTCGGCTAGGTCTGTGACACAGTAAATGTCTTTTGCTTCGATCTTTGCCATAATCTCGAGTTACAGTTGCGCTTTTGCCGAGGACTTTCTTTACTGCGTCGAGGACTTTCTTTATTGTCGGCCTCTGCTGCCAATTCTTTGCATCAATGGCGGTGTTGGAGTCTTTGGGCCTTACATTTTCCCTGATATCCCACAGCGTTTCTGCGCAGGATCAGCCATCTTCGGGGTTTTACGAGCAGTGCCTGCTGCCGAGGTCTTTATAGTGGCTTTTTTCGCTCCTGTTTCGTGTCAGGTCGTTAGTCTTGCTGGGCGTTCATGCCAACTTTATTTTCTGGCACTTTTTGAAGCAGCTTTTTTGCGTTTTTTGTCAGGACTGCCTGCAACCCGTCGTCTAACGTTTGACGCCCATCAAGTGCGGACTGCTTCCTCCTTTTATCCCGATCTCATTTGATTGGGCCGGATGCCATTTTTTATTCTGTTTGTTGGTGGAGATATCTGCGTTTGCCATTTAGGCTTAGCCCTCAGCGCCTCCTTAATCTTCTGCTTTTGTTGGCCTTCTGGTCCTCTTCGGCCTTTAACCACGCCTTCCGTAATGCCTTCTGCAGTGTCGGAGCTCCCCGAGTTAAAGGAGCCCAATCTTTACTCACTTACTGATTTTTAGCGAGTCGAATTCTGATTTCATTGGTTTTAGAACGTCTTCCGCTTTTCAGATTAGCCTCTCTTCTTGTCGTCGCTAGACGCAATTGTACTGTACAACCTCCTTTCTTGGGAGAGTTTATCGGCTCCCGTTCCCGAGCACAGTACCTCCGCCACATTTTCTTCGGTGGCAGCGAAATCACAAAACGGCGCTTTGTTTGCCTGGTCACTCCTTTCTTTTTCTACTATGATCACTTTGTGGACTTTAGGATGTTTCGTTATTATTTCGGCAATTTGGACTCTTGCTTCGGTCTCTTCGGAAGTGATTGCAGCAGCATTTTCGACTTTATTTACATTTTCCCCCACCTTCGAATATCAAATGCGTCCTGCAGAGTTTCCCGCTTTTCGTTTTTAAGGAATTTTTGGCGTTCGCATACTTCTTTTCCTGCGTCCCAACGTCACAGAAATATCAGTCTGGACAAGACTGTCTGTTAATTTTCGTTTTTCGTCCGTCTTTACTGCCTTTGCATTCTCCGTCGTATTTGTCATCGTTAGTACTGCTCTCGATGTGCTGTAACCACATCATGGCAGCTTCCACTGATTGCGCCGTCGTTGTTGTTATTCTTACTTACTTTTTTGAATTTTTTTTTTGGGTGTTTAGTTAAAATCGCTCTAGTTTTACAATTTTAAATCATATTGTTGTGCGGCCAATTCTTCCATTTGTAGCGGTTTTTTAATTGTCTAGTTCTGCAGGGGTCAATAAATGTTAAGCTTCCATTAAATTGGATATTGATACTCGTAATTCAACCGAATTACGACACCACTTGAACCACCTAATTATCGAAGCATAGATTGAGCACTTGTGAATAAGTTACAACACACTTGATCATCATACTTGATATTTATAAATCAAAATGCTTAAAAATCAATGGCCAGTTAAAACTGTAGTAATATTCAAAACATGCACGTGGTACCTAATCCAGCATTAAATTGCCTAGGTCAACATTAATAGGGAAAAAGAATTACAGATAAATGAACATAAAATGCATTAGTAGCGAATCTACTTATGTAGGTTCACTTTACAGTATCGACATTAACTTTGATTGAGTCCAAAAATGCAAGCTAAGTATATTATTATTTCCACCATAGCTGGTTCCAAGCCCGTTTGAGAAATGAGGAGGGAACCCCTTGTTTCTCCAACCCACAGTTTCCATGATTCTTCATTCTAAACTCCACGTTTAAATGGTAGTATATGTTCTCGGGATCGCACATGGGGCTTAGTGGTTCCCCAATAATCACACATTAAATGCCGAGAAATGAAAATAACTGAAATACATCTACAACTCTGCTACTAAATCCTACTTACACCTCCTTTGTGGGTACGTAAGAGGGTGAAGGCGAGTTTTCCGCGTATGGTAACACAATCGAAGTAATAACCATGCCACCGGAATCGAGATTGGGCGACGGGCTAACTCTCCGTCCCTGTAAACCCCTAATCTATTACGAAACCTGCAGAAGGGCCTTGGAATGGATTGAACTCACGGCAATGACCTCGCAAATGAAAAAAGGATTATGGCATTGGATCCTGGAATGTCAGGTCACTCAATCGCCTTTTACAACCGGCCAGTCAAAATAAATTCAAAATAGTGGCAATCCAGGAAATGTACTGGACTGGAAATGGTATTCAAGACATGAAATCGCACACAATATTCAAAAGTGGGAAGCCTACTGGGAAACGACAACTCATAGTAGTCTTTATTGTGAATAGGGAGTTCAAACCCCACGTTATTGATTTTAACGCAGTTAATGAACAGTTGTGTGCGATCTGTATAAAAGCAGAATTCTTCAAAATCTGGCTGATAAATGCTCACGCCGCGACCGAAGAAAAGTACGAAGAAACGAAGGAAACTTTCTACAATCACCTGGAAAGACTAGTCGACTCATTGCCTACAAACGACACAAAAATAATTCGGGGTGATATCAACGCTAAGGTTGGCTATGTGGTATTTCATCGGGGAATGTCTGGAGGACATAGCATCTACGATGAAACAAATGACAGCGGCCAGCGCCTGATTGACTTTGCATGTAGCAGAAATCTAGTCAAATGATTCAAAGCATGACCTAGGTATCAACGAATGGCAACACACAGAACCATATCGACCATGCTCTGATCCCAGAACGTTCGACCTCAAGCATACTTGACATCCGTACCTACCGAGGAGTCAATTTTAACTCGAATGTCAAAGGCGTGTTCGGCAAAGACCAGCCCATAACAAAAATTTGACATCGAAAGGCTTCAAACGGCGTCGGTTGCGAAAAATTTTACGGAGACCCTCGAAATTCAGCTGGCTCCCATCCTTTCAGACGCATCGCTGAAAACAAGCAACGAGCCCTGGATCGAAGTGAAAGCGGCTATTAAGACCGTGGCAGAGCAGACGATCGGACATCAGGCCTGGTGCAAGAGAAATGATTGGTTCGCCGATGAGTGCCAGAATGCCTTAGACAAAAAAAATTAGGCGTACAAAGAATACGCAGGTAGGAAAACCAGGACAAAGAAAGACAACTATGAAAATCTCTGAAGAGTAGCGAATAAGATAACTAAAATTGCTATGACGACCAATTGAGAAGCATCAATATAAGTCTAGCGAGCAACAACACAAGCCAAGCATACAAAGTAGTAAGAAGCCTGAAACGAGGTTAACAACCCAAAACAAAGCTCTGTCTTAATGACACCGGCAATATCTTCTTCTTTGTAGCGCTATGGCCCCTCCCGCGCCTTTACTTCCTGAAAATAGCCCCTCCAACTGTCCCAGTCCATTGCTGGCGTCCTCCAATTTCAAAACCCGAGCAGCGATGAACTGTCTTCGTTGACCGAGTCAGACCAGCGTTTCTTCAGTTGCTATTCAATCCGGCTTTGGAGTACATCATAAGGAAGCTATCTGTCGGTACACGAGGTACATTACTATACAAGCAGAGCCAAGTAGTAGCCTATGCGGACGACATCAACATTTTGTCATTATCCTTAATAGCTAATAAAGAACTCTTTCTGAAACTCGACAACTATGTAACACTAGTAGGGCTACAAATCAATGCGAATAAAACAAAGCTCATGACACAGTCGAGAAAAAATACGACAAATACACAAAATATCTCACTTGGCCAATACAGTATCGAAAATGTGGGCGAATTTGTTCATTTAAGCGCCAAAATAACGCGAGAACCAGCAATGAAAGAGACGAAATACACCGAAGAATACAGCTCGCAAATAAAATATTTTTTTCAGTTTTGACGGTCTTGAAGACAAGCTACATACACAGGAAAATAAAGCTCTTTATGAGTGTGAAACATGGATCCAAACTCAAGCATCCGCATCAAAAAAATGTGCCTAGGAAAGGAATGACTAATCATCAACGCCTAGCAGATAAACAACAATATGACCGTAGATGAAGTAAGATCGGCGTATGCCCCGATCAAACAACTAAGAGACGGCATCAATCCACAAATAAGTCTGGTACATTTTTACCAGGAACAATCATAGACAAAGCAGCTGAAATCTAAAACAGATGGCTGCAATATTTGCAGAAGCTATTCACAGCATCCCCAATAACGACTGAAGCTGTGAAAATTCCAGAAGCAGGACAAGAGGGCAGCATATGAGACCTCAGAAAAAAGAAGGCTCCTGGAATAGATGGAGTACCAGCAGAACTGCTCCAGAGCGGGGTTCCCATCTAAATAAACTTCTGCATCGGCTAATATGCAGAATATGATCAGAGGACTGGCGGAAAAGTATAATATGTCCTGTATACAAAAAGGGCGACAAATCTAGGTGTGAACATTATAAAGGCCTTGCTCTACTGCGCACGTCTTACAAAGCACACTCCAAAATCATAGAAAAAATTAAAGCCGTAATCTGAAAACATTGTAGGAGATTATCAGGAAAGTTTTCGAAGTGGACGGTCTAAAATAGACCAAATAATCTCAGTAAAGCAGGTGCTGAAAAGTACTGGGAATACCCCGTGATGCACGAACTCTTTGTAGACTTCAAGCAAGCATACGAGAGTGTCGACAGAAGTGCGCTGTACAAAAGAAGGCTTGAATTTGGCGTCCCAACAATACTAGTCCGTATGGTCAAAGTCACGATGCTAAACACAGAGATCCAGGTCAAGGTAAACGGTGAACTAACGGACTGCTTTATAGCGGAATTAGGTTTAAAATAAGGGGATAGACTTGCCCCGATGCTCTTTAATACTACGCTCGAACATTTCATCAGGAAGGCATAAGCTGAAACCTTTGGTACACTTATAATCATGTCCCACGGTTGGTAGCATATGCTAATGGGATCAATATAATACCGCATTGAATCTTTTGTACCAAAGGAGTATCTCTATGTCTAGAATTTGAAGCAAACCGAATTGGCCTACGAGTTAATGAAACTTAAACTAAATTCATGACTCTGACCGTCGGCGACTACAACCTCAAGAGTGTGGATAATTTTGTGTATCTTGGAGCCAACCTGAATAGAAGAGGCGCTGAAAAGGGCGAGATTGGACGCCGCATAATAAAGCCAATTACTGCATACTTCCCATACTAGGTTCCAGAGTTGTGTACAGGCAAAATGAGCTCCGCATTTACAAAACACCAGTCAAACCTGTGCTGTTATTGGAAGTGAAACATGCACCCTGACGAAGAAATCCAAAAAGGAAGTGGACGTATTTGAACGTAAAGTGCTCCGAAAAAGCCCAGTGAAACAAGGAACAGAGTGGAGACTACTTTACAACGATGAGTTTTATGAATTATTTGACGATCCACCTGTTTCCTCTTGCGCACAGTTATTTAAATTTCAATGGATGGCCATGTGGAAAGAATGGAAGAAAATTGGCTACCCAAAAGAACATTGACGGGTAGAGCAAAAGTGGAAGTCCAGCGGGAAGACCGAGGACTCATTGGAAAGTCACAAAAGAAGCTGATAGCAGATCCTTGTTGGGAGAGAACAACTGGTGCACAAGGTCGCGGATTTGTGATGATTGGAGGAGATTAATCCTGGACGCCAAGGCCCGGCCTTTGCTGTCGCGCCATAGATAATGATAATAATTCGTTGACGGTATGAATAGCTTCATTGCTGAGGTGTCTTCCTTACATACAGCATGATTAGAAATATAGTAATTGCATGATGAGTAAATTCCTTTGGACACAACTTTGTCATGTGACCTAGTCGATGAGCTCTTGCATCAATGCTGTATACTGGCTTCCTAGCTCTCCATTAGCCGTTAGTCGTCTTTCAAGACGTGAAAATCAAATATGCTCGGCCTTATAAGAGTCTCGAAGCAGTTCAGTTTTCTTTTTGAGTACAAGTCTGATTATGTATCTGTCTGATTCTTGCCTGGTGGATCGGTACATGTTGGCAGCTTCTTCCTCCTTCTTTGTCATATGATTAACCGCAGGAGCTTCATGGAGCCCATAACATTTCTAGTAGTTCATTTGCTGTATCTTCATAAAGATCGGCATGAAATTACTCATACTTGATGGATAACGCAGTTCTCGCATCTGTCGATAGTTTTAAATACATACATAGGTGTTACATTTGATCCCGATTTTAAAATTAAGGGTCGCGATCAGGGTTCGCAAAAATCCGATATGTATAATAAATATCAAAAAATCTGATATTTGATATATACCCGGTGTACATCGGATATATATCACGTTTACGAAAAGAAAGCATTTTCCAGTCTGTAATTTATTTGAAACTGTCAAAATGGAGAAATAATAAAAATTAGTCTGAATATTTCACTTTTGATTCCTAAAGTAACAAGGACGTGTGTAAAAATTTGATTGATCAATTAAAATCAGGGTCAATTGTTAGGCACAGATCTATAAGTGGTACATCATCGTCTGACTCCCAATCAAATCGGCCTCCGGAATCTACGCCCAAATATTGGGCGTAGATGCATTTCCACATTCGCATTGGATTCTCAAACCCAGTCCATATTGTTTGAAGGAACTGTAAGACAAATTATTTTAGAGAAGGGTTGAAAGTCTTAAAGATATGGGCTTTCTCGATTTATAATCGGTTACGTATCTTCGACTGCACAAGACCGAAGGTAAAGAATATTCTTTCGAGACCAGCCGTTGATGCTACTGCTGACATTAATTGTTCACATAGTGTTTGAAATCTTTCTTTACCATCCCAGTTGAGCCATCGATTATCGTTTGTGTCCGTATTTACGAGCTTCGACCATTCTACTGGTGGAGTCTGTTTAAAACTTTCCCCAAAAAGATACTTAGTAAACATTGATGATTGCGTCAGCAATGACGCTAGAATAGACATGAAATTGGGCGGCATTTCAGCAAAAACTTTATCTCTTTGATCATTGCTCAAATTTTTGCCCAGAAATCGGTGATCCAACATATAAGCCAAAAAATGAACAGATTCTAATGCCATCTCATGTCGATACCGAAATAAATTCTTGACTTCTAATGTTTCATTTTCTAAATCCTTTTCTAGCCAGTGCCATATTTCTACTGCCACCGATATTGTTGTTCCATTTCTTTGGGCTCTGTCTAAGGCTCTAGCTATTGGATCCAAGCGTTACAAGAGTTGAATTGCATTCGTCGTGATTTGTGCATCATTTACGATTTCGAGTATGTTTTTGTCAACTTCATTTTTATTATTTTGGCATATTTGTACCAATATTCCTCGATGAGCAAGGTAAGAGCTTATACAGTCTCTCGTTGTATTCCATCAAACGGTTATGGGCATTACCAACTTTTTACCACCGGCAGCCTTCTACCAACTTGCGGGCAGATGTTTATTCCTAAAATATTTAATCAGCTTAAATATGTTTCCAGAAAAGCCTTTGATTTCCACATCTTGCGCTAGCAGGTTTAGTATATGCGCACATCAACCATATTGAATATGCTTTTACTATCTTTACATTATTCGTGCTTCATATTGTTGACGTTAGCTGCATTGTCGGTAACGAAGCTCTTAACAGTCACTTTGAAGTTTTTGTTGCTATTTGTAATTATATCCGTAGCAATTTCTTTTAAATAATCAGCAGTATGAGGATGGCCTGATGTATCGATAGTATCAACTAGTGTCGATTGTCCTTCGGGTGTAGTGAGGCTGCAAAAAATTATAGGCTCATTGCGAACGTTAGACCAACCGTCCAAAGACAAAGATACGGCCTTGCCCTCGATTACATCTTTTTGTATTTGTCAGGTATCAGCATAACTTTCTTCTAGGAGACGGCCTCCTATTTGACAAGATGTGGGAGGATTATAGCCTGGACGAAGTGCCATGATCATTTCTTTAAACTTCAAGAGATCAGCGTGCAAAAACGGTATATTGGTGGCATAGAAAAAGTTTGCGTTCGCCAAATTAATTTTTTTCGCTTGGGATTCCGATGTAGCAATTATTTTTTCTAATATGTGGAATGATGGTCCGCCAGTCGATAATGCGCGTTTTATTTGCCACTTATTCAATTATGGTGTCATTTGATGTTGAGGGTAGGTATCATGAACAGATACTGAAGATGGCACATACGAGCTGGAAGCACTTGACACTGGACAAACATTCACATGTTTCAATAGCCGCACTGGAATGCCTTGCAGCTCTTTCTTGCACTTTTTACATTGGGCCCATTCGCCACTGTTCCCCATCTTTGAAATAATATTAAATTTTCCCCATACAGCATTCGCAGGTTTCGGCATGGCTCAAATTGTTTCGAGTACTGTGGAAAAATGAAATGTAGAATAAAAAACACTTAGGCTCAACGATCTGACAACTTGTATTGTTTTAACACTACCTTCAAACTTATTGTTCAATAGGTCAGTTATCTACTTCAATGAATATCACGCAGCAAATGAACGCAAAGCTCACTGCACTGCACCAACTAAATAACGATATCAAAATGAAATACAAAAGTAGGATTGCAGCATTAACGTTTTAAACTAGTAAAGCATTTCTTAGGTAGGTAGATATTAAATTGACAGTATGCTTGAGTTAACAATTGTCAAATGCTTGTCCGCGTGCACGTAAGTAAAACGAGGAGTCCCTGAACTTCTGATGCGATACCTATTCGGGGGAAAATAATCTAACTTTTAGTTTTTCTTTTAGTGTTGCCAAGATGCTAGATAGAAAATATCAATTGACATATATCCGCATTCATATCAAATGATATATATCGTGATATATATCATGATATATATCCTCTTATATATCGGCGAACCCAGGCCGCGATTTTGAAATAACTAAGAAAGCCTCTCGAATCGCGGGCTTTGTTTTGGGTTTCTCTAACAATTATCTCAGTGTTTGAATCTGTGTTCATATTTTCATCATGCTTGTTCGCCCGATTTTTGAGTATGCATGTCAGACCTGTTACCCTCATCAAAAGTATATTGTGATGGTGATTGAATCTGTACAGCGTAGGCTCTCCTCTACAAGTACAGAATTCCATATCGCACTTGCGACGATAGCCTGAATCTTCTGAGACCACCTTCGCTACGCTCCAATTTCTTGACAAGTGCATTTTTTGACGGGTTTGTTATAAACTAACCTGGTGAACGCTGCAAGCATACGCCACCCTTTGCATACTAAATCATCGCAATATATTGTAATACCATTCTTCAGAATCGTAGCTTACAGCCATTCACCGTTAGTTTGCATGGTAAGAGAACATGATAGTCTCCACCTTTGTGCCCCTTTGGATTCATGTGCTTCCTTCAAACGCAGGCTGCGGAGAGTACTTCTCGATATTGAACTTTTTGAGATTTAATTGAATTTTATTCTTAACTTTACCGATCTAGTATATGTATTATCACCGCTATTTTATAATGAGAATTAAAATTCTTTTTAGTAGTCTCATTTAATAAATAAATGAACTGCGCATATTTTAAACAGATTAACAACACTTATCGGTGAGATTCTTTTAAAGTATCCGATTTCATTGCCATCTGATCAGTATCACGCTTGGCCATTATGTATATCACTTGATATTGCATCAGTATCCATCTTCATCTGACAGAGCAACATTATAACAAATTCTTTGCTACCGATAAGATTTAAATTAGAAACCCATAACCAAAAGGTGAGTGCTCAACAACTAACGTTGACCATTATATTCTTAAAACTTAATCTCATAATCAAGTAAAGCTTTTCAGTTTTTTTTACCAAGAAAACCAACTGCAACTGATATCTACCCCATTGGAATAATGTGCATATTCCATGCATAGAATTATCTGTGCAAAATTCAAGACTGCGCCAATTTTAACGTTAGCTTTTGTAGTTCCTCTTTCACAGTCTGTCGGAGTTCAGGAGACGGTGAATCCCTGACCCCGTACAACACAATTGCGTTCAGGCAATTCATTCGCTTCATCCATAATATCATCAAAATTCCAAATGGCTGTACTTAATTGTTATGTCTGAGGCCAGTCCCATATGATTACTCCCGTCCCGCATGGAACGGGATTGCTCCAGAAATTCTCGCGGCATGGGGTTGAGCATGCTAAAATTATAGTGTGAGTCAGTTCTAACTTTAGCCGCTGCACTTACTCGAATCATGGGTTTCTCCGGCAACCTGTGTTCTATGCCTTACTACTAGCATATCCCTCCAGTTGATTGCTTCAACGCGAATTTATTGTTAACGATGAATACTCGATGCCTCGGTCGCCAATCGACTCAATGCAGGCAGGTCACGGAGGGTAGCATGATGAAGGGGCGGGCGGTCTATTTTGCCTAAAGGTAAACACCCCAAATGCAGCAATCCATTGCACTTTGCTGCAAGGGGCAAGTGCATGGGGAGCGGTGGAAGATAGTGGGCAGGCATGCATGATAAGTGTAGTGCAGGTTGCGGGCTTTCCACTCATCTAATTCTTGAAGTTGTGGTGGAGGGAAGGAAAGTCATATGTATTCAAATATTTTGTATTAAGTTCAAAGCTTCTTCAAGCTACGAAATTATTTCATTTTTTCTTCCATTTGCATTCCAATTTGCCAGCTGTTGTTGATGTCATTAAACGGTCCACAACTGCGGCTATTTGCAAAGCACTTGAGACGCTTAGACTGGGATGAGATTGCAATAGTGTTGTCGGCTCTCTTCTAATGATCTGAACAGTCGTTTTAGGAATAAGAGAGTGTGACAATTACAAATTGAAATCTTCAGAAATTTATGCATTCCGAGTACTGTCAAGTGAAGATGTAATTATAGTGACCTGGTGAAAAAGGTTTCTTTTTAATTTACTTCCACTATAATTAAATCTAAAGTTGTACTTATGATATTTTATATGGATTATAATAATGTGCATATATTCATTCATCAACTAAATGATATACTAATAAAGATAAAAAAGTTATAGGGATAAACCTAAAATGCGCTTAAGCCTAAATTGTGCCTGCATTTATAAAACTTAAGTCTCGTCAGTCAGCATCATAACCATCTATGGCGTGGCAGCCCAATCTGACCCTTGGGGCTCCAGTGTTAATGTCCTCCTATCTTGACGGTTCTGTGACCTCGTCCGCCAATTGATCACTCCCAGCAAAGATCTGCTGTCACCTTCTATCATGTCTTCCCATCGAGTCCAGGGTGTTCTCTCTGGACGTCTGTCTTGTGCTCTGCCTTTGAATGTTCTTTTAGGTAGCCAGTGTGGCAGCGCTGAACGTTTGACTTCGCCATCTGTATGTGGAAGCCTAACAAACTCGGATTTCGATAACTTAACTCTTTCACTTCTACTCGGGGTATTATCCAAAACGCACGCGCCATCGTAAACACATGTACTAGTAAATATTGAGTGTATTCGTTTTGTTCTTGTTTTAATAAAAACACATTCAAATCGCTTTTGATTGTAATTGAAGTGACTACAATTTGGTGACCTCATGTTTCACCAAGCACCAACAACATTAGTAAATTAAATAGAGCGAAATCGTGACAATCTTACAAATGGCGGCCATTAATGTGCCTGCAGAAATTGGGGCCAACAAGGAGACTCCAAAAACAAATTCTGAGCTTTGATGCAGACTCGACGAGTACTTAACACAGCGAACAGATCCAACGCGCATCGCAGCTTTCCGTGATTTGAAACTCCTAACATTTTGGTCCAAATGACCTGCACTTTGGTTCGCCCAAGTGGAAACGCATTTTGCTACACATCGCGTCCTTTTGGATAACGCAAAATTCAATTCAATTTCAACATTTCAGAATATGTAGCTGACATTGTGAAAAAGCCGCCAGCACTCAACAGGTTCGACGAATTGAAATGACAACTGATTGCGCGTATCACCGATACGCCCGAAAGCAAATTGACGAAGATTTTAACAGATGTGGAACTAGGAGACAGTTTTACCGCGAAATTTTGTCATTGGCTGGAGAACAGTTGCACGCGGAGGCACTACGTGCATTGTGGTTGCGGGATTGCGGCCGCAAGTTAGAGCAATCTTGACAGTGGCTAGTGATTCCGAAATGAAGGTTTTGATTGAAATGGCCGATCGAATTATGGAGGAATTTAGTGCCGCGCCACAACCAACAGTGTCTAGGATTAAAAGACGATAATGGTGGTACAAGACAAACCACATTGGAAAGGTTGATGGAAAGAATCAACAAACTGGAAGTACATGTACGTAAAAGCAGAAGTCGATCTCATTCGATATCCCGAACATTTGGTAGAACCGGGAACCGTATTTTCTTATAGATCCAAAAGCATCGGAAAACTAAAAACATCATCGTCAAATTGTGCGGTCAAGGATGGTGGCAAAATGCAGAAACGCTTGTTAATTACCGATAAAAATTTCGAAATTACTATTCTTTACGCTGCCAATAGATCGACCATCAAAGCGTTTGGTAAAAAATTATTCGCACTGGATTTGGGACTCCGCAGACGAGTCATATGGACATTTTGTCTTGCCTAGGCATCATGACTAATCATCGGTGCATATTTGTTTTCATACTTTGACTTATAATATGATCTTCGTCGAACATATTTTATAGACGGTTAAACAACAATAGAAATCGCAGCTTGAGTTGTTCGGACAGTTACATCTACAATTTCAATTTTATTAAAAAATGACGAATTTCACGAAATACTCGCTAAATTTCCATCCATCACAAATCCGCACACAACGACACTCGTGAAAGAACATCCAGTAAAACATCAGATAGTAAAACACGGAATGCATGTTGCCGATCGTCCTAGACGCTAAACGCCGGGGAAAAAATACTGCAGCAAAGAGACTGTTCGAGCACATGGTAGAAATTGGAATATGTCGACCATCTAACACTCAATGGGCCAGTCGATTACATTTGGTACGACAGAAAAATCTAGAATGGAAACCTTGTGGCGATTACCGATTTTTGAATGCCATCACTATTCCAGATCGCTATCCGATAGCTAACGTCGAAGATTTTTCAAACAAAATGCATAGAAAATGCATATTTTCGACTGTCGATTTGATTCGTGCTTATTATCATGTTCTCGTAGCAGACGACGACATCCCAAGACCGCTGTGATCACTCCTTTTGGCTTGTTCGAAAATCTTTACATGCCATTTGGGCTAAGAAATGCTGCAGAGGCCTTCCAGCGGTACATAAACATCATGCTTTGAGGTAAGGACTTCTGATTTTTCTACTTAGATGACATATTGGTGGCCTAAAAAGACCTGGTGGAACATAACTTGCAGTAGTGGCTTCCATTTCCACATCCTACGTCTAACAGAAGCCTCCATGCTGATAAAGCTGCGAGTGGAGGAAAAATAAAAATAAGCAACAACAACAAATACAAAAAACAAGAAAAATTATAAATTAATTTTTTAAAATGTCAGACCGAAGCTAATTTTTATAGGGAAAAGCTTATATTGTTGCAGCAATCGACTCAGGAAATTTTTATCGAATATTATTTTACTTCGATTAGTAAAGAAAAGCGAAGAAGCCAATTAACCTTCAGGGCCGCTGGTATCGAGGAGCCCGATGACTTCTCACCGTCGGGGCAACACGGGGAAACGACAAATACGAAACTAGCGATAATCAACAAAAGAAAACATAATGAAGAAAACTCCGCAGATTTCGGATGCAAGCTACAAATAATTGCGAACCATGAAAAAATAATGAAACTACGAAAAAAAATTATCCCAAGGTTAGAAATAAAGTCCCTCAAAGATCTATTCAAGAATGGGATGAAGCCACAAAAGGCGCAGCCGCAAAATAAAGTGCAACAGGAAACGAAGGCGAAGAAAAGTATAAAGCAAGCAATTCCAAAAGAAATCCGAAATGCTGGTGCCACCAACGAGAGTCAAAACTATATTGCAGCGCTGGACGGATTAACTGAAGAAATGGAAGTTGAAGAAAGAATCGAAGTTAACTCTCATGAAAATAATGATATAAATTTTATCCAGTATTCAAAAAATAAAAATAAGGAGAAGAAACCAGCCCGGAGTTCTCTTGGTTCCTCTAAAAAAGCTTCCGAAAAGGCAGAAAAGATTCCACCAATCATTGTGTTCGGTAAAATCAGAAGAAATATTGTTCGGCTACTGGTAGTCGAAAATAAATTAAGTAATTTCAAAATCAAAAGAGTTACTGCAAAAAAATTAACTACCAAAACCAAATCAATGGTTGATTTCAAGTCAGCCAAAGATGCACCGAATTCTGAGGAGGTTCCACACTACCTATACTCCAAAATGTGAAAAAAGTCAGATCTTTTTGTTCAAGGGGCTGGACTGCCGAAAGGATACGGATATTTTTGTCAAAACCTTTGCAACAAGACAATCGACCGTAGAGGAGAAGAATTTACCACTTTATCTGGTATAAATTTAAAACACAGCAGTCCGAATGCTCTTCAATAAATAAGGTCCTTGAATTTCAGAGTGGTGAGATGGGAACGCCTCCAAAAAAGAAAAGTCAACCAGCGATACCGGTGTCAAAGATTTGGTCATTCGGCTGCCAACTGCACCATGCACTATCGGTGCGTAAAATGCATAGATGTTCATGCCCCCCGATGGGTGCAAATCGGCTTGGACGGGGTCTAAAGAAAAACTGTACTGTGTTAAATGTGGTGTATTTGGTCATCCAGTATCATATCAAGGATGCTCCCGATATCAAGATGCGAAAGTAAAATTTCTTCCCAAGCAAACACACTTCCAGCTTCGTCAAACCTGGATTATCATTTGCACTTGCCACTTGAGTACCAGCAGAGAAATAATGTAAATAATGAAAGTAGCAATAATGAAATGCTTCTTAAAACTTACCGGCAACTTAATTCTTCATCGGAGAGAATCGATGAACAGGTTTCAAAAATTAACTTTGTTTTTCAGCGTTTAGGTCCTTCAAATGGCTCAAAATAACTTGTCATCCAGTCACATTCCCGTGGATAGGCTTCGTCTCATCTCGATCAACGTCAACTCCATTGTTACTCTACATAAACGTGACTATCTCGTTGAATTCATTGTTAAACAAAAGCTTTACATGATGCTTATCACTGAAATCCACCTCAATTCATGGCGCTTCATGAAATTCAAGGATTTTGAGTTCGTAAAAAACGATAGGGTAAACGGTGATGGGGGAGGTGGTACTGGGATATTGGTTTGAAGATCCTACTGTTTTCAAAATATTGATAAAGCCGAATTCAAAAACATTGAATCTCTTGAAGTGTCCGTTATCTCAATTTGGCTGTCAGGTGGGGGTAACCTCTTTGTTATCTCTGCCTATGCAACTAGTCGAAACTAGTCAAGTTCAAGGAAGAGCTCAATTCCTTGTTTGAAATACTCAAATTGAACAGTCTACATACTTATTATATTCTTGCCGGTGACCTGAATGCCCGGCATGCATCATGGCTGAACGCCAACAATAATCCAAGAGGCTTATTCCTGAAATCGTGGATAACAGAGAATCAAATTGAATACAGGTGCAATCTATATGGGTCGGAGTTCTCAGCATACTCTAGGGCAAATTTATATTTGGAGCTCCGCATTGCTGACGCAAGACTTGAATTCAGGTTTAATAGTCCTCAACGGAAATTGCAACTGCTTCCTTACGATAGTGACCATAATGCAATCGTAATGGAAATCAATCATCAAAGGGATGATGTCTTCCTCATTGCAGTTCAACATGAAAACCATCGGTTGAATTTGAAAAAAACGGATTCGGAAAAATTTCAAAAGAAGTTTAATAGGAATTACCAGAAGCAATGTCCTCCTTCTGATGATGGCAACGCTTGCACAATGGTTCCAAATGACAGGCATGTAACTAACGATGAAATAGATCTCAATTTGTCGAAGTGAGAGAACCTGACGTTGAAAATAATTGAGAAAGGAGTTCTCAAGGTTAAACATCCAAACAATATGGAAGGATATGAAACACGGCGGAACTTAATCCGTTCATACTTCAGGAGTGAGATCAGCAATCAATTGGCATAAAACCCGAAGGATATTAGCGCATAGGACCCAGATGGCATTTCTACGAAAGTGAATAGCTTATTCTATACGAATTTTCGAGTGCAGGTATCGAATCTTGAAGTTGCTAGTGATGATATAAATCTTCTCGATAGGGCTGGTATCCAATTTGATAGTACGACTCCGGATAGAAATGGAAACAGGATTATATGTGCGAGTTTGCAGAAACTTGCCCTGATAAGAATATATTTTGAATTGGTCCATATACCAAACGCTGAGAGTAGAAACCAAATACTTTCAGAGGTCGTTAATACATTAGTCTCCGACTTCAAATCAAGTCTGAACTGTGAACCAGTTCTTCATTTCAATGAAACATAGACATCTGACCTCATACGGAGCTTAAATCATATTCCTTATTTTGTCAGCTAAACACAAGTCGTTTCAGATTTGGCAGGATAAGCAACAAGAAATCTTGTGGTATTGACGGTATTTCAAACCCAGGTCTCCAAAATTTACTTGAGGTTCCTATTTGGAAGTATTGAATATTATTCAACAACATGTTGAGCAATTTGCGATCTTAAAGACAGGAAAATAATTTTCGTGCCCTGGAAGTTATCGCCCAATCAGCTTGCGGCCTAACATTAGGTGATTGAAGTGATACTAAATAGAAATATGAGTTGATGCCGAATTGCCAATTTGGTTTTCGTGCAAGGCATTCGACCATACACGCGATAACAAAAGTAACCTCAGACATCTGTTGGAAACTAAATGATAGAGAATGTGTTGGAGCATGTTTCGTTGATATGGAGAAAGCCTTCTATGCGGTGTGGTTAGATGGACTAATTTTTAAACTCCTTTAGGACAAGTTCCGTAGACATCTTGTCCCCATGATACGCAATATGTTTTACGTGGATTTATTGGTTGTTACTGATAGAAATCTGACGACAATGCCCGGCTTCAAAGTCTCCATTGGTATACCGAAGGGAAGAGTTACTGCGCCTCTGCTCTTCTTAATATTCATTTGCAAGCTATTGAGTGGCCTTGATTTTAACGTTTCACCAACGCGATCATTGGTAGCGTTTGCTGATGATCTGATTACACTGGTCAACATTAGTCATGCCACACGAACTCTGATGGCTAATACTATTTTTGCCACCTACACTCATCAATAAACAACAATAGTTTTATTTCGATTGGCCTTAGATTTATTTTGATGTGTTGATTCGTATAACCAGTACTACGGTGATAAACACTAACAAACTGTCGCGAATATACAGTCGTTAAATTAATTATTTTCATATTAGTTTAAATTTAGTGATTTATAAGTAACTGCCGTGATTGTTTAAATATGCCGAGAAAGTGTTATAACGATCCTGACTCTTTTTGTTATACAATATTTGTGGAGAATTAACTTTCAAAAAACAAAGGCAAAATTTCACAAAAAAAGTGATGGAGAGCTATCCTCAGTATTTTGGTTTCCCTGTGGCTTATTAAGACAAATATTGGGCTCCCCATATTTGTTGTATAACTTGTATTAAGAATTTGAGTGATTGGAAGAAATGGTCCCGTCCTATGCCGTTTGCTGTACCCATGATTTGGACCGAACCAAAAGATCACGTTTCGGACTGCTATTTTTATCTTATAGATATGAAAAGTATTAATTCTAAACAAAACACACACAGTGAGCTACCCTCGTTTACAGTCAATTTAGAGACCAGTACTTCATAGTGACAATTTACCTATACCAGTTACACCTGCGTCTATTACGATTAATGATTCACAGTCTTTCTAATCGAGCAAATCGCGGACTATTGATGACGATGAATCTGATTTTGAAGAAATCTCAAACAAGCCACACTTGATAGCTAAAGAAGACCTAAACGACTTGGTTTACGACTTGAACTTGTCAAAAAAGCAGTCAGAACTCTTGGAATCTCGTTTAAAAGAATGGAATTTGCAACACTATGAAACTAAAATAATAAATCGTCATGAACTCTGCAGGTCATACTATTCTCAAGATAGAGACTTGGTGTACGAGTATTGCAATGATATAAATGGCGTGATGAAAAATTTGAAAATCGAATTTAATCCCTCTCGTTGATGCTTCTAAAGCTTAGTTAAAGGCAGTTATACTGCATAACGGAAATGTATTTCCTTCTGTACATCTGGCCCATGATACGAATATGAAAGAAACCCATGAAAACATGAGGTTATTACTGGAAAGAATCAAAGATAGTAAATATTCTTTCAAAACCTGTGGTGATTTCAAAGTTGTCCCTCTATTATTTGGACTTCAGTTGAAATGAATCGCAATTGGAGCAGATTTTTGTATATAAAAGAAAAATTCCCTAAAATAAGTGATGCAAACATAAAAGAGTGTTTTTTCGTTGGACCTCAAATCAGAAAGTTAATAAATGATCGTGTACTTCAAGAAAAATTGAACGATCTAGAAAAAGGAGCACGGCTATCTTTTAAAAAGGTTGTTGCGAATTTTCTAGGTTGTCATCAGAGTGAGGAGTACTAAGTGTTTGTAAGCGAGTTGTTGTTGGCTTGTCAAGCATTGGGTTGCAACATGCCACTCAAGGTTCATTTTTTAGGCTCACATTTGGATTTTTTCCTGAGAATTTGGGAGCTGTGAGCAATGAGCTTAGGGAGAGGCTCCATCAGGCAATTTCACAGATGGAAAAGCGCTATAAGGGAGGATGTTAACCGATTACTGTTGGACGTTAAAAAGGGACTATCTATGAGTTAAATTTGACAGAAAATTCTAAATTGTAAATCCTAAAATCACTGTTTTACTTTTTTTGTTTCGGATGGTCATTATTTGTCGAAATATTTAAATTACATTAATCGATAAAATTCCTTGCCAACAATTTTTTTAAATTTCTTATTTTTAATAGCAATCATCGATCAAAGTTAAAAAATATAATTGAAGTTCGTATCACATTATGGCTGGTGAGGTAATTCAGAACAGATTCCACATAAATCCTGTTTTTGATATCTCGGTGTTCATCTCGATCAGTATCTATACTATACTGAATATGTTAAAATCATTCTCAGTAAAGCACAAAACGTAGTCATGGCCCTTCGACGCCCCCTTTCGTTCCAGATACATTGATGAAAAGGTCAAAGTTATCTGTTATAAAGCCCTGGTTAAATCAGTTTTGATATATCAGATCTGGTACAACCAGAGTGCTAGTACTATGGAGTTTTCGAAAGAAAATGTCTTCGTGCATGTACTGGTTTGTACAGAAAGCCTGAGACGGATTGAATACATTATGTAGTGAATAAAAAATTTTTCAAATAGCAAAAGTGATGAGAGTCAATATCTTCATATTGATACTTCTTCGGAATCATATCGCAGGATCTGTAACTGTGAGCGAAAACCCCTGGATTTCCCAGCCGTTTCGCCCAACAGTAATGAGATAACCCTATTGAGAGTTATCTCATTACTGACTTGCTTCCTCCAGAAGCATTCGTGTATTTGGACATGGATCGATATGTTTTTGATTCTGGCGGTGTCCCAGTTATCTATCACTTATATCGACGAGCCACCGATAAGAAGATAAAATATTCTCCGAATTTGAGTTCTCGAGACCAACAATTCCAATGGAGATACTCATTTGCTAGATTTGTTGAGGCTGATTGAGCTGGGATGGAGCAATCTAGGTATTGGTGGCTGAATGACAATGTCTAAATTATTCGTAGTTAAGTTTTTGTTTTTGTTATATATTTTTCGTTATTAAATTTTGAGTTTCAGCTCATTATTGCTAAATTTAATGTTGTTCGTTTATGTAAAAAACTAGGAATTGGTTTCAATATTTAAGATTGATATATGTTATGTTTATCATGTAAAGTTTAATTAAGCTTGGAAACATATTAATGGCGTTTTATTACTGTAAGATAAAATTTTTTATTAAATTTCATTAGAATTAGGAAATGAAATATTAGATGCAGGATAAAAGTTTACTATTGTGTTAGTGTTATAACTAATTTTTGAATATTGCTGGCTGGTTTTTTCTCCTCTTTCCCATTGAATCATCAAACATGTAATAATTTCAATTAATTTTAATTTGATATTGTTTTTTGATTTAAAGTTTTTAATTGATAATGGATAAATTTTGAGAGCCGTTCGGGCCATTAAATTTTTGGTATTTTTATTGTTTGGTACTTGATTTAAATTCCTTTAAAAGGGCACGTGGTATAGTGGTTTGAGCACTCACCCCGTAAGCCAAAGGTCCCTGGTTCGACTGTCATTTGCGGAAACGGGATTTGATTCCAGTGATTCTCCGGACGGACTATAAGCCCGTGCAGGTATCATAAATGCTCGTTTAAAATCAGAACGCATCGCAGCTGGGTGGTTGGACAAACGGCCAAAGCGTGATACTGACAATATCAACTTGTGGAGTGCCGATACATTCGATAACGATAATGAGATACTCTATCTCCAACCGAAGGCCCGAAAAAGGTTGTAGTGCTAAAACAACAACAGGATTGAGTAAAGCGCTTTTTCACTTTGCCGTAAAGGTGAGATAGTTTCCAATAAGACCCGGCGAAGTCCTAATCTAAAACTAATTGTTTAAATAATTATCTTCTTCTTACCACTACAGCCCCTCTTGGACCTTCGCTTCCTGCAAATAGTGCGTTCAACAGTGAAAAATTTCATACAACTCATGGTTGTATCAAATTCGCCATTGGTCCCCGTCTTGCTTCGCTCCGATTATTCGCCTCCGGACCTGTCGTTCAAAGGCATTCTATTTATTTACGGATGCTTGGGTTAGGGTCCATGTTTCACACCCATAGCATAACACAGGTCTTATCACAGATTTGTTTACTTGGAGCTTTGTTTACCTGTGTACGCAGCTGGTCTGCAAGATCGTCAAAACTCAATAAAATATTTTATTGGCGAGCTGTATTGTTTGACGTATTTCGTCTCCATCATTATCCGTTTTCGTAATTTTGGCGCCTAAATACACAGATTCGCGCACATTTTTGATACTGTATTTGCCAAGTGTGATATTCTGTGTGCTTGAGGTATTTTTCCTTAACTGCGTCATGTGCTTTGTTTTATTTTCATTGATTTGCAGCCCTACTAGTTTTGCTGCGCTGTCGAGTTTCAGGAAAAGTTCTTTGGCAGTTGTTAATGACCACGACAAAAAGTTAATGTCAACCGCATAGGCTACTACTTGCATAGTAATGTACTTCGCGTACCGACAAGTAGCTTCCTTATGGCCAGAGCCAAATTGAATAGCAATGGGGCCAGCCCAACTCCCTGCTTTAGTCCGATATTTGTGTCAAAAGCATCAATGATTTGGTTATTGATACTGACTTGGGAGGTCGTCGACGTCATTGTCATTTTGGTATGACATACTAATTTGGCTAGGATGCCAAAGCAAAGCATTATTTGGTACAGTACATTACGATTAATACTGTCGTATGCTTGCTTAGAGTCAACGAAAATTTGATGTACGTCCATGTTCCCCCAGGGCGGAACTGATCTGGTAATTCTAAGGGTTCCAACTGCTATTGTTGGGTTGTCATCTCCGATTCCAGTGAAGCCGACGGGGACTGGCGTTCCCGGGGTACCCGAATCGCTTAGTAAAAATACTAGGATTGGAACTGGATCCAAAACATAGTGTCTTTGTGATTGTTCGATAACAAGATCAACTCATTGCTGCGAACCTCAACCCTGGAGGTATATTCAGGTACCACGGGCAGCTGATGAGCCTCCATCTTAAAGATGTTCAGCTGATTGGTTGCGGCCCGTCGGGAAGTATTGTGGTGGCGAGTGATGCAAACAAAGGTTGGCGTTAACCTTATAGCGTCAGATATAGCTAGGTTTGGGATCTACCAGTATCAAAGTTGAGAGTTCCCTCAATGTAAACTGGTACCGAACTTGGGGGCGAATGATGGGCACTTAAACCAATCGCAGTCTTATGGTGACCGTGAGATTTGGCCTGTAACAGACAGTTGCTCACGTAAATCAGAACGACACATGGATGTCTATGTTGAACTCCCAGCATTTTTCAAGGAGCTTGTTAAGTGATGAAGCTATTCCGAGAAGATGATCCAATCATACCTGCCGACTCCGGCCGGGGGGCGTTTTGGATCCCGGGTCGCTCCATCGGAGACGGGTGTGGGCGCCACTCGTCTACTCATAAATTTGTCCCCCTAAGTCTTGAGACGACCTTGGCTCGCGCCGGAGTCTTCACTTTTAGGGGAAACGATCACTGCCTTTATCTGCGTACCAACCTAGAAGAGGACAACTCACCAAACTAACTCCCGCGACAACCCCGCAGTCTAACTACCTTAAACCCTAATTTACAAGTAATAACCTTCACCGGGAGCTGGGATTCGAAAACAAACAAAAGACAAGATATATCCCAGCACTTGCGGAATATTGGCGCAGAAAATAGGTGCCTTGAAATTTTCGCATTCACTCCCGAACCAAGTCTCACACTTCACTACTAGCGGTTTTTTTTATTGGAAGAAAAGAAATAAAAGTAAATCCGATTCACTGAAAGTCCAAGTATAATTATTATTCATAAGTTATGATCCTCGTTGCAAACAATCTCAATGAAATTCTTCTTTAACTCTTTCATTATGAGTTATGATACTCATTTCAAACAACCTCAATGCAATTCTTCCTTAACTCTACCATTATATTTACCTTACTCAATTAACTCCACGACGGGGGCCCCCTGGTAAATTTTCCGCTTCAATCCTGTCCCGTTGCACGACTCCCGCTAGCCGCGTGTATTCCGATGAAATTCACGACCAATTCCTGGAGGCGTGTCCTTCTCGGCCCGATGTTTTTTTCCTTCCCGGAAGAATTTCTGAAGTAATCGCTTCGGTGACAGCCACGTTCTTCTCTTGCACTTGAGCTCAAAAAAAAAAAAACAGCAGCTAACTCGAGAATTGCTATCAGCGATTACTTCCCTCGTTCGATGGTGCGACCTTCCTACACGGGTTCGCTCAGTATTCGGTCCGTCCTCGCCTTGGATGAGATTTATCGCCCCGTTGAAAAAAAACCCTTCGGTGAAGTTGGCCGCCACTTCTTGGACTCGTAGATTCTAGTAACACCATTGACCCTTCGGATCTCCAGATATCCGTGGCTCCAACCTTTTTTGCTACAAGCTTTTTCGCTGTGTTTTTTATTTAGTTGTTCTTATTTTTGATGTTGGTGGCCGTGCCTGATTGAAACGTCGAGTGTCTTCTGTTTATTTATTTTTATTTTCTCCAGCAGTTGATGATATCAAATGTAGGAAGATGCAAGCTTGCTACGTAAACGTCCATCCATTGAATAATTCTATCCATTGAATGATTCTATCAATGCCAGAGCCTGTGTAGTAGATGTTCTCGAAACAACGAACGATGGGTGCTTGAGGACGATAAATTTACCAATCGTCCAGCCAACAAGATGATTCATTTACCATCCGGTCAAACAATTTGGTCTACTTGCGATCGAACTGGAATCCGTAAACTATTCACATCGATCTCGGTTTTTCGAGTGCCCCTTGTTGCCTTGTTGCCGATTATACACCCATTCTTGATTTGTCCATATGATCACGAATTACAACTTTTTATTACCGGTGGCGGTAACAACAATGTCTACATTTCGAATAACTTCATTAAGTTTCGCCGCACGAAAACCGTCCATGCTGGCCTAAAGAGCGCAGGTAGGGTCAATCCCAGTAATATACACGGTGAATCCCAATACTTCCAATGCTTGTGCGCATCCTTTTCCAACTTCATCATATCCGCAAATGACTACTTGCTTCCCGCCAAACATAACGTCTGTTGAGCGCTTTCACCTATCAATAATAGACTCTTTGCAGCTATACAAATTATCAAATTTTGTTTTAGTGACGGAATTCAATACATTCATTACTGGGATTACTTCTCAGATTCTGATAGCTGGTAAATTCTATATACCCCAGTGACACTTTCCTCTATCGTGCCTTTAACCATTTTAAACATGGCTGGATATTTCTTCAACATCAACTGTGTTGCATCGCCTCTATCATTCAAAATCATATTTGGTTGCCAATTTTCAGCATTTACACATTTGTCGTTGCATCATCAAAAATCTTCATCGGTCTCACCACCCCATGCGAATATCCGATAATCTGCTTCAGCCAAAGCCGCAAGCAACTTCGTTCTGTGTCGAGTATATATTACAGGCCGCTCATCGAATCGTTGCACCTAATTCAGCCAAAGTCTCGATTAAAACTGCAGTATGTGCATTGATATGTGTACCGCTAACGATTTGTGCCTTTTTCAACGTTTGTCTTCGGATGCGCGCTTTCGCAGAGCCATTCTTCCGGGCATTTCTTGTTCAACTATCGTCCTAACTTACATACTATGTTTACTATTTATGTTATTAATGATTACAACATATTTTTATTTACAAAGTTTCCAATAGTAACTTAGCTCTGGTGATTCTATCATTTTTTCCCGTACAACTTGTGAACTTATTGCAGAGGCAAGTGCTAAGGTTTAGTAGGAATTTGTCCGTGACAAGCTGCTTGGCAGTGAACAATTGATCTATTGTCGATCTATCTGCTCTAAAACCACCTTGATACTCTGCAATAATACTGTTGGCGTATCATCCGATTCTATTTTCTAATGATTATGCTCTGAGGTTGTTTACAACGTGCATTCAAAGCTAGACTAATCGGTAGTGCGTCTCAACTAAAACTACGCCATCAGCTCAATCGTGTGGTCTTCGAACGTGCTCTGAGGCCTGCCAAGGCTTTAATGAGAACAAGATGATATGATGCTTCTACTCGAGCCATTTAAGCAAGAGTTGAACCTAGGAGGCACTGTGCAACTTGATTCAGTATATAATATGATCGCCAGCACAAAACCTCAACCCGAATTCTTTTTTAGGGAATTGTAAAATCATTTTAAAATACCCTACTAGTTTCGCGTCCTGTCTGTCCGTCTGTCCGTCCGTCCGTCCGTTCGTTCGTGTGTCACACCACTTTTTCTCGCAAACTACATAAGCTAGAAACATAAGATTTTGTAGGTAGGTGTGAAGTGACGTCCTCTTCAAAGTTTCAACACGGAAAGAAATGTATAAGGTCTTTGAGGAGGTCTCCCCATATAGGGGAGTTGCCCCTGAAAAAAAAGTTTTCATCGCATGTAGGCAATATGGGTATCTAATGAAAGTTCTTAATGAGCACTTTTCAAAACAGGTCTTAAAATGACAAATTTTGCTTCGAGGGGAAGGGGAAATGTACAAAAATTTGGTTGGAAAAATCTGAAAAAAATCATGAATGTAGGCCTTTATGAGTACAACAACAACAACAAACACATGAGAAGTCGAAATTCACTTAACTTTGTTATTAATAGTATGATTTATTGATTTTATACTTTCTTTGATAAAATCTTAACGGTACCCTTAAATTCAATAAGCATACAACATACAGATGACTATTTGTAAGATTGATCTTTTTTGAAATGTTCGTAAAGATCGAATAGTATTTAACAAAGTTACAGCGATTGGAATTTTCCTGTATTAGTATGGAACAATATTTATTTACTTATTTATTTATTTGAATTCCAAATCTTACAGGCGGTTAGCCCAATTACAAGATATTGAATACAATAATGATAAAAACCAAAGACATACTGAATGAATTAGTTGGAACTGTACAAATTATTCAAACATTAACGAATTACGTGTTAAATAATTTTTCTCTTAGCAAAGACTTAAAACTAAAAAATGAAGAAGGAAATGGACCAAGCTCAAGATTATTGTGGCCTCTAGGGAGGCGCACCATAGCAGAGCGAAAATAAACATCGGTACGTGCAAAAGGAGTGACTAAGGTTTGACATGATCGAGTAGTTCTTGCAGGAACCCGTAAATGTATATTGTCTACAAGATATGAGTCGATCAGACGGTGGTTAAGTTTGAACAAGAAACATTCATCTAAATAAAGACGTCGATCACAAAGAGATGGTAAACGCAAAAAGTTAAGCCGATCTGAATAGGAACAATACGGAATTTTAAACTTGTAAAATAAGTATTTAGTGAATTTTCGCTGAACTAACTCTAAGGCAGTAGAAAGATATTCTTGGTGTGGAGACCAGATTTGGGTAGCGTATTCTAAAATACTTCGTACGAGAGAAACGTAAAGAAGGGACGCAGTGTGAATATCACTAAATATGCGGACATGACGCAGCACAAAACCAGACATTTTTGTAGCCCTATTGATAACATGAGAGATGTGTCTCTCAAACTTTAATTTAGAATCGAAGATGACTCCAAGATCCTTGCAATGTGAAACACGCGCGAGGGGCATATCGTTTATGTTATACTGGTAAACTATAAGTTCACGTTTCAACGAGAAAGACATTACGTGGCATTTCGGGATATTTAAATGGAAATTGTTAGATAAACACCAGTTGCTTAACGTAATCAGATCGTTATTCAAAATGCTGCAATCAGCAGTACTATATATTTGTCTAAATAGATTCAGATCGTCAGCATAAAGCAAAGATGACGAATTTAGCATAGGCGGGAGGTCATTGATAAAGAGGATAAATAAGAGTGGTCCCAGAATAGAACCTTGAGGAACTCCTGAAGTAGGACTAAAATATGGAGACAAATTTCTGTTCAGACGCACACAACACAACCGGGAAGAAAGGTAGGACTTGAGCCAGTATATTAATATTTCCGGAAAACCATAATGATTGAGCTTAATAAGTAGGATGTTATGAGGAACTGTGTCAAAGGCCTTGCTAAAGTCCATTTGCGCATGAGAGTCCAGAGCTAGAGCAACACTGTTAGAGAACTCAAGTAGGTTCGTAGTAGTTGATCTGCGCGGAAGAAAACCATGTTGCTGATCATGAAAGATGGGTGATAGCACAGGGATTAATTTGAGGTACATAGCTCTTTCAAATATTTTTGAAAAACACGATAGGATAGATATTGGCCGATAGTTTGCGATATCAGATGGATTGCCTTGTTTGAAAATTGGAGTAATGAAG
Organism: Odontomyia ornata; assembly: GCA_963969285.1. Classification (NCBI taxonomy): domain Eukaryota; kingdom Metazoa; phylum Arthropoda; class Insecta; order Diptera; family Stratiomyidae; genus Odontomyia; species Odontomyia ornata. The sequence continues at coordinate 124,875,651 of OZ017740.1, forward strand.
GCAACTTTCCAACAATCAGGAAATATGCCAGCAGTTAAGCTATGGTTGAAAAGAAAAGATAGGGGAAAAGACAAAGCAGTAGAAAGTGATTTGATAAAAAAGCAAGGAATCCCATCCGGGCCAGGGCCGACAGATCCATTTAGGTTATGGATAATTGATTCGATTTCGGGCGGAGAGAACGAAAAAGAGGACTGGAAGGTTGGATGGAAAAAGTTTGGAAAATAATTACCAGCAGCTGAGGGGGCATTGAACGTTGAGGCGAAAAATTGAGCGAACAATTTTAAGATAATTTCTGGGGTGTTTGCGTGCAAATTCTCCAGAAACATTTTATTAGGTATAGGAGGAGAGGTCTTTAAGGATCGTATGTATGACCAGAAACGTTTAGGATGGTTAGACGAAATAGATTGCTCAATAGAGCAATAATAATTTTTTAGTGCACGTTTGACTTCGGTCTTCGCTAAGGAGCGCAATCTACAATACTCTAAACGAGCTTCCACTGAACAGGATTTCTTGGATATCAATCTGGCTTTCTCTTTATTTTTAAGGGCATTGTACACATCGGCAGTAATCCAGGGGGCATCAGACCGATTATTCGGTGAATATAAAGGGGTAAATTCAGTGATTTGTTCATTTAAGAGATCATAAAATTTTGCCAAAGTATCATCACATGAAAGATTATGAAAAAAATTGGGCCAGTCAATAGAGTTTAGGGCAATGGATATGGGTTCAAAATTAGCTCGATTGAAATTAATAGATGGAGGTAAGAGTTTCTCTTTACCACGAGTTACCGGAAGATTCAGCTCTATACATAACGGAGGGTGATGGGGGTCAGGCGGGATATAAGGTTCAGCTGAAGAAATAGATATATTATTTGCCAAGGCCGGGCTGACGAAAACAAGATCGAGTAGTCGATCATTTAAATTAACAATAGAATTAATCTGAGAGAGGGACAAGTAGGATAGAAAAGACAAGAAATCGAAGGAGATAGGGTTGTTCGACGTGATAGGTATGGAGCTATCAAGGTTCCATAAAACTGAAGGTGCATTAAAGTCTCCACATATCAACAGAGTATCATGAGGAAATCTAGAGAGCACGTAGTTAGATATTTCATCAAAGAATACTGTGTAGGTTTGTAATGCAGAATTGCAAGGTATATATGTAGATGATACTAATAGGTATGAACTTGGCTTTAGTGATATTCTCACCATGATACATTCAATAGGAGGAGATGGTTGAAAATCACAACAAATGGAGCTAGGAAAACATCTTTTGACACCTACCATGACTCCACCACTGTCTGATTTTGAGGAAATACTAGTGTCTCGATCACGACGAAAAATATTGTGCGTACCAGACAAATCGAAGTCACTCACGGAATCATTTAACCAGGTTTCGGTAATGAAGAAAATATCATCGTTAGCAATTGTGGAGGCGGTTAAAAATCTAGAAAGTTTGGTCCTTAGCCCTCTAACATTTTGATAGTAGCATTGAAGACCATTTATACTATTTTTTGGAGGTTGGAGCGTGACGCCTTTTCCGAAAATTCATATTACGGGATGAGATGAATTCTTTTACAAGCACACCATTGGGCCAGAACTCAGGCTTCATAATAATATCCGCTTTGGATGACGAAATATCAATTTTAAAGGATGAAATGTAACGCTGCTCACCAGTCAACTTTCTGCAAGTAAGTATAGATGGAACATTACCTAGCTTTGATGTTATATGATGTTCGATTTGTTCGGAAGTCGTATGCGGCGCTAGACGAGATACGAAAACTCTTGAAGGTGGACTGATAGCCTGCAATGGCTGTGTGATGGACGACTGGAGATCGGCATGCGTGTCAACTGGGTTATCACGATGTTCGGTAACTTCCTCAGTGAGCGCTCGAGATGTTGGTTGCTTACGTTGTTCCTGAAGATGTTGATTATTTTGCGGGACCAATTGATGTAACTCGGTATGAGATGTATGCGCTGTATTACTATGGAAACATATGGCTATGGAACAATATGCGCTTTTTACCGACTCAGATACTACAGCTTTGCTAGTTTTGCTAGGATTTGCATGAAAATTTCAGGAATGATAGGTATCATGAATATCTTCGAGAATTGGCTCAGCTAGAGGTATTAGTAATCGTCAAGCAAAATAGTGGCTGTTTCAAATGCGAAGATTGAATAATTTTGAGTTATTTTGCCCCAACTTCAACGTTTAAGGCGCATGCTTTGAACACTTGATTCAATTTAATGAATGACTGAAGATGAGTACCTACAATTAATACTCATATGTGAAACAAGTCGAGGAGGCAGGAGAGAGCTCCTTGCAAATACGCTTTGTAACCATTCTAGGATTCGAAAAAATAGGCCATGAATCGATGATTACAGTACAGGCGAGTGGCCGCTGAAAAAAAATCTCTTCAAAGGAAGCCAATATGAATATCAAATGAAAGTTCTTTATAAGAGCTTTTCAAAACAGTACTTGAACTGACAATTTTTCCTTCACAAGGGCAACAAATACCTTAAAATCGAAATTCGATCAACTTTGTTAATTATAGTACATTTTATAAATTTTGCTTTTTTGTCTATAAAATCAAGATGGGACCCTTAAATTTCCAAAAATCTTTAATTTAAATTTTCTGAAAGTAATTGTATATGGTTCGAAAATTTTACAATAATTGAACAATAAACAGCTAAGTTACAGCCGATTGAATATTTAACAATTACACGCTTGCAACGGACCTAGACACTACAAATATGTAGGAATTTTGATAAAAATTTTAGAATTGGTTTGTAATATACATGTGTTATCATGACTAATCAAGCGACGGGGTCAAACCACTTGAAACAAAATAGCGGCGAGTTTAAAATCATAATAACCATATAATTTTTCGAACTCAATTTATGGAATCTATATATTAGTCAAGTTTTGATATGCAGAATATATTGTTTGATTTACTAATTGTTTTATAATACCCTTCTGGCAGGAGCATCCTTCTGCTACTTCAACTTGTTTCTATTTAGCACCACAACCTCTTTCGGGTCTTCGCTAAGGGATAATTAGAGTATCTTATTATTTCGATCGAATGTATCGGCAGTCTAGAAGGTAATATGATCAGTACCTACCACTGAATCCATTAGTTAAATCGTAGTCCCGATACTGAGTGTCCAAGGTGTATTATGAGGTGGCTGCCTAGACTTTTCCCTCCTAGTTTTGTTCTTCACATTAAATTTTCTTCTAAAACAATGAGTTGTTAATGCTGTGCTTTAAAATTAGACGCCAAGATGTGCCATGTTTGGAAGACAGATCCTTGAAATGGATTCATTTGGTACTGAATCATGCTATGAATTCAAATTTTCTTAAACCAGAATAAGTATAGCCAATGCGGCAACACCTAAAATTCATTCAGCATAACAAGGATTGTGCTGAGGCACTTTTACCGGCGCCAGGTCTCATTTTTAAGCAGCAACACTTTGTTCAGCATTTATTCAATAAAGTAGACACAATGGTTCCAGAGCAACTACTGTAATAAGTCAAAATTCGAATACCATCAAAATCGATGCCGTCGCCACTTCCAACCGCAGAATTCGTTCATTTGCTCGTTATAGCATAATTTCAGAAAGTTCGCTAAAAGAGGCTCCTTGACTGAGAAAATATTCAAATAAATTCTCAAGATACTTCCTCCTTCCCGGAAATTTGTACAAGAAAAATGCAAGAAAAAGAGAAAAACGAATGAAAACTAGCAAAACTTCTGAGATCGCATCAAGCTGCAATATTTTTCGAGATCCAGAAAATTTCTGCAACTTTGCACATTATCGTAATGTGCGCGCATTCATTTTTGCTTCATGGTCCAGCACTTGAAAGGATAAAAAAAAATCTATCTAGTGCTGCTTTATGTGGTGCACTATAGCCTGCAAGCGAGTCTGTTGACCCTGTGCAAGGATGCAAGATAGCAGCCAGGCTACGTTCAAATTCGCAATTTTTCCCTTTCGCGGGGCGTTGGTTTTGGTTCAATGACATGATAGTAAAACTTTTACTATGCAATTTGTGTTGCATTTGCGGATGAAGCGAGGGGATGTGAGTCAAGGCGAACGTTTTATGCCTGGCCAGAGAAAGAGCTTTTTGGATTAACGAAGGCAAAAAATCAATTTTTAGTTGGGTGTAGTGAAATAAGGAAATCATACGGTTGTAGTGATTTAAATATGACCTTGTGTAATGCACATCGCAAGGTATTAAAAGGGAATTATGGAAGATATTCGTTCTAAAATGTTAATCAAGGTTAATTAGTTATATCAGAAGATTGATATTAAATTAACTTCCCTTTTAGTTTAAATTTCTTAATCCCCTTCCTTTTCTCAATCGTAAGAACATGTGTAAGCACCCACGTTGGGCGCCAACCTGGTGACCGACCTAGCCAGCAATAAATTTATCATTTCAATTGCAATATGTGCGCAAATAGAAGACTCATTCATTTCATAGCATTTTTCCTGACTAACGAATGCATTCCAACCGCAAAGTGACTAATTGGATAATTTTAGAGGTGGTAAGTTCTTTGAACTCCCTTTCTTATTATTAGCGGTTCTTTTCTTGTACTCGTACGTTACATATCCGTCTTGCTTACAGGAAGTGACTCAGATGTGACTCGCCGGTAGCGTATAGTTTTAAACGATGGTCTAGTACACTCCTTCTGTATATTAATTATTTAGTGAAGCAAAATGTGTTATCAGAGGCTTATTGCATTTTGATTGCAATACGGATTTGTTCTGTGCTTGGGAATACGAGTATAATGACGATTTTAATGATGATATATACTCGTATGTTTCATAATTTCCTATTAAAAATGTGATTAGAATGAGTGTTTTTGACGTCAATGAAAAGGTATAAATTTACCTGTAGTACGAACGGAATAATCGACTTTCTAAAAATGTTAACATATGAATAAGTGGAACCTCCAAATTTTAAAACTAGTTTTGGTTACTAGAGTTTTACTTGTACTTTCCTAACAAGAAGGAGAGACCGGAACAACATGGCTTACGGAAAAAAATTTATCATGCAATCAAAAATAAATAGTTATAATCATATCTTTTGCAAACATATCACAGGGTGTCTACAAGTCTTTGAAGTACTTGAAATGAACCTGAATTTCTAATGTAACCTGGAAATCTTTAAAATGTCCCTGAACTAAATGAGAAGGCCCTTGAAAATTTTTTAATTGAGACAAGAAAATTGCATAATTTTTATATCACGTCCAAATGAATAAGCAAACAGAGGTCACTACGACACGATAAATTGTAATATTACTGATTCAAATTTGTGGGGCTTAGCTAAATGCGATGCACGTTTCCCATACAAGACGGAAAGGACAAGTTAACAAATAAATAATAACTTTATTAGCAAACAAAATATGAACTGAAATTAACATGTCGAAAGCTATATGATTACGCGTTCAAGTGATCGTTTGATTGACAGGAGTTGTGAAATTCATTATATCCACTAAACAATTGAAGTCGCTACATCTCACCAACATATGCGCTACGATCGCTCGAGTGTCGCCACAATATCCTCCCCCCAAGTAACTCAGCTAACTTGATTTTTGACAGTCAGACGAAGTCTGTTTTGGAGTTTGCGGAGTTGCGAATCTGACCTTTTGAATGCGTGAATATGTTCGAATCGGCTCGGGCATAATTGCAAATGTTGTTGCTGGTGGTGCGGATGGTGCTGATTCCTCATTTTCGGTAATAATTGCATGTTTCAAACATATGCCGGCTTAATATTCTCGGTGAGAATTGTTTCCGACTTTCCATTCCTCTTGATGCGAAAAACCCCATCTGATAGTCTTTCTTCTACTTCAAAAGGGCTATCGTATGGTTGTGTGCATAGATTTTTAGTCGAATCAACTCGAACGAAAACGTGGCTACAAGTTTCCAGGTCCTTAAAGGCCAAAGCTTTTGGCTGGCTATGGTGAATTGTAGGAATCGGCTTGATTTCTTTCATTAAACGTTTGATTTTTTTTAAATACCTCCATTCCATACCACTCTTTCATCGTCGCACAACGCTCGTGCGATCTGCACTTCACACGTTGTCAATTCCTACGTGTGCCTCCAGGCAATCCTACAGCATCGGTATAAGGGGCACACCAAATGCTGTGAAGTACTCCTTTCCTGCTAGTCTAGTCCGATTCGTGAAATGTTCTCAGAGATAAAAAGAAAAATATAATACGACGCAGTAAAAAACAAACTCTGAGTTTATAAAAACTAGCTGTTTTTAAGTATCTCGACGTTAGGGTCTAAAACGCCCTAAGATACTGCATTTTCAATCCTCCGGACTTATCATTATTGACAACCGCATAATGTAGCTTTGTTAGTACAAATGCATTTAATACAAGTTCCTTTATATGCATTTTAAAACCTCCATGTCTTCTCAACACTCCTATCATTGGTGCTAGTTGTCTCCTCAAATTATTTATGTGTGGCAACGATGTCAAACGATGATCTGTGCTAAGACCGAGATATTTAATTTCAAACACTCTTTGCAAGTTTTCGCCGTTAATTTTTAGGTCAACTTCTATGTCTTCCTTATTTTTCTGTTTAAAAATCATGTCTTTTGTCTTTGTAGTATTCAATGCTAGCTTGTATTCGATAAGACATGAATGATATTTATTTAGATCCTCGTTGACGATATTCTCCATGGCAACTTTATCATGTCCTGAATAAAGAAGTTCAGTATCATCAGCATATAATGTGTGGTGAGCTTTCAGTTTACATATATTCAAATTATTGGTGTATAGCAAAAACAAGGTTGGTCCAAGTATGGATCCTTGAGGAACCCCCGATTTCATTGGTGCTAGATTGCTTAAGATATTATTAACTGATGTTCTTTGGAATCATCCTTCTAAATAACTTTTAAAAAGCTGTTTCGGTTTTCCTTGTATACAACACGATTCAAGTTTTTGAAGTAACTGATCATGATCAACCGTATCAAAAGCTTTCTTCGGGTCCACAACAATTGCAATAACATAATCTCCATCATCAAGACTTTCATTGATGTAATGTGAGACAGAAAGTAACGCATCGAATGTACTCTTGTTCTTTTGAAAGCCAAACTGCTTCGGATTTATGATGGAAATGTCCATTAAGAAAGATTTTAAACGATTATTTATAAATTTTTCGAATATTTTACTAAAGGCTGTCGAAAGTGCAACAGGGCGGTAATTATTCAGGTCCAGATGATCTCCTCCTTTGAATATAGGAATTATTTTTGCCAGTTTCTCTTCGTCCGGAAATGTTCCATTTCTAATATGCTCGTTTATAAAATTTGCCAGTGGTTCAGCTATCTCCTCTTTGACTAGAATAATTTCATGTGTGGCGATGTTCTTAATACCTGGTGGTGCATTTTTTTTTTTCAAATTTTCGATTGTATTTAATATTTGTCTTTTAGTCGTTCGATGAATGTGAAAGATGGACTCATGTGAGTTATTTATGATATTGAAATAGCTAGTTGACTTTTCACCAAGCTCCCTGGTAATTTTTTCACCAATTGTTGAAAAAAAGTTGTTTAGCGAGTTTGCTGTTCCACATGGGCGTGCTGCATTGTTAGAGTCCATGCCAAAAAATTCAGCATTTTATGTCATGATCCAGGGCGACGAATTATCTTTTACTTCTTTTATTATTTTCCATATTTCGTGTGAGTTGTCCGCCGCTGCTTCCAATCTTCTGGAGCAATATGAAAATTTAGCTTCTTCTATGAGACGTTTTGATTCTTTAAGGGGTTGGTTATACAGATGTTTAAGTGCTTGATCTTCAGCGTTCGTTTTGTATTTTTTATAAGCCTTTCTTTTGTTAATACTAGCCTCAATAACGTTCTTTGTTATCCATGTATGCGGTCGACATCTGATCTTTTTCTCAATGGTAGAATCATGCTGGGAGTCTGTAATCATATTTTTGAGCTCCATAGGTTAGGTTTTCGGTTTGTTGGAAACTGTTGTAATTTCGTTTTGAAAAGATCCTTGTCTAAATATCTGAACATTTTGTGAGTAGGTTTTTGCTTATTGAGACTTTGACCATGGACGACAATTTTTGAACACGATGATCTAACTGCGGCCAGTCTGCAAGTGTGAATTTAATGTTTTCAGCAATTTTTTTATCATTTGTTTCTATGTGATCTAGGCAAGTACTGAAGTCGGGCGAGTAATTTTGTCCTTATTGACATTGACGGCTCCGTTTGATTCCAGGGTATCTTTGTACATTCTCGATTTTGGAGATTCTGCAATCAGGTCTATGTTTGTGTCAGCAACTGTGATTAGATTTTTTTCAGTAGAGTATATTGCATCCATTACTGTGCAGAAGTCCTGCGCATTAAGACGTTTAGGATTATACTAAGTACCGATTTTTAGCTTTTTACCTGCGTAGGTTATTTCCTCGCGAATATTGCCGGATCCAATGGAGGGTAATCAAGATCGTCGAAAAAAATTTCACCAGAAATTCGGAATGTTGTCCCATAAACAAGTTCGGTACCTGTTGCATCAATATCAGGTTTGAAACTGGTCCTCAATCCTAAATAGACGAACATCAACCCATTCTCTATTCTGATAACACATGATGGATGCTTTTAAATACCGATGCCATCGTTCAATCAATCCGTTGGGTCGCGGATGATATGCTGTTGTCCTGTTTCTGGTGCAACCAATCAATTTTGGTAAATGAATCGAAAAGTTGTGATTCCAGTTGAGAACCTCGGCCTGTTGTTACCGTTTCTGGTGCTCCAAATCTTGAGATCCATAGCTGGAAGAAAGCAGTTGCAAATGTATCAGCGCTCAAATCAATGATCGGTATTGCCTCGGACCAACGCGTAAACCGATCAATCATTGTAAGGCAATACTCAAAACCTTTTGATGACGGCATCACGATTATGCCCAAATGTACATGTCGAACGGTTCGAAGGAATTGGAATCGACTCAGGAACATTTTTGACGTGGCGCCCAACTTTACTTCTTTGACGTTCCAGACAATTTCTTGCCCACACCTGAATGTCCTTATTCATTCTAGGCCACACGTATTTTTTGTTGATTATCCGTTTTGTCGCTCTTCTACTGGAGTGTAACATCAGGTGGAATAGTTCATAAATTTTTCTACGCATCATTCTTGGAATGGAGATACGAGTAGCACCTGCAGATACGTCACAGTAGACAGGCATTATACAATTTCCAATCCGCACGGGGGTTAGTCGCAATGATGAAGATGATGGCTCTTTTAAAATATGCTCCAGTTCTTCGTCAGTAGCTTGCAAATCGATTGTCGATGGGATAGTTATTTCTTCGATACGCGATAGCTTATCGGCCATGATATTATTTTTGCCCTTAAAATGCAACAATTTTGTTGTATCTAATTGTCATAGCTGCCGAGGTGAAGCTTTGTCGGATTTTTGTATAAATGCATACGTAAGTGGCTTATGGTCGATGAAAATTGTTAAGTTACGGCCTTCCACGAAATGGCGAAAAAACTTAACTGCTTGATACACCGCAAGAAGTTCGCAGTCGTATGCGCTATATCGCTTTTGCGTTCGGTCCAATTTACATGAAAAGAATCCTAGTGGCATTAATTTCTCGTCGACTTCTTGCTCAAAAACTGCTCCAGTAGCCACGCCTTAGGCATCGGAATAAAGAGTAAGTAGAACGTTTCCGTTAGGATGTGTAAGTAAAACTGCATTTGCTACCAGTTCTTTGCATTTTTCAAATGCTTTTTTCGCTTCCGGGGTTCATTGCACAGGTCGTGTGTCAGGCTTACGCGCTCCTTTTATGGGGTCAAGTAGTGGTGCTTGCATATGAGTCGCATGCAAGAAACAGCTTCGGTAGAAGTTAATTGTGCCAATAAAGCGACGTAGTTCTTCGACAGTTTTTGGTTTTTCAAGTTTAGTTAGAGCTTCAATTCTGTTCTGTGGAAGACTAATGCCTTATGCATTGACATTGAATCCTAAATATCGAAGCTCTTGCTGTCCAAAAACGCATTTTGCCACATAAATGTTTAAACCATCTTTTTGGAGACGTTCAAAAATGTCTTTTAAATGATTGCGATGCTGCTGAGAATCTTTGGAGGCGATGAAAATGTTGTCTATGTAACAGTGGCAATAAACAATATCCAATAAACGTTGAAACGTTTGCACCGCATTACAGAGGCCGAAAGGAATCACTTTGAATTCAAACAGCCCAAACGGGGTGATGACAGCTGTTTTTTTACGATCCTCAGTAGCAATGGGGATTTGATGGTAGGCCCGATTGAGATTCAGCGTTGAAAAAATTGTACAGCCAGTTGACTGGGTCGTGAAATAGCTCAAATGGGGGATAGGGTATCGGTCAGGGATGGTGATAATATTTAGACGACGATTATTCCCGCAAGGCCGCCATTCGCCTGTTTGCTTCCGGACTAGATGCAAGAGCGAGGCCCATTCACTGTCAGATGATTGGCAGATGTTCTTTTTCAACATAAAATCAAACACCTTTCTCGCAGTTTTAAGCTTCTCCCCGGATAGCCTTCGATCACGTTCTGAGACCAGTGCACCTTGTGTTATATTGTTGGCTAGATTGAATGCGGCACAGCTTTTTGTACATTAAACCGTGTTATTTGGTCATACTCTGCCAAAAATTGATGATATTCATCCGTTATGTCATACAAGTAAAGTGCTGGCACCTTCATTGCGGCTACTGATGCTAAAATCTTTAGACTTGTATTTTTATCCACTAGATTTCTAGCTTTTAAGTTCATTACCAGGCCGTGATGCTGCAAAAAATCGGCGCCTAGGATTGTTTGTGTGACGTCAGTTACTACAAATGCCCAGGTAAATTTGCGGCTGAGCCCTAATTCCACTGCCACGATTTTGATTCGTAGGATCTGGGTATGACTGATATTTCCGCACCCGTATCAATCAAGAATTTATATTCAGATTTTTTATCGTAAATGGAAAGACGGCTAGTTTTTTCATTTCGACATGGGCGCTTACGAGTACGACATAGTGCAAAGTTAAAAGAGATTGAAGTAATGAAATTCAAAATTGATTGCCAAAAATTTATACTAAATACGAGGGTGGTTCAAATATGATCGAGACAAATGCTCTGACACGTTTACTTAGTATCGAAAAAAATTTCAAAAATTTACTGTTTTTCTAGTTAATCCCCCTTACAAGTTTCGCATATTGTCCACCTTTCCGACAGCTTTTTTATGCCGGTATCGAAGGATTCCATGTGTGCAAAAACTCCTCTACCTCGTCGTCGGTGTTGAATCTTTGACATCCGAAGGCTTCTTTCAGTGCTCCAACCATGTGGTAGTCGCAGGGCGATAAATCCGGACTGTAGAGAGGTGTTCCAGTACCTCCCATTCCAATTTGGATATTGTATCGAACGTGAGACGTGCGGTATGAGGGCGCGGATTATCCTGGAGAAGAATCGAACTTCGTTCTGGAATGCTACTCCGTTTCAAGCCGTTATTTTGCGATATTGAAGTTCGTCGTTGATAGACTCTACACAACCAATACTGTTGCCAAGTTCAGCCGAAATGTTTCGAACATTCATCCTATGGTCCTCCAAAATGAGTTGTTCTACGTGGCAATTGTTATCTGGTGTCATGCTGGTTCGCGGCCAACGATCGTGCGGCTCATTCTCGACAGTTTCGCGACAATCCTTGAATGCTTTGGCCCATTTAAACACAGCAGCCTTACTCAGGCACTCACTACCCAACTGATTTTGCAAACGCAGAAAAATTTCCATGTTTTTAACGCCTTCCTTCACCAAAAACGAATGACAATACGTTGCGCAACGGCGGTCGGCACTCATGGTCGTAGCAAACGCGTGAAACATGCACTCCCGATGAAAACTATGCCACACTATTTTTAAGGGACCCAGCTATCACCTGCTCAAGCCATGACCTTCAAAACATGCATTCGCGCCATCTACAGCGTTTGTCTCCATCATATTTGCACCGTATCTGTCAAAGGTCAAGAGAAAAATGTCCACTATCTTACAAAATTGTTCGAAGAGCTAGTTGTTTATCACCCTTTGTAATGATCAGACCAACATTAGCAAAACTAATAGTTAAAGCAGCTTTAGAGGTATTTATCGCACGAAAACATTTTAGCGGAACTACCTGTGAAAAAATTGAAAAGAAATGTTCAGACATTATCAAAAAAAGAGAAATACAAAAAGAGCTTGAAAATTTCGATATAATAAAACAACTGGATATTTTTTTTATGGAACTCTGCGAACAGCACAAATGTTATTCAGTTTTTATAGATTTTATTCAGAGGATTTTAGTATATTTTCACGGCAATGCTGCAATTGAGCAGAGTTTTTCATTCGATAAGGAATTTCTTGTTGAAAATTTACAACAACAAAGTCTTATCTCGCAAAGGTCCGTCCATAATTTTATTATCAATAATCATGATTGAGATATAACAAAACTACGAATTGCCAAAGATATGATATCATCATTCAAAAGTTTTTCTTCTAATAGATTAGATACTCTTAAATAAAAGAAAGATTCCAAAAGTCAAGATAACAAAAGAAAGCACAGGTACACTGAAGAAATGAATATGGTAAAATTTAAAAAACAGCAAGCAGAATATGCTATAAATATGGCAAAGCAAGATATCCAAATTTACGAAAAAAAATTGAAAGAATTAGAAAAAAGAAAGTGAAGTAATTTTTATCATTTTTTTGTTAACAAATTTAAATTATTTATATTAAAAAAAGAAATAATGTAAAATTATCTTTTTGTACTAATTTTACTTTTAGAAAAATATTTTTGAAATTATTATTTTATTAAACTTAAGTTTATTTACTTATATATATAACTTTTAGAGAGAATATTAGTGATTCTTTAGTACAAAAATCACTAATAAATTAACTGCCTCCAATGTATTTAATTAGTAATATTTTAATAAATATAAAGATTAAATAAAAAATTAAATTGCAATGAGTAAAATATAAAAAAAAAAGTTTTTCTTAATTCATGTCCTTGAAATTTATAGAAATTGATCCTTGAAAGCCTTAAAACGTACTTGAATTTCGACTAGCATTTTTTGTAAACACCCTGTATCGGCGTTCATAAATCAACTTTATATAATCAAAAAGTTCTTCAAGGAGCATTTCACATGAACCAGACAACGAAAAAAAAAGTCAAGTTTTGGATTTTGTTCATAATAAGGTAAATTGTACTTCTAAAAGACCTGAATACAATTGAAATTTTTATGATTTAATTTCTATAAGCCAGCATGAGGATCTTATGTCAATCTACTCTGCTTTAAAGTTTCAATAAGTTTAAGGGCATCGTTCTGATTTTAAGGGGGGGAAAACGTTAAAATCACTAGTGTTAGTAATGCTGAGTAAGTTTTGATTTTTGAAGCATTTGCTGCTCTTGTACTCATAAAGGCCTATCTCCTCGATTTTTCGGCTCAAAGGTGTCGGATTGCGAGTGGGGAGACACACTTTTTTCCTACATTTTAATAGAATAACTATTTTTCCATATTTTTAAAGTTGTAGTGAAGACCTTTCATTCGACACCCTACTCGACTACATTTGATGAAAAATTTTAAGGGCGACTTCAGCATATGAGGAGACCCCTCTTAAACAATTTTGAAATGTTTGATAAGACCTAAAGTTTCGAGAGACCACCACTTCTGATCTTCCCACAAAGTTTGAGCTTTCTAACTCCTGAAAAAAACTTGCTATGACGCACGGAACGACGAACGGACAGAAAGGACGGGAAACTAGTAGGTCTTTGTAAAGATTTTTTTACAAAACCTTGAAAACTAATTTTGTTAATTTTTTTTTTTAGTTTTAGCTCAAACTGTTTAATTTAGTTTTATTTCTTGAAAAGTCGTTGGGCCTTGCTTCTTGGGTGAGCAGACGCTTTTTAACTTCTTTATGTCATATTCAGTGTTTAAAACATGTGTGTATTTTATTACACTTTATATTGGCGTAGAATTGGCCCAGTAGGTAGTCCCTATGTTAGGCCAGGTAGAGGGATGTTGGGTTTTTCGATGTCCGTTTATTTTGGTTCGTGTAGGTTTCGCTGTCGTCGGTGTGGTCTAGTATTGAGAAAATTGTGTTGAAATTTGTAATAAGCTGTTCGTTGATAATGCGCGTCTGTTTTTCTATTTTCCAAATAAAATCGATATGCTTACTTTTCCGACTTTATTTGTAGATGCGTATTTCGACCGCAACATACGGTCATCTGAAGTACACTAATTCCTTCCTAAGTATATATATATATATATATATATATATATATATATATATATATATGTATATATATATATATATATATATATATATATATATATATATATTTATATACACATATATATAAATATATGTATGTACATATATATGTACATATATATATATATATATATATATATATATATATATATATATATATATATATATATTTATATATATATATATATATACATATATACATATATATATATATATATATATATATATATATATATATATATATATATATATATACATATATATATATATATATATATATATATATATATGTATATATATATATATATATATATATATATATATATATATATATATATATATATATATATATATATATATATATATGTATATATAAATATAGGAACTAGTGTACTGAAGATGACCGTATGTTGCGGTCGAAATGCGCATTTACAAATAATAAAGTAAAAATACAGTCGGAAAAGGAAGCCTATCGATTTTTATTTGGAAATTATACTCGTATCCCGCAGTAACAAATTTTAAAATGTTGGCCAGTTAAAATGGAGTAACGCTGGTTTTACTTTTAAAGCATGCCATTAAAATTTTTCTTGAATCAAATCATTCTAGACACGTATGTCTGCATATCGTATGTTAAGTACAAAATCCTTCTGACACGAGCGTAGTTCTGTCTACCCAATTTGTCTGTGGTTGTCATAAAGATCGCCGCCAACTATGGTGACAAAAGGTTCCCCATCGTTAGTCCTTTGGTAACCTTGTAGTACTTCTTTCGGAGCGTGAAGTAATTTTTACTCATACATAGTCCAGCCAAATTTCCGTATTGTGCTGCTTTCTTCCTTCCTTCTATTGAAGTATTGTGTTTTTCAATCCACCCTGTTAATCCATAAATTGCTTGTTTTACTGGCGCACTGGAAAACAACGCTTGCATATCGAATCATATGCAGAATATTTCATTTTCAGCCACCTGTACACTACTTAGCTTTTTGACTAATTCAAGCGAGTTTTTGGTGGATCTATCTCCATACATACACCCTATTTTATTACACTCACTGGTGACCCACTTCGTGACCTTATAAGTGGGGGAGTTTTCATCTGGTATTATTTCACGAAGCTCTTCTACTTCTTTTTAGATTTTTGGCTGGCCTTATTCTGGGCAGAGACGGGCTTGGAATTTTCAATTTGCTCATATCTTCGAAAAAAATCACTAGCTTCATTCAGGACCTTATTCCCTCGCTTTGAACTTTCAGCTAAAGAATTTATTCTTTGCTCATAAAAATTGCCACTCTTCAGCTTCTCACTTACAAGCTGGTTATAATGGTTTTCCTTCATTATCACTACTTGATTGCTTTTATCGCTTTTTAAATAATAAACGTCTCTGTTCTTAAGTTGTGTTAAAATTCTTTTCTCACGTGCATTTATATCTGTCCTAATTTCTTCTTTCTTTTCAGTATCCAGCCATCTTATCTTCCCTTCAATGTCAGCAATCATATCGTCTAATGAAGGCTTTTTCTCAATCGCATAGTTTAGCCCCTTTTTCAATGAGTAAAATTTATATTTCATTAACTCCTCGTCAGCTTTGCTCACAACGTTCATAAAATTGTTTACTACTTTTATATTTGGTTCCGCTTTTATCTTCATAATTATAAGTCCGTTCTTCAAATTATCGATTTTCCTTCCTAAGATTTTCTCCCTTCTAAGACTTTTGCATTCATACGCTCTTTTTATCTTATTTGTAGCAATTTCCAATCGGCCTCTTCTTCTTCTTTTGTGCTGCACTACAGCCCCTTTCGGGCCTTTGCTTCCTGCAATAAGCGCATCTAACTGTCTCGGTCCATTGACCGCGTCCTCCAGTTTCGAAATCCGTGCAGCAATGAATGTCTTCGTCGACCGAGTCAGACCAGCGTTTCCTCAGTTTCCCCACTGGTCTCCACCCTCCAGTTCTCCCAAAGAATGCCCTTTTGGGTACCCGCTCTTCGTCCATACGATTCATGTGTTCAGCCCATTGCAGCTTCCGCAGTCTTACAATCGTTGAGACCTCCAGTTCGTCAAAAATTTCATATTTTGTGTACTTGGAAGCATTTTTCGTTGACTGTCAGAAGCTTTTTTTATTCTCAATGATATGTAGTCCTACTAGTTTTGCTTCGCTGTTGAGTTTCAGAAAAAGTTCCTTGGCAAGTGTTAATGACCGTGACAAAATGTTGATGTCGTCCGCGTAGGCCACCACTTCGCTCGACTTGTATAGCAATGTACCTCGTGTATCGACAGGTAGCTTCTTTATGACATACTCCAGAGCCAAATTGAATAGCAATGGAGCCAGCCCATCTCCCTACTTTAGTCCGATATTTGTGTCAAAGGCAACGGGGAGTTGGTTATTGATGCGGACTTGGAATGTCGTCGACGTCATTGTGATTTTAGTAAGACGGACTAATTTGGGTGAGATGCGAAAGCAAAGCATTATTTGGTACCGCACGCTACGATCAATACTGTCGTATGCTTGCTTAAAATCATCGAAAATCTGGTGTACGTCTATGTTGAACTCCCAGCATTTTTCAAGTACTTTCAAGACTGTGAATAATTGGTTTATTGCAATCTACCTGCTCTAAAGCTGCCTCAATACTCCCCAATAATACTGTTAGCATATGATCCGATTTTATTTTCTTAAATCTTTGGAAATATTTTGTACGCCGTATATAGTAGTGATATATCTTTATAATTTACGCACTGTAGTTTGTCTCCTTTTTTATGGAAAGAGAAAATAAATCCTTGGCTTCACTCTTTTGGCATATGTTCTGGATGACTTTGTGAATAGTTTTATGAACAGTGCTGTCACCATATTTGATGAGCTTCGCTGGAATCTCATTGATGCCCGGCGCTTTATTATTCTAATAACCTTCATCCAGAGTTTGTGGAGCGAATGGAAGTTCTCTGCAAACATCTATAGGCTCCGATGTTCTGGATTTGTGCGGAGGATCAAGGAGGTTCTGAAATGTGATGCCCATCTTTCCTTAATCTTGGTTTCAATAGCGATGGTATTGCGACAGAGCGTGGTATTGGGCTGATAACCACTTTTCGGGCTTCGCACTACTTTGTATGCTTAGATTTTGTTGTTGCTCGGTAGACTTATATTTATACTTCTCAAATGGTCATCATAGTATTTGCTTTTCTTAATCCTAATTATCTTATTCCCTTATGTTCTGAGATTTTCATAGTGTTCTCGCTTTGTCGCGGTTTTCCCACTTACGTAATCTTTGTACGCCTGGATTCTTTTTGTCTAATGTATTCTGGCACTCATTATCGAACCAATTATTTCTCGTGTGTCGGGCTTGATGTCCAATTGTGTGTTCAACCTTGATCTGAACAGCCGCTTCCACTTCCATCCGGAGCTCGTTGCTTGTCTTTAACGATGCGTCTGACAAGATGAGAGTCAGCTGGTTGTCGAGGGTCTCCGTAAAATTTTTGGCCAGAGACGCCATTTGGAGCCTTTCGATGTCAAATTTTTGTAGTGGGCTGGTCTTCGTCGAATATGCCTTTGACATACGACATCGATAGGTTAATTTGATGAAGTAATAATCCGAATTACAATTGGCTCGTTGGTATGAACGGGCGTCAAGTATGCTCGAGACCCAACGTTGTTGGATCAGAAAAATGTTCGATCTGGTTTTGTGTGTTGCCATCTCGTGATGCCCAAGTCATTTTATGTATGCGTAAATCAGGGGTTGCCCGTCGCCATTTGTTTGATTGTGGAGGCTATATCCTCCAATCGTTCCCCGATGAAATATCTCATTGCCAACCTTATCGTTGAAGGCACGCAGAATGATTTTTGTGTCGTTTGTAGGCAATGAGTCGACTAGTCTTTCCAGGTGATCGTAGAACGTTTCCTTCGTTTCTTCGTTCTTTGCTTCGGTCGTGAACATTTATCAGCCGAATTTTGAAGAGTATCGCTTTTATACGGGTTTCACACAATCGTTAATTTAGTGCCTTAAGATCAATAATGTGCGATTTGAACTCCCTTTGCATGATGAAGGCCGCTTGTCAATACTGTGTGCAATCTCATGTCTTGAATATCACTTCCAGTCCAATTCGTTTCCTGGATTGCCAGTATTTCTAATTTAAATTGACTGGCCTGTTGTATGTTAAAAGGTCGTTAACAGTGCCAGGGTAATTGAGTGATCTGATATTCCAGCATCCAATGCCATAGTCCTGTTTTCGGTTGCGAAGTTGTTTCTGGTAGAACCAATCCACTCCTAGGCCCCGTTACAGGTTTCGAAACAATGTGGAATTTTAAATGGACGCGGAGTTAGCCCATCCCGCAACCGTTATTCCGGCGGTATGGTTGTTACTTTCAATTTCGTTATCAGGCGGGGAAGATTCGCCTTCACCTTCTTACGTCACCATAAAGGAGGTGGTCTAGGTAGGATTTGGTTGCAGAACTGCAGGTATAATCGCAATTATTGGCGTTTCTCGGCATTTAATGTCTCATCAATGTGCGACCTCGAGAGCATTTTTACCATTTAATCGCGGGGTTTGAGATGAGGAATCGTGGAAGCTGTGGGCTGTGGGAACAAGGGGTTCCTCCCTCCTTTCTCCAACGGATATATATATATATATATATATATATATATATATATATATATATATATATATATATGTATATATACTTGTGTGTGATATATAACACAGAAAAATTATTAGTATATGGAATCAAAATGCAAAATGTCCTAGGAAATCCTAAAAGTTCCGCGAACTGTCTATTCGTCCGTCCGTGTGTCCTTCGTGCGCCAAAGGAACATTTTCGGAAACTACATCAGTTACATCCATGAAACTTTGTATGTAGAAAAAAGTGGCGACGACTCTAAAATCCTGGTACGAGTATAAAATCAATTTGAAAGTTTCCAAGAGGGATCCTCCCATAATGGAAGTGACCCCCTAAAACAAGTTAGTCGACATGGCTATCAAATGCAGAGAACGTTCAGGATCGAGTTTCGAAAGAGAGTTTACTGTTTAAGGAAATCCAGGATAATCAAAACATGCGAAAAACTGCTGCGCCATCTCAGGATTGGACAATTTTGAGCCGCGAAATATGAAAAAAATCATAAGTGTAGCCAAATGCATCCTAATCTAAAAGAAAACGAACAATACTCTGCATAAAAAATCGTGAAACACCGGAAACCTAGAACAAAATAATGAAAAAATTAAAAATAAGAGAAAAGCTCTATTTTCAGGTTTCATACAGTCTTCTTAGGTGCATTTGCTCATTAGTAATTTTTAACGAGACAAAGAGAGGAAAGGGCCGTTATTTTGGGTCCTTTAGTTCTTGATAAAGGCTACACATATGTGCTTGCTTCCTTTGCTGATAGTCTGAATTCCTTATTCAGTCAAAATTTGGCAAACATTGTTAGTAATGGCATGATTTGTGCATTTAAAATTGTTGTTCGTATAACCTAAAAGACAGTCTTGAATTCACTTCATGCAGCTGCTTCTGTAATAGGTGCAAAAGTCTTGAATATTTCATCTCAATTGAGTTGTAAACAACAAATTTAAAACTTTACTTTTTACATGTAAATGTATACGATAAATCCCATCTATGCGATAAATCCCATCACCGGTGTATATCTAATATCTAATAAGAGTGATGGCCGGAGGAGAATAAGTACACACGTCGAAACCACCTTCTTCTAGCATTTTTCTTCTCAAATAATTTTTCAGAAAAATACTAAGAAGAAGACTCAATTATGTAGCTACACAGAAAGAATTTTTATGAGTAATAAATTCAAAGCTGATCGAAAGTTTTAAAATTAAAACAACAAAATGTGATACTGGAGAGATAAGCATTTTTAAGGAGCCTGGCGACTTCAGAAAACGTAGCCAAAATGGCGACAAATTCAAATACATGAGCACAACTTTCTATTTTTTCTAAGTCAATTGATGGATTCTATGTATGAGTTGACTTACTATTTGAACCCGTCTGACAGGGGCACTCTTCTGCAACTTCGAAGTTTTTTTAGACTAATCATCCTCAGGATCTTTACAAGGCTCTATTAAAGTGGGTCAGGATCTTTACAAGGCTCTATTAAAGTGCCATTTTGTCTGTGTTAGCTCAAATAGAATGAAATGCTTCAAATATGATACAGTAGTATCAATTTCACCTAAATTATTATGTAAATAACGCTGTAAATTTTTAATATATCAGTATCATACCATCAATTCTATTGGTATTATCTTATACCTCTATAAATGGCCATGTTAGGCCGTCGCTCATTTCTCACATCTGCACACCTAACTATTCCCCATGCTTTCTCATTTCACTTAACAATTTTTGGATTGTAAGCAAAGAAATTTCACCTCTGATCACTGGCGATCATCCACTCCCACAACTCCAATCGATTAGTCATCAGCAAAATTAGTGGTAAGGCCAAGGACAGCCACCGTCTAATCGTCCGTTTCCATCAATACCCCACCGATGTAGATCCGCCACCGCCAATTCAACCCATCGCACAACCACGGAATCAGTGTTGGGGATCATCCGCTGCCGCTCTTAACCACTTTCCTGCGATTATGCGCCGCCACCACTTCAATCTATTGTACATCG
This sequence comes from Odontomyia ornata, assembly GCA_963969285.1. NCBI lineage: Eukaryota > Metazoa > Arthropoda > Insecta > Diptera > Stratiomyidae > Odontomyia > Odontomyia ornata. The sequence goes on from OZ017740.1 coordinate 124,896,497, forward strand.
GCGAAATCATTATTACGACCAAGGACAGCTACCGTCTGACTATCGTGCACTCGCTTTGGATCATCAAGCACCCATCGACGTTCATCCGTCACTGCAATCCATTGCACGTTGGTGGAATCAATATGAAGACCAAAGGCAGCTACCATCATAAATTCACTCATCATCATTAACCATCCATCGACGATCATCCGCCACTGCCATTTTAATCCATTGTACATCGTTGTTATCAATATGAGGGCCTAGAGGGGCTTCCATCTAGGGAATGTAATCACGGACCATTATTTCAATCCCAGGATTTCGGTACCAAGAAACACTGACCCGGGACTAGTCCCGAGATTGGCAAAACTTTTAAAGCAGTAATAAAAATGATGCAAACACTTTTATAAAATTGATTTCAAAGTGTAATAGGCCAATTTATTGAAAATCTGAACAAAAAGGGCCTATAAAAAAATATTAATACACCTATCTGATAATTCAATATAACAATATACAATTGCATTAAAACTAAATAAAAATGTTATAAAACTAGCACATTCATTTGGAATTTTAAAGAATCAATAAATTTATACACACTTTGAAAATAAGACCTCAACATGAGAAGATTGTCAATGCTGGTATTATTAAGCCAGCTTCTCAACTTTTTTGCAATGTATGAAGCAGAAAAAATGCTCTTTCAGGCTTAATGCTTGTAGGAGGGATGGTCATCAGGCATTTGGAGATTTTATCGAGATTAGGATCTCGAATAGCAGATCTGATTTCAAAAAGTTCATCTCCGTTCTAAAAGTCTTAAAAATACCTGTGTCTTTGATATCTTTTGCTTCAACTTTTTTCATTCTTTTTGTCACTTCGGCCTGCCGTTTCTCTTCTAATGTTAATTGTATTTACTCATCAGAATTTATTTTCTCAACTGAACCTGGAACCTAGAATAGATTACTTTGAGGGTCAGTTGGACAAAACTTAATTGCAAGCTTTATAATTTTGTCATGAAGGATCGTTTAAGGCAGAACTGAAAAAATAGATCTTATATCGAGAGGTAGATCATCAATTTGATTTTCCGGGTCTTGTAGGTAGTTTAGCAAACCTAATAACTCCGATTGTCTTCTTTATTGTACTCTTTTTAACAGCGATACTTTCATTTTCTCAGAAATTTCATTATTTTTCTCGTGTAAATCTTTTACCATGAATTTTAGTGCAGCATGTGCTGTACACAAGTTAGCGTCGGAAAAGAGATTCTACACCTAGTTTCACAGGTATTAGAGCATCAATTAAATCCTTGATAATCTCGAAAGATGCTTCAGGAGGGCTTTTTGAATGGGAATTTTCAGTAGTAGAAAGCGTTCTAACGTTGCCAATAGGCTGTTCTGTCGTGTACGGTAATCTAGCGACAATGGTAATTATTTATTGATTGCAGACTTTACATACTTTTGCAAGAATGTGCCATTTTTTTGGGGATCTTTAAAAAAATAATACAACTTTGTGGGCTTTCTTTATGACATCATAAATGCCATAATTATTTGTGGAGTTTGGATCATTAGATGTATCAGCTTCTGTTCCATCGATATTTAAACAGCATTCAGGATTATCGGGATCTTCTTCTTCATCGTGGGTACCACCTAAAGAGTCATTAACAACTTCAGTAAAAGAACTGTATGGTTCAATGTCTTGTTTCTTGTAAAGTAGATCACATACAGCAAGATGTATTTCATGTGCCATGCAAAGTAGATATTCAGTTTTGGTGACCAGTCTTCCAACTTTTAGCATTACGTTTGGATCATCTGTGGTCACAGCTACGATGTCTTGATCTAAAGATAGATTGAATTCACCCAAAACGCTTCCTCAAAAGTAGCAAACAGTTTTCTGCCGTCAAAGAAACTTCGATTGGAACGAGTCCTAAGCTCCAAAATTTATTTTCTGAATGAACATTGATATTCATGTACCTTTAGTTAGAGAGCGATGTCCAGTCGTCAAAAGTAATTGAGAACATAGCCCCTACTGATTTAAAAGTCTTAATATTGTCTTTTATGTGATGCCGGATGTTGTCACTAAAATTCGTTATTCCGCTGCGAATTGTTGTTACAGTTTTCGGTAGTTCCGTATACTCCTTGGCTAATAGTAGCTGTTTTAGTAAACCATCTAAGGCAACCATTCGCGACATAATTTCATCAAGTGTGTCCTTGCTGCTTTGAGTTTCCTGAAAAAAAAAATCAGTCATTTGCCAAATTGCTGGAGTCAAGATAAAACTGGTCAAAGGCTTTTGGGTTGGCGATGGCCTGTCTGAAAGTTTTATGCTATACTTATGCTTTGTAGCTATATGAGCGTGCAATCCTTTTGTTGAGCCTCCTATAGTCTTAAGAATAGATGGGCACTTTTTGCATTGAGCACCATATCCGTTTGTAGCCACCCTAAAATAATTCCACACCGAATTCAAGTCGGTATTATGTTTTGTGATTGACAAAAACGGTAGACTCCAATTATGACATCACGTTTTCCAATATTTTGTTGGCACTACGATTGTGACCTGTAAAAACAATATTTTTGGTTCAAGAAATGTTCATTAATCAACTTTTATTTGAAAGTTTTTCCCAATTATTCATAAAAAATAGAAATTAAGCCAAATATAAATGTTCCGAGAGAATAATATCTTTTTTTCCGAATAATGAAGCAAAATCTGAATAGTTGAACAATTTTTTGAGTGTAGACATGACTAAACTTTCAGAAATGTTTAAACGTACAATTCCGTACAAGAAACATATTCATAAATGAAAATTAAGGAAATCGTTGTATTCTATTAGAAGTAATATGGCAATGGTACGGCAATACGAACTGAAAGCCATCATGATAATAGTCCTCATTATAATACTATCAAATCCCTTTATATGAAAGCGTCAAAAAATACACGTACTCCTATAATAAAAAGAACGCGACCAAAAAAATCTAATCAAATCGGAACAATAACAACATAGAATGAAAAAAAAGAAATAAGAGAGCAAAATTAAACGCGCATCTGTATTAAAAGACAAGCCAAACGATTGTACGTTGGAAAACAAAGTGAAGGCAATAAGCTAGAAAAATCGGAGAATTTAAACGAGAAATGGACAGAAAAAACTGAAAACGATTGTGGAATATTCGATCTTCAGAAACGCATTGTGATATTTATTTAAACTATTTTAAGGGATTACCAACATCGAAAAATACCTTTTGTTGAAGTTGCAACTTCTCTTGGTTTCTTTACACGCATCGCATGACACAACACAACTCACTCAACTGGTTTGTGCCATCACACAGCCACCAGGTACAAAAATGAAATGCCGTGCAAATGTGCAAATGCACACATACATTTCGCTGCCAAACAAATGGGAAGTTATCTCAAAGCTCCAAGTTGTATTTTCGCATGTAGAATTTGTATTATTAATATTTTATCAATCCCGAAAATTCTGGGATTGGCAGGCTTAAATCCCGGGATTCCAATATCAGAAATTCTGCCGGGGACCCGGTATTCGGGATCCCGGGATTGTATTCTGTAGTGAAATGGGGTCGATTAAATGTCTGCAAAGGATTGCAGCGGATGTTGAGATCCGCCGAGATTGGCCTTGTCTGGGGACGCGTGAATGCGCAAGCAGGCTAGCGTTGCGGTGTCGTGGGGCGGGTTCTTTCCCCATAGCACAAGGACCCACTACAAAAAAATTTCGCATTCACGAATAAAACATGGAAAAATGCCGATCGACTTGTGTCGAGGCCGAGGTAACCTACTAAGGGTTGCAATGTTTGTTCGAAGAACAAATTGGGCCGAGCAAAAACAGACGGACTGGTAGAGACTTCGTCGTTACCGACGATCCTTATGGCCCACAAATAAGAGTCGGGCATCCAGATGGAGGCGGTGCCCCTTGCACCCTCCCAACCGGATCAAGATTCAAACGTAGACGGTGCCATGCATTTCCTATTTGAGTGAAAAACTCATACAAAAGTACTTTGTATGACTCCTTCCATCAAATGAAAAATACAGAGGTGACCGATTTATGCTATATCGTTATGCAATGGAATCGCATAACCCTATATCATAAAAGGGTACGCGAGCGGAAGGCCACTCTACCTGGCAAGAGCCCCTGTTAAGTGAAAAGAAAAAAAGAGGGCTAGCCCATTTTAGCGGAGGAGCCTGCCATCGATGCGGGTCCTATACCCGGTCAAGTAGAACGAAATGGAAACATCGAAGGTGTAAATGTAATGATTCATTGTATTCATGTCCTTTTTTCAGTGATTCAATTTTTATAAAGACAGACATATTTATATATAATTTACACATTAAATGAATGAGAAAATTGCATGCGTGGTGAAAGAAATACACTAGATTTAACATTCGGTAAAGTAACAAAACTGGTCTGTGTGGTCTAGCGGTTAGAGCATGAACGCATAAGCCGAAGGTCCCAGGTTCAAATCTCGTTGGGAGCAACGTGATTTAGTATAGGGGATTTTTCGGACAAACTACGAGTGTTCACTCAGTGGTGATATGTACTGATTTAACCAGATCATATCAAGCTGAGCAAGCACACGGGAGCATGGTACTGACCAAACCAACTTCCGGAAAAAATCAATACGGTCATGAAAATGAGATACTCTAACTATCTCTAAGCGAAGGCCCGAGAGGGGCTGTAGTGCTACAAAGAAGAAGAAGCAAGTAACAAAACTAAACATCTATTGTATACTTTTTTCATTGAAACGCAACATTTTGAATTCATACCACCGTAACAAAAGGTCCAGCAAATTAGGAGTATGAATAAGAAGGCGTGTGATCACCATTTATGACTGCTTCTCAAAATTAATGTGTAACTCGATTCACCGACCAAGACAATTACAAACTTTTTCCACCTTTTAACTTAGAGATACTTGATTGAAAAATTTCAACATGCTAGCTCTCTAACGATTATGCATTTCAAGGAAGTCTTTCATCAGTTTTTAATATAAGCCGATTATTTCATTCATATTCCAAATTGGGAAACTTCCCATGCGTTATTCAAAATTTATCGATTATGTGATGCGAACTTACTTGGCAAAATTTGATAAATATTATGATTTGGGTAAATTATCAATATTTTGACATGAATGAAATGATTTAACTGCGATATGAAATCACTTCTTGCCAAATAGATTGCTCACACATTTTTCTTGCAACAGTAAGAGTTCGGTTTGAAAGAATGATTTCTTACAATTATTTTTAACACAGATGATTGCTTGTATCATTTATAATCGCCCTCCTCTATATAACAATTAATCTTAAATAGGCTACAAATACACTCGTTCTGCAACTATAAGAATGATGTGAATACAATTTGAACTTTCACGTCTTAATTTTCCGAAAACGGAAATGATGAGTACAAGCATTGCTTTACAAATGAAAGCACATTATAGAAAACCTCCATTTCGGGCATTTTTTCGATTCGCTTGCATACTTAAAAATCAATTTGCTTTAAAGAGTAAGAATTTTTATCACATTCCCTATTTTTGCTCTCATTTCTAATCCTAAAATAACGTTTTGCTATTCGAACCAGGGGTTAATTATCAAGAAACTTTTGTGTAAAAACTAGCTTCCATACGATGCGGGATAAATTAATGAGACCTAGATGTATCATCTGGTAATGGACACATTCCGACACGAATCATTTCGAGCTGATGAAAATATTGGCATCCTTATAAAGGAGTATATTGTGTTAGTAATATTTATTGAAACTGTCTGACCTGGTAGATAATACTCCAAATTGACTGCATTTGTGAGATGATATCTGCATTTTCGTCCCAGTAGGTTCCTACTTGCAGAAGGTCCATCGTTCACTTTGAATTTACTGTCTATATCGTCCGATTCTTATGGTAAGACCGAAAACATCCTCATCGATTCGGAAGCGAATGTTTAGCAGAGCCAAGGGAAAATTGAAGGACTTTGAGGAGAGCTATTCGCAGGATGAATTGTATAATTTGTTTTTTGCTAAAGTAAACTCCGGACTGATCATAAAAGTACTCCTGCGAGCCAGGTTATCGAAAAACTGAGGTATTAAATATGTTTAAGTTGATACAGTTTTTTTTTTTTTGGCAAGGATGCGATCGAGAGGGGAACGAGAGCTAAATAGGAGAACACCTCATAGTTGTAGCAAATAGACAGTGACGTAAGCGATGACTCACGACTGCAAAACAATTTGAGCTGTTTCGCCCGACTGACTAGCAATCCGCCATCTATCCAACGACCGTCAACCCACGTTTTGATTCGCCAGCCTCTACTGCAACATTCGAGAAATAACCTTGAAATTTGCCCGTCTCGCGATATCAATGAGATTAATTCCACTCATTCCACGTTTAAGTTAAATGAATCTGCGGTGTTCCCGATTAAGCGAAGCATGTGATGCAATAAAAACACTCGCACAATTAATGCTGATTAGAAGATCTCTCATGAACTCTTCTGACAGCCTATGTTGTGGAACACGCGAAATTTTCGGAACAAGAGCTAACGTGATTTTTAGCAGTGAGCAGATATTTCGACTTGCATGGAAACTGATCCAAATGCAACAAAACTTATCGAATTACCAAATGGTAGACTTCGCACCAAGTATTAACTAAGATGCGATGTTAATAAATTCACACGGAACGGATCGAAATGGCGACAAAACTTCTCGAATTAACCAAAAGAGTATCCTTGAACAAAATTTCGCCAATTTATCCTTGATTCTGCATGATCTCCCGTGGACTACCCTCCGCTCAAAACTTTTCTTTCTCTTTTTCCGTGTCCCAATGGTACCTCGAATCAGCTGCTCGCTGAGCCGAGTTGAATTGTATTCGGTTATGTGATACACAGTTGGGATGCTTTAAGTCAGTGTTCCCATGTCCGAAATTCGAATTAGCAGATTTAAAATTTTGTCAAGAAAAATTAACGGAAGTAAAGAAAAATGACAAAGGATTTCAAAAAGTAATAAAAGTTAAATCTCATGAAGAATATAAGTAAAGGGAAACGTTTAAATTTAATATAAAGGAAAATTGATATAAAATTACATTTAATAATAATAATAAGAAAGAAAACTATTTTATAAATTACGATTATGAATGGAAGTAATTGAATATTTTCTCCTAAATCTGCCATTAAAATTTCGGATAGGAGTTAGGAAGATTTTCGAGCTGTTTGCTTGTGAGAATGCTCGATTACTACAATTCCCTACTTCCGTCGAACCATTACGCATTCGCTTATGATCATCAACCACCCACCAACGATCATCTGCTGCCACCACTCCCATATATTGTAAATCGACAGAAATTGAGTGCCCGACCATCACACATTCGCCCGTCACCAAAAACCATCGGATGGTCACCATCCACTGTCGAAAAACATGTAGCATTGCATGCTAGACAACAAATTTCTCGCCTCTGCTGGTTACCAAACAACAACCTTACTATTCCGAAAAAAGATGCATGCGGAACACGTTAGTTCGGTTACAAATTTATATGACAGCATGTGTAAATTTCTACTTGCGACATATTGTCCCGCAGCTGACGTGTCGTATCTGCTCGCAATTTAAACAGTTTTGCTTTTTCGATGCATTTGAAAATTTTCATTCCAACAGGACAAAAGGTTCACTACCTCATTTCACTTCAAATTTTTATGAAAATTTGAGAAGTTGCGTTTATTTCAATACGTTGAATTATACAAGGATTCAATATAAATGTTGAAGTCAAAACAAAATGTCGATGATCGATGCCATAAGAAAAATCCCCGTTGGCAGCACCAGCCGGAAAGGTAAATTTCTCGTATGTAGCGTAAAGTTTCGAAAAAGAATTTGGCTTGCCTACTACTAAACTTCTTTCTGCAATTTTCGTAGTACCTCATGGGTATTTATTAACATAAAAAATCTAGCCACGTTCGTTTTTAGAGACCTTTTATCGGGGCGCAAATATTTTGCTAATTAAATTGAGTTGCACTATGGATTACATATTGAAAATCGGCGGATAATAAATTGTTGCAAACATACAAATACCGGTTTCGCCCTTCTCGCATTTGCTGTTTACACAGTTCACAGTGGTAACCACACAAAGGCTTAAATAGCTCGAATAGTTAATTTCAAAAGATTTCCATAAAAGTTTAATCAGCACTTGCGTTGCCATTGATATATACATCAATTTTCTTCTGAACTATGAGGGCCGTCATTTCGATTTTTATTGAAATCGGGTGCCAAAAATATTAAGCTGTAAATTTTCGACTTTTTTAATTGTCATTCGCTTTGCATAATTAAATTAAATTAACTTGCCTTAATAACTTGTAATTTCAAGTTTCAACGGAATCTGTTGAGAATCTTGGCTGCTAGAGGGCTACAGAAATAAAAAAAAAAATGTTTGTGTCACCCCCCTGTATGGGGAGACCCCCTGAAACACTTTAAAATATTTTCTTACGCTGCAAATTTCAAGAGGCACCACTTTTGACCTACGTAGAAAATTTCCTCATTCTAGCTCATGTGGTTTGCAAGAAAACTTGTTATGACGCACGAACAAACGGGCGGACGGACGGACAGACAAGTCGCGATTTTATAATTTTTTAGGGTATTGTTAAAAATACTTTACAATATCTTAAAAATGATCTGGTTTATAAATTCTTTCAAGTAAAGTCATTTGAAACGTTTCCATGAAAAATATTCATTATTTCAGTTGCAACTAAAATAGCGAATTGCGCTTGCCTTCAGACCTTTGGAGGCTGCCAGTTTGAATGCATGCATTTGATTTTGGATTATTTTAAATCTGTGTATGCTAGGATCTCATCAATCATTGTACTATCTCGTTCAAATAGGAGTTTCACTCTAGACAGGGCAAAATAATTCAATTTTTAAAGAAAATGGCAGCTAAAAATATTAGGCTTTTAATTTTCGACTTTTTTATTTTTCAGTCATTTTGGGAAATGGGTTACTAGATAATGTTTTAAATACGAATATTTCAATTAATGAAAAATATTTATTATTCTCATGAAGAACTTTAGGAAGGTGATCATACAGTGGTTTTTACTTCTGATGTTCTCTCTAGGAGAATTTACACAAGACTGACCAACAATTATCCTGAAGTATTTATCCTAACTAACTATATAACTGAAATATGAAGAATGGGCTACAGATGTCTGGTAGGACTCTAAAAGGCATTTATTATCCCAAACACATTTTTTATTGCTATTGGGATTTTCCCTGGGATATTCTTATCATCCATTCCTTGGGTATTTCCTGAGTCCCAAAACCTCAGACCACTCACCATACTTTCAATAGAGTAATTTTTGTACATTTTAATAAATATTTCAACACGCCTCCTCAAAAATTAATCTACTGAATGATATCATAAGATTGACATTTTACATTAAACATAAAATTACTTAACTCAAAATTACTTTACTTTTACATTAAACATAAAATTTTAGTGATACACCTTCCTCATGTTACTATTTGGGATATATACATATGATCCAGCATTTGTTGCTAAGGATTAGGGAAACCCAAATAAAACCTAATCAGACCATCTTACTTAATATTAAATTACAAAATAAAACTTATAACAATAACTTATTATTAATATTATTCCAGAGCTAATCCTTTCCTTAATTCCAGGAATTTTACTACTGATAGAGGCTTCGTGAACATATCAGCCAACTGATTACCTGTTGTAATATATTTTAAATTAATTGTTTTATTTTCAACTTGCTCACGCGAGAAATGATATTTTATGTCGATGTGTTTCGATCTTTTGTGACTGGTTGGGTTATTCGCAATACTAATGCACCCATTGTTGTCTTCGTAGATTGTTGTACGTTCTGAAATTTTTATATTTATACTATTAGCTAAAGATCTCAACCACATTGCCTCTCTAACAGCTTCAAAAAGAGCCATATACTCTGCTTCAGTAGATGAAGCTGCCACAGAGGTTTGTCTTTTTGTATTCCAAGTAATTGTGCAACGTTCGAATAATTTAAATACGTAACCGGTCGTACTCTTCCTGTCATTTGAATCAGAACCTCCCCAGTCTGAGTCTACATATCCACTGAAAACATCATTGAAACTGCCTCGAACGTATGTTAATTTTAGTTCAGCTGATCCCTTAAAATATCGAAGTACTCTTTTTAGGTTTTTCCACAACTCTTTATTATTTTTATTTAGATAACGACTTAAAAAGTTTACAGCTACACTCAGATCAGGTCTAGTACATAACATTACGTACATTAAGCAACCCACAACGTTTCGACAAGGGGCATCAAATTTTTCATCAGAATTGAGGGCTATAAAATCTAGCTTACTTTCGAGTGGAGTATTAACGGGTTTACAGTCTGACATATTGAATGTACTTAAAATTTTCTTTATGTATTGACTCTGATCTAAAGTTAATATATTTTCATTTCTTTGAACTCTAATTCCTAAAAAGAGTTTAATATCTTTCAAGTCAGTCATATTAAATTTCGTCATTAGATACATCTTAAAATTAGTCATTGTTTCTAAATTAGCCGTGGCGATTACAAGATCATCTACATAAAGTACTAAATATATATTTTTTTCGAAATATCTCCCTTATCTAATATATATATATACACATATCAACAGCTGAATTCTTAAAACCTTCCTCAATTAAAGATTGTTTGAACGTTTCAAACCAGCATCTTGCAGCTTGTTTTAATCCGTAAATAGCTTTATGTAATTTACAAACTTGATTTTTACTACTTTTGACACCATCAGGTACTCTTATGTAGATTTCCTCTTTCAGTATGCCATTTAAAAAGGCCGTCTTCACATCCATATGGTGAATAAGTAAATTAAATTGGTTTGCTAAAGCTACTATAATTCTAAAACTGGAAATCCTAGCTACAGGTGCAAAAGTTTCATTGTAATCTTTTAAGTATTCTTGGCTAAAACCTCTAGCTACCAATCGGGCTTTATATTTTGATGGGTTTCCAAATTCATCATTCTTTATTGTAAATACCCATTTAAAGTCTACTATATTTTTATCTGAAGGCTTGGATACTAAAGACCATGTCTTATTTATCAAGAGAGAATTAATTTCATCTTTTATAGCCGATTCCCATTGAGCCCTATCATCTTTCCTTTTAATTTCTTCATATGAGGTTGGAATATTACAAACAAAAGATTGAGCACTCAACAAATGACTATCGAACATTTCATCTTCATTGTATGAAATAGCCGGACGACCTTAAATTCTTTCACTCCTTCTTGGCTCAATTGACAAGCCTTCTTTCTGTTTATCATCTGTGTGATAATTTTGAGAGTCTTGAGATTCAGGATCTATTTCCATATCTGTTTCAACTACAGATTCATTATTTAATTTGACATTTTCAGTGCTAGATTTCATTTCATCTGATTCATCAATATCAGATTTATTTGATTTACCTACTGATTTTGACATTATGTCAGATGCATCAGTTTTATTTTCAGTGTTTTCGAAATTAACACCTTCAGTCTTAGCTGTTGGTCTAGTTTTCAAAAAATTAGTTTCGTCAATTATAACATCTCTAGCTACTGTAAACTTCCCAGTTTCCACATCCCATATCTTATACCCATTTGATTCATACCCAACCAGTATACCTTTTAGTGATTTTTCATCAAATTTTGACTTTCTGGTTTTCTTATGGATAAAAACGGTAGAACCAAATACTTTTAAATATTTTAACTGTGGCTTTTTACCATGCCACATTTCGTATGGTGTTTTAGATTGTTTCAAAACTCTTGTGGGCGTCAAGTTAATTAAATATGTACTAGTCAAAACAGCTTCACCCCAAAAAGTCTTATCTAAACTAGCTCCCGCAATCATTGCTCGAGCTTTTTCAGTAATCGTTCTCACCATACGTTCTGAAATACCATTCAATTGCGGGGTATGTGGAACAGTCAAGTGATAAGTAATGCCTTTTCTAACACAATATTCCTTCATCTCGTTTGATAAATACTCTCTACCGTTATCACAATATAGATTAACAATTTTTAAATTAAAGTGAGCTTCACTTTTAGCTACAAAATCTTGAAAAACTGTAAAGACTTCAGATTTATATGCAATTAGATATGTAACACAATAGTGTGTAAATTGATCGACAAATAAAACAAAATAATTTTTATCATTAACTGTAGAAGGAGTGATAGGGCCGCAAACATCTGAATGAATTATAAATAACGGTCGTTTTACATGGCTTTTATCTTCAATCTTATTAAATGACAAACGTGCTAATTTGCCATTAATACACGGTTCACATAGATTATTATTCGGCGAAATATTTTCGATTTGTCCTATATCCTCTATCATCTTTTTAATTTTTAATTCTAAAAATTTGGTTTTACCTATATCGCCTAGACGCTGATGCCATAATTCATAATTTCCATCTTTAGCAATATTTACTTGAGCATGTTTAACAATCACAAGCTTAATACCAATCAAATTATTTAACGACTCACCTGTCATGATGACATTATTATCCTTACTTATTTCGACACCTTTTTTGGTTGAAAATAATTACCATACCAGCTTCCTGCATTCTTTTTACTGATAGTAGATTATACGGGATGTCTGGACAGTGGAAGACATTTTCCAGGGTTCCTTGTACACCTAGGTTGCTGACAACGTTCAATGAGCCCTTCTTGGTTATTGTGATGTATTCTCCTTTTTTCGCAATCAACACTTTTATTGGTGTCTGTAAATCAGCAAAATCTCCAACCAGATCTTCTCTGTTGACTATATGGTCAGATGCTCCCGAGTCTAGAATAAATTGAATACAGTTATTGTTGTCGTAATTATTTCGATGATGTAATGTATAGTCGCTAGTCATAAAAGCGAAACTTGAGATATTATCCTTTGACGATTGAGCAAATTGTACAGTTTGGACATTTTTGTTTTTCTCAGCTTTTTGATATTGAATACTTCTCTTGTAATAGTAGCAATCACTTTTGATGTGTCCTTTTCTACCGCAGTGATGACATTTTCCTTTATATGAATTTCTTTTATATGGTTTAAATGATTTGTTTTTGTTTTGATGATTATTTTTGAAGTATTTCCTATTATTAAAATTACTCTTCCTCACTGTATTATCTTGATTTTCAACATAAAGCACTTTTGAACTTGTATCACGATTATCAGCCTTGATTTTTGTTTCATGGTCTAAAAGTCTTGTTTTTACGAAAGCTAAATTCAAATTATCCTCAGATAATGTTTCTATAGCAGTAATTACACCATTATAAGATGATGGAAGTATCAATAGCAAATGAGACAGTTTATCAGGTTCTTCTAATTTTCCACCTGCGACTAATAATTCTGTAACTAAATCATCAAAAATTCTAAAATGTTCCATCAAAGATATGTCGCCTTGTAATTTAAGTTCCAATAATCTTTTTCGTAAAGCCAATTGAGTGGCAAGGCTTTTTCGTTCGTAGATCGCGTCTAACTTTTGAAAAATTTCTTTTGCGGTACTTGCTGACTCCGCGAAACCAAGAAAAGAATCACTTAAATATTCCACAATCACACTTTTTGCGATACGTTCTGCTTTTATCCACTTTCTATTAAGTTCTTCACGAGCTTCATTATCAATGACTTTGATGACGTTCAATTCAGTCAGTAAAGCACGGATCCTTAACTTCCATACACTATATCTATCACCGTCAAAAGCTTTAATATTTCTCTTAGATTTTGTCATCTCCATTGTTTATAATCGTGAGATACACTGAACGAGAGAAACGTATAATTGTTACACTTGTGAAATTAACAGGGCCGATATAAATGCAATTGTTAAATAAAGCACGCAATTGTTAAATAAATAAAACTATCACTGAAACACAAAGTAACCTGGGCCCATAACCTGTTGGGAAATGGTTTACTAGATAATGTTTTAAATACGAATATTTCAATTAATGAAAAATATTTATTATTCTCATGAAGAACTTTAGGAAGGTGATCATACAGTGGTTTTTAACTTCTGATGTTCTCTCTAGGAGAATCTACACAAGACTGACCAACAATTATCCTGAAGTATTTATCCTAACTAACTATATAACTAAAATATGAAGAGTGGGCTACAGATGTCTGGTAGGAAGCTAAAAGGTTTTAATTATCCCAAACACATTTTTTATTGCTATTGGGATTTTCCTTGGGATATTCTTATCATCCTTTCCTTGGGTATTTCCTGAGTCCCAAAACCTCAGACTACTCACCATACTTTCAATAGAGTAATTTTTGTACATTTTAATAAATATTTCAACAATTCAATTTTAATAATTTTCTGCATAATACAAGAACATAGTACAGAGATCCATAATCTCAAGGTTTTTCAAAATCCGTTGGAAAATGTGACCGCTATAGGGCCACAAAAACATGAAAAAACGCATATTTAAACGACCGCCATTTTGAAATTTAAACATGCATGATCACCAAAATATCAAAGACTTTAGGTCTAAGTAATGTCTATCTTGAAACCAAGTTTCATATATGCCGGATCAAAATTGTGGCTTTTAAAAGCCTTTGAAATTTTGACTTTCAACTGGCCGCCATTTTGTTTTTAGAACCTGACTTCCAGTTTTTTTACGTAATTCTTTAGATACTTATAATTTCTATCAAGCTACCGAATTCCATGAAAATCTGTTGAAAGCTTTGACCACTATTCCAACAACAAAATTTTGCACGTTTTTCGACCTTTGAGCGGCCGCCATTTTGTTTCTGCAGTACCGACTTTGGATTTTTTGTTGTGAGATTCATCACATACATCAATGAACCTTTGTGCCAAATTTCATCCAAATCGGAGCTATACTTTGGTCAGAACAGAAATCACGATTTTTCGTCTAAAATGGCCGCCATTTTGTTTTTGCCCGGCCGATATAGCTGGTTCACAAACTTAGCCGAGATAATTACCCAATACAACTTTGCTGAAAATTTTGTGAAAATTGAAGCAAAATTGCAACCTCTAGCGTGGTCACAAATTTCGTTATATCCCATATATATATTTATATATATATATATATATATATATATATATATATATATATATATATATATATATATATATATATATATATATATATTTATATAAGATGCTCTCCGCAATAGGTAAATTTCTCTCGAGAAATTTACCTAAAAATGTATAAGCCTTATAATTGTTACGAGGTTTTTTGGCAGGAGCACTCTCCTGCCGATCCGAAATATTTTTACATAAATTTAACGCCACTTCTAATGGAAACAATGTATAGATCTGTTCATATGCAATAAGAACTAAGCTATGTTAAAATTATACTCATAACATTTATGCAGTATTTTCTTAAATCTATAAGTGAAGTACCAGTTATCAATTAATAATCACCAATTCCTATCGATTAATTCCCTAAATGACAGTATAGCTTAGAAATCACTGCAAACGATGACTGGGTATTAATTTGAAAGAACAAATAAATTTACGAGCACAATCATAGGAAAATCATAATATAGTAAAACTACAAGAGTCTCAACAGCAGTGCCAACAGCCACCCTAATACCTTAAGGGTGTGCAAGTTTCCAATTTGTAACCGCACCGAAAACACCAAGTTTTGTTTCCCTTCCCGTTGTCTGGTACAATGCCATTCTACCCATTCATGGAACGCTAACCCCACCATCGCTTGCTATGATCATTGACGCAAACAGCTCCTATACGAGTATATACACATACATATATTCTACAACCCCTGACCACCCGCAACACGTCGCGAATTTCCGCGTTTCGTCCTGTTCTAACAAAGCTTGCCGCATCCGTCGGCTTCGCAGGAGCAATAAAACAGTACCAGACAATCACTACATTGAGCGTTTTTCTAGCTTTCGGTTTTCTCACGCACAAATACAAAGGAAACGTTGTGGATGGAAAGTTACTGCCATAGTCACCCCACATTTCGTATACTAAGCTCCACGTTATGGATATGTCCTTGAATGAGAGAGAGACAGTGAGAGAATACAATATTTTCTCTCTCCGTATATGCATTTTGCTCTTCCATGCTCTTTCCCCTTTGCAAGGGGATGAAAGCTGTAGGAAATTTTTATTTAAAATCCAACTGCGGAACTCTGGGGGTGGGTAGCATGTGTGTGGGGGGAAACGTCGAGACGACTTTATCGATCGTATACTGGATGGTCCTGGGGGCGACGCCCTGACTGTGACCTGTCGCGACCTTTTCGGTTGTACAATTTTGCGTGTGCGTGTACATACAAAAGTGTATAGAACATTACCTTCGACAAAGGGAGCAAACCTGCATCGTTCATTTCGGGTGGTATAGACAAGGTTTTATAAATAACGTATTATCAAGGTTGGAATGCCGAGGGTGGTAATGTTTTTATTTACAAGTTGTCGACTTTGTACACAGTTTGCTGTAATGCGTCTTTGGAAAGCATTTTTTTGTGCCTTATTCTAATCATAATTTTTCGGAGAAGATTTAACCTTCAAGAGCAGTCTGAATAAAAATATATTGAGTATTACGATTCGGATTCTACGAACTTGAGTGCAAGTTATTTATCTTTCGGGTTATTGATAGTCCGGGATGAAAATCTGTTTGTCTGGTTTTTACGATTTTATTTGTGAAACGAAAGCCTTGATTTTAAATTGTAGTGTCAAATACATCGGAATCAACCATAGTCTAATAAAAATAGATACAAATTACCTTTGCTGACGAAAATCAAGGAGCATGCTAACTTTTTATCTTAAATGCTTAATACTATAGAATATTGAATTTATGATGCATAGAAATTATAGCAATATAATCTATTAGTTTGACACGGAGTGTGATTTCTCTTTCGCTTAGTGACTTTGGTAGAGTTTGCATACTCCTATCGGAACATTGTTTGAAACACACTAAGATTTTGTATAAGGTTTCCAAATAAAACTGATTTTTTTTGATTTGGACACAATGTTATGAATTTTTTGTTCCGGGGAAATCAGCGTTCATAATCACAGTGGTTATAGCCCATGCCGAGCCTTGGTCTCCTTAGTATAGTGCCTCCCTTATCCCTTATCCCTTTCGTCCGATTCGGTGCTGATAGAAGAGATCTGCCATATATTATTATTAATCGAACCTTTACAAAATTTCCATATTTTTCTGACTAGCTTAGTTCCACTCATTCACCCCTTAAGCGCTCGCATATGGATAAAGTATGCTGTGATGGATACGAATGCCGCTCATTTTTTCGGCGTGATCAGCCCATTGCAGTTGTACTACGCTGGAGACTTCCAGTTCTTTATATAAATCACATAATTTGTTGCTATGCTGAGTTCGCCTCCTGTACTGTGTAGTGATTTCAAGATCTTCAACAGGTCCGTAAAGGAGTGCAGCGATGGCCTGCTGCCTCAGCATGCGAAAATTTTGGTGCTCGCCGGAATCGGCCTTGTCTGTGGATGCGCGAATACGCTTGCAGACTACCGTTGCGGTGTCTTGGGGCAGGTTCTAATATAAAAAATTTCGATTTCACAAATTTTTCGAACACAATAATTGAAGTTCAATGGTGTCGAGGCCAAGGTAACCTACCGAAGTAATGAACTATAGAAAACGCGACTGACCGGACTCGATTAACGCGCACAGGACGCGAAACGATTTCGTCTTCACCCCAAACACTTACGATCCCCATTAAGAGTGGGGCATCCAGATGGAAGCGGTGCCCCCTCGCACCCCGTCCTCCGGATCAGGATTCATTGTAGACGTGGGCATTTATTTTTTATTGACACGAAAAATTCATACAAACGCAATTTATATGAACCTTTCCGGTAAATGAAAAATAAAATGCCCCATACCCGTAAAAAATTCTTGAAATGAAAAGACCGAGGCTTATCTTTTAGCAATTCATATTATTTTTCTTTTTATTTATTCTCATTTGATTTCCCATTAAAAAAAGCGTTCATTCCAAACATTACTTGCTTTCTTAAACTGTTAGACTTGTTTGGTTTGACACAACTGTTTAATATTGCAACTCAATTAATCCTTGTTACGGAGAATTCTAGAAGATAGCCAACTTAACCACCACTTAAACACCACCACTGGGAAACATGGTACGAAGAATGCATCCTCGAGGCAAACTGGGATAGGAAACTTTACCATTTATTGTACATAGTTCTAGTAAAGTTAGAAAAAGAATAAATTCTAATGTTGACGGTTGCAGTAGAGTAGATTTTAATTTCCTCAGGTTAGATTAATGCAGCTCAACTTAGATTAGTTAGGCTCGACGATGTTTACGATACCACTCTCTTATGTGCACGGTTGCTGCACAACGACATCATCCATGATCAACAACCATGTAAAGAATGAGTCAAAAGGATGCGTGAGAAGCAATCATCGCAGGAACCGACAAGATGAGGAAATTCATCGCAGCAGCTACAACAAAAATCGTTTTGAGGACAAAAATTTAGTGAGGCACCATTAATGAATGCCAGTGACATGGACGACATGCTTTTTGAATGTAAAAATAATTCTAATTACGTGCTAAATACGATTTACGCTTATGGAGAATTCCGTCGCCTTAACCTCTTCGGAGCATCCACAATCAACAATACATTCTGCGAGTCAAGAAACGGAGCTCTTGGGCCACCTACTTCACTACAAAACGCACCGCCAAACTACACGAACAATAACTATAGCAATAACCTTTGCAGGAGCTCCTCTGCTACTCTAGTGAATAGTAACCACATTGCGGAAGCGCCGCGCATATCCGTTACAGAAAGGACATCCTCGACGACAACGACGGTGTCAGTATCCACTCGAACTATTCCTAAACGGTTTCAGTATAGTCCCAATGAACATAGCGACCATTCACTTCAAAATCATACCCCCAATCCCCATCACCAACATCCTCATCATCTCTCGCCCTACAAAACGCATCAAAAGCAAATTCCATCCGCAAAATCTTCAAATGGCACCGGCTGTGGTGGCGACAGGGACGACTACAACAATATAGTCATCATCAAAGAAAGCGTCCAACTTAAAGTCGGCGAAAATTGCTACAAAGACAAGTTCTGGAAGTATCTTGTGGAAAAAGTCGACAAGTATAGGAAATCTGACTATAACGAACTGGGAAAGGAACAGCTGGATGAGGAACAAGGCGTGATGATCAACAACACTAACAATACCATCGGCCAGAGCAATAATAACAACAACAACGATAGTAATAACTATAACAACAATGGACGTAATAAAAGCGCAGATGATAGTAGTAATAAAAAGTCAAGTATGGAATTGTATAAAGAGGCTGCTGAACTGTTAGGACTTACATGTACAATTTGTGATAAATGTCGTTGCTTAGATTGTCAGAGTCGCTATTTTGAACGTGATGATAGCTACTCGAAGCTATCGTTTTAAGCCGACTGTTACGATGCCTAAGATATCCAGCCCCAAAAGACGCAGCACCCGCAAGACTACGACGGATCAAACAATGCCGCTGAATGTCGAAGCTTACATTCTCCAGGAAGTCTGGATACCTAGAAAAGAAGAAAAAAAGGCACACAAAGTGTCTTGTCCAAGGGATAAAATATAAAAGTACTACTTATCTGATAATTCTCAGTGATCCATGCAAAATCCTGGTAACCGCCAGCACTCACATCGCACCAAACATAAACAGACAACATTACGTCTATACTTGGAAAACGTCAAATGTCCGTCACAGTGACAATTCCGAAAAACATATCTACGACTCCGAATTTTAGAAACACCAGTTGAGGTGTGGTGGAAATTTCGATTGAATTGCCCGATCACACGAACCGGGTTACAATTTCTGTAAGAAAAGGAGAACTATAAAGTTCACTCCGAAATTAGCGGTGCTCCATTGTAAACGAGCTGATAAAAGGGCGTGGGACAAAGGAAAAGCCCTTTTTTTGTGATCAAAACGTGTAGTGGGAAGGCAGAAAGAAAAGTGTTTGCGGAAGTTTAAAAGAAATCGGAGGAAAAAAGGACGAAACAAAGGAAAGGAATACGAAACAGAATCAAGTAAAATTGTTGTCGGCGTCAATCACCACCGGGAGAAGGATATCCTCCATCAATTGGCCATTGCTCGAGTCAGCGCAGGATCTTTTTCGCCGTGCAGTCGACGACGTGAATCCTACCAGGAGGCCTCCTTAGTAGCTAGGTTAGGTGACGAGGTTAGTCAAAAAAGAATTGTTAAGATTTATTTTTGTTCTCAGATTGACAGGGGAGGTGTTTAGTGGGTAGTCCAAGGGTATCCTCCATGGGAGTCCCACACTGCCAGACTCGGCGGGCGTAAATGCCTTCACCTCCCTACCACAAAAAAAAAAAGATTTATTTTTATTGATAAATCTTGATTATTTTGTTGATAAACTTTATTTAATATCAAAGAAAGTGGTATTTTATTTGTTTTTCTACTAAATTCACGTAGCAAGTTTTAGAAATTATTCTTTTCAGGAAGTATAACAGTTGGTTCGGGAAAATATCGCGCGCGGGAGCTCGTCATTGTGGTTATTTTTTTTTTTTTTTGATGGTGTTTGAGTGGTGTCACGTTGGTTGCAGGAGATAGGGCCCCCCGAGTAGCGGTATTTTTTATAAGGTGTGTTCGTTTAGCGAGCTTCGGCAAACCGCCTTACTCACTGGGCGGTCAATGTGGGGCCTAGGCCAAAGCAGTGAGCTGGCGCCCACGCCCGTCTGCGGCAAGCAAAATCGGGACCGCAGGGCCCCCGTTGCCGGAACACCCCAGTGGTTAGGGGTGACATCCTTACGATGAAAATATTGGATAGTCTCAAAAGTAGTAGTGTCACTAGATGGTGTTCTTTGCCATATATCGGGCAATACTAATCAGATTGAGTCAAACTGACATGCGTTTGAAAGGTAACATTCCAGTCTACAATTTTTAATCTGGACAGTTTTGTATTTCGTCATTCGTGTATTCATTTAAAAATGAGTGAAATTCCTGAAAAAATTCATTATATTTTTGATAAATGCATCGCAGGCTCGTGAAAAAATTTGTGGTGTCTACGGTCAAGATACTTTATCAAAAGCCACAGCCAAGAGATGGTTCGTTCGCTTTCGTTCTGGAAATTTTGGTGTCAAAGATGCACCTCGCTCAGCTCAACCAATCACTGACAACGTCGATGAAATCTTACAAAAATTGAAGAAGACTGACACATAAGCAGCGATGACATTGCTAAGTAACTGAATATCCATCACTAAACGGTTTTGAACCATTTGCGTAAGGCTGGATACACAGAGAAGCTCACCGTTTGGGTGCCGCATGAATCAACACAAAAAAATTTGATCGACCGAACTTTCATGTGCGAAACGCTAATAAAACGCACCGAAATCAAGCCATTGTTGAAGCAAATCATTACGGGCGATGAAAAATGAGTAAGATACGAGAATGTTGTTCGAAAAAGATCATGGTCAAAAAAGGTGAATCATGACAAACGACTTGAAAGCCAGGATTGACACCAAATAAGGTTATGCTGTGTGTATGGTGGGATTGGAAGGGAATTGTTTATCATGAAGTGCTAGAACCTGGCTACACACTCAATTCGGCTCTGTACTGTCAGCATTCAAAAAAAACCGGCCAGAATTGGATCAATAGAAAGGTCGTTGTCTTCCATCACGACAATGCCAGATCACACACATCTTTGATGGCCCGGCAAAAAATGACAGAGCTTGGCTGGGAAGTTTTGATGCACCCACCATATAGTCCAGACCTTGAACTATTATAGACTACCATTTGTTTCGGTCTCTGCAAAACTTCCTTAATGAAAAGAAATTCACTTCAAAAAGGGACTGTGAAAATCAGTTGGCCAAGTTTTTCGCCGATAAACCACAGAAGTTCTACACAGATGGAATAATGGCTCTACCCAAAAAAGCTTAAAAGGTCTTAGATAATACTGGACAATATGTACTTAAATAAAATCCATTTTAAATAAAAGAAATATTCAATCGAAAAATGACAATAGACTCTTAATACTTTTTAGATTTACCATTAAATAAAATAAACCGTAGTCTGTATATTGAAATATGATTTTTGACTCTTCCAGTCGCACTTTTACTTAAGCTACAATATAATTTTAAAATTTTTATTTAGATTTACTATAACGAACGATTTAGATGTTACAAATTATAGGGGGAAAAAATTAGGAGATCCAGCTTTTGAGGAATGAGGTGGCTAGTTACACTAACCACCGCGACAATTGACACTAACAAAAGTGGTATGAATTAAATCTTTTTTATTAATTTTATATACAAATTCTACTGAAGCATTCAACAAACGACACTAACGTAATTTATATATATATATATATACATTGATTAACCCATTCTCTTTTGCGTCTCGTAGTCGGGTTAAACAATTACTTTTTATGAAAGTTATGTTTATCCTTTGCGCTGACATAGTACGCCTTGGATACATTTCACAGCTACATTTGCAGCATCTCCTTGAAGTGCTTCTCTCAAGTTGACGTAACTGGATTCTAAACGGATTTCTTTAGGAACTATAGGCTTCTGTCGTTTTATAAGAGCTGACCGTGGAGAAGAAACCTCGGGGCTATGCTTGCTGTTCGCTGATTGTCACCTCTACTTGTTTTTAACATATAATGGCGCTAAAAGGCCCTGATACTCGTCTGAATTCTTTGAGAGTCAGGGTACATAGATGACTGCAGCTCTTTATGAATTAAATAAGCGTTAACGACCGAACAATCAAGAAAATGAAAGAAAATCCTGTGCCAATACTTGTGGGATTTTCTGTCAATAGAATAACTCCCTTCTAGTTGATCGAATTTGTCAACAAAATTCATAAAAATTCACCTCAGCGCTGGTTTCATTTTGCTCCCTACGATTAACAATGCCGACATTTTTAGGATCGTGATAATTTGATACAATAAATACTGATCGCTTGTCCTTCAATTTCAGCATATTTATTTTTGTGTCGGTAATCTGGAAATCACTTTCCCCCCTGTGTAATTACTTGTCGTCTTTCAAGGTTGGTTAAAACTATCTGGTTGAATTAACGCTTCCACAGCCTAAAATTTTATGTTTTTATAAATCTACTTGCAACGGATAACAGTTGAAGTAGTTGTCAAAATATACTTTGTGATGTTTCCCTTTGACATTTTTGCAAAATTTCCTCACGACTTTACCACCTGGATCAGTTTCAACTTTAGTACCGATTGTGTGGCGTAAAGATTTGTTTGAAAATATATCGTATCCTGCATATCCATTGTCAAAAAAAAAAGGCTGAACAGTAGAAGCGTTCTCCATGCAAAGTAGGTGATCAGATATGCCCACAGTTTCACATAGCTCACCAGGTATGTCCATTCTATAGTTTTTCCTCCATTGTGGGACTATAATACCCTCATTGGTCGAATATGAAGTGCTGGGCTCTATAGAATCTGGATTCGCACATACAAAGATGGACAAAGGGAGGTCATCATCTGAATCGTAGTTGTCAAAAGCTGTTGGTTGAACTTCTCCGATTGTTTCACCTTACGCCAGAAGACCTGACTGAACATCAGCATTTTCTTTATCCTCCTCATCACTGCAGATGCTCTCGTTGCCTGAAGGTATGTCTATCAGTACGTTTTCTAATATTTCTTTTTCATTTAGCTGGCGCAGCATACTGAAACAAATACAAAAAATCACTTACATTATTTACATGACAACTATCGTCGTAAACCTGCTACAGTCATGGTGGTTAGTTTACTAACCACCAATTTTTTTTTTATGATGCATTAAAAACACAAAAGCAATATTCTTTTTATGTGAACACGTATAAAATAGATCTAAAGAAAAACACTGAATGAAGTACTTTGGAAAGGAAAGCTCACTTGCATGTTTTATAGTTTTTTTTATCACACATCCGAATTCCAATACGTTAGCACAATAAAAAAATGAACACAAATCATCTGTCGTTACTTCGAAACAGCGCGGAATGGCTGCATTTGACAGAGGGAAAGAGTTTCAGGTATCCGAAATCATGACAAAGTTTCAATGAGCCTGAAGTATACTAATTACATAAATAGTGGATCTATAATTTCCAAAGATTTTGTTTTGCGAATTACTAAAATAAAATGTGTCAATTAATAACATGAGCTCTATTATAGCTTTTCTTTTGTTTTGGACGATTTCAAAGGATTTATTTTTTTTAATCTAAAAATTTAAGGCGATTTTGAGCATCAGAAAATGTTTAAGGAAATTCATGTTCATAATTTGTTTTATGTTTCTCCGGCATTTCATTCTAATTTTTAATTCTGAATCCACAAATATAATTCATGGGGCTTTGTTCAACACTGACACTATTTAAGACAGATAGATGGAAAAGGAATAGACATAACAAATACGGGCTGAGGAAGGGTTGCTTTGAGGGACGTGTTTCATTTCACACTTCATATGAAAATTCGATCATTTCAGAAGGAAAAATTTTCTGAGTACTTAAAAATGCGAGCGGATGATTTTCAAAAAAATCCAATAAACTACCTCCTGAGAAATGATGTGCTTACCAATCTCGATGACTGGACTCCAAGGATGAACATATGTCCCTTGGTTGAGGCTGAACACTTTAAATTAGTTGCGCAATATGGTGATACTCCTTCACAAAGATCTGGTCTCTATCACACTTTTGAATTACCTTAATGATTAGCTCGTTGAACGTCTCGCCCTTGTTCCATAAAGAACAACTTGTCACGATATTATCCAAACTGCCTGCTAGAAGACTCGTTCGCAGCTAGCGCCAAGCTACAATCACTGGTGAAATATCAAAAACTGGAACGTCAGTTCGGCTCAGATAGTGTCTGGATCCGCTAAACGCTGGGTCACTCAGGTGGTGCAATTTCAGCTGTTGCATGACGGTATTTGCCGCGATAATTACCAAAAGATTTTCCAGCGTTCTGCGCAATGAACCAAGCACTCGAGTTGCGAAAATGACAATTAAAATTCACTAGTCGTCTTGACTGTGTTTACGCTGGGACCGAAATTTCCAAAAAAGACTGATCTTGAAGTTATTAGAACGCAAATTGAACAGGAGACCCATAATCTCAGCAAAATATGGCGGATGCCGAACGTGTTTTCTATCCGATCTAATCCAACACAAACGGGATGAGAATCACGCGTTATATGCACTTTCAGTTTTTAGGTCTTTGTAAAAATTTTTTTTACAAAGACCTACTAGTTTCGCGACCTGTCTGTCCGTCTGTCCGTCTGTCCGTGCGTCACAGCTAATTTCCTCAGAAACTATAGAAGATAGAATGCTCAACCTTTGTGAAAAGGTCAGAAGTGTTGGTCTCTCAAAAGCTAAGGCCTTATCAAAAATTTAAAAAAATTTTAAGGGGGGTCCCTCGTAGTAACGAATTGGCCCTTAACAATTTTTTTAATCAAAGGTAGTCGAGTGGGGTATCAAATGAAAGGTCTTGATTCGAACTTTTAGAATCTGAAATAAAAAAATCATTTTATGAATTAGGGGGTCCAGGGGAAGGCAAAATGTACCCAAAACCCCTCGCGATTGGACACCTTTCAGCCGAAAAATCTGAAAATTATTACGAACGTTGGCCTTTATGAGTACAAGGGCAACAAATACCTAAGAAATCGAAATTCGCTCAACTTTGTTAGTAATAGTATGATTTGTAGATTTTACATTTTTGCCCATAAAATCAAAAATAAAACGTGTTTATGGTTGATATAGGGTTTTCCAATAAGAGGTTTTATTTTGATATTAAAAGAAAAATGCCATTTTTTAATATAAATGATCGGGTGTTTACTTCATTATAAAGAAGAAGATATACCGTTTATAGCAAAACATCAGGCAAATAACCACTACGAAACGCTTACAGGGCCATATCCTTTTCATGTAATTTTTCATAATCAAATCGCAAAGTGGCTTGCCTATGTCCTCGATAGCCTCACAAATTTCATCTTTGAGATCTATTGCTATTGGCGAAGGCCTTCTCTATCACGTGGCTCCAAAGGAAGAAGTCGCAAGGTGTTAAATCACAAGATCTATTCAAAATTACACCTCTTATTGGAAAGCCCTATATATATATATATCTAAAATTGACTTAGGCACTTTTATTTTCTTTAATGAAAATTTAAGGAATAATGTTTAAGTTAAACATAAAAAATCATTTAAGCTAGATTAAAACGGCGGCTGTACTGTGCTCTGAAAGAAACTGTGCATCTTTTGTATAAATTTGAACGATTTCATATCCAAGTATTAGATGAATAATTCAAGTTATTGATTCACGCCATTAGAAAACTTGTTTCTAACCCTAGGATGTTTACAAAGACCTTCTGGTAGGAGCACTCTCATGCTTACTCAACTTGTTTTCTTATTGGGATATGGCTTCTCGCATTCTGTGCATTTAAATTCATCTATATTTAAATAGGATGCTTTATGGGTTTTCACATTGTACATATTTCTAAATGATTTGTTACATACCTTACATTTAAATGCTTTAGGACTCGTGTGTTGAGTTGTAAGCTCATTACAACCGCGCCCTATTTGCAGCGACCTCCCACATGAATCGCTTTCAAATGAATCCGGATTCGAATGCACAACTTTATGCACTTCCTTGTGAATAACCTTCCACATAAATCGCACTTGAATGAAACCCACTGGTGAGCGAATCCTTTAAGCTCGCAAACAATCAAATGCGCTCACATAAGCCCCAGGCGATTTTTATTAGAATGGCATCGCAGAAAAACAATTTACATGCGACGCAAGTAATCTAGAAGTTTCTGACGTCTTTTCGATTCGTCTTTGAAATATCACTCTTAGCGATATCACAAGCACTCGCCACTAATGGTTGATGGTCTGATTAAAAATGGTTCTGCAAGGGGTTAGGTGTGTTTTGGCCGAAAAATTAGCGCACATAGACTAGCGACGGAACGTTCTCGGTAAACCGCGTTTTCGTCATGACTCGGCCGACGTCAAGTCTAGTTCAGTGGCAAGAGCTTTGCTCCGCACACTCACCACATCGAGTGGTTAACATTTGTGAAGTGTTATGCAACAGTTTGTGGCATAATATTGCCGCGATTTAGAGGGAATTGTTGGGTATATTGCTAAATTATCGAGCAGTTTGCGGGGCAAACTATGCGATAAATACAAAACCCGAAAGCTCTGCGATCAAACTGCGCGTTGATGCTTGATGCTCAATGCTTTGACCAAGTATACCAACAATCTTTGCTTGAACGATATACTCCACACAGGACCCACCATACAGCCCGAGCTGTTTACTATTTTGCTTAAATTTAATCTATTTAAATACGTCTTTCCTACCGATATTGAAAAAATTTATCGGCAAATTTGGATAGAAAAGGAAGATCGGCCCTACCAGATGATATATCGGCGAAATCACCCAAGTGACATACTACGCTGCTGTCAACTAAATACGGTAACTTACGGCACCACCGTGGCCCCATATTTGGCAACCAAATGCGTAGAGCAATTGGTTAATATATCAAAACCTATATACCCGCTAGGAGACCAGGCGGTTCAGAAGGATTTCTGTACGGGTGGCTTACTGACCGGTACTAACAGCTTAACAGAATCCCTCCAAAAAAGGAAGATGTTCAACAGGCCCTAAAGTCA
Source organism: Odontomyia ornata (assembly GCA_963969285.1). NCBI lineage: Eukaryota > Metazoa > Arthropoda > Insecta > Diptera > Stratiomyidae > Odontomyia > Odontomyia ornata. The sequence continues at coordinate 124,924,028 of OZ017740.1, forward strand.
GCAAGATTTCCGTTGAGAAGATGGTGTGCAAATCATCTGAACATTATTAAAGACAACGACTCAGCAGACTATTTGATACAATATACATTAACAGATAATGTAACGAATCAAATCAAGACTCTTAGCGTAACATGGTTACTGCTCAAGATGAACTTATAATGCCTCTACATAATTACTCAACAAGAATGACAAAAAGAATAGCGTTGTCAACGATTGCCTATATCTTTGTTCCTTTTGGACTCGTGAGCCCAGTAACAGTTCGAACGATAATATTTATTCAAGCGTTATGGAAGTTAAAACTGGATTGGGATGCTGCTCTACCCTTGGAACAGCACACCACATGGAGGAATTTTCATGAATTTCTAGGACAACTCAAACAAATTAAATTATCGCGACATGTGTTTGGAACCCAAATTTCCAAGAATGCACAATTGCATGCCTTCGCGGATGCATCCAAAAAGAAAAATTGGTACAGCGGTTTACTTCAGAGCCAATCACTATGATAGAAGAGGTGTTATTTTGATATTAAAAGAAAAATGCCTTTTTTAATATAAATCATCGGATGTTTATTTCATTATAAAGAAAAAGGTATGCCATCAATAGTGGAAAAAAACATTAGACAAATAACCTCCACGACCACGCTTATAGGACCATATTTTCGCGTGTTCCGGTTCGCGGCCGATAATTTTAATGTTCCGGGAAAGTGAAAACGCAATGTCTTTTAATTTAAGTTAAAAGAGTTTATTTAATTACAAAAGTGCACAATGATCAATTTAACACTTTCTCGAATTTTAATTTTCACTATTAAAATTCTAACACTTGTCCATAAATTTCTTATCGCAATTGTCTTCTAAATCACTTCACTATTACGAAAATTACTTTTCTACTACTCGAATAATATCGCTTCCCACACACAATCGCAGTTCTTATCGCGGTTGAATGAATGAATCCCCCCATTCATTCAGCTCGCCTTTATATAGGGTCTCTACCTATTCACCCATTTCTCGTACATTGGCGAATGTTCTACCGAGAGGTACCTGGTAGATTCGAGCAAATTAATGAATGGAGTGACGTCACTTGCAGATGTTTATCATGCTTGTTGGGTTCTCGTGGGTTCGAGTAAGTTCATTTGTTGACGTGAAAACAATTGCGACAGTAGCTCGCAGAATTATTTGTACATGTAATTATTTGTACATGTAACACTGCCCCCACCTCAGTTCTTTTCGCCCCGAAAAGATGTGTCGCTATTTGTAGTCAATTCTCCCTGGGTGTAATATGGGGCAAGATGGTCTAGATGCACGATTTTCATTTTAGCTCTCGGCTTACGATGTTCCTGTATTCGGTATACGACGTCGTCGATTCGCTTTGTAACTCGGTATGGTCCCTCCCAATTATGTTGCAACTTTGGAGACCTACCCTTTCGCCGTTGCGGGTTATAAAGCCACACCAAGTCATCTTGCAGGAAGCCAGTAGAATTTGCCTTTAGATCATACCTGGTCTTCATGCGGTCAGTAGCCGATTCGAGGTGTTTTCGCACTGTCCGATGTATCTGGTTCAACCGTTGTCTTAGATCACTTGCGTACTCCGAGACCGTTTGGGGTTTCTCAGGGGGTGTTCTGAACTTTATATCGGCTGGCAAACGAATAGTCTTTCCAAAAATGACTTTGGCTGGGGCCTCTCCCGTCGACGCATGTTCAGCGGCTCTATATGCCATAAAAAATAGTGGGATATGTCGGTCCCAGTCCCTCTGGTTCTCGTCAACCATTTTGGCCAGGTGTTTATTGAGCGTGCCGTTGAAACGTTCGACCATTCCATCGGATTGGGGACGCAGCGGTGCTGTCCTCGTTTTCTGTATTCCGAGCAGCTCGCACATTTCGCTAAAAACTAGTGACTCAAAGTTTCGGCCTTGATCCGAATGTAGTTCGCCAGGTACACCGTACCTACTGACCCAATTTAACACTAGCTGTTCAGCTACAGTAGTTGCTTCCTGGTTGGGAATGGGGTAGACCTCGGGCCACTTGCTGAAATAATCGGCTACAACCAGCGTGTATCGATTTCCCCATTCAGATTCAGGAAAGGGTCCTGCGATGTCAACAGCAATCCTTTCAAACGGTACCCCCACGTTATAGGTTTGCATTTGTCCTCTCAGTCGTCGCTTTGGGCCTTTGACGGAAGCGCAAATTGTGCATCTGCGACACCAGTCCTCTACGTCTTCTCGAGCGTGGAGCCAGTAGAACCCTTCCCGCAGTTTCGCTAAGGTCTTGTTAACACCAAGATGGCCTCCCGAGGACCCTTCATGCATTTCCTTTACCACATCGGGGTTTCGGCTTTTGGGTAGTATAGTTTGCATCCTATAGGAGGTGCCATCTGCCGTTTCCCATTTCCGCTTGAGTACACCACCCTCCACCTGTAGGGAGTTCCATTGTGCCCAATAGCTTTTCAGGGTTGCGCCATGCGTTGAAACGTCCTTCCACTCAGGTCGCCCAGTCGTCTCCTTCCATACGAGCAATGGTCCGATGTCTTCATCGGCTAACTGGGCATTTCGAATCTCCTCCGATGACCAACCTTCATCGAATTCGGTCGTTATCAATCGCAGATCAACGGGCGGTTCCTTTTCCTCAATCCGTCGGCAATTCTTGCAGTTAGCTGGACATGGATGACGAAATAGGGTGTCAGCATTTCCATGAACTCTGCCCTTGTGAAGTAGTTGGGGCCTCACTAGGTCTGGTGGGATAGTCGATCAGGTTGTACCAGTGTCGTTTGTTATGGTGCAATGTTCTTCATCAACTTGACTAGGAAGGCATCTGTCTGCTTCTCCACAATGTTGCCTTGGCATGGTGATGGGGGTACTGGGGATGTCGATCCTCCTAGCTAACGTTTGCCCCACGAAGTTGGCCCTTGCAGTTTGATGGGCCTCCATTCTAGGCTCCTGATACGGTCTGGATCTCCACCATCCTGGACAATAGCTCCGTCTTCTTCGCTTCTTGCAGTCTCTTTGCAGGTGCCCCTTCTCACCGCAACCCCAGCATCTAGGCGCTCCATTTGCCTGCGGCTCTCGCTCATTTTCCACGCGCTCACACCTGCATTCGTCTGCCACTACCTCACGGCCCCGGGCAGTGGTACGAGTCGCATTTTTCGCTGCCTCAAAGTTCAGACTGTAAGCCAATGCGTCCTTAACCGTTTGCTTTTGAGCTAAACGCACGGCTTGTTGCAATTCCGGGTCCTTTAGTGCGCTGATGAATGCTTCTGTCGCTGCATCATCTCGATGTTCAGGGTCGTACGCTGGGTAAGCCAAAAGTGCCAGTCGCTCAATGTCTTGTGCTAGCTGCTGCAAGGTTTCGCCGGACTTCTGCATCCGATGCCGTAGCTGTGCCCGGTAAATCTGCTTCAGATGATCGTCTCCATAACGCATGTCGAGCGCATTCATTATAGCAGCCGGGTTTGAATGCAGCTCAACGGGGATAGTCTGCAAAAGCTCGGCGGCTGGGCCTCTCAGAGCAAGAATTAATGCAGTTGCTTGTTCCTGTTCATTCCAGTGATTTATCCTAGCGGCTGCTTCAAACTGGATTTTGTAAATACTCCAGACCGTTTGCCCATCGAATATTGGTGCTTGCACATTTCTGGATGTGCTTTGCGCTGCGGTTATAAGTGGGGCTGGTGAAGTGGTTACTACTGCCTTCGCTGCTTCCAATTCTTTTTTCACTTTTTCCATCTCGTGGTTCATTCTCTCTCCGACCTGGCTGACCTTTTCCTCGACCTGGTTAACCTTTTCCTCGACCTGGTCAACCTTTTCATCGACGCCTTTAATTTGTTTGTTAAGACTACCGAGCTCCGCTTTTATTTCGGTGGACTGTTTTTGAAAATCTGCCTTAATTTCGATCGCTTGTTGATCCAACTTCGCTGATTGTTCACCTAGCTTCGCAGTCAGACTGGATGACATCACCATTAACATTTGCATCAGCGAATTGTCTGGCTCTTTTGATTTTGGTGTTTCTACTTCTCCACCTTCTGCGCCTTTTTCTGCATCTGAGAGCTCACCCGAATCCAGATTCACGCCTTCCGACTCGATCGCGTCACGCAAGCGTGCAATCAGTATGGCCTTTGTACCTTCTGTGGCCAGATTTCGTTGTTCCAACTCCTCTTTGAGCTCCGATATGCTCAATTGGTTAATTTTTAGATGTAAATTTCCTGGCATTTTTATTGTTTTGGCTATTTTTCCACCAGTTTCCACGTTAATTCTCACTATTGTGCACTTCAAAAATGTTTAATCTTTTTCACTTCCAAAATATTCTTTCTCACTTCTTGACACCATTGTCGCGTGTTCTGGTTCGCGGCCGATAATTTTAATGTTCCGGGAAAGTGAAAACGCAATGTCTTTTAATTTAAGTTAAAAGAGTTTATTTAATTACAAAAGTGCACAATGATCAATTTAACACTTTCTCGAATTTTAATTTTCACTATTAAAATTCTAACACTTGTCCATAAATTTCTTATCGCAATTGTCTTCTAAATCACTTCACTATTACGAAAATTACTTTTCTACTACTCGAATAATATCGCTCCCCACACACAATCGCAGTTCTTATCGCGGTTGAATGAATGAATCTCCCCATTCATTCAGTTCGCCTTTATATAGGGTCTCTACCTATTCACCCATTTCTCGTATATTGGCGAATGTTCTACCGATAGGTACCTGGTAGATTCGAGCAAATTAATGAATGGAGTGACGTCACTTGCAGATGTTGATCATGCTTGTTGGGTTCTCGTGGGTTCGAGTAAGTTCATTTGTTGACGTGAAAACAATTGCGACAGTAGCTCGCAGAATTATTTGTACATGTAATTATTTGTACATGTAACAATATCTTTTTCATGAAATTTTCCATAATCAAATCGCAAAGTGGCTGCCCTATGTCCTCGATCGCCTCACGAATTCCATCTTTGAGGTCTTGAATCACGTGGCCCCAAAGGAAGATGTTGCAAGGTGTTAAATCACAAGGTCTCGGTGGCCAATTGTGATCACCTCTTCGAGAGATAACACGGTCCGGAAACTTTTCCCATAAAAGGTCAATGTTTTCGTTGCTTGTGTGGCGCGTAGGGTCGTTTTGTTGAAAGTAAACGTTGTCCAGATCAATACCATCCAATTCCTGCCATAAAAAATCATTAATCATCTCTCGATAGCGCAATCCATTCACCGTAACTGTTGCTCCAGCCTCATTTTCGAAAAAGTAAGGTCCAGTGACTCCGCCGAACCATAACCCGCACCAAACAGTCACACGTTGAAGATAGAGAGACTATTCAACAATGACTCTTGGGTTTTCCGAGCCCCAGATGCGACAATTTTGCTTGTTGACGAAGCCACCGAAGTGGAAATGCGCCTCATCACTTAAGATGATTTTTCGAGGGAATTTCGGATCATTTTCATGCATTTCAAGGACCCAATCAGCAAAGATACGACGTTGTTGATGATCGACTGGCTTGAGTTTTTGTTTTAACTGAACTTTATAAGCCTTAAGACCCAAATTTTAATGCAAAATACAGTGTAATGACGTTTGTGGAATACCTAATTCCAAAGAACGACGAGGAATGGACAAACCTGGGTTTTCTTCAACACTTTCGGCTACAGTAGCAATATTCTCGGCTGTTCTTGAGTGACGTGCGCGGGTTTGATTCTTCACATCACTAAGTTGTCCCAACAACTCAAATTTTTCCACCAATTTCTGTACAGCGGTCCGACAAAGTGCTTCACGACGACCCAAAAATGTTCGAGTTTTACGAACCGTCTCTGCCAAATTTTCACCATTTTTATAGTGAATTTGAATAATTACGATGCATTGTTGAAGCGCATATCGTTCCATTTTTATTAATGGCGTAGTTTCTACTTGTCAAATGTGAAAAAATGACAGCTTCAAAAGTGACATCTACCGAAATAGTGGGCTATTCAAAATAACACCTCTTATTGGAAAACCCTTTACCACCGTACATTTGTTATATGCTAAAACTTGAGTTGAGCTAGTTGAAACCATCACTATCCCGCGTTTGAAATTGTGTGCTGCAAAACTTGCAGCTGATCTGGTTCATCGCCTTCAAGCTGATCTAAACTATTCTGGACAATCTTGTTTCTTCTGAACAGACTCAGTAATCGTTTTACACTGGCTAAATAGTGAAACAGCTTCACACTAGACATTTGTTGCCAACCGAAATGCTGCCATCCAGCAATACTCAATAGCTTATCAATGGCATCATGTAAGTTCGAATTGTAATCTTGCGAATCTAGCTTCACGAGTTACCATTCCGGGCAAATCAAAGGAAAACTTATTATGGTGCTATGTACCGTTGTTTCTCCATGGGCATTCTGACATGTGGTTAACAAAGGTTTTCTACAGGGTTGTAAAAAATAAGTAACCTTCGAATGCTTCCACTCACGGTTGTAACAAAACAATATTTCGGTAAGGTTAGGAAACAATTTGCCCAGGGATCTATCCTTGGTCTGGACCTGTGGAACGTGTCTTACGACGGGCTACTGAGACTGGAGACGCTAGATGAGTTGCGCATGATCGGCTATACGGATGATGTTGCGGCTCTGGTCGCTGGACGCACCGTTGAACAAGCGCAACTTAGGCTAGGAATGCTAATGCGCCCAAGTGAGTGACTGGATGACTGCTCGCGGGTTTAGTTTAGCACTGGAGAACATCAAAGTAGTCATCTTGACAAAACAGAGAATCCCTAGAGTAAGGATGATCAGTATTGGAGACATACGAATCGAAACCAGCGTTGAAGTACCTACTGATCGAATCGTAGATGAATTTCTCCGAGCAAATCAGGGCAACGGCTGAGAAGACTGCTTGGAGTATCGGCTCTGAGTCGACTTATGGCCAACGTAGAGGGACCCAGCCCATCAAGAGGCGTGCTGTAGGGTCAATGCTACTGTACGGAGCAGTGGTGTGGGGCGACACTCTCAGTAAGGAGGTATACCGAAAACGCCTGACACAGGTACAGAGAAGAGGAACACTGAGGATTGCATCTTCGTATCCGACAGTCTCTGATTCGGCGCCGAAAGTCATTGCACGCATGATACCTGTCGGCCTCCTTGCTAGAGAGCGCCGCTCTATTTATCTGCGCCGAAACGAAGATGCGAGAGAGGTGGTTGTCCGCGTAGAGAGAGAGAACGCTCACTCAACGATTGGCAGCAGTCTTGGGTCAATTGCACGAAGGGAAGGTGGACTGCGCGCCTCATCCCGGACGTGAGACCGTGGCTTAATCGAAGGCATGGTGAAACTGACTTCTATCTGATCCAGCTTTTGAGCAGGCGTGGGTATTTTCAGTCTTACCTGCACAAGATTGGTAAGTCATGGTCCCCCGCTTCTCGGTATTGCTCAGGAGAGGAAGACAATGCCTGCCACACATTTTTTTTGCCTGCAAAAAATGGAACAGATATAATCCACACAGGAAGGGCCCTCTACAGGGAGACGGGAGAGCTCACCCTGGATAATAAGGTCGCGTGATGCTCGAATCGGTTGACAAATGGAACCAGGTGGGACACTATGTTCAGGCAGTCCTAAAGGATAAAAGGGACCCACAGCAGCCGGGGGTGTTGGGGCTGGAGGATCGCTTGCCTGGCATTTCCTTTCCTCCCTTCCCCTCCCGCTAGAAGAGGGATCCGCCAGTTTTAAGGCGCCTCACGGCGGAACAAAACGAGACCTAGCCCAAAGTAATGTCTCAAACGGTTCCAGGCTGGGGTCTCAGGTTGACGGGAGGTGTTTGTTTGGTAGTCCAATCGCTTTCTGGCAAGCATGGGAATCCCACACTCTGTGCGTCCCTACCACAAAAAAAGCTACAAGGCAGCCATTGATGATATCTTAGACTAAAATATACCAGAATAGAACTTGAGTACTTCGGACCCTACAGATTTTGGTAGTTATGAATTTCGCACTGCCGTTGAGGGATTAAATTTTAATATTCATGGCACAATGTATTCAAGAAATAAAATTTTAATAAATTTTTAATGAAAAGATTTCCTCCAAAAAGAGTGAAATATTATAAATAAAAATTTTTAGAAAAAAAAAATATCGTCCCCAAAATGCTATTAAAAGAACAAACCAGATGTTGTGAAAGCGGTGTCGATTCAATTTTTCTGTTTCCATGTAAAAACTTCACACATGTGCACCATCACAAAAGAAACAAGGAAAAACTGATATGACACCGCTGTTATAAAATTCAGTCGATCCTTTTTAGAGCACTTTGAAGTCGGTTTTCTGTATTTTTTTTCTAAAAGTTTTTTTTTTTTAATTTAATTGTTGGGAATGCCGCCGCTGTTTAGGCACCTGCTCTAGAGCGCTGATTTGCTACTTTCGACTTAATTATGCCAATAAGTAAGAGTAATGCTACTGGATTCTTCAAAGTGCCTAGCCCTTTAGTGGCTCTCTGGCTTTTGATTGCAGAACTCATTTATTCTAAAGTTGCTGGGGCCCATGTAAACTCTTCGTTAATTTTGATTGGCTACGACGTTCTTATCTTTTGAGCTGGATTAGTGAGGTCTCTGGAACAGGTAGCCCACCTTTCCTAAGTTTATTCATGGCCAGCATTGATGTGACCGCCGCTACCTTCATCATATATGGCGTTGGACTGATCTCGTGTTAGACTTTTCACTACTTTTTAAGCATATCTTGATGTGCTGCTTGCCAAGATTTTAAATATGGATCTTCATAGGACTTAAATGGCCATAGTAATGGACACAACCTAGTATTTTTTGACAAAATATTTGCTATACGATGTTACTCCTGGGAGTAAATTCAATAGAAAATTTATTGAGCTGACCACATTAACAGTTAGCTACTAAACCCTTCTATCTTGTGAACTTGATACCTAATTTATACTTCAAATTGAAAATAAAAAAAGTGGAAAAATCTAGAATTCACAAATGAAATTAATTTTTGTGTCCATGATAGAAAACCCAGAAATTATCGTTCTTTGAGCCAGTTTGTGCCTTCAATTGTATTTTAAGATAAATTTGAAACAAACGCATCTTGTTAACTAAACGGACTTGTACTCAGCATTCTTTTATTTAAAGCATTCTCTTTGAGGGTGAAGCCATTCGTCTGTACTCAACTGAAATATGGATGAAAAATTTTATCCTAATAGGTTTAAAAATGCACTACGTGGTAGCGAATTATAACGATCATATACGAGTATGTTACGGGAATGCAGGGACCGCAGTTGCACACATATCTCTTTCAGACATCTTCTATTTATGACAACATAAATTGGAAATATTTCTTGTTGATGTTAGATTTCTGAATGACAAATAGCTTGCTACTATTTCACTCTCATTTCTTTTCATTGCTACAAAATATTTATTTTGACTGGATTCGTTGAACTTGCAATATACCTGTGAAAATATTGCCCATGGGAAAATACAGAACCCAAATCTCCTTTTGTCTCGTATGAATTGCATGGCTCAAATATCAAAAGGAGGTCATCGAACTGCCAGTCCTTTGCAATAACACGTACAGCCACTGAACATGCAGACAGAGTTGACCAGCATCCACAATCCTTGTCCTCCTCAGAGTACCAAAATGTTTAATCATTTCAATAAAAGCTCACTCCGTTTGCCAACCAATATTACAAAGGATAACTGAAGATACATCTATACTGGAACGATGGGATAACATGTAAAGATAGAGAATTCTATTTGTTTCCACAACCCTCTCCATCGCTTTTGCTAGTATCTCTGTGTCGTAGCTCCGTTCTGGTCCCAACCCAAACCTAATATTCAATCCACCGAAATTTTCTGTCTAGACTGTAACACAAACAACTGTACACATGTCGAGAGCATTGCATCTTTAGTAATCCGTTTAATGTCCCGGTGAGGTTTATTTCAGAGTCATTCAGGATGGAGGGCCATTCGTTTTATATGCGCATTGTTGTCCATTTTTTCACCACTATCAAACCCCGAATCAAAGTGAAACCCATAATAGTCTGCGTATTGGATGCTACTACATCACTCTGCTGCCTAAAATTCCTGTTCGCATTGATACAAGAGCCTGAACAGCCATTCTAGTCGCTCGTCCGTGGGTACTTCACAATTGGTATGTCCTCTAGATTTTCAGGTTATGTGTTCGGATTTTCACTGATTGAGTCAATCATCGCAGCCATTGCCTTCTGTTTCCTTATTCGAAGGTATTTGTACAGGGGAAGTCCCGAATCGAGACCGGGAAAATGGCCGGGAACACAACGTCGATGGCAGCAGCTGTAGCACCGTCGGTCCAAGCACCAGCATCACTTCGTTATCTCACTCCTTTGCTGGCCGATTTGGTTGCCAACAGCACCAGACAAGCTTGTGTATATAATCCTCGCCCTTTAAGAATATGCTATAGTTAGGAACCTTTTGGATGTCATCCCGGAGCTTCCACAATTGCCGTTGAATACGTACATGCGTTTGCAAGGACGAATTAAGCTGGAAAAAGGATGTAGGTAGTGTCTATCTCGTCCTATTACTTCATCATCAACCTGAGTCGCACTGCTTGCAAAAGGTACATTCTCTTGCTGTGAATTATTGCTTTTTGTTATAAGCACTCAAGACAAAGGATTTTATCGAGCAACGGTGTGTTGACGGAAAAGAACAATTCAATTACATTAATTAAGAACAAGATATGTTCATATGCTCATCTGTTTAAAATCTACAAATTCATATGCAAATCAAAAATCGTCCACCTGAATCTCATAGCCAGCTTCACTGACTGCCTTATCCTTGCACTTAATGCACGACTTAACGCATTCTTACACGTCAAGGACTTTTACTCCAGCATTTATCAAACGTGTGATATTTTCACACCACAATCATAAAAGCTCTTCATTGCGAGGGAGCATAAGTGCCGTTTTCCGCCTTTTCTCATCCCCTGTTTACTACATATCCTTTCTATTGTCTTGCTTTGTGCAGATATATTATTGTTGGTTTTGTTGACGATAGCTGTATTACGGTTGTTGCGCTGCACTTGAATTCACACTTGGATTGAAGAATTATTTACGGGCAAGGATCGCAGTTTTTTATGCGAAAAAAATAGTCTGTCGGGCTTATGATGCGTTTATGATTGGCGCTGAAGGCGTTGCACTTTAGAATCTGAAGCTTTATGAATTAAAAGAATACATTCGTTTTGTTTTCTTTAGTTTTTATATTTGTTTTAACGAAATTGTTACAGGTAACTAAGTTAAAGCCAGAGCTCGCACTATTTTGGGGAACCAAAATTAAATTTGTAGTTACTCCAAAATTGAGTATTTGATATCGATGTCATCCCGAGCCAAGGCATTACATATAATCTTTGAAATTAGAGTAATATTAAATTTTGTATTGATTTTAAGGGTAGTTTTTAAATAGAATTAATAGTAAGCTTGTCATCTGTCATTTCGTTGGCATCTGTGCCAATCTCCTTGCGGACCCAAATAAAGAGTAAGCCGTCTTGATTAAACAGACCTGGAGAACGCGAAAAGAAGCCCACTTAATCAAGAGCTTGGTCTAACTTTAAAGTATGCTATGAAATTGAACCGGTAGCAACTCCTAGCCATACCAATGGATACAGGCCATATTTTCATGAAATTTTCAACAAATGTGACGGAAGAAAACAAAAATCCAACTGGAAAATTGTGTTAGGACTTGAAATGCTCACATTTAGATTTATCAACCAAATTCAAAAACGATCGCCAGTACACAATGAATATAACGGCAAGCTCCATGCATCAAGGAATTACTGATAAAATGCATCGAATATCATTTAGTATATGATGTTTCAACGGCAAATCGGTTAAGAACAGCGGAGAATGATTTAAAATTTATATTATACATGTATGAAGTCCGTAAAATGAGAGACCTATCCGCGGATAGCAACAGAATCTGAAATTATAAAGGAGAAAAAAAATCCGCGTATTGTGATATGAGCGTAGCAAACAAACGACGTACAATTCGCCAAAATCTTGAGTAGCTAATTTGAGATATTCCTGCTTATATTCTAATTGTTGAAAATATATCAGATCTTTTGGATAATCCTATCGGTTAGAAAGAATTTAAATTTCATTTTAAACTTGTAACGAGTCAAATAAATGGTATTATTAAATTATGGGATCCCAAACTGGCACTACATGACCCCATAAGTCATCTATACAAATTAGCTCAAAAGGATGAATTTACTAAATCAAACTTGGGCTTTCGAAATCTACCAACAAAGTCCAAAATGATGTCAAGTTGGATACAAAAATGAATGTTCAATAACGAAACCGTCAAATTAAGTCACATCAAAAGATTGTGCAAACCACCTCATTGTAGCTAACAGCAGCTTGCCAAAAAATTTTCCACGTTCATCACATTCTAGTCTAGCTGCATTACCTACGCCAATAACGCCAACCAAGCGGTAAGCGGAATGCGATGCATGTGAACGCCACCACTGGAAGTGATGGAGCCACTTTGAGAACCACCGGTGAGATGCGCGTGTTGCAATCAAGGTCAATTCATCTGAGCGAGAAAGAAAAACCGGGAAAAATAACAGCGGTTACAACGAAGGCGAATTGAAAGGTGGAGGAGGTGTTCAAGCCCTCTTTCGGTGCGTAGACATAGAGAAGGACAGATCTCCCAGAGCAAAGAAATAGGAAAACCGTCATAAGTCCGATACAACAACACCTACCCTCACGAACCCTTATATTGATCCTGACCTCTAATGGATTCATTCTATTTTAGCCTCAAAGGAAGGAGAGAGTGGAGAAAAACGAAAAGAAAAGCAGATCCAGATGGGTACTGTCGAAGCAAGTATCTCTTCCAAAATTTCTGTCCCAATTACTACATTACTAGCTGTTTATAACTACGAGGGCGGTTCAAATATGATGGAAACAAATGCTCTGACACGTTTATTTACTATCGAAAAATTGACAAAAATTTACAGTATTTCTAGGTACCCCCTTACAAGTTACGCATTTTGTCCACCTTTTTGGAAGCTTTTTGATGCCGGTATCGAAGAATTCCTTGGGCAACTCGGAAAGCCATATGCGCACGAACTCCTCTACCTCGTCGTCGGTGTTGAATCTTTGACCTCCGGGAGCTCCTTTCAGTGGTCCACACATGTGGTAGTCGCAGGGTGATAAATCCGGGCTGTAGGGGGTAGTGCAGGTTCTCCCACCCCGATTCCGATATTCTATCGAGCGTGAGAGGCGCGGTATGAGGTCGTGCGTTATCCTGGAGAAGAGTCACACGTCGTGCTGGAATGCTCGTTCGTTTGTCTGGTGTGATGCTGGGTCGCGGTCGACGATCATGCGGCTCATTCTTGACGGTTTTGCGACCATCCTTGAATGCTTTGGCCCATTTAAATACAGCAGTTCTACTCGGGCATTCACTACCGGACTGATTTCGCAAATGCAGAAAAATTCGTTATTTTTAATGCCTTCCTACACTGAAAAACGGCGGTCAGCACTGGACGTTCACTCATGGTCGTAGCATGCGCGTGAAACATGCAGTATCGACGAAAACTATGCCACACTGTTCGTAAGGGACTCAGCTATACTCAAGTTACGACCTTCAAAACATACATGCGTGCCATCTACAGCGTTTGTCTCCATCATATTTGTACCCCCCTCGTATTAAATTCCCTTTAAGCTTTGTGTACAAAATTCGATGAGATGAAGGATGAAAAAGAAAGGAAAAAATTGACTAAATAAAAAAATACTCAGGGAGAAAAATAAACATAACAAGTCGCGGAACAAATTGAAGAACGCATCACCGACTACTTGCCCACAGCAGAAGTTAATTCAAAAAGGCAAAAAATTATCTTTAAACTGAAATCTTTGTATAATGTGTCATCAGCGTCGTGTACTCTAGACGTCCTCCTTAGTCGGTATGTTCCCCTAACTCGATATCTACCGCCTTTTATTGAGAATTCCTACCTCGTTCGTTCCTAGGGTTGAACTTCACCTGTACCTACTTAGCCGCCCCCTAATTATTTTGTGTGGCTTACTAGTCTGCTTCCGTGACTTACTGCTCTTTTAGGAACCAGAAATGTTTGTTTGCGAAAATATAGAAGAATAAGGAATCGCATCCACCTTAACAAAAAGGAAACTACTGCAAAAGGGATAGCGTTAAGCTGACGTCCGCGGAGTTGCTACAAGGTTCTCAAGATGGTAACAATTTGCGCGCTAGAAATTATCAAATTTCTACTTGCTCTATACAAACTCTTAAGCATTATTTAATGTTAGTCATGTTGTACCGTCTTGCATGCTAATCTTTCGGTTCTGGTTTTTGTTTGGACACCGGTTTACGTCGTATCCAGGTACTCGCTCCTTAAGTTTTGGTTCGCAGTCCCTTTGCCGAACAAAGAAACACACTCCGACTACACTCTGATTACAAACGTAATTCTTGCTTTTTCGAAATATTATAACTCGGCAGGGAAACTTTACAGTTGAACGTTATCTCCGTGACTTCATGAAGCCCTTTTAATTACGTCACCGCAACCTACCTCTTCCTCCTGATACTCCTGCTCATACAGAACATACTGCTTCAAATCCTTCGCATGCCATAGTCCGGCTTCCCGTTCGTTCTAGTCGACTAAGCTATGCATATAGGTTGATTTCTTTTTAATAATCCTATACGGACCTACGTACTCAGGTGTCAGTTTCGCTGAGTAGTCTGTGGTTGCATCTGATAAAGCGAAATTCCGTCTCCACACCAGGTTGTTCACCTGAAACAGTGGAGTCCACCTCCGCAGATTGTACCTTTCCGTAGTCTATTTTGCAGCTTTCGTCATTCGGGATTCTACGTTCGTACGCAGCTTGGCCATCTTGTAGACTCTCTCTTGCAACCTTGTATCGTTCTGGCCCCTATCATCTGTTATGAGGCTATGATCTTCTCTAGAAGTCGCCATTTCCCGTCCGAAACTGACAAAAAAGGGCGTCACAACCATTACTTCGTGAGTATATGTCTGAAGGCTACACTCTTTTTTTTGCCAACTCTTATCCCATTTCTTATGATACTCTCCTACAAAAGATCTCAGCATCCTTTTTATATTTTGGTTCACCGCTCTGCGGGGTCAGCCTGCGGATGGTAATAAGCCGTAAACTGGACCTCAGTTCCGTTCGCAGTGACTATGTTCTGCAACTATCTAGAACGAAACTGTACACCAATGTCACATATGACTTTTGCTGGCACCCAAAATGATAGGAAGGCGTGCGCCTCCAATATTCGTGACAATGCTTTTGCGTCAGCTTGTTGGAGCGGAATAATAAGGAATAATTTACTAAAGTAATCCACTACGATCAAAGTATAGCAATTCCCTTGTGCCAATGCATATCACGGCTCCTTAGCCTGGCATCCTCTAGAAATCATTGGACTATACGGCTGCATCCGTTCTACTTTAGTGGATTAATATGTTTGGCACTTTACAATAGAACGCTTAATATCTGCTTCCATTCTAGGTGAAAAGTATTTCTGAAGTACCCGATCATACGTTCTATCTACCCCCATATGACCCGCGATCAGATCTTCGTGACACTGACGGAGTACCTTCCCTCGTTCAGGATTAGATATCAGCCGTTTCCAGCTATTACCGACTAGCTCTAGATATTTGCTTGAAAGGTGCTTCCCTAGCTGCCCATCTTCCACGCTCCATTCCGGGAAGTTCTGTGACTCTTCCTTTACTTTTGCCTTCATCTTATCTGGCCTTTTATTCCCCGCATTCGTTTTTGGCAACATCCACTTCTAGGTCTGACCTTGATGATGCATTGGAGACTAAGTGTTCTTTTCTTTTTCTATGAATGACGTCAAATCGCTGGAGCCAAACGACCCATCGTGCCAACCGGCCATTCGGGTCCCTTAAATTATTCAGCCAAACCAACGAATGATGATCGGTAATCACGCTGAATCTGGCTCCTTCCAAATAGGGATGCAATTTATCTGCCGCCCACAACATCGCTAGGCATTCCTTCTCGCTTGTTGAGTTCTTCATTTCTGCCTACGTCAAACTACGACTGAGATAACAAATTATCTTCTGCCCCTCCGTATCATCCTGAGTCAGTACAGCCCCTAATCAGGTATCTGAAGCTTCGGTTTGTACTTTGTTGAAGTTAAGAGAAGTAAGGTAGGTGCTGTAGACAACTTAGTTTTGCATCGCAGAAAGGTGTCCTCGCACTAAGCTGACCAGTCAAACCTCTGATTTTTTCGGAGCAAATCTGTAAGTGGTGCGGTCAACGTGGCGTGATACGGAATAAACCGATGGCATCACGAAACCATGCCCAAAAACTGTCGTACCTTCTTCACGTTAATTGGTCGCGGAATATTCAGTAAGCACTCCACCTTATCAGGATCTACGTGCAATCCTCTATAATTCATCATATAACCTCACGAGATACTCGAAGTCAGGCCTCTCGTACCTGGCGTAATACTTTCCGGAATATACCCAAATGCTTCTTGAAGTCAGAGGTGCCTAAAATCACCTCATCTAAACAGACATACACGTAGCGTTCTAGAGCTGGTCCCAGTATTTGGTCTACTAACCGTTGCCATATAGCTGGGGCGTTCTGAAGGCTAAACGGTATACGTTTGAATTGTAATAATCCCCTCCCTGGAATGGTAAAAGCCGTGAAGGGTTGCGATTGTTCTGCCATTGGTACCTACCAATACGCGGACTTAATGTCCAAAGTAGAAAGGTACTTAGTGTTTCTGAGCTTATCCAATGTAGCAAAACCATACGGGATCAGGAAGGCATCTCGTTTGGAGACTTTATTAAGTTCCCTGAAATCGACACCGAATCTATATTTGCCGTCTTTCTTTTTGACCAATAATATCCGAGATGACAGCGTGCTACAAGAAAGTTCCACAACTCCTAACTTGAGCATTTCATCCAGTTCTGCATCGATGTGCTGCTGGACGGTAGGCGAAACAGGTAATAGCGCTACTTAATAGGTGGAGAGCTGGTTTTGATCTCGTGCTTCACCATGCTTGTACTATCAAGGCTCTTCCCCATCAGCTTGAACTCCTCTTCTATTAAGGTATTTCATGCCTACTCCTCTGTCTTCGTGAGACGAGACCTTCCTTGTAGAGCATCTGTAGAAAATTCCCACGTCTCATCTTTTACGTTCAACACAATCCCAAAGAGCCGTAAGAAATCTGCTCCCAAAATAAGGGTTTTGGTTGATTTTCGGCACCACCAGCATTGGCATCCATTTTCTCCTGTCTTTGACCATAATGGGCAACCATAATGGGACGCGCCTGTTGCAATAAGGTCGAATCGATTGAGAGAGTACGAAAAACCGGAAAAAACAACGCTGGTTGCAACGAAGGCGAAGTGAAAGCTGGAGGAGGTGTTCAAGCCCTATTTCGTCGCATAGACATAGAAATGGACAGACCTCCCGGAGCAAAGAAAAAGGGAAAAAACGAAGATAGTCAGGAGTAAGGAAGACGGCTGGCCAAGAAAATCAACTTTAAAACTGAATCAACCAAAGAAACAGGCGGCTGGAAACAAAAATCAACTTTAAAACTAAATCAATCAAAAAAACAGGCGGCTGGCAACGAAAATCAACTTTTAAACTGAATCAACCAAAGAGATAGGTGGACAGTCAGGGGCGCCTCTTAGATTGAGGTCCAATAGCCTAGCAAGTAAGCAAGAATCTTGAAAAGGAATTGTAAGTATTTGAGAGTTTTATAACATAACGAAAGGTGTATCTTGTAACGAAGCATGATTGCCGAACTTTTGGAGTAGTGAATTGTAGCCTTGACTCGGATGCGAGGTGGTAAGCCAGTATCTTTTTTTTGCTTATTTGAGAAATAGTTTTAGTTGCCAACAGTGTTCAGGCTCTGGTCGAGTGGAGTGCTAATGAGTGAATTCCCAAGTATTTGGTGAAATTTTAGAAGTGGCTAGAAAGTCCTCATTTTTTTGGGGCTGGGGCGAGTCGGTTGGCTAACTCGAGAATTGTTGGCACATTGGATCACGGTCCGCTTTAGTTCGTTAATTTCTCAGACTTCTCATTTTGGCTTGTTGTGAATTATTTGCAAATTCGTAGATTGGCGAGCGGCAGAAACAGTTTTGGGGCTGCGGCGAGTCGTAGTCTCGCTCGGTGACTCTCGGGGCTTCATAGGGAGCCGAGCAGCCCGGCGCCAAGCAGCCCCCCCAATACCCCCTGCCTTGTGGAACCATTCCGTGATGAGCATTTCGTGGCGGACATAATTTATTTCTTGGGCAACAGAGTCTTGCAGATTTTTTAAAAGCTTAAATAAATCAAGTTTCTATGAAATGTAACAAATAATTGAAATTACAAGAAAATTTTGGCTTATTTTAATTTGTCACCATACGATAACATCCTATTTTAAAGGTTTTTGTTCGCATTTACTAGGAAAACTTCAAATTCCAAACTTTATTGAAAAGTTAGAAGTGGTATATCTTTATAAATATGTGGCGAATGTCGGTGGCAGTCGATGTTTATTTTATAAATGAAATACTATATTTATAACAACAAACAATAATTTTGTTTTAACAAAACTTTAGAATATTGCGCGCGTGAACGAGTGCTCGCCGTATCGTGACGTGAAGCGTTCTGTTTCTTCTCTGCATTTCCATCCTTTATATATCCGCGGCGATGATAGCGTTGTGAGAGATTTGGGATGCTCGCGGTTTTTCCCGGACTAATTGCACACGGCTTTTCGTCATAACTTTGCATGTGCGAAGGATTTCCTAATTATCCCTTTTCGGAGAAGACAGGGTTTGAGGATGATGCAAGGACGTTATATGCGGCGACGTGTGTTTATTGCCGTCTGGGTTGCGGTTTTTTTCAGACTAATTGCACACGGCGTTTTGTCATAACTTTGCATGTGCGAAGGATTTCCTAATTATCCCTTTTCGGAGAAGACAGGGTTTGAGGATGATGCAAGGACGTTATATGCGACGACGTGTGTTTATTGCCGTCTGGGCTTATGTTGTTTTTTTTTTTTTATTGCCGGAAAATTTGTATATCGTTGCCGCCACATCACCCCCTTGCCAGTGATGAAGTCACGTTGAAGATGAGTGCATTACGATTTACTGGGATCCCGTTTGGTAGCGTTGTACGAAGCGAACCCGTCGTTCTGATCGTCGATGTTTCTGTTGCTGCTGCTCTTGTTGCTGCAACCTTGATCTTTCTGTGACAGGGTTGTTGGTAGGATCTAGTTGGGTTTCCGTCTGTTGATTTGTCTCGTTGCTGATAATGATTTCATGGTCTTCTGGAGTCATCTCGTTCAAGGTGTACGCGGGTTTTCCTCGGTCGATTGATACCGTGATATCTTTTCCTCTAATCCTTATGATAAAAGTCTTTTCGCCACGTTTGATTACCTTATATGGGCCATCGTATGGCATTTGCAAAGCGGTTTTAACAGCATCATGTCGTAAGAAAACGTGTGTTGTTGTAGCAAGGTCCTTGAAAATAAACGGTGTGCATGCACCATGTCGAAGTGTCGTCGTAACTCCTTGATGAATTGTGCTGGTTCGTTGTCTGCGCATGCAGGTTCGAAGAATTCTCCTGGAAGGCGCATGGGTTGTCCACATAACATCTCAAAAGGAGATGCACCTAAGTCTTCGCGGATAGTTGCTCTGATGCCCATGATGACGCTGGGTATGATTTTAGTCCACTGTTCGTGCTGGTGGCATCGAATCGCTGCTTTTAATTGGCGATGAAAATGCTCTACCATCCCGTTGGCTTGGGGATGGTATGATGTTGTTCGCAAATGGTTGGTGCCCGAAAGACGATTGAGAGAACGAAATAAATTCGATTCAAACTGGCGCCCTTGGTCGGTGGTGATTCGCAGTGGAGTTCTGAATCGGCTTATCCATCCTTCTCAAAAGGATCTAGCGATTGTTTCAGCTTCCTGGTCGTGAATCGGTATGGCCTCTGGCCAACGCGAGAGACTGTCCACGCAGGTGAGACAATATCTTTTTCCTTCTAATATCGGCATGATTATAATATCTATATGCACATGTTCGAGTCTCGTGGAAGGTGGTGCGAAATTTCCTACACGCGTGAACGCATGCCTGGTGGTTTTCGATTGCTGACACTGGATGCAAGCTCGTGCCCATTCGCGGCAGTCCTTCTTCACAGCTGGCCAGATGAATCGTTGTGCGACGAGCTTCGCAGTTGCGTTTCTGCCTGGGTGAGAGTGGCGATGTATGGATTCGAATGCGGCTCTCCTGAAAACTGGTGTGATATACGGTCGGGCTTTTGCTGTTGAAGTGTCGCAGAAAATTTGAGCGTCCATTCCTGGGACATGTATTTGCTTGAGTTGCAAAGACGTTTCCGAACGTAAAAGAGCTTTTAGTTCCTCGTCGTTCTCTTGTGATTTTGCCAACTCAGCGTAATTGATGGGTGCTTCAATTGCCTCGATTCGCGACAGAGCATCGGCAACGATGTTAACTCTTCCCGAAATGTGCCGAATATCGGTCGTAAACTGGCCAATGAAGTCAAGGTGCCGAGCTTGACGAGGTGACGTCTTGTCGGGTTTCTGCCGGAGGGCGAATGTCAGCGGCTTATGGTCTGTGTAGACCGTGAAAATCCTTGCTTCTATCATGTGCCGAAAGTGTTTGATAGCGAGATAGATTGCCAATAATTCTCGGTCAAAAGCGCTGTATCGGCACTCGGTTGGGCTGAGTTTTTTTGAGAAGAAAGCGAGTGGTTCCCAATGTCCATCAACTCGTTGTTGCAGAGCTGCACCTACGGCAATGTCAAAAGCGTCACAAAATACTCCCATTTCTGCACCGACTTTGGGGTATGCAAGGAGCGTTGCTTGCGCTAAGTCTCGTTTCGTTTTTTCGAGCGCTTCTTCGGCTGCTAGTGTCCACTGGAGCAGGGCGTTCCCTTTTATTTTATCGTGCAGCATGTTGTTTAACGGTGCCTGTGTGTTTGCGCAACTTGGCATGCCAATTCTGTAAAAATGTATCATGCCCAGATACCGACGAAGTTGCTTGGCGGTCGTTGGCTGAGGGAAACCGAGAATCGTTTCAACCTTTTCCGGTACTGGTTTGATTGGAGATGAGATAGCCAAGAAAAGGTAATTCTTTGGTGCCGAACTTGCATTTTGACACGTTGGTAATTATGCTGTATTTTGCCAACCGTGTGAAAACTTCCCTTAAATGCTCCAGGTGTTCCTCCGAGGTCTCGGACGCCACTAAAATGTCGTCCAAATATGCGAAGACAAAGTCCAGACCTCGAAGTACTTCGTCCATGAACCGTTGGAAGGTCTGTGCAGCGTTTCGGAGTCCGAAGGTCATGAATGGAAATTCGTAAAGACCAACGGGCGTTGTTATTGCCGTTTTATGGATGTCCTCTTCAGCCACGGGTATCTGATGATACGCTCTCACCAGATCGATTTTCGAGTATACCTTTTTGCCGTGAAGTGCCTGTCCGAAGTCATGGATGTGCCTGATCAGATACCTATCTGGGACTGTGCGTGCATTGAGTGCACGATAAACTCCGCAAGGTCGCCAACCTCCATCCTGTTTTATTGCCATGTGTAAAGGTGCTGCCCAGCTGCTAGATGATGGACGTGCAGTGCCGAGTTTAACCATGGCGTCGAATTCCCTGCGTGCAGCGGTGAGTGTTTCAGGATCTAATCGACGAGGTTTGCTCGTTGTTGGAGGCCCAGGCGTCGTTTGGATGTAATGCCTGGTATTATGACGTCTCTCTGGAGCGCGGCCATCGGGGCGCGTGATATCCGGGAATTCTGCAAGAATCGCGGGATATAAGGTATCACAGAAACGACCTTGATAGTAGGTGTGTTGGTGCGAAACACACGACCTTTTGAGGTTAGTTGCGTTGCCTTGTCGATGAGTTGGCTTTCTTGAATATCGATCAGCAGTCCAAAGTGTGCCAAGAAGTCAGCTCCGATGATCGGTTTGGTAACGTCAGCGATGACGAAGTTCCATGGAAATATGCGCCGCACGCCAAGGTCGAGTGATAACGCTGTCATTCCGTAGGTAGTTATCGTGGATCCGTTAGCGGCTGCAAGTTCATACGAAGTCTTTTTGAGTGGGCTTTTGATTGCTGATCGAGGGAACACGCAAAGATCGGCGCCCGTATCGACTAGGAAGTGTTCCTGACTTCCCCGGTACACAATAAATAGGCGGCGTGTTTTTTGGCTAGAATCGCTGGCCGCCATTAGCGATTGCCGTTTGCGTTTCCCGACAGTTTACATGGTGATCTGCATTTCTTTGCTTCGTAGCCAAATCTGGAATGGTACCAGCACAAGCCCTCTGCATCCTGGTGAATCCGTGTTCTTGAATTACTACGATTACGTGAGTTCGATCGTCTGTAATCTTGGCGGGAAGGGCGACTCGTCGATCGCAGCATTTCTACTTCTTGCTGCAATTTTTCCATCTGCTGATTTAGGCTCAGTGTGAGCTGTGCAAATCTTACTCCGGATCAGCTTCGAATAGTGATGTTGCTGGCGTGATCTGAGCTACGTGGGATACACTGCTCCTAGTCAGTAATATGATCGCGTCTGCAAGTTCGGCTGCTTTGTTGAGAGGCTGGTCAATATCGTCCGTATGATTTCCTCGTTGAACGCATTGCCACCAAGAGAACGCAGATCTCTTAAAAATTGCATTGGTTTTCTATCGCCTAATGTTTTCCCTTCTAATAGTTGTCGCGTCTTCTCTTCCTGCGATGTACTCAGACGTTTAATTAACTCTCCTTTTAGCTTGCTATATGGCTCTTGTGCTGGTGGGCTTAGCACAATGTCTTTCACTTCGGCCGCGTAGCGAGTGTCAAGAGCAAAAATCGTTGCGTTGAACTTCGACTCCTCTGTTGTGATGCCCGCCACCACAAAATTCGGCTCAATTATCGCAAACCACGCTGGTTCAGCGGGGTTAAAGGGGAGCAATCGCATAGATATATAGCTTGCGGCTCCTTGTATAACGTCGTTCGGCATTCTGATCACGTCGGGGTCACCAATTATGTGGCGGATGTCGGTGGCGGTCGATGTTTATTTTATAAATGAAATACTATATTTATAACAACAAACAATAATTTTATTTTAACAAAACTTTAGAATATTGCGCGCGTGAACGAGTGCTCGCCGTATCGTGACGTGAAGCGTTCTGTTTCTTCTCTGCATTTCAATCCTTTATATATCCGCGGCGATGATAGCGTTGTGAGAGATTTGGGATGCTCGCGGTTTTTCCCGGACAAATTGCACACGTCGTTTCGTCATAACTTTGCATGTGCGAAGGATTTCCTAACTATCCCTTTTCGGAGAAGGCAGGGTTTGAGGATGATGCAAGGACGTTATATGCGACGACGTGTGTTTATTGCCGTCTGGGCTTATGTTGTTTTTTTTTTTTTTCATTGCCGGAAACTTTGTGTATCGTTGCCGCCACAAATAGTTTTGTTTTAACTTTATATAATAAAGCCTTGCTGCGGCATTACACTTTGACGTTCCAATATAGCGATTTGTTAAGTTAAATTTATATTTATTTATAAGTTAAACTATAAGTTAAACTGACGATAAAATAAACCGATTGATCAATAACCAGTAATTTTGTAAAAAACTGTCATTCCGACTTCAAAGCGACGCACCCAACGTATGTCTTTCCGGCTAAGTGGAACGAGGTTGAAAGGGGAGGGCTGATTCATCTTAGTCTGTTGTGAATAATCTTCATATGGTGGTGCATGTGCTGCAGGTGCATGTATCGGCGCATAAGATTCATGCCTCGTTAAGATCTAGATGACCGTCAAGGTTAATGGTAATCAATCGTGTCAATGATACTTTGTTTACATTATATCACATTCATTACATATTGTGTCGACAAACCCTAAGTTCGACACATCGATACAACTGTCACTTTACATTCACTCATTAAATTCAGTCTCTTAGAAGATTTCATTCAGATCAGTCGTTCATCAACTGTCATAAATGTATCGCATTTTAGTTTGTCTTATTTGTTCTATTCAATATAGACGCAGTTAATTCCCACTGAAATACAAGTTTTCCAACAAGTTATGGGCCCAGTGTGATATATTTAAAGTATAAAGTAAAAAATCGAACAATAAAAGTTAAGTGAAAAAGAGACTCTTAACAATGGTATAAGTAGTGCGGGTGGTGTAATGGTTAGACCACTCATCTCGTAAACTGAAGGTCCCTGGTACAACTCTCGTTGGCGGCAACGAGATTTAGTTCGATTGATTCTTCGGACGGACTATAAGTCCCATTCAGTTTTGATACGTGCTAGTGTAAAAATCAGAATTATCGCAGCTGGGTGGACGGACACACGGCCAAAGCGTGATACTGACCATATCACCTTGCAGTGTCGACACATTTGATCATGATAATGAGAAACTCTAACTACGATATGTCTTAGCGAAGGCCCAAAAATGGGCTGTGGTGATACAATTTTTTTCAATTAACAATGGCTGAAAGAAAGGTGTTTTTTGCCAACTTCAACGATGAGAACTATAACACTTGGAAGTACAAAATGAAAATTTACTTGCATAAAGAAAAAGTGTGCAAAGTGGCGGAAAAGCCAAAAGTGGTAGTAGTTGATGCGGAAGGAAAAATGACACAAGCCGTGGTGACCGAATCAGAAGAAAAGCTAAATGCATTCATTGAAAGAGATAAATTGGCACGTGCATTAATCGGTCTACATATACTAGGAGGACAATCAACTCACCCACATTCGCAATTTGGCAACGGCAAAAGAGACATGGAAGAAATTATATGAGTTTCATGAGCTGGAT
The DNA here is from genome assembly GCA_963969285.1 of Odontomyia ornata. Lineage (NCBI taxonomy): Eukaryota > Metazoa > Arthropoda > Insecta > Diptera > Stratiomyidae > Odontomyia > Odontomyia ornata. The sequence continues at coordinate 124,948,745 of OZ017740.1, forward strand.
ACAATGATAAACAAATTTTCATTTATTCTTCGTCTTTATAAATTGCGATCTGTAGTAATCGAGCAGTCCGCCTGGGCAAACTGCTTGAGGGATCTTAACGATGTTCTAGCGTTAGCGGACTGTGTAGAACAATTCAAAGGAGTGGGACTACACAACCAAAGCTTGTAAATCACATGTGATATTTAAAATAGTACAAATTTAGAGCTCCATAAATCAAATCAACTTTCTAAATCCTCCAGACAAATGTTTAACTTGAACTTATTCATATCTACCAAATTTATCTGCAAAAGTCAATAGAACTAGTTCAATCTAAAATTAATTCTAGCGGAAACACCGACTTATGTGTATTCAAAATTAAAAATTCCAAATATTCGATCATCATTTCGAAATGCTGTTCAGCTGTCAAATGAAAAAATTTATTAAAAGGCCAACTAAAAAGGATAAACAATTTGGTAGTAAGAATGTTTCGCATGCCAAAAATGCATAACGATTCAAAAGTTGATCAGAGTTCACCAGAAATTTACGAACTGGGCGCTCCACAACACTGGTTGAACCAAACGATACATTACCGAAGCAAATATGCTGCTATTTTTATCTCAACATGGTAAACTCCAAGCGCTTTCAAGAGGTGTGTGTTGAATCTTATAAACAATTTCTAAACTGCCAAGCCAGATACATATGTTGTGGCTATAGAAGAAAACACTTTTGAAATTACTATCAAATCTAAAAAAGATATAGAACTTGAGTTAGAACTACCTGATGACAAAATCCCTTTAGAAAGTAAACATGAAAAGTGCAAGAAAGGAACACTCGAAAGTCCAAGTCAAATTCTTCTTGATTCAACTGAATAACGAGTATCAGGGGCATTTGAAAAGTTTCCGGCCTTACCGACAAAAAGTCATGGTACATTCAAGTTCTCTTGCCAACCAATAGTACAAAACACATGGTACCCTTCCAAAGCTAACAGGTGACGTTTGTTAAGAACAATGGATAAAAGCATGGAAGATCGCCGATTAACCATTAAGGAAATTGCTGAGGCTTGTGGGATATCAACTGTACGGGTACATACGATTTTACATGAAGATTTATGCATGAGAAAATTATCCGCGCGATGGGTTGACGATCAACCAAAAGCACGTATGGACGGACATGTCGCGCGAGACCCTTCAGCTATTCCAAAAGAATTCTACCGAATTTTTGTGCCGATTAATTATGATCGACGAGCCTGGATCCATCACCATACGCCGGAGACTAAACAACAGCCAATACAGTGGATTGTGGTGGGGCAACTAGCTCTAAAGAAGGTGAAGGTCGTTCTTTCTGCCGGAAAAATGATGGCGACAGTTTTTATGGACAGCCGTGGAGTAATTATGGCTGATTACCTTCAAAAAGGTAAAACCATTAACGGACCCTATAACGTCGTTTTGCTAGACCAATTGAAGACGGAACTTAAGAAGAGGAGCGACCACACTTGGCGAGGAAGAAGGTGCTGTTTCATCAAGACAACGCGTGAGTCCACACATGCATGGTTGCAATGGCGAAATTGGACGAAATGAAGTTCGAATTGCTTCAACGCCTACCTTACTCACCAGACCTGGCTCCGAGTGACTTTTTTTGTTCCCCAACTTGAAATTTCTGGTTGAGAAAAAATGTGGGTCAAATACCGAGGTTGAATAGGCAGTAAACCTGTATTTTCAGGGTTACCTAAAAAAATTTTTTTGCTGATGGCCTGAAGAGTTGGGAAAAGCGTTTGACCAAATGCATTGACTTGCGTGAAGACTATGTCGAGAAATAAGTTTTTGTTTGGCTTGAATTATTTATTTTTCTTTAAAAGGCCGAAAACTTTTCAAATGACCCGCGTAGATGTTATGAACGAAGTTTTAAATGAAAACTCTGCGTCAGACATTGTTATTCCCGAAAAAGCGCATGCTCGATACAATTGCAGAGAATACCACAAAATATGCTGGAATAAGAGTGAATATGACAAACATCGAAAAATTCATAAGCCTCTTCCATTATAATCAGTTGCATGCAGTCAATGCCCGGCACAAGATTGCTGTTTTGCTATCATTGCAAGATCGAATAGCATCCATATAAAACCTGTGATGACAGTTGTGCAAAACCACTGGAAACTATTGTGCATTTGCCACTTTTACGTAAAGATAAGAAAGTTCCGTACGCTTTTGTACGGTCAATTAAAATGAGTTGGGATGATCCCTTTTCGGCGCGAGAATGAGAGGGAAAAGTTTTGACTCGCCGACACGAGTAGCTGGGCACTTGGCGACAACAGGAAGTTGGATAGAAAAGATAAGCGAGTGAACGTTGAAAAGATGGTGAACAAAGAGACGTAAGCTCTGATTATATCGAGAAAAAATAAAATTGACTGGGTATCTGAAGAGAAAAGTGACGGGTTGTACCACAGCTAACGTTTTCCTCGTGTGTGTCAAATCAAATTGAAAATCTAAGAGGAAAAAATTTTCGTGCGAGGGACCAAGTGACTGTGATTCAATAATTTACATTTTTGTGCTTGTGCGATTATAATTTATGGAAAATAAATTGTGCATTAGAGCGACATATCGCGCTCCAGACTCGTTTGATAAGTTTCGGCGTAAATTGAAAAAGGGACTTGCTTTGTATCGCGGTCGAATGCCACCGGCATTCTCGGTGGCGGAAATTTGATTTGCAATGAATCTTTTACACATTAACCGTGACCTAATCCTCCAAGTGCATTAATATCTTCAAAGCTTAGACGACGAACATTGGAGTCTCTGAAGAGGCGCTTGAGAACGGCTTCGAATCCGCGACAGATGGACCATTCTTACAAGTTCAAAATCCTTGAATGTCATGGAGTGCCATGAATTGAGGCGGATTTCAGTGAGAAGCATGATGTCAGGCTTTTGCTTAACAATAAAATCAATGAGATAGTCACGTCAATGTAGAGTAACAATGGAGTTGACGTTAATCAAGATGAGACGAAGCATATCCATGGAAATGTGACTGGATGACAAATTTTTCTGAAGCATATTGGCCTCAACGTTGAAAAACGAAATTGAATTTTGATCTTGCTTATTCTGCCTTTCCGATATAGATTGACCTTTTAGCAAAATTTTTCACACTAATGGCAGCTGGTGCTGTTTCCTGTGAAGAAAGGCTAATCCGAAAAGTGGGAAACGCTCTAAAAAGAATACAATCTGCAAGCGACTCACAAAAAATTCCCGGAAGAGTTGGCATAAGGAAACAAAGAGCCGAAATCTAAAGAAGCGCTGAGGGCTCACCCTAACGGGAATACGCAGATAGCTCCACCATCAAACATCATTAAAATAAAGCCCTCCAGCCCAATCGAAGGAGATCGGGATAAAAGAAGGATTAGGGGTTCCAGACAGTGGTGGTCAAAGGAGCGAAGAAAGCCGCAAAGAAACTCCTTCAAAAATTTCCAAAAAATAAAATTCGCACGGACGCCCAACAAGAAGAAAGACCTGAGACGAATCAAGAGAGAAAAAAGCCACGACGAAGACCCCCAGCAGCAGGCACTGTTCGTGAAACCCAAGATGATCGATAATACAAAAAAATGTTGGGGGATATCAGGGACAAAACAAGGCCTGAAGGTGCCAAGACTACTATAAAAGCAGAAGGGCCAACCCTGTTGGGCTGCATGGTGGTTGAATTTGGAGCAGAGGCCGACAATAAAGAAGCATTCTGCGACACAGTAAAGAAAATCCTCAGCAAAAGCGCGACTGTAGTCTCGCTCAAACCGATGGCAACGATCAAAATAAGAGACACTGACTGCGTCACGGACGAGGCCGAGGTAGAAGAGGCCATTAAAAGGGAGCTCCCTAGTGTGGGCAGGATCAAAGTAAGACTGACACCAAAAACAATAGGGGACAACGCATGGCCATCATCGACTTGACCGGAAAGGATGCCGAACGATTCCATAATAAAGGAAAAATAAAAATAGGGTAGGTTGTCTGCAAGATACGGTGACGAGCAGCGCCTCTCCAATGTTTCAAGTAGCTTAGCTATGGCCACGCTGCACAAGAATGCAAAGGACCCGATAGGAGTTCTCTATATTACAAATGCGGTGAAACGTGACATTAAAAAAAGAGTGTACAAAAGAGGCGCAATGTATTCTTTGCAAAGATGCTGATCCAAGACCGGAGCTTGGGCATGTCTTGGAATCATAAAAAGGCCGGGTTTTTCAGAAAGCTCTTGCCAAGGAAAAATCAGAACTTCTATGACACACATACTGCAACTTAATCTACATCGCAGTTCAATCGCCCAAAACCTGCTTGAGTAGTTTGCAAAGAGCATGAGAGCTGACTTTATGTTGCTGAGTGAGCAACGCCATGATAAAAGTTCTGCGTCATGGTATCCTGATGAAACTTCTACTATTGCCATCTGGGTTCGGAGCAGTGATTTCCAGACGAAGAGTTGCGGATGGGGGATGGTTGCGTGTGGGTTCGATGCTTCGGGACCACCTTCTTCAGTATGTACCTAACGCCGAACAAATCGATATCATTTTTCCACGTTGAGCTTAATGCTTTGGAGGACGCTATCTTGAACGTAAACGACAACGTGCTTGTTCGGGGGGGACTTCAACGCTAAATCAATCGAATGTGGCATGCTTCAAATAGATTTGTGGGGGAAAATGAATCGTAGATATAGTGGCCAAGGTGGCGCTCGTCATACTCAACACCGAAAATACGCCGACTGCGAAGCAACCATACCGGACGTGACATTCGCCTCGGGATGATTAGCACGGTGAGAATAATAGAGCACCAATGATCATCAATGCATTCTGTGTGAGATCAATGATGTTGTCTCCCGCCGTCTGTGCTCTTGATTTTCTACAATTGGATGGAACATCAGAAGAATGGACGTTATGAGGTTCGTCAAGGTGCTCACAGCAGGTAATCCGCTGCACGGTGATTCCAATGGGACGGAAGAACTGGCAGTTCAAGATATGGTGAACTCAACTATGAGAATTATGCCCCGTCGAGCAAGATCTAGTGGACAATGCGAACAAGGATCCGTGGGGCCTTGGCTACAAGCTAGTTATGCGGAAGCTTGGTGTCATACGGACGTCTTGTTCACATGTAGTGGAAAAGATGGACGAAATAATGTGGGCACTTTTCCCCACCCATCCTATCCGTGTTGACGCTGTCCACGGTGAAGCAGCAATCGAGTGTCCACTCTTCACACAACCGGAACTGGAAGAGGCCTTCCTTTCATTGAAACCGAGGAAGGCTCCAGGTCCTGATGGTGTTCCAGCTGAGCTGTTGCAACTTGTCTATCACTGTCATCCTGACTTGCTGCTCAGCATAATCATCGCATTCTTACGGGACGGGATTTTCCCGGTACGATGAAAGGTGCCGAGGCTCGTGCTGATCGGCAAAGGAAAGGGAAATCCCGAATCGCCGTCTGCATACCGCCCATTATGTATGCTAGACGCTGCAGGGAAAATGCTAGAGAAACTCATCAAGGGAAGACTCACTGACGCGATTCGTGCTGTTGGGGACCGATCCCTTCGGCAGTACGGCTTTAGAGCAGGACGCTTCACCATTGATGCGATTGCAGAGGTGGTCAGCGTGGTCCAAAAAAACAGAGGCATATAGTTGCACCAAGCACCGGATCGTCCTGTTGGTGACACTTGACGTCAGGTATGTCTTCAATTCCGCTAGATGGGTGGATATTCTGGATACGCTTTAAACCCTTTTCAAGTTCCAGAATATCTAATGCGGCTTTTGAGAGCCTGCTCTACAAAACGACACAGGGTCAACGAAGGACGGAAATTACATCGGGTATTGCTGAGGGATCTATCATTGGTTCGAACCTATGGAACGTGTCTTACGACGAGCTACTAAGACTGGAGATGACAGAAGAGTCGCGCGATGATGTTGTGGGTCTGGTCGCTGGACGTACCGTTGAACAGAAGCAACTTAGGCTAGATATGCTTATGCGCCGATCGAGGGACTGGATGACTGCTCGCGGGCTCAGTCTAGCACTATAAGAAACTGATGTGGTCTTCTTGACCAAATAGAGAATCCCTAGAGGAAGGATAATCAGTATTGGAGACATATCAATCGAACCAAACCAACGGTGAAGTACCTGGGGCTACTGATCGACTCGGAGATGAGTTTCTCTGAACAAATCAGGGCAATGGCTGAGAAGGCTGCTTCGGGAGTATTGGGTCTTGAGTCAACTTATGGGCAACGTAGGGGGACCCAGCCCATCAAGGAGACGCCTCTTGATGAATCCTATAGCGTCAGTACTACTGTACGAAGAAGAAATATGGGGCGAGGCTCTTAGTAAGGAGGTATATCGGAACCGCTTGACACAGGTACCGAGAAAAGGAGCACTGAAGATTGCGTCTTCGTATCCGACAGTCTCTGAATCGGCGGTTAGAGTTATTCCAGGCGTGATTCTTGTCGCCCTCCTTGCTAGAGAGTGCCTGACTATTTACCTGCGTTGAAACAAGCACGTGAGGGGATGGTCGTCCGCGAGGAGAGACAGCGCTCACTCAATGATTGGAAGCAATCTTGGGTGAATTGCATGAAGGAAAGGTCGACTGTGCGCCTCATCTCGGATGTGAGACCGTGGCTAAATCGGAGGCATGGTGAGACTGACTTCTACCTGATGCAGCTTTTGAGCGAGCATGAGTGTTTTCAGTCTTACCTGCACAAGATTGGTAAGTCACGGTCCCCCGATTATCGGTTTAGTCCAGGAGAGGAAGACAATGCCTACCACGCAAAGGGACCTCTACAGGGAGACGGTAGAATTCAACCCGGATAATACTTGTATAGCCGCGGTGATACTAAATCGGTTGACAAATGGAACCAGGTGGCGCATTATGTTCGGGCAGTCCTAAACTATAAAAGGGACTCACAGAAACCGGGGGCGTTGGGGCTGGGGGATCGCTTGTCTGGCGATTCCCCTTCTCCAATCCTCTCTCACTCGAAGTGGGAGCCTCACGGCGTAACAAAACGAAACCTGGTCCGAAGTGATGTGTCAAACGGTCTCAGGCTGGGTTTTTAGGTTGACAGGGGAGGTGTTTAGTGGGTAATGCAGTCACCATCTTTTGAGTATAAAAGTCCTATACTCTGTGCGTGAATGGCATTCACCTCCCAACCATACAAAATGGGACGAGTTTCACTTCATCATCAAATGATAATACAATCAAAATAAAGTATTGGATAGTACATAGCTGTGGGAAGCCATCAGAATTTCTATTTAAAACTCAAAATGTGAAAATTATACATGTCATATATTACACGGAAACCTTGAAAAAGCTTTTGGTCTGTTGAATGTTGAAACTTTTTATAAAATTTGTGATTGCATCTTATTCTGGAAAAAATTTCATGAACCCTTTTAAAAGAAGATTTAGCTAGTATGCTAGGAGATTTGGACTCGTTAATCATGTTCTGCTTGAACCTTTGCATTGAGCATTAGTTTTGCTGACTCCAATATTTGGGCAGATCTTATCCAACTCGATCCAAAGTCTTTCATCCATCTATCAAAGAAGTTGTCTAAGACGAACCTTTACTTTTGTTAAGAGGTTAGTTTAATTCTCAGTTCCGTTATCTTAATTTTAGGTTTGCCGGAGTTACACTGTTATATAATAATGTTACATGTACAAATAATGACATGTACAAATAATTCTGCGAGCTACTGTCGCAATTGTTTTCATAATCATTAAGAACGTCAACAAATGAATTTACTCGAACCCACGAGAACCCAACAAGCATGATCAACATCTGCAAGTGACGTCACTCCATTCATTAATTTGCTCGAATCTACCAGGTACCTCTCGGTAGAACATTCGCCAATGTACGAGAAATGGGTGAATAGGTAGAGACCCTATATAAAGGCGAGCTGAATGAATGGAGGGATCATTCATTCGACCGCGATAAGAACTGCGATAGTGTGTGGGAAGTGATTTTCGTAATAGTGAAGTGATTTAGAAGACAATTGCGATAAGAAATTTATGGACGTAATAGATTTTTTTTAATAGTGAAAATTAAAATTAGTGGAAGTGTTAAACTGATTATTGTGCATATTTGTGATCAAATAAACTCTTTTAGACTTAAATTAAAAGATATTGCGTTTTCACTTTCCCGGAACATTAAAATTATAGGCCGCGAACCAATAACACGCGACAGTGGTGTCAAGAAGTGCGAAAGAAAAATTTTGAAAGTGAATATTTGAACATTTTTATAGTGCACAATAGGAAAATTTAAAGAAACATTAAAAATGCCACGAAGCCTAAACTTAAAAATTAATGAATTGACCATGTCGGAGCTTAAGGAAGAGTTGGAACAGCGAAACTTGGCTACGCAAGGTACAAAGGCCACACTGATTGCACGCTTGCGTGACGCAATTGAATCGGAAGGCGCGTATCTGGATTCGGATGAGCCCTCAGATGCAGAAAAAGGCGCAGAAGGTGGTGAATCAGAAACAAAAAAACCAAAGGAACCAGAAAATGCGCTGATGCAAATGTTAATGCTGATGCAGCAAGAGCAGCGACAACAGTCGTCCAATTTAACTACGAAGCTAGATAAACAATCAGCGAAGTTAAATGAACAATCAACGAAGCTAAATGAACAATCAGCGCAGCTAAATGAACAGACATCCAGTTTAGCTGCGAAGCTAAATGAACAATCAGCGCAGCTAAATGAGCAGACAATCAGTTTAGCTGCGAAGCTAAATGAACAATCAGCAAAAATGGACCAACAAGCGATTGAAATCAAGGCGGATTTGCAAAAACAGTCAACCGAAATAAAAGCGGAACTCATTAGTCTCAACAGCCAAATTAAATGCGTCGAGGAACAGGTGTACCAGGTCGAGGAGAGAATCAACCTTGAGATCAGCCAGGTCGAGGAGAGGTCAACCTCCAGATACAGTTGGGAGCCCTTTTGTTCCGACATAATTTTCTGGTCGCGAACATTATGGATGACTGCATTCTCGGAATGGATTTTCTGCGACCACATGGAATCACGTTGGACTTGGGCAAATAGCCCAGTCATATTAGGGCTTTCACCTCGGAATGAAAGATAATAAGCTGCAAATTGGTATGAACCTTTGTTTTGTCATTCTAAATGTTGTCTCAAAAGTCACAATCGTTATCGTGTTCGCGTCTCAAGATATTCAAGGTCAAAGGTCACAAAAATCGGTTTTTCGCGAATATCTGGCTTCCTATCGGTTAAATGAGATTTGCATTTATTATAAAAGTTGTAGGCTATAAAATTCCCTACAACTTTTGTTTAAACTTTTTTTTCATACGACCAACCGTTTTGAAGGTAGAGCGCGAAGAGTGCACATCGTACAGTCATATACGGCCTAATGCAAGGTCAAGCGTGAGTTATGGTTATCAGTACGTTATAAAGTCAATTATTTACTTGGAAATTATAATTATTAAACAATGCCTATTATTTATGTACTAACTATTAATTATTTATATTTAATTAAAGTAGAACCTAAAGAATGGGGCTGGATGCTTGAAAATGAAATCCTGGAGCCCATACGAACGTTATTACCTCCAGCACCAGCCGAACTACTAAACGTAATATTTTGCAATTGCAAAAATGGTTGTGGTTCCCGCTGTGGATGCAGAAAATCAGGGCTACAATGTTCTTTAGCTTGCGGCCAGTGCAACGGACAAGCTTGCCTCAACGCTTCACTGTATCCAAGTAATCCCGATGAAGAAAATACATATGATCCCGATATTCTGGAAGGTTTGGAGATGAACATGACAGATAATGAGGATGATGACAATGAATCGAACATTTTTGAGCGACAAGAAGAAGAATTCATTGTCATCATCCTCATTATCTGTCATGTTCATCTCCAAACCTTCCAGAATATCGGGATCATATGTATTTTCTTCATCGGGACTACTTGGATACAGTGAAGCGTTGAGGCAAGCTTGTCCGTTGCACTGGCCGCAAGCTAAAGAACATTGTAGCCCTGATTTTCTGCATCCACAGCGGGAACCACAACCATTTTTGCAATTGCAAAATATTACGTTTAGTAGTTCGGCTGGTGCTGGAGGTAATAACGTTCGTATGGGCTCCAGGATTTCATTTTCAAGCATCCAGCCCCATTCTTTAGGTTCTACTTTAATTAAATATAAATAATTAATAGTTAGTACATAAATAATAGGCATTGTTTAATAATTATAATTTCCAAGTAAATAATTGACTTTATAACGTACTGATAACCATAACTCACGCTTGACCTTGCATTAGGCCGTATATGACTGTACGATGTGCACTCTTCGCGCTCTACGTTCAAAACGGTTGGTCGTATGAAAAAAAAGTTTAAACAAAAGTTGTAGGGAATTTTATAGCCTACAACTTTTATAATAAATGCAAATCTCATTTAACCGATAGGAAGCCAGATATTCGCGAAAAACCGATTTTTGTGACCTTTGACCTTGAATATCTTGAGACGCGAACACGATAACGATTGTGACTTTTGAGACAACATTTAGAATGACAAAACAAAGGTTCATACCAATTTGCAGCTTATTATCTTTCATTCCGAGGTTGACCCCTTTTTTTACCTAATATGACTGGGCTAAAACGTGTATTGAAATGGCAGAATGTCGAAGTACTGATGGAGGATCCCAGCGTCCAAATCCCCAAGATGAATGTAGTGGTATGTACTGACACTGATGTACCGAATTCTTCTGAAAGCATTGTATGGGCCAAGCTTGATGGTGATTCTGGAGACCACCGATCTTATCTGATAGAGCCAACGAAGACATCCGCATTGCGCAGTTTGATTGTAGGACGAAGCCTTGTAAGATCTTTAAGGAACGGATATGTGCCGGTTAGAGTCCTTAACACCGCATATTCAACCACGAGCATCAAAGCGGGAGAAGTCGTCGGCAGCTGCCAGCCTGTTTCCACCATCACCTCTTTGGAAGCTACTCACAACCATCATTGGAAAAGGAGGCAAGACACAGACCAAGCCCGGGAATCCACGCCTGCAATATTGAAGCAAGTCAAATTGCCGGTGCAGCTATTCAAACGAGCCTCTGATCTGGTCATCAAGTACAGTGACATCTTCTCAACAAGCCCGGATGACCAAGGCCGAACGAGTCTGGTAACTCACGTCATAGATACACAGGGAGCCAAGCCGATTCGACAAGCACCGAGACGTCTCCCTATAGCCAAACAAGGAGAAGTGAGCGCGCTGATCTCGGACATGGAAAAACAAGGCGTTGTTGAACCTTCTGTCAGTCCATGGGCCGCGCCTGTAGTTCTAGTAAAGAAAAAGGATGGTAGCACTCGCTTTTGTGTCGACTATAGGCAGCTTAACGACGTCACTAAGAAAGATAGTTACCCGCTCCCACGCATCGATGACATCATGGACACTTTAGCCGACGCAAAATGGTTTTCTACACTCGATCTCAAGAGTGGCTACTGGCAGGTAGAAATTGACAAGAAGGACCAAGAGAAGACCGCATTTTCAGTTGGGACCGGATTGTGGCAATTTGTGGTGATGCCGTTTGGGCTTTGCAATGCTCCAGCCACTTTCGAACGCTTGATGGAATACGTGCTACGTGGTCTGACCTGGAAAACCTGCCTGGTGTACCTAGATGACATCATCGTCATCGGGAGAACGTTCGAAGAGCATGTGCGGAACTTAGAAGAGGTTTTCTCCCGACTGCGACTGGCAAATTTGAAACTTAGTCCCGACAAGTGTACCCTTTTCGCAGTTGAAGTAAAATACCTGGGAAAAGTCGTATCAGCAGAAGGGGTCAAAACAGACCCTGAGAAAATTGAAGCCGTGAAAAGCTGGCCAACACCAAACAACAAGCGCCAACTACGAAGCTTCCTGGGTCTGGCAACCTACTATCGAAGATTCGTCAAAGACTTTGCCAAAATAGCTAAGTGTCTCCATCAGCTAACCGAGAAAAATCGTCCGTATGTCTGGAATGAACAATGCCAGACAGCCCATGAGACCCTGAAGGAAAAGCTATGTGAATCACCCGTACTGGCGTATCCGAAACCCGGAAAAATGTTTGTGGTTGACACCGATGCAAGCAACGGCGGTATTGGTGCTGTACTCTCCCAGCAGATCAATGGCGAAGAAAGAGTCCTCTCGTATTACAGTCGAGTTCTTTCAAAAAGTGAGAGGAACTACTGTGTGACCAGGAAGGAGCTATTGGCTATAATAGAGGCCACCAAGCAGTTCCACAAGTACCTATATGGCCAGAAATTTGTTCTTCGAACGGACCATGCATCGCTGAGATGACTACTTAACTTCAAAAACCCCGAGGGACAAGTTGCGAGATGGATCGAAAGATTGCAGTCATACGACTACGAAATTGTTAATCGAAAGGGCGGAGTTCATGGAAATGCTGACGCCCTATCTCGTCGTCCATGTCCAGCTAACTGCAAGCATTGCCGACGGATTGAGGAAAAGGAACCGCCCGTTGATCTGCGACTGATAACAGCCAAATTCGATGAAGGTTGGTCATCGGAGGAGATTCGAAATGCCCAGCTAGCCGATGAAGACATCGGACCATTGCTCGTATGGAAGGAGACGACTGGGCGACCTGAGTGGAAAGACGTTTCAACGCATGGCGCAACCCTGAAAAGCTATTGGGCACAATGGAACTCCCTTCAGGTAGAGGGTGGCACACTCAAGCGGAAATGGGAAACGGTGGATGGCAGCTCCTATAGGATGCAAACTATACTTCCCAAAAGCCGAATCCACGATGTGGTTAAGGAAATGCATGAAGGATCCTCGGGAGGCTACCTTGGTGTTAACAAGACCTTAGCGAAATTGCGGGAAAGGTTCTACTGGCTCCACGCTCGAGAAGACGTAGAGGACTGGTGTCGCAGATGCACAATTTGCGCTTCCGTCAAAGGCCCAAAGCGACGACTGAGAGGACAAATGCAAACCTATAACGTGGGGGTACCGTTTGAAAGTATTGCTGTTGACATCGCAGGACCCTTTCCTGAATCTGAATGGGGAAATCGATACATGCTGGTTGTAGCCGATTATTTCAGCAAGTGGCCCGAGGTCTACCCCATTCCCAACCAGGAAGCAACTACTGTAGCTGAACAGCTAGTGTTAAATTGGGTCAGTAGATACGGCGTACCTGGCGAACTACATTCGGATCAAGGCCGAAACTTTGAGTCACTAGTTTTTGGCGAAATGTGCGAGCTGCTCGGAATACGGAAAACGAGGACAACACCGCTGCATCCCCAATCCGATGGAATGGTCGAACGTTTCCACGGCACGCACAATAAACACCTGGCCAAAATGGTTGACGAGAACCAAAGGGACTGGGACCGACACATCCCACTATTTTTAATGGCGTATAGAGCCGCTGAACATGCATCGACGGGCCAAGCCCCAGCCAAAGTCATTTTTGGAAAGACTATTCGTTTGCCAGCCGATATAAAGTTCGGAACACCCCCTGAGAAACCCCTAACGGTCTCGGAGTACGCAAGTGATCTAAGACAACGGTTGAACCAGATACATCGGACAGTGCGAAAACACCTCGGATCGGCTACTGACCGCATGAAGACCAGGTATGATCTAAAGGCTAATTCTAATGGCTTCCAGCAAGATGACTTGGTGTGGCTTTATAACCCGCAACGGCAAAAGGGTAGGTCTCCAAAGTTGCAACATAATTGGGAGGGACCATACCGAGTTACAAAGCGAATCAACGACGTCGCATACCGAATACAGGAACATCGTAAGCCGATAGCTAAAATGAAAATCGTGCATCTGGACCGTCTTGCCCCATATTACACCCAGGGAGAATTCACTACAAATAGCGATACATCTTTTCGGGGCGAAAAGAACTGAGGTGGGAGCAGTGTTACATGTACAAATAATTACATGTACAAATAATTCTGCGAGCTACTGTCGCAATTGTTTTCATAATCATTAAGAACGTCAACAAATGAATTTACTCGAACCCACGAGAACCCAACAAGCATGATCAACATCTGCAAGTGACGTCACTCCATTCATTAATTTGCTCGAATCTACCAGGTACCTCTCGGTAGAACATTCGCCAATGTACGAGGAATGGGTGAATAGGTAGAGACCCTCTATAAAGGCGAGCTGAATGAATGGGGGGATCATTCATTCGACCGCGATAAGAACTGCGATAGTGTGTGGGAAGTGATTTTCGTAATAGTGAAGTGATTTAGAAGACAATTGCGATAAGAAATTTATGGACGTGTTTGATTTTTTTTAATAGTAAAATTAAAATTAGTGCAAGTGTTAAACTGATTATTGTGCATATTTGTGATCAAATAAACTCTTTTAAACTTAAATTAAAAGATATTGCGTTTTCACTTTCCCGGAACATTAAAATTATAGGCCGCGAACCAATAACACGCGACAATAATAAGATACTAGTATTGTAACTCAAAGAACACATGCAAAAAAACAGCGTAGAGCCAATTGCTTCTGGGAAAAATCTTGTCTAGACTCATAGATCATGGCCCCAATACCTTAAACCATTTAAAGGGTCTATTCTTTGGGTAGATATCCTTGCACTACGATTACACGCGAGATCTAGCAGGCTTTCTTAGCTCTTATATCATGTGCCACGCGGAACTTTTAAAAAATTAATATTGCGCACTATATCATATTAAAGTGCATTAAATGTGAAACCTTTCCCTAACTAGACGCTCTAGGCTAATTATTAATGACGAACGATGGTATTTCTCAAATCTTTGTTCCATTTTTCGTCTTCCTTGTAGTAGCAACGAGATTAAAATAAAACGCTACCCGTAGTTTCAACTCATGCATCCGATAAAAGATTATTCCTGAAATAGATATAAAAGGAAAGACTAATTAAGTGACAGAGCTCAGTGAGTAACAATTGTACGGCCTGCTGAAACTTGAATAGATTAAACACACCAGCCATATGTGGAGCAAGCGATACAATCCTGCTAATTACCATTCCGACGAAATGCATGCATGTGGACATACCAAGCGTTAAAAATGTGCAGTGCATGTAAATTCTCATCTGAAAATGCATCTCAACATTTGCATCTTTTGCAGTCAGCCAGCTAGTAATGACCCCCTGCAACGCCAAACTCTGCCTTGAATAGTCTGAATGTGAAAGAAATTCCACTTCATGTGAACTATAGGCAATCTCTTCATATATGTTCTAGTTGCCCTAGACTAAATAATGTGGTCGCACTAACTCCTTGAGTAATGTTCCTCATTCTCAATCTCTCATCGTGCATGTTTCAAGTTGAAAATAAATGCAAAGAATTTTCCCCAAGACGAAAATCATGAAAGCAACAGCATGCATCCATTTTGTGCGTTATCCGCTGTCTAGGAGCGAATTTTTTTCGATTTGTTCATTTTTTTTTTATCCGTTTAGCAAGAGCTTAAAATAGATTTGCAGATGACTTATCTAAATTTAAATGAGATTCATCGTCTTTTCCCCCATTTTTTCGGAAAAATTCCACAAATTTATAACTTTCAGCTGTGACGTACATTGTGGCATTTCGGCACATAAAACTGAGTGATATGAGGTCAACATTTTTTTCAGAAATATTTCGCAAAATTCAGAACGGAAGAAAATTTGCGTCTTGCTTTATTGATGCCAACAAAAAGACCTCATAGTTGATTTCGAAATTGTCCAGAGGTGATTACCCTGACTTGTGTGGGGTTTTCCGGTCGAGATGCCTTAGAGTAAACGTTATTTTCAGCAAATTTCATGTTTATTTTATATTGTAACAATCAAAATCAGCTCATTGTAAAATTAAAAATGTGCAGATGCTTAACAAACCTACAATGGGTGTTAGCCAAGCAATACCTCCATGTTCCACTTTTCATCTTATGCTCATTTTTTAGCAACAGATACAGTGATTTTATAAAAATCTTTAAATTGCATTCCATCTTTGGTCAAGCATAGCAATTGCATTTGGATCTAACAGGTTTGATTGCTAAGTCTGGTATCAATTAATTCGGATCTTAAAATACACATCCGGAAGGTAAACTTCCCATTTCACTCAAATAGAAGTACAATAAACCACGCTGCCTCGGGTACCACAAATTTGCTTAAATTGCTTGTTTAGTATTCGTTTTAAATAAGTTTTTATATGGGTTTGAAAAGTTTTAATGATTTCAAGGTCATCAGCTCATTTGAGCGAATTTCATCGGTACTTTCATTCTGTCTATATTTGGCCATTCGGTGGCTGCAATTTTCACTTTGACATATTTTTTGTAAGTTGACATAATTGTTAAGAACTAAAGTTTTGATTGGAGACATTTGATGATGTCGGTACAATCGAAAAAACCGATAGTACATCTTTCAAAAAAGCAATTGACGGAAAGTTTGTGCATAAAATTATGACAGTCGGAGTGAAATGGATTTTTGTTGGGGCTAAATAATTTTTTTTTTTCGATGTATCGAGATATCAACTAACAGAGAATCTTCTATCCAGTCTTCAAAAATTTCAAACTTCCTTCTGAGAAACGAAATAAAAACATCCAAGCTAGCAGCACCAGCTGGAAAGGCAAATTTCTTGTAGGCAACCGTAGATTCAAAAAGAAATAATCATTTGATTGACCGCCACTTTGAAAGTCAAACATTGCTTAAGAAAAATTTTCTATTGGATAAATGCTGTCAGTGTGAGCCATCCATACGTTTCCATGAAAATATATTCAACACTTTAGTTGCTATTAAAAAACGAATTTCGCTTACTTTCTTACCTCTGGGGCCACCATTTTGAATTTAAGTGGTTTATGTTGAATTATTTAAAACAATACCTGTCCCAGAGTCTACTCATTAACAATTGTACCAATTCTCGTGCAAATTGAAGTTTTACTCTCGACAAAACAAAAAATATTCGAGTACATTTGACGACAGAGAGTCGTCAGCATTTCTTTTCCTAAGGAGTGGATGACAAGTCTAAATCGTCATTTGAATTGAGGCAATATCAAACATGCACAATTCTGTTCATTTCATCTTAGTTTGTATTAGATAAAACAGAAGATGCAATTACAGTCTTTCAGTGAACATTATTTGCGATACACTGCCGCGCATGTCAAAAAAAGGTATTTTATGATAGTGAGAATGAATGTTTTAATAAAAGTGACTTTGAGAAATCTAAAGCAGACCTTTTCTTCTTCCTCTTCTTAGCGCTACAGCCCGTCTCGAGCCTTCGCTTCCTGCAACAAGCGCCTCCAACTGTCTCCGACCATTGACCGTGTCCTCTAATTTCGCAATCCAAGCAGTGATGAACTGTCTAGGCCTTCACGATACGATACCGATATTGAGGCTATTATCAGTGTCGTATAGAGTTGGATTTTTTAATATCGTATCGATATCGGCCATATGTTTTTTTTGTAGATTTATTTCATCGGTATCAATTGAGTCGATATTACAAAAGCTAAAGAATCTATGTATGAAATGGCAAAAACAAAACTGTCAAATCCCTTTTTAAGTTTTTGTTTAGTAGTTTTTATAAAACCTACTAGTTTCGCGACCTGTCTATCCGTGCGTCACAGCAAGTTTTCTAAGAAACTACATAAGCCTGTAATGAATTATGCGACGCCGTTGGCGACCACTACCAACATACCTTGCTGCTAGGTGGCTTGTCATTTCATGTTGGTTGTGACGGGCGCACATCCCACGTCAATTTTGTGGTGGGATGTCAAGGTGAATTAACAGCCACATGGCAGTGGAGTGTGTAAGTGGTGGCCGTCACTCAAGAGCGGTCGACGAATTTCAGTAATTTCGCGTGTGCGCAATTAGTTTTGTGTGTGAAAGTGCCGAAAAGTAAGCAGGTCAAAAGTGATGGACGCATGGCATTCATACAAGTCAGGAAAGCGCAAGAATTGAGTTGCTTATTCTCATATTTCTGGTTGCGAAATTGTTTGTCAGACGTAAGTTCACGTTTTTATGTTAATGCCTGTGGGAGAGTGATAAGAAGAACGCAGGGCCTGCGGTCCCAATCCTTCTGATCCGGTTGGACGTAGGCCCGAATGGCGGCTATGAGGGTGCGGTTCAACCGCTCGGACGCATTGGCTTGCGGGGAATAAACGGCAGTCCACCGATGCGTAATGCCATACTTTCCCATTAGTTCCCGAAATCTAGACGAGGTGAACTGAACTCCGTTGTCGGAAACCAGCTTCTCCGGTACTCCAAATATATGGAAAACGCGATTTTCCAGAAAACTGACTATGGGGCTGGTGTGCAGGTTTCGAAGTGGTTCCACAATCGGAAATTTGGACAAGTGGTCCAGGACCACGACAGCTCCCGTGTATCCCGAAGTCGAGCGAGGGTACGGACCGATGAGATCTATATACAGGCGCTGAAACACCCGCTCCGGTAGTTCGAATTTTCCCATCAGGGGCCGAAGAACAGAATTGGGCGCTTTAGTGCATTTGCACAGCTCACAGGCGGCTACGTACTTTTTCACTTGCTGCGCCATCTTAGGCCAAAAGAAGTAAGTCTTCAGTCGCCGACGCGTACGACTATAACCGCCGTGTGCACTCAATGGGTGGTCATGAGCCCGCTTAATCAATTCGAAGGTCAGTTCTTCGGGCACTCATAACTTCCACTGTTCCTCTTCTTGAATGGGGTCTTCGGAGGCGTGTCTCGTCCGCTTGTATATAAATCCCTCCGTCACCCGTAGTTCTGGCAGCTGTGGCAACTGGTTCTGGATCGTATTCATCAGCTGGATATAACAGGCTGACTTCAAGGCGGGATGGTCCAAATCGATCCATAGGGGGCTGTCGTCCTCCTGGGCCAACTCGGCTCCTTCAGGGGGCGAACATCCTTGATAATGTGTCCGGTACCACGTGCTGACTTCCCTTGCGGTGTCTTATCGTGAAGTCAAACACCTGTAATTTCAAGGCCCATCTGGCCAAGCGGCCGTGGAGATCAGTTTGGCTCATCAGCCATTTCAGTGACGCATGATCAGTGACGATTTCAAAGGGATGTCCCTCTACATATGCTCGAAAACGTTTCACTGCCAGCACAGCCGCCAGGCATTCCTGCTCCGAGACCGTGTAGTTCCGCTGGGCCTGGTTCAGCTTGTGGGACATAAAGGCTATAGGCCTCTCCTCGTCGTCTTGTGCAACCTGGACTAAGACAGCAGTCTTGTGCAACCTGGACTAAGACTGCTCCCAGCCCATGTTGACTCGCGTCACAATGGATTGAGAACGGTTTGTCAAAGTCCGGGCTGTGCAGTACGGGGGCTGTTGTCAGACTCCTCTTTAGCTCTTCAAAGGCTCGCAAGCTGGGCCCTTCCCAGACGAACTTACGTCCCTTACGCAGCATGTCGGTCAAAGGAGTGGTAATGGTGGCATAGTCACGCACGAAACGCTGGTACCATCCGCATAAGCCTAAGAATCGGCGTAACTGCTTGGTAGTCTTCGGTAATGGAAAAGCGTCAATCGCTTGCGTCTTGTCCGGATCGGTTTTGATATTGCCATGCCCAATGATGTGACCCAAATGCTTCACCTCCGTCATCACGAACTGACTCTTCTGTATTTTAATGCATATGGCTGTTCATAAAGTTTTGTGCTTAACCTATTTTTTTTGCTTTTAAAGACCCGATAGATAGATTTGAGACACGACTAGTTTACCACCGACAAATTTGTATGATTATGATGTCATAATTGTTGAATTAAGTGTTATATATAGATTTATTAAATTTGTATATTCTGTAAATTAGTTAAGTTAATTGATTTACTGGACAAATGCCTTTTATATTAGTTTATTTCTCATTCTAAGATCACATTATCATTGATATTAATTTTGTTGGACCTTAAAAATTCAATTTGAGATCTTGTACTTATTGTACATATTGTGATTGGTCAAAAACTAGGCATAAAGACATATATATGTTTTGATGAGTGTAGTTTGCAAATGAAAAGATATTATGTTAGAAAATTCCCGAATTAGGAAATTTTATAGGCCTCGCTTACATTTTGAAATCAATTGTAAATTTGCTTTATGTACCTTTTTTACGTTCTTACAACGTATGTGATTGCTAAAAATATCTGCAAATTATAATAACATGAATTGCTAAACAGTAACAACGACTTTCCTTTCCAGTGGTTCCTTTCTTTCAGCGGAAAGTAGAGTGCATGGTAAGTATGCCGTCGCGAGGGTAGGTTTTGAGAAAATCCGCTGAGGTCGGTTTCGCGTCGCGCACGGTACGCGGTACCCTTGTTGGTTTTGCCTTTTTATTAGCGTAGCTTTCGTCGGGTTTGAGTTAGCGTAGTATATTTTTCGTTACCGCGTCGGGAATTCGGGAACGCGAAGTAAAGATTAGATTTTTGTTCTTTGACTGGTTGAATGAAGAAATACGGAGTAACGTAAAGTAGGTTTCTTCTCCGTATGATTGTGTTTTGTTACGCGTTTGGAAACGGGCATTTATTGGTGCCTGAAAATTGTAAATGAGCGTAATCCATTTGGAGACCCGCGACCGAAACCCTCTCCGATCTAGCTGGCCGACAAGCAGCCACCGCGAAAATGGATTACGGTGCACGGATTGGTTGACCGATTGGTACCATCCGTTGGCATTACTCAGACTTAACGTCTAGAACCGATGAGAGGTCGGTTCCTCGTTCGGACTTAGACAGAAAATCATTACAAGACACAATCCTGTAGTTTTGTGAACAGTTCAGAAGTGATAACCTTTCCAAAGTTCAGGTATAAAAAACATTTTCTAAGGTTTTTAAGGGGAGTTCTCCCATCCACAGGGATGACCCTTTTCATTTTTTTTGTAAAACCCCTCCGATATAGGTATCAAAATAAAGGGCTTTATGAGAGCTTTTTGAAACGTGATTTCTTTAATATCACTTGTAGTTGCTGTTGTAATTGCGAAATTTTTAATCGGCTATAACATTGTTGTTTACTGCTCGATCTCCATGAAACAATAAGAGTTTATGAGTCTATTGAAAAGACAACAAGGGGTGTAGTTTTAATAGGTTTAACAGGAATTTTGTATCAATTGGAACTAATACTGATACTTCGGCTGATAATGCTACATTCGGTGATGTTGTTACTGTGATACATTTTTGGCATGTTCTTAGAAGAATGAGAATGAGTGGAAAAGAAGATGAGAAATTAATAGCAAGTGTGTGAAAAGTTTTGTTATGGAGAGGAGGATGGATCTTCTTCTTGATTTTTCATATGTTTGAAGCTATAATTAAGGAGTCGGAGGGTATTGTTGATGTACTTTTCTGGAAATTTTTGGCTTTTGTGGGTAATAAGGCAATCATTAAGACTCCGTCGGGCGCAATATGTTTTGAAACGGCATCGGGCGCATTGAGCCTGTGACGCACTGCTAAACTTTTGTAAATATAGAAACTTTTTCATAAGCAACACATTAGGTTAACTACTATCATTTTACACCCCCAAGTTCTACAAGTTCTCAAGAAACAATAAAACTGTTTTATATATTTTTAAAACGAAATAAATCTTTATTGCATGCATGAAAGGGTCTACAAAATGTTCTTATCTTATTGTTGAAACGAATGAAAATTAAACTAAATAAAAACAAGAATACATATCCCTTTAACCCTTAAATGCGTGAATTTTGTTATTGATTTGGAATAATTATTTTTAATTATATTAAGGTCTATAAAGCACAGGAAAAATAGTTAAAAAAATATAGCATTGACTTGTAGCCACTGAAGATGAAAAAACCATATGTTGCATATCTGCAACAGCACGCATTTATTACATTCCTGCAACAGTGTACACTTATAGCTACGTACAGGGAATAAGATGTATGCTAAACACTCAATAAAGTAGATATTTGAAATTCTTTATTTATTCTTGGTGAAATTCACAAAAACAATTCTTATCTCTATTATAGCATAAGCTCACTCTACATTTTTCACAATATGTGAATGTGTAGCCCTTACAGTTTGGGTATTTACACTTGGCCCGATCACCCCCTTTTGGCCAGTGGTCTGTCTTGTCTTGGCGGACATCTTTAGTGGGCATAGTTTGTGCTGGCCCACGCTTCTTCTTCAGCTGCAAATCAGCTTCTAAAGTTGAAGTGCTTGGGCGGCACCTTATTGCACCAATGCTCTGTAGGCCGAGGTTACATAAGGTATTTGCCAGCTCAAGTCTATATTTGCACAGATTAAAAGGCTTCGTATTAGGTCTGGTTTGTTTCAGGGTTTTTTTGTACAATAACCATGAATTTATTATGGTCACATCCAAAAGGTGGAAAAACAAGCGATTTGTCCACTTTCTGCTTTTTCGAGTAATATGGTACCTTCCAATAAAGCTGTCAAACAGATCAACTTCCCCCATGTGGGTGTTGTAGTCTTTTATTATATTGGGACAATTTATTGGTACCCGCTGTTTCGTTGCTTTATCATACCTCGAAGTAGTGGTTACAGGCAAGGCTCCGGTATAGCTTGACAATAAAGTAACTGGCTTATTACCCTTCCAGACTACTGCACTGAAATCGATACCATCGACATTGGCTACCTGTTCCTCATGGTATCACCTTGGTACTTTTCTTTTCATCACACTTTTCTTATCCGGCAGTTTATTATTTGGGATACGATTTGACTGGATTGTTCCCAAACAATATATTCCTTCCTTTGCACGATAAGTGACCAAGGGCACCGATGTATAGTAATTGTCAAAGTATATAATATGGTTTGCACATCTTGGAAAAATCCGCGCTAGCCGCACAACTGTGTTACCAGTTGGTCCCAAGTCTGGTTCGCCATTTATGCGAGGATGATTGCCAGCGCCAGTATAGATCTCAAATTTGTGTGCAAATCCATATATGCTACATATCGAGAAAAGCTTGAAACCCCATTTGTGCGGTTTATTGGGAAGGTATTGCTTCATGTAGGGGCACATTTTAGTAGCACACATTTGTTCATCTATAGACAAGCGTTGTTCCAAAGGTACAGCAGCATACTTGCTATTTAGATCGTCAATTATTGGCCGAATTTTGTGCAACCTATCATGGTTAGGATGGTCAACAGGTAAGTATTGCCATTGAAGTGTATAATAGAACAAATATTTTCGAAATTCTTTTGTGTCATGGTTGATTTTACAGGCTCATAGCCATATTGATCTGACCAGTACATCCGGAAGTTTGGAAATTTAGCAATAGAAGAATAAATAAGAATCCCAAGGAACTTATTGAGATCATTTTCAGTGATAGTAAAGGGATTTGAAATATTTTTCTGTGCAGAATATAAATTACTCTGTGACTTGATCTTTTCCCTAAGCTCTTGAGTGAAAAAGAAAGAAAAAAATTGGTACGGCGTTTCGAATTCCAATATGCTGTCAGGATATTGAATATTTTGTGGAAAATTTGTAATGTTTTGATTGGTGCTGAGATTTATGCGTCTCCAGGCTACGCTGCCAAATCGTTGACGTGCTGCCTCATTCTGCTGAACGGAAGGCTGTGGTGCCTTAGTTACATTTCCTAAAGTTGGGGCATTATCATTATAAAAATTACATAAAGATCATCAACAGTACTTTCCATAGGGATGTCCATATCTTCAGCATCTGCTTCCGCCAATAGCTGACGACTTCTCCTTCTGAGGATTCCATGTCATACTCAGACTGATCTAGGTTCTGGATGTATTCCTCGATTTCTTGGACGTTCAGCCCTCTTGGCATCCTAGAGAAAAACAACCAGAATTTGGATGGAATGCAGCAAGTAAGTCAGCCAGAAATCAAATTGCTTTGAGTGCAAATGCGCAATGTTGCACTTATGCACCAAGCTGATTTTGACGAAAAATGTATATCAACTCTCTAAATTTCCGCAAAAATATTTATTTCTTGCTCTTTTGGTGTTATAAGATGTCTAAACACAAAAAATAAGCAACACTTGCCCAACAAAGTTACGAAAAAAACTGAATTACACTTTGCATTAATCACTTGTTCACATTCACACTCGCCCGCAATCTAACAAAGTCTGATTCCCAAGTGCAGAAATTTAAAATCAAGACGCCACGTCAACTGTCAAAACAACCATAAAATTTGGTTTAAATTATGGTATATTAAATTCGAATGTGCGTAACGGTTTCGGTTAAATCAGTTGAATTTCGGTATGTTGCAGATTTGCAACAACGCGAATTTAAGGGTTCAATACTTCTCTTTTCATTAATCAGATGCGTCAGAAGGAATATATCCTTCCTCTTTTTTATAACAAGGAGGACACATGAAAACAGCATGAGAGAGGCAAGTAGTAGTGTGGCACTTTTTGCATTCATATTGACTCAATCTTCTTTTACGTGTCTCTTAAACACACGTTTCACATCTGCGTCGTTTTGCATGTACGTGATTGTCATCATAATTTTCCCGTTCATTGGTGTTTGTAAATTTTTTCAATTTTTGTTGAAAATTTACTGGGCTTCCAAATTACTTTGTACTTCGTTGAGCTAGTAGACGAAGAACAAGCTCATTAGCTAGCTGTTTTATGAAAAATCTTCTTTTCAGATCCGCATGTCCATTGCCAACATAAATGATTTGCGAGTTCATTGAACCAATGTTCAACATTGTAAAAAAGATTACCATGTGCCATCGTCTCATATTACGAGACACATCATATGCTCCATACATTTTGTCTACAATCTACACTCCTAACTTAGTCAAATTGTAAAAACTGATTATTTCCGGTTTCCATTTTACGCCGGTGGAAATATCAATCGCTTGGTCTTCATATAGTGATGATAAAAGGAGGACATTTTTGTTTTTTCTTGGAACGTATGATACGAAAGTATTCCCATCACTACTAAAACCAAAAAAAAAACTGGAATGTTGTGTCCTGCCTTTGGCAGCAGTAAAATCACTTGGTAGATCTTTTCTATTTTTTCTGATCGTGCCAACGTAAGGTAGTTCTTTTTCTTTCAGCTCATTTAGAAGACTCACTTGTGTGAACCACTTGTCGGTAGTTATGTTTCTTCCCGAACCAAACAATGGCTCCGCCAGCCTTTTAACCACATCTGGTGTCTTGGTGCTTACAGAAAATGGTCCTTTATTTTGCTTTCCAGCATATATTTCCAAATTGAAGGAACCGAATATTTTAGAATCTACAAGGGAGAACATTTTTATCCCATATTTACTGGATTTGGACTTGATATATTGCCTGAAAGAACAATTGCCACGGAAAGCAGGAAATATTTCGTCGGTTGTAACGTTGTCTCCAATATAGTATCTTGCTTGACAATTTTCTACAAATTTTGTGAATACATCTCGTATTGCAGCAAGCCAATGTAGGTCATTCCTAGCATTAGAAATTTAAATCTTTTGATGCTCATTACCAGGCCAAACTTAGCAATGCCGCCGCCATCCGTTGCCCATAGTTCCTCAAGAGAAAGAGTCTGTTCGCTTTGTGAACTCCAGCTAAGTAAACTAATCCTATGAAAGCTCGTATTTCGACCAAGTCTGTATGTTTTCCACCCTGTTCTCGGGACAATGATTCTTTGATGGTATTTATATACTGGTTAGTAAACTTTATGATATCATTTCAAATGTCCTCTGTAAATAAGACATTCCAAGATTCGACAGGAGCTTTTGATAATTGGCTGCACCAATAACTCCGGCTAAATGTGATAAGATGTTACGAATATTATTTCGCCGAGGAGTCTTATACCACTTAGTTTTTTTGTCTTTCCCACCATAAAAATCGCTATTCTCTGTAATTTCGCATCTTCATCATTAACGCTACATTCTTGTTCCGTTTCTGATTCTTCTTGATGCTCCTCTCAATTGTCTTCAGGATCAATATCGCTTTTGTCTAAAAAATGTTCGTCCCTGAATTCGTCATCTTTTTCGTCGGATGCTTCTAATAAACGGTGTATTTCTGCAATGTCTTCAAGTTTGCTCATAGAATACACTTTTTTTACAGATCGATGTCTGGAACAAACCGACATTTACAATGGTTATGAAAATAAGTTCACAATAAATAAAAAAAAAATTGAAATATTCTACTACCCATTGCACGATCAGGCGCAATGTGCTTAACAAGCCAGGGCCCAAGAGCAGGTTCACTAATTACAAAATACTGAATAATGTTGTGTAATATGAAATTACTAGCAAAAAAGCTTGACACAGTATTAAGAAAGCTTACTTGTCAAACCTTTCCGCTTGTCAACCAGCACTGATAATTGATAATCACCAACTGAGGTTGTCACTGTCAGTGGCACTGGTGGAGAGGCAGCTTCTGAGTGGAAGAACCAAAGGCGACTTATGGACTAGGCTGGGCAAACCAATGAACTCGCGCTGTGCCTAGCAAATCAGTTACGCCCGACGGAGTGTTAAAGTATTAATACTAATGAACTTTTAGTTTGGTTAATGCACTTCTCCGTATTTATCATTTTTGGAAAGACCAATAGATTCTTTTCAAAGTCAGCAAAATCTGTTAAAGTTGTGTTTTTGAACAAACTTGTGTTTTATGTATGTATATCTCGTAAAAGTATCGGTGACAGGCATATATCAGTATCAGCTCGCGCCTGGTACTGCAATTTCTTCTAACAACCCATCTTTAATGTAGATAAGGGAAAGGCAGAGAAAAGTGTAATCCGTCAATGCAATCAATTCATTTTTTATCCATCATTTTTTACATTGGCCGAAAATAGTACTAAATTTATTTTAAATTGATTTGATGTCCATGTTCTAGCTTTATTCACGCCGCGTCCCATCATAGCCTAATTCATACCTACTTATTCTATTGTCTTAAACTGTGCACTATTCCAATTTTTAAAATATTCCCGTTGGCACCGCCAGTCGGAAAGGTAGAATTCTTTGTTGCATTCATTAGCATTCGTATGCTGGACCTTCCCAAAGAAGATTCATCGATAATGTTTCACGTTTCTAAAGTTCAATTCAGGACATTTCTATTTTTTTTAAGAATCAAATCTGAAAACACTATTGAGTATTAGAAAAAGCGTTTCGTATAATGTGCTGTCATGGCTCTTTTGAGGGTTGTGTGAAATTTTTTTACAATACCCTATTAAAATCGGTACTGTCCGCCTGTCCGCCAGTGCGTCATGGCAGTTTTTCTCCAAAACTATGGCAGCTACAGACTTCAAACTTGGTAGGCATATCAGGAGTTACGATTTCGCAAAAGTTCAGGTATTAAATAAATTTAGCAGCGTTCTTAAGAGAGAGTCCCCCCATATCAGAAGAGGACCATCAACATTTTTTTACCGAAGGTAGGAACGTGGGGTATCATATAAAAGGTCTTGATAAGAGCTTTCCGAAACAGGTCTTAAAACAGTGTTACCAGCATTGTGGGGTGCAGGGAGAGGGGAACGTACGAAAAATGGATGTCCCCCTCTCGTGTTTGGACACCTTTGATCTGAAAAATCTGACAAAAATGGAGGTATACTTTTATGAGTACAACAACAAAATATACTTAAAAAGTCAAAATTCACTCAACTTTGTGAATAATAGTATTATATATAAATTTTCTCATTTAAATTGCAAGGATAATCTTAAATTCAATGAAACTTAGTATTAAAGTAGTTCTATAAAATATCCTCATATTTTGTAAGTTTCGTAAAAATCAATACATATTTACGGAAGTTTCAGTCATTTGAATTTTCTCCGAGTACAACAATAATTACACTGGATTTTTCGACCACATGAGCTTTTCATCGACCCACCCACAACAGTTTTGATTGAATCTGCTCGAAATTTTCAAAACATATGAATAACATCAATATCTTTAAGATAAAATAGTCTAAGTAGTAGTATTGCAATAAAATGGCGGTCTCTTAAACGAAAGCAATGTTAGTTTTTCCGTTAAACCAAATATTTGATGTGAATGTCATTGAAGTATTTCTTGAGTTTGTTCATAATTGGTGACTGCATATCATATTTTGAGTACAAAACCCTTCTAACACAAACCTAGGTCTGTCTACCCAACTTGATTTGAACTAAATACCTAAAGGCGAAGGCTTCATTACAAAGGCTAGAAAAGCCATGAACATATTTTACGTGAAAATTTCTCAGTGCCATGAATTCTTGTGTATTGCGCACAAAATATTTGTATCGCTTTATAACACACTACCACACCCGCACACACATACCAGCACCCATATATGTATTCAATTGAAAGAATTGATGTCCGCATAGGCTATTTACATCCGTATCTTGTCACCTTTTTTGTGGATAGGGAATATAATTGATTGGCTCCACTCGTTCGGTATATAGTCTTGTTGCGAAATGTGCTGGATGACTTTCTGTAAAGCTTTCTGAACACTACTGCTACCATATTTGATGAGCTCCACTGAAATCTCATCGATGTCCGGTGCTTTATTATTTTTTTGGGCTTTGATGGTGAAACAAATTTCCTTCACAGTTGGTGAGGCCATTGGAAGCTCTCCGGAAACATCTTTAAGCTCCGATGTTCTGTAGCTGTGCGAAAGATTAATGAGGCTCTCGAAATGTGATGCCCATCCTTCCTTGATCCTGTTTTCATCAGCGATGATATTGCTGATGCCATCACGACAGAGCGTGGGTTTAGGCTGATAACCTCGTTTCAAGCTTTTCCCTACTTTTTATGCTCGTCTCCTGTTTTTGCGTGCTAAACTTACATCTGTACTTCTCAATTGGTCGTTATAGTATTGTTCTTATTTGTAACTATCTTATCCGCTAGTCTCCTGCTTGTTATCAGCAATGCGTCTGATGAGATGGGAGCTAGCTAGTTGTCGAGGGTCTCCATGAAATTTTTGGCCATAGATATCGTTTGGAGCCTTTCGATGTCGAATTTCGGTAGAGAGCTGGTCTTCACCGAATATGCTTTTGACATATGACACAGATCGGTTACTTTGATCAAGTAATGATCCAAGTTACAATTGGCTCCTTGGTATGTACGGACGACAAGTCTACTCGGAGCCCAGCGTTGTTGGATCAGAACATGGTCGATTTGGTTTTGTGTGTTGCCATCCGGTGATACCCAGGACACTCCATGTTTGCGTCGATAAGGGAAGCAAGTCGAACATATGATTCGATTTCTGCTACATGCAAAGTAAATCAGGCGCTGACTGTTGTCCTTTGTTTCACCGTGGAGGCTATATCCTCCAGCCGTTCCCCGATGAGACAGCTCATTGCCAGCCTTAGCGTTGAAATTACCCAGAACTATTTTTGTGTCGTTACTAGGCAATGAGTCGACTAGTCTTTCGAGGTGATTGTAGATCGTTGCCTGCATCATTTTTTTTTTTTTTTTTTGGTCAAGGCGTGTGCATTTATCAGCCAAATTTCTGAAGAATTACGCTTATATACGGATCGCAAACAACTTTTCATTGATTGCTTTAGAATCAATAACATGCAATTTAAACTCCCTATCCACAATAAAGGCCACTCCGAATTCCCGTTTTCAGTAAGCTTCCCACTTTTGAATATTGCGTGCAATTCCCTGTCATGTTTGGGAGTAAGCCCATTGCCTAAATTCCATTCCGGTGACATGACTATTACTTCGATTCCGTTATCAGGCGCCAAAGACACACCTTGACCCTCTTATATGTCCACAAAGGTGGTGTAAGTAGGATTTAGTAGCAGAGCTGTAGAATTATTTACGTTTCTTGGCATTTCTCGGCATTTAGTGTCTCATTATTGGGGAACCAGGAGGATAGCCAGCCGACAAGAATACTCGTAGAGGCTAGTATTTTTTATTGGGGAGTACCCGTGGGAAATCCCGCAGGGGAAATCCCAGTCGACAGGAGTACTCTTGGAGACTAGCAATCTTTAGAGAGCGCCGTCCCCACGGGTCCGTGAATATAGAAAGCGCCGTGGGCTTCCTGTTAATAGTTAATAATACTGACTGAATTTGGACTACGCTTTGGACCACGAATTGAAATTGATGCTTTAGGGATATTATGGGCTCGAGCTAGTTGCTTTACACGATAGCGCTGGGGTGACAGTCATGCGTGAACGGCTCCAATTGAACTATCATATCGTCTCCGTCCCGGTGAAACCTTGGCAGGCCTAGGGCTAACACCATTGAATTGGTGGTGTAGAGACGAACTCCCGATTAGCTCTACTCTGCCTCAGAGAATTTGTTCCCATAATGGGTTGTGCAATCCCTCGCTTGACCTCCCTGCTCTGCAAAGATAACCACGGGAACAAAAAGGCGACTACACACCCGAACGGCTATAGCGGCTCCGAAGGGGGACCTAATAAAACTGGAGCAACTAAAAATCCCAAAAAACCAATATAAAGAAAAATCAAAAAAAAAATCGAGCAAAATATTAACCATGACGCCGCACCCAGCGGCTGCAGCCACGATGTTCACAACACATCGGGAATGGTACTAACGGTGACAAAAGCCACGAAGAATACAATGACAGTGAAGACGAGCGAAAAGCGGAGATTAACAGGCAGTCTTGTCCAGACTTAGATTCCTGCGACATTCAGGCGCAGCAAAAAAATAATGCGAACGCTAGAGCGTCCTAAAAGAGAAGAGCGGGAAACTCTGCAGGACGTGCCAGGTGTTCGAGCGGTGAGGGGAAATATAAAAAAACATCGAGAAATCGATGGTTACTACTGCGATCACTACCAAAGTAACCGCAGCAATCCCGAAATAATAACAAACCATCCTGAAAGATGTTACGGCAGGAGAAGAAAGGAGTGACCAGATAATTAAAGCGTTGTTGTGTGATTTTATCTGCACCATCGAAAGTATGGTTAAAGGGCTGTTCTCGGAAACGTAACCCGAAAACCTTTCTCAATAAAAGTGAGCGCAAGGTTCAATTGCCGCCCAGCGACATAAAGAAGAAAGACTAATTCGAAATGGGAGATGTTCTAAAAAGAATAAGATTGCATGTGACTCGCCAAAAGTCAGCAAAGGAGTAAAGATTGGGCTCTTTCAACTAGAGGAGCTCCAAGAGCGCATAGAACATTACCAGAGGAGCAGCTGGTTAAAGGCTGAAGAGAACTAGAAGGCCAAAGAACGGCAGGAGGCTAAAGAAACGCTGATGGCTAAGCCTAAAGGGCAGGTGCAGATAGCTCCACCATCAAACATCAATGAAGGAATGCCGTCTAGCCCAATTGAAGGAGATTGGGTTAAAAAAAGGAAAGAAGAGGTACTTCATAGGCGTGGAATGCTTGATCAGGGTTTCCAGGCGGTGCTGACAAAAGGAGCGTAGAAACCAACGAAAAAACTCCTGTAAAAAGTACCAAAAAATAAAGTTCGCACGGACGCCCAACAAGAAAAACATCTGAGACATAACAGGGGAGACAGAAGCCCCAACAAAGACCCCGGCAGCAGGCATTGTTCTTAAAACCCCAAGATAGCCAATCTCACGCAGAGGGGCTGCGGGATATCAGGGAAATGACACCAACACCAAAAACAACATCACTGCCATTAAAACAGTACGACCAACGCGGTCCACATACTGATCGAGTACGGCGCAGAGACCGACCATGAAAAAGCATTTTGCGACGCAGTAAAAAAAAAACCCTTGGCAAAAGCGGAACTATAGCCTCGCTTGAGGTGATGGCAACGATCAAATAACAGACACTGACTATGTCATGAACCCGGCCGAAGTAGAAGAGGCCATCAAAGGGAGTTCCATGGCGTGGGCAGGATCAAAGCGACGCCGACACTAGAAAACCATAGCGGACAACGCATGGCCATCATTGACTTGACTGAATAATTTCTCAATAATGGCAAAGTACGAAGAGGGTGGATTGTCTGCAGCGTACGGGGAAGAACAATACTTCTCGATCTTTCAAGTGCCTTGGCATTTTCACACCGCACAAGTAATCAAAAGATCCCATACAAAACCCCTATGTTACAAATGCGATGAAATAGGACATCAAAGAAAAGAGTGTTCAAAGAAGGCACACTGTATTCTTTGGAAAAATGTTGAACCAACACCGAATCTTGGGCACGTCTTAGGGTCGGGGAAAGGTTGGGTTTTCCAGGAAAGCCTAGCCAAGGCAAAATCAGAACGTCGATGGCCCGCATCCTGCAGTTAAACCTACACCGCAACTCAACAACCCAAAATCGGCTTTAGCAGGTTCCGAGAGACATAAAAATCGACTTTTTGCTGCCGAGTCAGGAACACCACAATAAAAGATCTGCATCATGGTATTCGATTCCGTTATCAGGCGCCAAAGACACACCTTGACCCTCTTATATGTCCACAAAGGTGGTGTAAGTAGGATTTAGTAGCAGAGCTGTAGAATTGGCATTTCTCGGCATTTAGTGTCTCATTATTGGGGAACCAGGAGATTAGCCGGCCGACAGGAATACTCGTAGAGGCTAGTATTTTTTATTGGGGAGTACCCGTGGGAAATCCCGCAGGGGAAATCCCAGTCGACAGGAGTACTCTTGGAGACTAGCAATCTTTGGAGAGCGCCGTCTCCACGGGTCCGTGAATATAGGAGGCGCCGTGGGTTTCCTGCTAGGATGACAGTTAATAATACTGATTGAATTTGGACTACGCTTTGGACAACGAATTGAAATTGATGCTTTAGGCTAGCGGATATTATGGGCTCGAGCTAGTTGCCTTACACGATAGCGCTGGGGTGACAGTCATGCGTGAACGGCTCCAATTTAACTATCATATCGTCCCCGTCCCGGTGAAACCTTGGCAGGCCTAGGGCTAACACCATTGAATTGGTCGTGTAGGCTCGGTAGAGACGAACTCCCGATAAGCTCTACTCTGCCTCAGAGCATTTGTTCCCATAATGGGTTGTGCAATCCCTCGCATGACCTCCCTGCTCTGCAAAGATAACCACGGGAACAAAAAGGTGACTACACACCCGAACGGCTATAGCGGCTCCGAAGGGGGACCCAATCAAACTGGAGCAACTAAAAATCCCAAAAAACCAATATAAAGAAAAATCAAAAAAAAATCGAGCAAAATATTAACAATGGCGCCGCAGCCAGCGGCTGCAGCCACGATGTTCACAACACATCGGGAATGGTACTAACGGTGACAAAAGCCACGATGAATACAATGCCAGTGACGACGAGCGAAAAGCGGAGATTAACAGGCAGTCTTGTCCAGACTTAGATTCCTGTGACATTCAGGCGCAGCAAAAAATAATGCGAACGCTAGAGCGTCCTAAAAGAGAAGAGCGGGAAACTCTGCAGGACGTGCCAGGTGTTCGAGCGGTGAGGGGAAATATAAAAAAACATCGAGAAATCGATGGTTACTACTGCGATCACTACCAAAGTAACCGCAGCAATCCCGAAATAATAACAAACCATCCTGAAAGAGGTTACGGCAGGAGAAGAAAGGAGTGACCAGCGTTGTTGTGTGATTTCGTCTGCACCATCGAAAGTATGGTTAAAGGGCTGTTCTCGGAAACGTAACCCGAAAACCTTTCTCAATAAAAGTGAGCGCAAGGTTCAATTGCCGCCCAGCGACATAAAGAAGAAAGACTAATTCGAAATGGGAGATGTTCTAAAAAGAATAAGATTGCATGTGACTCGCCAAAAGTCAGCAAAGGAGTAAAGATTGGGCTCTTTCAACTAGAGGAGCTCCAAGAGCGCATAGAACATTACCAGAGGAGCAGCTGGTTAAAGGCTGAAGAGAACCAGAAGGCCAAAGAACGGCAGGAGGCTAAAGAAACGCTGATGGCTAAGCCTAAAGGGCAGGTGCAGATAGCTCCACCATCAAACATCAATAAAAGAATGCCGTCTAGCCCAATTGAAGGAGATTGGGTTAAAAAAAGGAAAGAAGAGGTACTTCATAGGCGTGGAATGCTTGATCAGGGTTTCCAGGCGGTGCTGACAAAAGGAGCGTAGAAACCAACGAAAAAACTCCTGTAAAAAGTACCAAAAAATAAAGTTCGCACGGACGCCCAACAAGAAAAACATCTGAGACATAACAAGGGAGACAGAAGCCCCAACAAAGACCCCGGCAGCAGGCATTGTTCTTAAAACCCCAAGATAGCCAATCTCACGCAGAGGGGCTGCGGGATATCAGGGAAATGACACCAACACCAAAAACAACATCACTGCCATTAAAACAGTACGACCAACGCGGTCCACATACTGATCGAGTTCGGCGCAGAGACCGACCATGAAAAAGCATTTTGCGACGCAGTAAAAAAAAAACCCTTGGCAAAAGCGGAACTATAGCCTCGCTTGAGGTGATGGCAACGATCAAATAACAGTCACTGACTATGTCATGAACCCGGCCGAAGTAGAAGAGGCCATCAAAGGGAGTTCCTTGGCGTGGGCAGGATCAAAGCGACGCCGACACTAGAAAACCATAGCGGACAACGCATGACCATCATTGACTTGACTGAATAATTTCTCAATAATGGCAAAGTACAAATAGGGTGGATTGTCTTCAGCATACGGGGAAGAACAATACCTCTTCGATCTTTCAAGTGCCTTGGCATTGTCACACCGCACAAGTAATTAAAAGACCCCATACAAAACCCCTATGTTACAAATGCGGTGAAATAGGACATCAAAGAAAAGAGTGTTCAAAGGAGGCACATTGTATTCTTTGAAAAAATGTGGAACCAACGCCGAATCTTGGCACGTCTTAGGATCAGGTAAAGGTTGGGTTTTCCAGGAAGGCTTAGCCAAGGCAAAATCAGAACGTCGATGACCCGCATCCTGCAGTTAAACCTACACCGCAGCTCAACAACCCAAAATCGGCTTAAGCAGTTTGCGAGAGACATGAAAATCGACTTTTTGCTGCCGAGTAAGGAACACCACAATAAAAGATCTGCATCATGGTATCCTGATGAAACTGCTACTGTCGCCATCTGAGATCAGAAAAGTGATTTCCAGGTGGAGAGCTGTAGACCGGGGGATGGTTTCGTGTGGGGGCGATGCTCAGGGACCATCTTCTTTAGGGTGTACTTAACACCGCATGAATCGATATCATCTTTCCAACCCAAGCTTAGTCCTTTGGAGGGCGCTGTCTCAAACGCAGATGGCAACGTGCTTGTTGGGGTAGACTTAGATACTAAAGAAATCGAATGGGGAATGCCTCAAACAGATGCATGGGGAATGCCTCAAACAGATGCGCGGGGAAAACGAGTCCTAGATATGGTGGTTAGGACGGTGCTAATTATAACATACTGAACGCCGGAAATACGCTTACTTTCCGCCGTATTGGCTGTGAAGGAATGGATGTGAAATTTGCTTCGGAGTACTTAGAACGGAGGATACACAATTGGAGAGTACTAGAGGTCTACTCAGCCAGTGATCATCAGTGCTGTGCCTACTGACGTCCATGCTCTCGATTTTCTCCCGTTGGGTGAAACATCAGAAGGATAAACGTCGAGAGGTTCCCCGAGGTGCTGATAGGAGGTGCTGTGCTGCAGGGGACGGAAGAACTGGCAGCTCAAGATGTGGTGAACTCAATTATGAGCATCATCACGACTGCTTGCAGCACTTCTATGCTCTGTCAAAAATCTCGGCACGGCAAGCTCCCAGTGTACTGGTGATCGACTAAAATCGCTGAAAAGCGAATTGATTAACAACGGTAAGGCTCGCTGCTGGCAAGATATAGTGCAGAATGTAAACAAGGATCCGTGGGGCCTTGGCTACAAGCTAGCTATGCAGAAGTTTGGTGCCCTGTGGAGGCCTTGCATACATGATACGGAAAAAATGGACGAGATAGTCCAGGCATACCTCCCCGTCCATCCCGTCCGTGTTGATGCTGTCCACGGTGAAACAGCAATCGAGTGTCCACTCTTGACACTGCTGGGACTGGAAGAGACAGTGCTTTTACTGAAAGTGAGGAAGTCTTCAGATCCAGATGGTGTTCCTACTGAGGTGTTGCAACTTGTCTATCACCATTGTCCTGACTTACTGCTCAGCATATTCAATGCTTGCCTACCGGACGGGGATTTCCCGGTGAGATGAAAGGTGGCGAGACTCGTGCTGATCAGCAAGGGGAAGCAAAATCCTGGATCGCCGTTTGCATACCGCCCGTTATACAGCTAGACACAGCTGGGAAAGTGCTAGAGAAACTCATTAATGGAAGACTCACTGACGCGATTTATGCTGCCGGGGACCTATATCGAAACCAGTGGTGAAGTATCTGGGGCTGCTGATCGACTCGAAGATGAGTTTCTCTGAGTAAATCAGGGCAACGGCTGAGAAGGCTGCTTCGGATGTATCGGCTCTGAGTTGACTTATGACCAAGTAGGGCGACCTTTTACCCTTCAAATCGAAGACTGCCTCCAGGAGGGGGTGTTTTGGGTCCCAGGGTCGCTCGGTCGATAACGGGCGTGGGCACCACTCATCCACCCTTTGCTAGTCCCCCAAGCCACGGGATGAGCTTTGCTGACCTCAGAGGTAATTCACTATTTAACTGCCGGAACTAAGAAAGCAAATCAAAAGAAACCAAACCCTGTAAAATGTTCCTAATATTTATTTTACATTGTGAAATACTATTATTTATTTGTGTTGGCTAGCGCCTATCTGATACTATGTAATGGGCTTGGACCCATGTGAAGCTACTATATAAATAAATAAAAATGATTTGATTCTCTAACACTAAAAAGGATGTTGCAACCACAGTGTATGCAAGAAACTGAATTTTAGTGGATTAGAAATGAAAAAATTACTACTAAAAAGAGTGAAATAAACAAAAAAAAATATTAAAAAAAGAACACCGACTTCAAAATGCCCTAAAATGGATAAAATAAATTTTATGGAAGTGGTGCCCCCATTTTCCCCATTTAAAATAAAAACATCCAATATATGCACCATCACAAAAGAAACAGGAAAAAACTGATATAACAATGCTTCCATAAAATTTATTTCGCCCTTTTTAGGGCATTTTGAAGTCGGTTTTCTATTTTTTTTTTTTTTTTTTTTTGTTTCAGCTAACTCACTAATATCGGACACTGACGGTCTCTATCCTTTTTATCTTGGTGCTCCCAGGTGATTTCTATTTGAGAAACGGACTTCATATTCGCAATTTTCAGCCTAAAATCTTACTAGAACAAAATCATAGCAAACTAGCACGTATTTCGGTTCCAGGGTTATTAAAAAAAATTATTAACTTCGTCATTATCATCAATCCTAAAAAGTTTCGTTTCCATACCATATAAGGATGGTTCAAAAGAATAGCTCTATTTTGGGCGTCGAAAGTAGAATGTTCCCTTAAGTACGAGGTGTGTTCAAAAAAGATCGCGAATTTTGTTTTTTTTCAAAAATTATTTATTTATTCATGAATATCTATTTTGTCCCCTTCAAAGTAATCCCCATGAGATGTTATACACTTGTGCCAACGGTTTTTCCAATCTTCGAAGCACTTCAAAAAATCATTTTTTTAGGGTTTTGTACTAAAATACAAAACCCTATTGCAATCACGACCTGTGTCCGTCTGTCCGTCCGTCCGTCCGTCTGTATGTCACAGCACTTTTTCTCCGAAACTATAGAAGCTACAGCCATGAAATTTTGTGGAAAGGTCAGAAGTGGTGACCTCTTGAAAGTTCAAGGGTGAAAAAAATTTTCAAAGCGGTTTAAGGGGGGTCTCCCCATATAGGGAGTTGACCCCTCAAAAAAAATTTTCACCATTGGTAGTCGAATAGGGTGTCATTGGAAAGGTCTCAATGAGATTTTTTCAAAACAGGTCTTAAAATTGCCTTATGATTACCGAGGGGGCAGGGGAAGGGGAAATGTACGAGCTTTTCGCGTACCCCCCGTCGCGATTGGACACCTTCCATCCGAAAGATCTGAAAAAATCATGAATATAGGCCTTAATGAGTACAACAACAACAAATACATGAGAAGTCGAAATTCACTCAACTTTGTTAGTAATAGTATGATTTATCGATTTTCTGTTTTCTTGAATAAAATCTAAACGGTATCCTTAAATTCAATAAAATTTGGCAAAAAGATGACTATTTACAAGATTGATCTTTTCTAAAAGTTTCATAAAGATCGAATAGTATTTAACGAAGTTATAGCGATTTGAATTTTCCCGTATTACTATGGAACAATGTGCCCTGTATTACTATGGAAACATATGGCTATGGAGCCATATGCGCTTTTTACCGACTTAGACACTACAGCTTCGGTAGGATTTGCATGAAAATTTCAGGAATGATAGATATCATGAGGATGACTACATACAATTGAAACAAGTCGAAGAGGCAGGAGAGAGCTCCTAGCAAAAGGACTTTGTAGCCATTCTAGGATTCGAAAAAATAGGCCATGAATCGATGCTTACAGTACAAAGGAGTGGCCCCTGAAAAAAATTTCATCAAAGGCAGCCGATATGAGTATCAGATGAAAGTTCTCTATGAGAGCTTTTCAAAACAGTTCTTAAACTGACAGTTTTTGCTTCAGTGGGGGCACGGAGAGGGGGGGAAGTACATGAAAAATGTGTTTTCTCCCTCGCGAATGGACACCCGTGATCTAAAAAAATCTGAAAAAATTATCAAGCGAAATATTTATGGGTAAAATTTTAACAAATACCTCAGAATTAAAAAATTCTTTCAACTTAGTTAATAATAGTATGATCCTCGAACATGACGTGTTTCTTAATTTTATTCGCTGCTGGCTACGGCATTTTGTAAGTTGAGTACAAAACCCTTCTGACATGAGCATAGGTCTGTCTACCCAACTTGTTTAATCTTGTTGCGCTTTTTACCGACTTAGACACTACAGCTTCGCTAGGATTTGCATGAAAATTTCAGGAATGATAGATATCATGAGGATGACTACATACAATTGAAACAAGTCGAAGAGGCAGGAGAGAGCTCCTAGCAAAAGGACTTTGTAGCCATTCTAGGATTCGAAAAAATAGGCCATGAATCGATGCTTACAGTACAAAGGAGTGGCCCCTGAAAAAAATTTCATCAAAGGCAGCCGATATGAGTATCAGATGAAAGTTCTCTATGAGAGCTTTTCAAAACAGTTCTTAAACTGACAGTTTTTGCTTCAGTGGGGGCACGGAGAGGGGGGGAAGTACATGAAAAATGTGTTTTCTCCCTCGCGAATGGACACCCGTGATCTAAAAAAATCTGAAAAAATTATCAAGCGAAATATTTATGGGTAAAATTTTAACAAATACCTCAGAATTAAAAAATTCTTTCAACTTAGTTAATAATAGTATGATCCTCGAACATGACGTGTTTCTTAATTTTATTCGCTGCTGGTTACGGCATTTTGTAAGTTGAGTACAAAACCCTTCTGACATGAGCATAGGTCTGTCTACCCAACTTGTTTAATCTTGTTCAGCTCCTCCTTCGATGCCGTCTTTATCTCGTCAAGCGTAGCGTAACGTCGTCCTTTCATGGGCCTCTTCAGTTTAGGAAACAAGAAAAAGCCACAGGGGGCCAGATCTAGGGAATACGGTGGCTGCGGCATCATTGGTGTGTTGTTTTTGGCCAAAAAGTCGCGCACAAGCAACGATGTGTGAGTAGGGGCGTTATCGTGGTGCAAAAGCCAATTTTTGTTCTCCCACAAATCCGGGCGTTTCTGGCGGATTGCTTCGCGCAAATTGCGCATAACTTGCAGGTAATATTCCTTATTGACCGTTCTTCCCTGTGGCAAGAACTCATGATGCACCACGCCCCTGCAATCGAAGAAAACTGTCAGCAAAACTTTCACATTCGACCGAACTTGGCCCGCTTTTTTCGGTCTTGGTTCATGCGGCAGCTTCCATTGAGATGATTGAGCTTTGGTTTCCACGTCATAACCATAAACCCACGATTCGTCACCAGTTATGACCCTCTGGAGCGAATTTGGTTCGTCGCGGACAGAGTTTAACATCTCATTAGCAATGTTCATGCGTTGCTGTTTTTGGTCGCAATTGAGCAATTTTGGTACGAATTTCGCGGCGACCCGTCTCATGCCCAAATCGTTGATAAAAATCGAATGGCACGAGCCAATCGATATGTTTAGGTCCTCAGCAACTTCTCTAACGGTGATTCGACGATTGGCCAATACCATTTTCTCCACTTCATTAATTTTTTCGTCTGTTGTTGAAGTGCTCGGGCGTCCGGCACGCTCTTCGTCGTTCACATCTTCTCGGCCTTCTAAAAACATTTTGTACCACCGATAAACGTTGCTTCGGTCCAAGGTAGCTTCTCCGTATGCCACAGTCAACATTCGGAATGCATCCGCGCACTTAATTTCGTTTTTCACACAAAATTTGATACACGTTCTTTGATCCATTTTTTTGAATAAGTAAAAATCGAAGACGATTGAAAACACGTGCAAGTAAAGCAGCTATCACCAATTAAGTGAACATTCAAAATGGCCGAGCTTGTCGGCATAAGTGACAGACATGAGTACCAACATAACGCCACAAAAAAATCGAAATTCGAGTATACGTAACCCGCGAAAATTCAAAATTCGCGATACTTTTTGAGCACACTCCGTAATATTAACTGGAAAGAAACGAATCAACTCGTATGATTTGAAATCACTCAGTCCTTATTATTTCTTCGGGGAGTTTTATAAATCCTATGTGTAACGTTTACATCTAAGGATGTAAGAAGGATCCTTTACTAAGTTCATCGGTAAGCAAAAGATGACTTCGGAAGAGAAAAGCATACTGAAATGTTCCCTCTAACTATTGTTGAATTATATTTATGCCACATTTAGAAGTAATTTATTGGTTATTTCCGGTG
Source organism: Odontomyia ornata (assembly GCA_963969285.1). NCBI lineage: Eukaryota > Metazoa > Arthropoda > Insecta > Diptera > Stratiomyidae > Odontomyia > Odontomyia ornata. The sequence continues at coordinate 124,989,264 of OZ017740.1, forward strand.
GAAATGATTGAATAAAATGTATAGTTTATGCAGAAAATTAAGTATACTGATAATTTTTATCATTCGCCACCAACGGACTCGGTATTTTCATCAAATCCCTGAACAGTGCCAACTAATTGGCACTTTCCGTGCGAAAAATTATTTAAACTCAAATTCTCGACACCAATGTATCATATTGAATTTTTTGTATCTAGAGAGTCCTTGGAAGGATTAAAATTCTGTTCCGATACATTTTAGATCAATATGTTATCCTTCATTTGAAACCTCTGCAATCAAAACCCTTACACCCGTCGATCGGTTATGCTGAAAAATCTGTGTGAAAGTCGGAAATTTTTTAGTTTTAAGGATAAAAGTCCTTTACCGTTACTTGAATCTCTTATCCTTTAAACGGGACCTAACTGGAAGAAAGACGTATCATTTGCCAAAAATAGGACTCTTCTATCTATCTCCGTTTAAAAGTTATGAAAAAAAGCAAAAAAAAAAAAATATATACGCGATGAATTGATAACCTTCTTTCTTTTGGAAGTCGGTTAAAAAGTGGGCGCAAGGTTCAATTGCCGCCCAGCGAAATAAAGAAGAAAGACTAGTTCGAAATGGGAGATGTTCAAAATAGAATAAGATTGCATGCGACTCGCCAAAAGTCAGCAAAGAAGTAAAGATTGGGCTCTTTCAACTAGAGGAGCTCCAAGAGCGCATAGAGCATTACCAGAGGAGCAGCTGGTTAAAGGCTAAAGAGAACCAGAAGGCCAAAGAAACGCTGATGGCTAAGCCTAAAGGGTAAGTGTAGATAGCTCCACCATCAAACATCAATAAAAGAATGGCGTCTAGCCCAATTGAAGGAGATTAAGATAAAAAAAGGAAAGAAGAGGTACTTCATAGGCGTGGAATACTTGATCAGGGTTTCCAGGCGGTGCTGACAAAAGGAGCGTAGAAACCAACGAAAAAACTCCTGTGAAAAGTACCAAAAAATAAAGTTCGCACGGACGCCTAACAAGAAAAATATCTGTGACATAACAGGGGAGACAGAAGCCCCAACAAAGACCCCGGCAGCAGGCATTGTTCTTTAAACTCCAAGATAGCCAATCTCACGCAGAGGTGCTGCGGGATATCAGGGAAATGACACCAACACCAAAAACAACATCACTGCCATTAAAACAGTACGACCAACGCGGTCCACATACTGATCGAGTTCGGCGCAGAGACCGACCATGAAAAAGCATTTTGCGACGCAGTAAAAAAAATTCTTGGCAAAAGCAGAACTATAGCCTCGCTTGAGCTGATGCCAGAGATCAAATAAGAGACACTGACTGTGTCATTAACCCGGCCGAAGTAGAAGAGGCCGTCAAAATGAGTTCCCTAGCGTGGGCAGGATCAAAGCGACGCCGACATCAGAAATCCACAGCGGACAACGCATGGCCATCATTGACTTGACAGAATAATTTCTCAATAATGGCAAAGTACGAATAGGGTGGATTGTCTGCAGCATACGGGGAAGAACAATACCTCTTCGATCTTTCAAGTGCCTTGGCATTGTCACACCGCACAAGTAATTAAAAGACCCGATACAACACCCCTATGTTACAAATGCGATGAAATAGGACATCAAAGAAAAGAGTGTTCAAAGGAGGCACACTGTATTCTTTGGAAAAATGTTGAACCAACACCGAATCTTGGGCACGTCTTAGGATCGGGGAAAGGTTGGGTTTTCCAGGAAAGCCTAGCCAAGGCAAAATCAGAACGTCGATGACCCGCATCCTGCAGTTAAACCTACACCGCAGCTCAACAACCCAAAATCGGCTTAAGCAGTTTGCGAGAGACATGAAAATCGACTTTTTGCTGCCGAGTAAGGAACACCACAATAAAAGATCTGCATCATGGTATCCTGATGAAACTGCTACTGTCGCCGTCTGAGATCAGAAAAGTGATTTCCAGGTGGAGAGCTGTAGACCGGGAGATGGTTTCGTGTGGGGGCGATGCTCTGGGACCATCTTCTTTAGGGTGTACTTAACACCGCATGAATCGATATCATCTTTCCAACCCAAGCTTAATCCTTTGGAGGGCGCTGTCTCAAACGCAGATGGCAACGTGCTTGTTGGGGTAGACTTAGATACTAAAGAAATCGAATGGGGAATGCCTCAAACAGATGCATGGGGAATGCCTCAAACAGATGCGCGGGGAAAACGAGTCCTAGATATGGTGGTTAGGACGGTGCTAATTATAACATACTGAACGCCGGAAATACGCTTACTTTCCGCCGTATTGGCTGTGAAGGAATGGATGTGAAATTTGCTTCGGAGTACTTAGAACGGAGGATACACAATTGGAGACTACTAGAGGTCTACTCAGCCAGTGATCATCAGTGCTGTGCCTACTGACGTCCATGCTCTCAATTTTCTCCCGTTGGGTGGAACATCAGAAGGATAAACGTCGAGAGGTTCCCCGAGGTGCTGATAGGAGGTGCTGTGCTGCAGGGGACGGAAGAACTGGCAGCTCAAGATGTGGTGAACTCAATTATGAGCATCATCACGACTGCTTGCCGCGCTTCTATGCTCTGTCAAAAATCTCGGCACGGCAAGCTCCCAGTTTACTGGTGATCGACTAAAATCGCTGAAAAGCGAATTGATTAACAACGGTAAGGCTCGCTGCTGGCAAGATATATTGCAGAATGTAAACAAGGATCCGTGGGGCCTTGGCTACAAGCTAGCTATGCAGAAGTTTGGTGCCCTGCGGACGCCTTGCATACATGATACGGAAAAGATGGACGAGATAGTCCAGGCATACCTCCCCGTCCATCCCGTCCGTGTTGATGCTGTCCACGGTGAAACAGCAATCAAGTGTCCACCCTTGACACTACTGGGACTGGAAGAGACAGTGCTTTTACTGAAAGTGAGGAAGTCTTCAGATCCAGATGGTGCTCCTACTGAGGTGTTGCAACTTGTCTATCGCCATTGTCCTGACTTACTGCTCAGCATATTCAACGCTTGCCTACTGGACGGGGATTTCCCGGTAAGATGAAAGGTGGCGAGACTCGTACTGATCAGCAAGGGAAAGCGAAACCCTGGATCGCCGCTTGCATACCGCCCGTTATACAGCTAGACACAGCTGGGAAAGTGCTAGAGAAACTCATTAAGGGAAGACTCACTGACGCGATTTATGCCGCCGGGGACCTATATCGAAACCAGTGGTGAAGTATCTGGGGCTGCTGATCGACTCGAAAATGAGTTTCTCTGAGTAAATCAGGGCAACGGCTGAGAAGGCTGCTACGGATGTATCGGCTCTGAGTTGACTTATGACCAAGTAGGGGGACCTTTTACCCTTCAAATCGAAGACTGCCTCCAAGAGGGGGTGATTTGGGTCCCAGGGTCGCTCGGTCGATAACAGGCGTGGGCACCACTCATCCACCCTTTTAATAGTCCCCCAAGCTACCGGATGAGCTTTGCTGACCTCAGAGGTAATTCACTATTTAACTGCCGGAACTAAGAAAGCAAATCAAAAGAAACCAAAATCTGTAAAATGTTCCTAATATTTATTTTTCATTGTGAAATACTAGTATTTATTTGTGTTGGCTAGCGCCTATCTTATACTATGTAATGGGCTTAGACCCATGTGAAGCTACTATATAAATAAATAAAAATAATTTGATTCTCTAACACTAAAAAGGATGTTGCAACCACAGTGTATGCAAGAAACTGAATTTTAATAGGTTAGAATTGAAAAAATTACTCCTTAAAAAGAGTGAAATAAATAAAAAAAAATATAAAAAAGAACACTAACTTCATAATGCCCTAAAACGGATAAAATAAATTTTACGGAAGTGGTGTCCCCATTTTTCCCCAATTAAAAACAAAAACATCCAATATATGCACCATCACAAAAGAAACAGGAAAAAACTGATATAACAATGCTTCCATAAAATTTATTTCGCCCTTTTTAGGCCATTTTGAAGTCGGTTTTCTATTTTTTTTTTGTTTCAGCTAACTCACTTAAATCGTTCACGGACGGTCTTTATCCTTTTTATCTTGGTGCCCCCAGGTGATTTTATTTGAGAAACGGACTTCATATTTGCAATTTTCAGCCTAAAATCTTACTAGACCAAAAAGTCTCATAGCAAAATAGCACGTATTTCGGTTCCAGGGTTATTTAAAAAAAATTATAAAATTCGTCATTATTCATCGATCCTAAAAATTTCGCGTCCATACCATATAAGGATGGCTCAAAAGAACAGCTCTGTTTTGGGCGTCGAAAGTAGAATGTTCCCTTAAGTACTGCTAGGTATGTACGAGTATATACTCGTATGTACGAGTATACCAATTCTCGCCCATGATACGATTTCGAACCCGTACTTTTTTTAAATTTTGAATATTTATCGCGATTTGTAATCATCTTTGTATACCCTCCCCATTCGTATAGATAATTGAAGTTTGCTTATTTGCGGACAATAATCAAAAATTAATTATTTTAAACGAGTAGCATGATTAACTTTGTTTTATCAAAGAGCTTGCCGCTCACGCAAAGATATTTCTCTTGCACGCCGGATTTATTGCTATCAGCGAAATTTCGAACCCATCAACAATCAATTTCTTATGACTTTTAAATTAATACTTATAATTAAATTTCGATCATCTCGTCAATCGTGGAATGCATCAATAATTGATCTCGTTCAGGTGACTATAAAGAAATTACCTGAAATAACTTTCCACGTGACGTACAAAATATAAATTGCAATACAAGCTGCATTCAGCAACATATTTTGCACATGTGTACATTGACGATACTTATCAAGAAAATGAAGACTCGACTACTTGTATGCCATTAAAGCTATCACCTTTTTCTATCTACTGCTACCTTTATACAAAATTATCTTTAATTATTTAATTCCACTTGTTCACACATAACTGACACGTTTACCATTCCGTTTCGGTATTTTTTCTCTTGTGGCTTTTAGGTTATCTGCTGACACGCGTCGAGGGAAAAGTTGGTTCACCTGAAAAACCACTTTCAGATCTGGGATTAATTTCTTATCGTTCATATTGGAAGGATGTGCTGTTGGATTATCTTTGCCGTCGGCCAGGAACAACATTGAGTATTAAAGATATTTCACAGGTGCGTATCTACATCGTAATAAACATGTGGACATTTTATATTGATTTTATTTTTAATTAAATAACTGTCGTTTATTTTGTCATTTTGAATACATGAATTTACACAAGTTTAATTTACTACTATGCAATAAATTAATCTATAAATACTATCCCCAATATGTCAGCTCGATGATAACTTGCTCTAGCCAAAAAATGGATCCTTGGATATTATTTAAATAAATTGATTTTTATGCATACCAACATTTCCATATCTTGAGGGTTATTTCTTTATTTACGAGTATGTTCTTTTCCCCAACAGAAGCAAGTCATAAAATGAACACTTTAAAATCCACTTTCTTTGGGTTATTTATAACAAGCAGATGCTGTGAACTGATAGTAAATTACCGGTGTACCTTTACAAAAAATTAAAGAATTTATGCAAATTTAACTAGTTCAACCGATTTCGTTGCCAATTTTAATTATTTTCTTTTTTGTACAAGCTTAGTATCAAAATGTATCTAACACACATTTTGATAACTACCCGAAAATAGTTCTTGTTATATTTCGCAGGTGTTAGCAATAAAAAAGTTGGGTAGGCAAAACTACGCTCATGTTAGAAGAATTTTGTACTCAACGTACGAAATTTAGACATTTACGTTACGTAGCTAATGTACAAACTCAAAAAACTTCGATAATATTTATGTTGAGGCATAAGCTTACTATATATGAAATCACTCAAATTTACTGGGTATCAGGAAACTACTCAATGTACATACTATCAAAGATATAAGATCCGATCAATAACGAAGCTTCTGGTTGGATCAAAAGCCCATAGAGTAGGAAAACCATACCTTGTTTGATATACGAAAATTCAAATGGCTATAACTTGACTGAATACGGTTAGATTCTAAAAAAGCTTACACGACAGATCAATTCTGTAATGTGCGATCTCGACGCAACATTTTTTTGAATCTTAGGGTACCCTTCCGATTTTATTGAGGAAATATGAAATTCATAAGTCCTACTAGTATAGTACTAGCCCAAACCGCGCTTTGGCCTCCAGGGTTAATCTTCTCAAATCATCACGGTTCTGCAACCTCATTCGCCGTTGATTACTCTCAGCAACAATTTGCTGTCACCTTCTATCGTGTTATACTATTCAGTCCTCTGTTTTCCCGTTGGACGTCTACCTGATGGTCTACCCTTTAATTTTCTTTTGGGTACCCGGTTTTTTTCAATCTTTCTACATGACCCACAAATTACAATTTGCGTAACTTTACGCCGATAAACACAGGTAATTCGGCAGATATTTCTTACAACTAATCATTGTAACGTAGTCTGCACTCGGTTCCTTGTTTCACTGGGCCATAGATTTCTCGGAGCACTTTGCGTTCAAATATGTCCACTGCCTTTTCGGATTCACTCGTCAGGGTCCATATTTCACTTCCATATAACAACACAGGCTTGACTTGTGATGTGCTAAACTTTTTAATTATTTACGTTACGTTTATGTGCTCTACACTGAGCTTTGTGACGCATATAAAGTATTATACGATAATATAATAATAGTACATACAAGTGACTTACAGGAGAAATTTAGCCTGAATATAATTCGTAGTTGCAAAAACATATTGCTCTTGCATCAGAAGAATAAATTTGAATAATCCTTTCACCAGTAGGCGTGGTCTACATTATACGTGTGTGTCTTTAGTGTTATACCCTGAAAAGAATTGAGGTAAACACATCGAAATCGCCCAACTATATGTTGCTTCATTAAAAATTTTTCAAACAAAACATATTGTTACATGTACAAATAATTCTGCGAGCTACTGTCGCAATTGTTTTCACAACCATTAAGAACATCAACAACATGAATTTACTCGAAACCACGAGAACCCACTAAGCATCAACATCTGAAAGTGAGTCACTGCTCCATTCATTCACGCTGCTCGAATGTTCCCGCTAATTCGCCAATGTACAAGAACTGCGTTGAATGACTACAGACCCTATATAAAAAGACGAGCTGAATGAATGGGGGGATCATTCATTCGACCGCGATAAAAAGTGCGATAGTGTGTGGAAAGCGATATTGTTCGAGTAATAGAAAAGTTATTTTCGTTGATTGTGAAGTGATCTTAGAAGACAATTGCGATAGAAATTTACGGACAAGTGGAAGTTAGATTTTAATAGTGAAAATTAAAATTGTGAAATAGACCAAATAAGTGATTGTGCATTTTTAAGTAATTTAATAAACCCTTTTAATTTAATGTAAAAGACATTGCGTTTTCACTTTCCCGGAACATTAAAATTATTGGCCGCGAACCAAACCACGTGACAGTGGTGTCGAGAAGTGAGAAAGAAAATTTTGAAAGTGAAAAACGTTTAAACGTAAAAAAAAAGAAAAATGCACAATAGTGAAATATAACGTGGAAACTGGTGGAAAAATAAATAAAAGCCGAAATAATAAAAATAAATAATAACCACGAAGGTAACATTTCAAATTAAATGAATTTACCATGGCAGAGCTTAAGGGAGACGCAGAAACGCCAAAATCAAAGGAACCAGAAGATGCACTGATGCAAATGTTAAAGCTGATGTCATCCAGTCTGACTGCGAAGCTAGATGAACAATCAGCGAAGCTAAATGAACAGTCATCCAGTTCAACTGCGAAGCTAAGTGAACAGTCATCTAATTTAACTGCGAAGCTACATCAACAATCAGCGAAGCTCGACAAACAAGCGATCAAAATCCAGGCAGACATCACACAGAAGCTGGAGAAACAGTCAACCGAAATAAAAGCGGGGCTCGGTCATCTGGACAAACAAATTAAAGGCGTTGAGGAAAAGGTTGACCAGGTCGAGGAAAAGGTTTACCAGGTCGAGGAAAAGGTTTACCAGGTCGAGGAAAAGGTCAGCCAGGTCGAAGAGAGAATGAACCTTGAGATGAAAAAAGTGAAAAAAGAATTGGAAGCAGCGAAGGCAGTAGTAATCACTTCACCAGCCCCGCTTATATTCGCAGCGCAAAGCGCATCCAGCAATGTTCAAGCACCAATATTCGATGGGCAAACGGTCTGGAGTATTTAAAAGACCCAGTTTGAAGCTCCCGCAAGGGCAAATCACTGGAATGAGCAGGAACGAGCAACTGCACTGGTTCTTGCTCTAAGAGGCCCAGCTGCCGAGCTTTTGCAGACGATCCCCATTGAATTGCACTCAAACCCGAATGCTATAATGAATGCGCTCGACATGCGTTATGGAGGCGCCCATCTGAAGCAAATTTATCGAGCGCAACTACGGAATCGGATGCAGAAGTCTGGCGAAACCTTACAGCAGCTAGCCCAAGACATTGAGCGACTGGCACTTTTGGCTTACCCATCGTACCACCAGGAACATCGAGATGACGCAGCAACAGAAGCATTCATCAGTGCCTTAGAAGACCAAGAATTGCAACAAGCTGTGCGTTTAGATCAAAAGCAAACAGTCAAGGATGCATTGGCTTATAGCCTGAACATTGAGGCAGTGAAAAATGTGACTCGTACCACTGCCCGGGTTCGCAAGGTAGTGGCAGACGAGTGCAGGTGTGAGCGCGTGGAAAATGAGCAAGAGCCGCAAGTAAATGGTGCGCCTAGATGCAAGAATTGCGGTGAGAAGGGGTACCTGCAAAGAGACTGCAAGAAGCGAAGAAAACGGAACTATTGTCCAGAATGGTGGAGATCCAGACCGTGTCAGGAGGCTAGAATAGAACCCCATTAAAGTGCAAGGGCCAACTTCATGTGACGGACGTCGGCTAGGAGGATCGACATCCCCAGCACCGCCATCACCGTGTCAAGGCAACATCGTGGAGAAGCAGACTTATGCCTTCCTGGTCAAGTTGATGAAGAACATTGCACCATAACAAACGACACTGGTTCAACCCGATCGACGATCCGACCAGACCTAGTGAGGCCCCAACTACTTCACAAGGACAGAGTTCATGGCAATGCTGACACCCTATCTCGTCATCCATGTCCAGCTTAATGCAATCATTGCCGACGGATTGAGGAAAAGGAACCGCCCGTTGATCTGCGATTGATAACGGCCGAATTCGATGAAGGTTGGTCACTGGAGGAGATTCGAAATGCCCAGCTAGCCGATGAAGACATCGGACAATTGCTCATATGGAAGGAGACAACTGGGCGACCTGAGTGAAAAGGCGTTTCAATGCATGGCGCAACCTGAAAAGCTCCTATAGGATGCAAACTATACTACCCAAGAGCCGAAGCCACGATGTGATTAAGGAAATGCATGAAGGATCCTCGGGAGGCCACCTTGGTATTAACAAGACCTTAGCGAAATTGCGGGAAAGGTTCTACTGGCTCCACGCTCGAGATGACATAGAGGACTGGTGTCGCAGATGCACAATTTACGCTTCCGTCAAAGGCCCAAAGCGACGACTGAGAGGACAAATGCAAACCTTTAACGTGGGGGTACCGTTTGAAAGGATTGCTGTTGACTTTGCAGGACCCTTTCCTGAATCCGAATGGGGAAATCGATACACGCTAGCTGTAGCCAATTATTTCAGCAAGTGGCCCGAGGTCTACCCCATTCCCAACCAGGAAGCAACTACTGTAGCCGAACAGCTAGTGTTAAATTGGGTCAGTAGGTACGGCGTACCTTGTGGACTGCATTCAGATCAAGGCCGAAACTTCGAATCACTAGTTTTTAGTGAAACGTGCCAGCTGCTGGGAATACGGAAAACGAGGACAACACCGCTGCATCCCCAATCCGATGGAATGGTCGAACGTTTCAACGGCACTCTATATAAACACCTGGCCAAGATGGTCGACGAGAACCCAAGAGACTGGGACCGACACATTCCACTATTTTTGATGGCGTACAGAGCTGCCGAACATGCATCGACGGGCCGAGCCCCAGAAAAAGTGATTTTTGGAAAGACTATTCATCTGCCAGCCGACATAAAGTTCGGAACACCCCCCGAGAAACCCCAAACCATCTCGGAGTACGCAAGTGAGCTAAGACAACGGTTAAACCAGATACATCGAACAGTGCGAAAACACCTCGAATTGGCTACTGACCGCATGAAGACCAGGTATGATCTAAAGGTAAATTCTACTGGATTCCAGCAAGATGGCTTGGTGTGGTTATATAACCCGCAACGGCGAAAGGGTAGGTCTCCAAAGTTGCAACATAATTGGGAGGGACCATACCGAGTTACAAAGCGAATCAACGACGTCATATACCGAATACAGGAACATCGTAAGCCGTAAGCCAAAACGAAAATCGTGCACCTGGACCATCTTGCCCCATATTACACCCAGGGAGAATTGACTACAAATGGCGACACATCTTTTCGGGGCGAAAAGAACTGAGGTGGGGGCAGGTTTACATCTACAAATAATTCTGCGAGCTACTGTCGCAATTTTTCCACAACCATTAAGAACATCAACAACATGAATTTACTCGAAAACCCACTAAGCATCAACATCTGAAAGTGAGTCACCGCTCCATTCATTCACGCTGCTCGAATGTTCCCGCTAATTGGCCAATGTACGAGAACTGAGTTGAATGACTACAGGTCCTATATAAAAAGGCGAGCTGAATGAATGGGGGGATCATTCATTCGACCGCGATAGAAAGTGCGATAGTGTGTGGAAAGCGATATTGTTCGAGTAATAGAAAAGCGATTTTCGTTGATTGTGAAATGATCTTAGAAGACAATTGCGATAGAAATTTATCGACAAGTGGAAGTTAGATTTTAATAGTGAAAATTAAAATTGTGAAATAGACCAAATAAGTGATTGTGCATTTTTAAGTAATTTAATAAACCCTTTTAATTTAATGTAAAAGACATTGCGTTTTCACTTTCCCGGAACATTAAAATTATTTGCCGCGAACCAAAACACGTTACAATATTAATACAATAATTAAAAATAGATGCGAGGCATACGACGATCTGACTTCAAGCAGAGATATGTTTCATTTAATTTATTGGTTCTTGGTGTTGATGATCAGTTAGTCCTTTCTTTGGCACAATTTTTTTGGCTGTTCATTAGAGGATACTATAATTTCCTTCTTTTGGCCTGAGCTGGTTACTGGATGTACTTTTTAAAGGGCTTGTTTTTTTCAATCGTTTCCCTCACCTGCAAGGCCACTTCTGTTAACGCATCTCTTATTGTGTTCCACATCGTATTGATGTCATCCCTACTGTCACTACTGCCTGTGGGGATATTTTGATGCGGTTATCAGCACTGACTTCTGTGTGGACGGTACTGAGTTATCCATTAGCTTGTGTATTTGGTATCTTGGGATAGCTGATCTTCCTTGCTTACAGCTCTTGGAAATGCGGCATCAAAACTTTACCATTATAAGGTAGTGGTTCGAATCGCAAAAAGCACCGCAGAACAAGTGCGTGTCGAGAATGCCAATGGCCTCTCGTTTTTGTATTAGAACGTGTTCGATTTGGTTGAATGTGTGACCGTCTGTGAATGTCCACGTTCTCTTGCGGACGTTTCGGTGTGGGTAGTGTGTGGAGCTTACTGTGAACCCTCTGATAGCACCAAAGTCGATCAGGCGTTGTCCTTTATTGCCGGTTTCTATATGCAGGCGGTACTTTCTGCCTGTTCTTCTATGTGGCGTTTATCGGCGATCTATGCGTTGAAGTCACCCAGAACAATTTTACGCTTATTCCAAATTTCTTGCTCCGGAATATATAGTCGTAGAATAATTTCCAAATAAAAATCGTTGATGTCGTCCGCATAGGCTACTACTTGGTTCGAGTTGTATAGTAATGTACCTCGTGTATCGACAGATAGCTTCCTTATGACGTACTCTGGAGCCAAATTGAATAGCAATGGGGCCATCCCATCTACCTGTTTTAGTCCGATATTTGTGTCAAAGACATCGGTGAGTTGGTTATTGATGCGGACTTGGGAGGTCGTCGACATCATTTTCATTTAGGTAAGACGGACTAATTTGGCTGGGATGCTAATGCAAAGCATTACTTGGTACAATACGTTACGATTAATACTGCCCTGTGCTTGCTTAAAGTTAACGAAAATTTGGTGTACGTCTATGTTGAACTCCCAGCATTTTTCAAGTACCTGCTTGACTGTGAACAATTGGCTTATTATCGTCCTACCTGCTCTAACACCAACTTGATACTCCCCAATAATGCTATTGGTGTATGATCCGATTTTATTTTCTAAGATCTTTGAAAATATTTTGTACGCCGTAAAAAGTAGTGATATGCGTCTATAATTTTCGCACTGTAACCTGTCACCTTTTTTGTCGATGGGGAATATAATTGATTGCCTCCCTTCTTTCGGCATATGTTCTTGTTGCCAAATGTCCTGGATGACTTTGTCAATAGCTTTTTGAACACTGATGCTTGCCCGGCACTTTATTATTCTTTTGGGCTTTGATGATGTAACACACTTCATCCAAAGTTGATGGGGCCAATGGAGGCTCTCCGCAAACATCTAAAGACTCCGATGTTCTGGAGCTAAATTAAGGAGGTTCTTGAAATATGATGCACATTATCCCTTAATCTTGGTTTCATCAGCGATGATATTGCCTATGTCATCACGACAGAGCGGGGTTTTGGGCTGATAACAACGTGTCAGGCTTTTCACTACTTTGTATGCTTATCTTGTGTTGTTGCTCGCTAGAATCACATCTCATAGTATTTTCTTTTCTTAATTCTAATTATCTTATTCGCTACTCTTCTGAGGTTTTCATAGTGTTCTCTTTTCGTTCTAGTTTTCCTACCTACGTATTCTTTGTACGCCTGATTCTTTTTATCTAACATATTCTGGCACTCATCATCGAACCATTCATTTCTCTTGCGTCCGGCTTGATATCCGATCGTCATTTCTGCCACGGTCTTAATAACCGCTTTCACTTCCATCCAGAGCTCGTCACTTGTCTTTAACCATGCGTCAGATAAGATGGGAACCAGCTGGTTGTCGAGGGTCTCCGTGAAATCCTCGGCCACAGACGCCGTTCGGAGCCTTTCGATGTCAAATCTTTGTAGCGGGCTGGTCTTCGCCGAATATGCCTTTGACATACGAAATCGATAGATTAGTTTGATCAAGTAATGATCTGAGTTACAATTGGCTCCTCGGTATGTACGGACGTCAAGTACGCTCGAGGCTCAACGTTGTTGGATCAGAACATGATCGATCTTATTTTGTTTGTTGCCATCCGGTGATACCCAAATAATTTTGTGAATGCGTCGATGTGGGAAGCAAGTTGAACATACGACTAGATTTCTGCTGCATGCAAAGTCAATCAGGCGCTGGCCGTTGTCATTTGTTTCATCTTGGAAGCTATATCCTCCAGTCGCTCCCCGATGAGATCACTCATCGCCAACCTTAGCGTTAAAATCACCCAGAATTATTTTTGTGTCGTTTGTAGCCAATGAGTCGACCAGTCTTTCCAGGTGATTGTCGAACGTTTCCTTCGTTTGCTCGTCCTTTTCTTCGGTCGGAAGAAGGTCATTGAGGTCTCTTCAGAAGTTTGGCCATTATATTGAATTATATGGCCTGTAGTGTAGTTGGGACTGGTATATGGGCTTTGAGGGATATATTTAAATAAAGGCCATGGTGGTCTGATAATGAAGCAAATGTGGAGCATGTTAAAGAAATTACGGGGTCAGAGAGAAGGTCAGATAAGGTTAAAAAGTTGTCCAAAAATGAACTACCTCTTGGGAAAGTTGGGACATCTTCACTTACAATAGAGGATAGTAGGAGGGCCTCCGCGTGGAGCTATTCAAAGAGGGAATTTCTATGCATGTTGTTAGTAGAATAGCCCCAGTCCTTGTGTCTCCTTCTAGTAGAAATGAGTCGTGCGATGATGCTTTTGCTAGGATTTGGCTGAGCGTAGAAGCATCAAGGATACCAAGGTTACACAGGAAGTAAAAGCAGCCTCTTAGTATTTTGGCTGGAGTTCCGTTGGGGTGTTTGGTGCGGAGGGTCGCTAGTGTGCATGAGGAGTTACTTTGCTTGAAATGGATTTTATAGACGTCTAGATCGTCTCGAAATAATATCGCAGTGCCTCTACCACTATCGTTACGGAGAACTTTGTAATTATTTACACCGACTTTGTGATGAGGTTTCAGGACTTTCCCGTTCAAGAGGAGGATGTCGGGTTAGAATGATTTGACTAAGTCGAAATGAAGAGCCTCTTGTCATCCGAAACTTCTCCCTAGTTCACAAAGGGATAGAATAATGAGCTTATTCGCCAACATGAAGGTTGAAGTAGAAGTTCAGGAGAGCCATTGGCTTTTCGTGGTCGGGTGTGGAGTCAAAAAAACGAAGGTAAGATTGAATTTTCGAAAAGAGTTTACTAGGGGATATCCCAAGGCAGCTTGTAAGTTGATTTAGACGCTCGACGGTTTTTTTTTTTGGTTTTTTTCCTAGAAATATTCGAGTAAGAATTGTGAGGTATAAGTCGAGGAAAGCGATACTGCTAGGTCCTGAGAGCGCTACGTTGATGGATGGGAAGTGTTGAGTATACAGGTAGGACTGCTCGTTTAGTTTTTGCCTCCATTGCCCTTTCTAAAAGACGTACTAACGTACTCTGTATATTGTACAGAATGGAGCCGTTTCTAGTTTCTCCAAGCGTTTTCAAGGACAGTTTTTTTGGGATGTGTTCATCTCCACATGCTAGGCAGCGATTCGAGCTGCTCTAGATGTCATATGGGAGATGTGGCGGTCGAATTTGAGACGTTGGTCAAACGTCACACCAAATCCTAAAAATGTTCAACTGATAAAAGTACTGAGCCACTAATCGAATAGTCAAAGCTTAAAGTATTTAGTTCATTGGAAAAACACATATGAAAACATTTAGGAACGTTGAGAGCAAGACGATTGATACGACATCATTCGTCCAATACATTAATGTCATTTTGGAGTATCAAACAGTTATTCATCGAGTGAATGATCCTGAAGATTTTAAGATCGTCGGCATAGAGAAGACACTTGAAAGTAAGAACACTACGAAGGTCATTGATGAAAAAGTTGAATAGGAGAGGGCTTAGGATATATCCCTGACGCACACCAGAAGTCTGGGCGAAGGGAGCAAAAGATCACCCGTTCCAAATTACCGGGCAAGAACGGTTAAGGATAAAGGAACTGATCCAGGTGAGGAAGGGACTGGATATTCCATATTGACCTAGTTTTTTTTATTCAAGTTTGGTGGTCAATGCTGTCGAACGCTTTGGCGAAATCGGTATAAAGCATGTCAACTTTGCAACTGGAATCTAGAACAATAACTATGAAATTGGAAAACTCTAGTAGATTAGTAATGATTGAACGACATTTTATGAACCCATGCCGCTCAACAGAGAGATTTGTATGAAAAGCATCGTAAATTCTGGATTGGATAATTCTCTCTAACAATTTGCGAAAGGACGAAAGAAGAGATATTGGCCGATAGTTCCAAACGGAATTGTAGTTGCTGGACTTATGAATGGAGAAAATATTGGCACGTTTCCATGCATCTAGGAAAACACCAGTCGAAAGACTCAAATTTAAAATCAAGGATAGAAGAAAACTCAAAGAAGAGAATAGCGATTTAATGAAGAAGTTAGAAAGCTCCGCTTGCATCTATCGAGGTGATGATATCTTCCACTTCTACAGAATTGGTAGAGATAAAGCCGAAATCGAAGTGAGCTGAACTGCAGGAATTTATGGAACAAGGCGAGAAGGATCTAAAATTGGATGAAAAACAGTCGGCAAATAGATCGACTATGTCTTGATCATAAGAGGCTGTTTTATTAAGCAATGATACTGAATTATGAAGAGTGTTGGAAGATTTATGTGTATGAACATATGACCAAAAGGATTTAGAGTTATTGGAGCAGAAGGAGGCCTTAATGGACTGGTAGTGGGTAAGTAAAGCTTGAGAAATAGCTTTTTTGGCATCAGCTCCAAGAAGTTCGTACCTTAAAAGATCTACATTGGATCCTGATCGAAATTAGATTTTACGGGCTTTTTCTTTTACATGCAGTTCTTGTGCAACCTCAGCATTGAACCAAGCTGGATGCTTATGACTTCGTGTATGAGTCAATGGCGTGAACTGAGCAATAATGATGAATAGCGTAGAGTAGAAAGATTGTACAGCAAGGTCGGGATTAATTGGATCCAAAAGAGAAACCCAATCAATGTTCGTATGCGTTGATGACTGACGGAAGATGGATTATATGATAAAATGAGGTTGAGGATTTTTTTTTGTTAGCATTTAATACAAGATTAAGTTGGGCGAGGGGGGAAAGGGACAAGAAAGACGAAAGAGTGAAAGAAATTTCATTAACTGAAGTTAGAGAAGAAGCGATCCAGCTTACCGACTGCTTGTTACGGAATTGGAGAGAAGGATTTGCATTATTTATAAATAAGGCAAGTTCACTAAAAAGCCGTTCATAGGATCGAAGTGGTATATTGCAGGAAACGTACAGACGTATGACGCAAACTCTAAGATTGTTAGAAAAGTTTATTTGGTCCGCGATACTTTCTACAGGTGGAGAAATGTTCAAATCAGAGCAACGTGAAGCCTGAAAGCTGTTGTTGACCGCTATTAGCACACCCCCACCATCTGATTTCCCAGATAATAGGTGATCCCTATCTTGTCTAAAGACTGCATGTAGAGGGAGAATTTCTTCATCCGTAAAGTTATTTCTGAAGCAAATTTTCAGAAAAAAAAAAAGAAATTGAGAGTGAATAACGAATCAAGACCATTAACCTTTCCGTTGAGATTTGTGTGATGGACGCAAAATTTTAATTCTTCGACAGAAGTGTCCGAAACTACACGGGAGACCAAGAGCGATAATGGTGGAGAGACGATCCTGATTGAGGGTAAAACATCAGCTGAACCGCCGTTATTTTCGATGGTACAGCTCCTAAGAGATGGGCTTCCTGCAGAGTGTTGAGAATGGCTGTAATTCGGAAGTTATGTCTGAAAACCGTTTCCATTTTATACAAAGCTGTTTGTCTTTTGATGATGACACTTTTTCGCGTGCAAAGGAAACTGTTAAATAATTTGGTACAATCAGAGATCTGTTTGAAGCTTTCGTGGGAAATTGTAAAGCAGCTTATACTCCTGGTGATTGTCTAACTATAGATGAAATGCTAATAGCATTTCGAGGCCGATGCAAATTTCTATAATATATACCCTTCCAAACCGGCAAAATATGGCATAAAGATCTTCGGTTTAGCAGATGCTTCAAATTACTAAATTTTCAATCTGGAAATATACCCCGGAAAACAACCTATTGATCCATTTGAGGCGAGCAATAAACCCTACGATGTTGCGAATCGCATTGTGCAGCCTATTGCTAAATCCGACCGGAATGTACCTTTCGATAACTGGTTTACCACTTACAAACTTGTCCAACATTTGCTCAAAGGGCACAGATTGACATCAATTGGTACCTTGCATAAAAACAAAAGACCTCTGAAATTCACTAAAATTCGTAGAAGTGAAGTGTTCTCCTCTCGATGTGGCTTCCAGAAAGACATAACTCTTGTATCTCATGTCTCCAAGAAAAATAAGGTCATTCTATTAGTGTCAAGTCTACACCATAATAATGAAATTAATGATTCAAGTGGAGCAAAGCAAAAGCCAGCAATCAAACCATATTACAATAAAACAAAATGTGGGGTGGATGTCCCAGATGAATTTTGTGCCACGTATGATATGAGCCGTAATTCGAAAAGATGACCCGTCACCATTTTTAATGCTATTTCGAACATTTTTGATATTAATCGCCTTATAATACATCATATAAATGATAAATCGAATGAAAAACGACGACGTTTTTTTGAAGAAATTAGGTCTTGCTCTCGTCAGTGAACATTTGCAGAAACGCCAGGATATAAATAACTTGCCACGAAAAATGCGCAAAAGAATTGAAGCAATTGTTGGTGAATGACCAGAAGAATGTCCTGCAAAGATACTCAATGCACGTAAAATGTCAAATTTGCGCTGCACAAAAAGATCGTAAAACCAAACAAACATGCCAAGGTTGCTTCAAATATATTTGCCCAAAACACATCATACCTTTCGGCAGTGATTGTAATTACAACAAGGATTCTTATTAGTTGTTCATACTTTTCTCCAAAGATATTTTAGTTAAGTTTAAAAAAGTGCAATAAGTAACTAAGAAGACTGGTAACCAACGTAGGAAATGAATTAAAACTTGAGACCTTATTTTCGTTTTTGTCTTTGTGAGTTTATTAAAAGTTGATTATTTTGATCAAAACTTCCTAAACTACATATTTTTAGGGTTTTGTACTAAAATACAAAACCCTATTGCAATCACGACCTGTGTCCGTCTGTCCGTCCGTCCGTCTGTATGTCACAGCACTTTTTCTCCGAAACTATAGAAGCTACAGCCATGAAACTTTGTGGAAAGGTCAGAAGTGGTGACCTCTTGAAAGTTCAAGGGTAAAAAAAATTTTCAAAGGGGTTGACCCCTCAAAAAAAAATTTTCACCATTGGTAGTCGAATAGGGTGTCATTGGAAAGGTCTCAATGAGATCTTTTCAAAACAGGTCTTAAAATTGCCTTATGAGTACCGAGGGGGGCAGGGGAAGGGAAAATGTACGAACTTTTCGCGTACCCCCCCCCCCCCCTCTGAAAAAAATCATGAATGTAGGCCTTCATGAGTACAACAACAACAATACATGAGAAGTCGAAATTCACTCAACTTTGTTAGTAATAGTATAATTTATCGATTTTATGTTTTCTTGAATAAAATCTAAATGGTACCCTTAAATTCAAATTAGCAAACAGATGACTATTTATAAGATTGACCTTTTCTGAAAGTTTCATAAAGATCGAATAGTATTTAGCGAAGTTATAGCGATTTGAATTTTCCTGTATTACTATGGAACAATGTGCCCTGTATTACTATGGAAACATATGGCTATGTAGCCATATGCGCTTTTTACCGACTTAGACACTACAGCTTTGCTAGGATTTGCATGAAAATTTCAGGAATGATAGATATCATGAGGATGACTACATACAATTGAAACAAGTCGAAGAGGCAGGAGAGAGCTCCTAGCAAAAGGGCTTTGTAGCCATTCTAGAATTCGAAAAAATAGGCCATGAATCGATGATTACAGTACAGAGGAGTGGCCCCTGAAAAAAATGTCATGAAAGGTAGCCGATATGAGTATCAAATGAAAGTTCTCTATGAGAGCTTTTCAAAACAGTTCTTAAACTGACAGTTTTTGCTTCAGTGGGGGCACAGGGGGGGGGGAAATACATAAAAAATGTGTTTTCTCCCTCGTGAATGGACACCCGTGATCTAAAAAAATCTGAAAAAATTATCAAGCGAGATATTTATGGGTATAACTTTAAGAAATACCTCAGAATTAAAAAATTCTTTCAACTTAGTTAATAATAGTATGATCCTCGAACATGACGTGTTTCTTAATTTTATTCGTTGCTGGTAACGGCATTTTGTAAGTTGAGTACAAAACCCTTCTGACATGAGCATAGGTCTGTCTACCCAGCTTGTTTTATTTTATTACTAAAATAATAGCACAATTGAATCGTTTATATCAGAAACCACCTAAGTGCGCGTTTTTCAACTTTCGAAAAACTAAAAAAAACTATTTTGCAGCTTAAGTATTGGTCTAGTCTACTTCAAATATTTTTTTACCAAATCAAAAACGTGCTATTGGGATGATCTATTTTTAAAAAAATGTTTTTCCTTTAAGTTTTTGAGTTATAAATTTAAAAAAAAAAATTGCACTTAGGTGGTTTCTGCAATAAATGGGTAATATATAGATAATCCAAAGTGATTTTATAAAAATTATTATTGAAATTAAGTCAAACCTTTAATTTTTCCCTGTTTTGGTATCATTATAATAAAAAAATATAAACATACAAAGTATAATATAAACATCTTTGAGATAAATATAAAAATATTTATTATGCCTAAATCGGAAAATACAAGTAAACTACACGCTACAGTATGTCTTTATACAAAGATCTGGCCTTATTCACTTATTCAGCTTCTCTCCTTGTCGGTTGTTGGCCATTGGATGATAGTTTCATAGAAGGCTTCATATCCAAGTGTGTATTCCATCAACTTTTTTATGTCGTCTATCTTTTTGTTGTTGATTGGATCCTAAAACCAAAAATCTCACTGTTCAAAACCCGACAAATTTTAAAACTTGTTATAGCCTACAAAAATGTTTAGTTAAAATTAAAATATAAACGTTTAAAATAACCTTGGTAAAATAAAAGTAAACATACCTTCCTCAAAAGAAAAGCTTTCTCTGTTAGTAGTTCCGGAGGGCTGGTATTTTTCAGCAATGTGAAGGTAGATGTTGTTATTCGTTCAATGAATTCGCTTACAACCACTTTTCCCGGAGTATCCTTGCTGTAGAGAAACTGCTTGTACTTGGGCACTTTGAATGGCTGCTTATTTTCTTTCGGTACTTTCCTGCCTGATGTTTCGTCTGAATTTGGCATTTTCTTATATGATTTGGGCCACCACGTTTTGAAACTGAGAATGTCGTCTGATATAAGGTGATAAACAGTAAATCGTCCAGACTTACTTGCTTTTAGCATGAGCTC
This sequence comes from Odontomyia ornata, assembly GCA_963969285.1. NCBI lineage: Eukaryota > Metazoa > Arthropoda > Insecta > Diptera > Stratiomyidae > Odontomyia > Odontomyia ornata. The sequence continues at coordinate 125,009,931 of OZ017740.1, forward strand.
TGCATATTCATCAGGAGTATAAATCCTGTCCGTCTTTCTTAATAGACACTTTATGCTTCCAAAATCCTTGCAGCACGGGGAAAATGAGTGACCACGTACAGGGTAGTTGTGAGTTATTGTTTCAAACCGACCTGAATCACAGAGGTTTAGTAAAAAACGCATAACTGTATGGTTCTTATTTTGGCCTGATGGCCCATTACAAAACAGTATGAGATGCTTCACATTAACTGGAATGTCATTGAAATAGCTCAGTAGCATTGAATATACTTCGTCTGGGCCTTTGTTTACTTCGCCCTCATGATAGAAATACAATTTGGAAGAATTAGTTTTCAAATTGTGTAACAAAACACATTTACCCAGAGCTGCCTCATATAGAAAACCTCCTGTACATGTATGTGCGGCAAGGGTAAGTTTTACATATAGTCGAAGGCTAGTGCGACCGTGTTGTCATCTTTGTTTTTGCTTGCCTCATCATAGCTTTGTAAAACTTTTTTTGCTCGCCTTGAGTGTATCATTTTCTCAGCAGCTACATTTTTTAAGCATTGTCACTCAAACCGTTTTCTTTCAGTTTGACCGACAGTCTTTCGCAAGTTGAACACACATCAACTTGTAATCTTCCAAAACAATAAACAAAGTTTTCTTTAAAGTATTTGTTGTAGAAACTATACTCTACTTTATTTTTTAGATCAGGGTTGTCTAAAATAAACATAACATGCATTTTTGCGACATCAAGCCTAGCGTCAAGATAGATTTTCCCCCATAATGGGTGTCCTTGACATCAAATTTCTCAATGTGCTGCTGTATTCTCACACAAACGTTACCTGGAAGAGCGTTTCCACTTCTAGATTTTCCCCTATGAAGGACAGAACATTGATTTATTCTTTTGATTCTATTGTCTGAAATTCCAAACACTTTCAAGAAAACACCTCTACAAACTTGAGTTAGAATACCATTTACTTTCACGTTATACTTATATGAATGAGATTTTTTGTTTGGCAAGTTATCAGGGTTTTCTTGAGCTTGCTCATTGTTAACATTAGGTTTGCGGTTTTGCGTCTACGTTTCACAGGCCTAACCTTCACTAAAGCTTGGAGGTACGTGTCTTGGGTGTTTTTATTTTACAAAGAGTAAAATGTTTCAAATTGCACTTACAGTTTACATCATTCAGCGCGGCTTTGCTGGGAACTTATTTTCCTTTGGACGAGACAAACTGCAGTCCTTTGAGCCTAGCATTCCGATTAATGTTCCGTTTGTATTTTTCTACGTGCACAATTTCACGCCTACGCTTGAGATTAGGTTTGCGGTGGAACTTTCTCATTTTTAAAATTATATAAATTTAATATAAATTTTAATTAATCTAGTTTAGTATTGTTGAATTTAAAAACAGCATTAATTCAGTTGAATATTTTTTATTGCAAAAAGGAGTAACCTTAGGAAATATTTTTCTTGACATTCAAATTTTTATAAAATAAAAATTTAGTTGAAAAATAAATCTCCTTAAGAAACAAGAAGAACATATATGTGGTGAAGAAAAAAAAAAAAAGATGTGGCGAGTATCTTCACCACATATATGTTCTTATTACATTTGATAATATTCAAACGAGTCTTTTCACCACATATATGTTCTTCTTATAACATTTGATAATATTCAAACTTCGATAAATATGCGTTTCTTTGAATTGATGAAAACTTTAATTGGTCGTTTCTTAAGGAGATTTATTTTTCAACTAAATTTTTATTTTATAAAAATTTGAATGTCAAGAAAAATATTTCCTAAGGTTACTCCTTTTTGCAATAAAAAATATTCAACTGAATTAATGCTGTTTTTAAATTCAACAATACTAAACTAGATTAATTAAAATTTATATTAAATTTATATAATATTAAAAATGAGAAAGTTCCACCGCATTACTTCCCCCTCAGTTAATGCTGGTCATTAACGATTTACCTTAGTATTTTCTAAAAGAGTTATTTTAACTGCCATGTCATGTTATATATTTAATTTTGTTGTTCTTCTCGTCGAAAGATACTTTTTTTTATCATTTTTAACCGTGTCATGGTTTGGAATGCAGGAGAAAAAAGGTTTCAATCTATCTATTGTAATATTACATGATTTGTTTTTGATTTGAATGCTATAATATTTTTCATATTTTTTTAAAACTTTATAAGGTCCATGATAAGGTGGTTGTAAAGATTTGCGCACTGCATCTGTTCTAATCAGCACTTGATTGTAACGTTTTAGATTTTTAATTTCTCTTGGTTTTACGTTACTATGATTTGAAGCTGGAATAGGTTCAATGTTTAACATAACTGCCTTTAAATCTTGAACGAAATCTGATTGATGTTTCTGATCGAGACAAATCTTGTGTAAATCACTCGGCAAACGTATGGTCTCTCCGCAAACTAATTGAGTCGGAGATGCTTTCAGTTCTTCTTTAAATGCTGTCCTCAAACCCAAAAGAATGAATAGTAATGTTTTTGACCATGATGGATTTTTATTAGCCATTACAGAAGCCTTCAATGGACGATGCCAATTCTCTATCATTCCGTTTGCTTGCGGATGATAGGCTGTAGTACGATTTCTTTTGAATCCAAGGATTTTTCCCAGCTCACTGAACAATTGGGATTCGAACTGTCAACCCTGATCTGTTACTATAACTTCTGGAATTCCGAAACGTGCAATCCAAAAAGTACATAATGCTTCTGCACAATTTGCAGCCGTAATATTAGTTAAAGGTATTGCTTCAGGCCATCTCGAAAATCTATCTATTATTGTGAGCAATACGTGAAACCTTGTGAATAAGGCAACGGCCCGACTATATCCATATGTATTATTTTAAAACGTTTTGATGTAAGGAGGAATGTTTTATGTTCACTTCTATTGTATCTCGTAATTTTTGAACGTTGACAATCCAAACAAGTGCGAGACCAATCAGCAACGTTTTTGTTGAGAAATGGCCAAAAGTATTTATCTGATACAAGGCGTCTTGAAGTTCGGATGCTTGGATGAGCTAAATTATGTACTGAAGTGAAAATTTGCTACCGAAATGCTTCCGGAATAAATGGAGTAATATTTTCATTTGTAATTTCACAAAAAAATTTGAAATTTGTGTTTGGAAAAGTTATTTGTTTAAATGAAAATTTTGGATTTGATTTTAATTTCTCAAAAGATTCATCTATAAGTTGAGCTTCAGCAATTGCTTTAAAATCTATAGAGCTAGGAATTTCAATTTCAGAAATTCTAGATAGAGAATCTGCAACAATATTCTCTTTTCCAGAAATGTGTCTAAAATCTGTGGTAAATTCACTGATGAAGTTAAGTTGACGAAGTTGTCTTGGAGAAGCTTTTGTAGGGTTTTGACGAAATGAAAATATTAAAGGTTTATGATCTGTAAACAATGTGAATGTGCGACCTTCAATGTAATATCTAAAATGTTTTACTGCTTGATAGGCCGCTAGTAATTCACGATCATATGTACTATAATTTCTTTGAGCTTCGTTCAATTTTTTTGAAAAGAACCCCAAAGGTTTCCAACAATTGTTTACCCATTGTTGAAGCGCTGCTCCAATGGCAATATCAGAAGCATCTACAAAAATTGCTAATGGAGCATTTAGTTCTGGAAAAGCCAGAATAGTTGCATCGAAGAGTTGTTGTTTGGAAGTTTCAAAAGATTTAATAGCCTCCGGTGTCCAATTTATTTTTCTCTTGACTGACTTCTTAGAACCCACCAAGAAACTATTAAGTAAAGCGTGGTGTATAGCGGCATTTGGTAAGAAGCGACGATAAAAATTTATCATTCCCAGAAATCGCCTCAATTCTACAATTGTTTCTAGTAATTTGAAACTTAAAATATCCTTACATTTATCTGGTGAAGGTTTAATTCCTTCAGATGAAATAAAATGACCTAAAAATTTAATTTCTTTTTGTAAGATTAGTCCGTTATCATTTAACCTTTCGAAAATTATTGATAAATGCGTTAAATGATCTGAGGCAGATTTTGAAGCAATAAGAATATCGTCTAAATATACAAAACAAAAATTTAGATCTTTTAGTATTGAATTAATGAAGCGTTGAAAAGTCAGCGCAGCATTGCATAAACCAAAAGTCATGCGAGTGAACTCAAAGAGTCCGAACGGTGTGCAAATTGCAGTTTTCGGAATATCTTCTGGTTCTACTGGAATTTGATGATACGCTTTAACAAGATCTAAAGTTGAGAAGGTTTTGCAATCAGTTAAAAAATGTGTGATATCCTGAATGTTAGGAATAGGATAGCGATCTGGTGTTGTAATGGCATTAAGACGTCTGTAGTCACCACAAGGACGCCAATCATCATTGCTTTTTAGTACCATGTGTAATGGTGAAGACCATTGACTATCAGAGAAACGACAGATTCCTTGTTCGAGCAGGAAATTAAATTCTTTCTTAGCTGCAGTTAATTTATCTGGCGCTAAACGTCTGGGTTTCGAAACTATTGGTGATCCAGAAGTTGTAATTTTATGTTTTATACTATGTGTAGGATGTTTTGTAAAGTCGGACTCTAAGGTAATTGATTTAAATTTATTTAATAAGTCTTTTACTTGTGGATCAATTTCTGGTTTAATTAAAATGGACAAGTTTGAAGAATTTTCCGATGTAATAGTTGCTATTGAACGAAGGTTTGTAGTTGGGTCAATTATTGCTTTGTTAGCGACATCAACTAAAATTCCAAAATGACCCAAAAAAATCTGCACCTATAATAGGTCGCGAAATATCTGCAATAGTAAAATGCCATGAAAATTCTTTTCTTAGACCCAGATCTAATTTTAGTAGTTTTCTGCCGTATGTATCAATAGAAGATGCATTAGCAGCAGAAAGTTTAAAACCTGAAGCAATTAGATGACGATATTTTGGTTTTGGAATAACTGAAATTTCTGCACCAGTATCGATTAAAAATTTGTTTTTTGTGGAATGATCATAAAGTAAAAGACGGCTTGAAGCAATACTACTTAAATTTACCGTCGGAAATTTAAGTTTATCTAGTTTTTTGAATTTTCCTTAAAATCGAATGAATTTTTCTTTTTGAAAGTGCATGGTTCAATGCACTTGTATGCTCTAGTACCAAATTTAAAATGATACCAGCAAAATCCCTGTCCTTCAGGTCGTTTACTTGATGGAGAACGAGAGCGAAATTCTCTAAATCTATTTGGGCTTCTACTAAATCTATTCATATTATTGAATGCTCGTGACAATTCAGCAACTTGGAGAGTTAGTTCAGAAACCTGCTTCTGTAATGTTGACTCTTCACTTGTGTTGCTTGACAGAGAAAGCAATGCTGGTTTATTTGATACTTCGTAAATTTTATCTGCACACGCAGCCAGATCCGTTAGGGAACTTGAAAGATTACATGTTAAAATTGCTTGCATATTTTCTGTCAATCGTTGTAACCAGATGTTCCTGAGTAAGTCTTTTCCTACTTTTTCTCCTCCAAGCTGTTGCATTTCCCTGAGCAGTTGTGATGGAAAACGATCTCCCAAAGTAAGATTCGTTAATAAATTATTAAATTTTGAACTCTCACTTGCAGATAACCTAGAAATTAATGCTTCCTTTAAGGCTGTATAAGGGTTTGTGCTAGGAGGGTTACTGACAATATCTGACACGTTACGGATTGCATCTGCATCAAGAGCTACTAATATATGATAAAATGTTGTTTGCTCTGAGGTAATACCCGCCAGAGCAAATTGAGCTTCGGTTTTCTTAAACCAAATGTCAGGGAATTCCTTCCAAAAAGGAGGTAATTTAATTGCAACTGCGCTTAAATTAGGGATAGCATCCAAAAATTCCTCATTATTGACCGACATTGTGAAGAACAACAAAATTATGTATTTAAAATTAACTCACGCTATTATCAATTGATATCAATATGAATTTCAATTAATCCCTAAGGGTTTGAGGTGCCTTCTGGGGGATATATCCCCCCTGTCGCAGGATATATCCTTCCTCTTTAGCGAACTAGAATAACTCACAAATTGAATAAGGAGCAACCCTTACAATTTGCTTGATAAATTTTCTTAAAAAATGTTAATTTTAAATTACATATAGATATAATATATAATATTTGAATTAAAAATAAATGGTCCACCAATAATTGGGGTCCCGTTAAAATTACCTCAAAAAGGTTGCTTTGAATGAATATTAGAATATAAACGATATGTATTTTGATTCGTATTTTGATTCGTATTTTGTAAGCTTGGTGCAGTTGGAAGTGACGGTATTTCCGTAGGCGAATAAAACTTTGGTAGTTCTAGTGGCTGCTCCGGTAATGCAGGTGTGCTGCAGCTTTCGTGTTGTTCCGGGGCATAAAAATGATCGAATGTCGCATTCACTTGGGGATCGGCGTTCAAAACAAGATGCTGGCTGGTTGGTGAATAATCTTTAATCACCTTTGAAAAAGTTGACAGAACCGTTGAAACCACAGATGGTAGCTGGGAGAATGATGATGGTGTTCCAGGTCGCAATTGAGTTCACTGTAAGTTCTACTCACGTAATTACTTCTCGATTCTTTGTTTGCTGTAGAATGATGATGGTGTTCTAAACCAAAGTTAAGTTCACTGTAGGTTCTAGTCACTTGATTCCTCCTCGATTCCTTATGTCAATTGTCGATCTTCTTGATTTTCAGTGGTAGCACACGGAATAACTTCTTGGTCCTTTTTCAATTTTGTCAGCTTCAAACTCGCAAGACTGTCCTCGTATGGGTCGTGTTCGGTTGTGTTCAGTTGAATTTCCTCGTCAAGGAATTGCTTCGATAACGTAGCCAGCTTATCAATTATAGTTGCGGAAGTCGTGAATCGATTTCGAATGTCGTGGGTCACCAGATGTGGCGAGTATCTTCACCACATATATGTTCTTCTTATTACATTTGATAATATTCAAACGAGTATTTTCACCACATATATGTTCTTCTTATTACATTTGATAATATTCAAACTTCGATAAATATGCGTTTCTTTGAATTGATGAAAACTTTAATTGGTCGTTTCTTAAGGAGATTTATTTTTCAACTAAATTTTTATTTTATAAAAATTTGAATGTCAAGAAAAATATTTCCTAAGGTTACTCCTTTTTGCAATAAAAAATATTCAACTGAATTAATGCTGTTTTTAAATTCAACAATACTAAACTAGATTAATTTAAAATTTATATTAAATTTATATAATATTAAAAATGAGAAAGTTCCACCGCAGGTTCATCATCTGAACTATCCAATATGGCTTAAGAACTATATAATGTAATAGTAAACAACAAAATAATACTTAATTTTTACCGAAAACTCACGAAAACTAACCACTTAGTGTTAGGTAACCTTTGAATCAACTGTTACTGTATTATGAATCTTTGAATCCGCAAATATATCAACAAGTGATATCAATAAGGCCGCCAACCGTCAGGAGTGAAATTGACCGCAGAATAAAGTTGAGCGACGGCGCATGGGTTCTTTCTGAAATGAACGGACTATTTTCAAGGCTGTCAAATAGCATTGCTGATATGGAAGAAAGGTTATTTCTGCACTAAAAGATGTATTTACCTTTAAATTGTACAGTACCACCAAAAAACATTTTTTGATATTTTGTCGCTTAAGTGGTTTATGGAATAAACGATTCAACTATGCTATAAACTAAGATAAGCTACGAATGAATTCAAATACCATGTATATATCATATGTTGAAAATACGGGTACTTTTGTCCCACGTCAACGCCCGTGTAAGTATTTTCTACCACAATGATGCCCGGTTGAGCTCTTCAAACTGTTCATAATAAATTTTTCAATTTAATTAGCTCTATTATCAAGTACAGTTACTTTTCTTTGCTGACTGAATAAGATAATTTACTTGCCCTTCAGTTGCATAAGAGTAATTAATAAAGCTATGCATTTAAATTGTGCTTAAGATCCATCGATCCAGAATGCCATTATCATACATCTGATCCAAAATATCATTACCGTCCCCAGACACGTGTGCCCAAAGAAATTGATATCGATCAATAAAATATTCCACCAAATGCATATAGAAGAATAATTGCTTCGTATTTCTTCTATTTACACTTCTTTCTCCGCAAGTTTGTAAATTCTTTCGAATGCCATTCCAAAGCAATTTAAATTTCGAAGATAGTCACATCAATCCTTTAATTTCCAGCCCTTTTGCAATGGAAAATTACTAACAGTGACACGTAATATAATCCAGACATGCCAAACAGGTGCAACCCTTGGTTGTAATTTAACCTCTCGCCAAAACAATTAATCATGCCCTTAATGAAAACAAATGCAAACGATTCTTATCACCATTATATTCCGCTGAACCGGAGATAATCTACTACTCGTGCGGAAGAGAAAATACCTTTGCGATGTTTTTTTGAACGTCTTGAAGATGGTTTTGCTGTTGCGATGTGTAATATGTCAGACGTGCATACGCACAGGTTATGAGCGGTGGCGACTGGCCATCCTTCCGTGGTGGATTAGGCTCCTTGATGAAAGCCTGGCCATTACCAATCAACTTTGCTGGCGATAAGCATCGGATGTTGTTCGTGCATATTACATCAACTGAAAATTTAACTAATTGTATAGAGTTCATTCGCAGTCATTGCTGGAATACAAAACAGGCAGAAACATCTGTTCAATTGGAAATTTCGCACTTTGCAGCGAGATGTATGGGGATGAAATAATTACTTTTTAAGGAGCACTCTTCGTTGGATTTTTCACCATTTAATTGAAAAGTTATGCTGTAGAATTCAGAGTCAATCTTGAGGTAAATGGACTCTCATGTGACAAATTAGGTCAAGAAAGGTAAAATGATTGCTCAGTTTAATCATTTCAAAAATGAGAATAGTGGCACCTGGTTAAATAAAGAAAAAACAAGTTGAAGACGTGGCAGAGAAGTGCTGCTGCCAGAAAAGGTTTCTAAAGAATTAAAATCAAAAATTCTCCATCGAACTGAAACAATTCGGCTAATAAATAGAATTTACCTGGGAAGCGTAATATTGGCTTATCATATATTTCAACTATCCGCGTTTTTTGTGCGCTTTGCTGAACTCGAACATATCTACTATGTCTTCGCTGTTTGTAAATGTGTACCTCCCTAGTTAGAAATGCTGTTGCAATTGTGGTTGATACCCATATTGGCTAGTTTTTGCAAAAAAAGCCTTCCTATGTAGGTCCCTCTTAAAAGCCGTCTAGTAATTTTTTTAATGTTACTGGGTAGATAAAATATCAAAAGAGACTCTTCCAATCACTGTCACTTTGTTCAATTTATTCTGTTCTCTGTATGTTCGCTGTGGAAGATAACAAATAAAGATACGAATGCTGGTGTTTGATGTAATATAGTGAAGAACTGAATTCAGCGTGTTGATTTGTTCGCTGTTGAAAATGAAGTGATTCTGACATTTTGAGTGAACCAGTCGAGACATACCAGCACACACATACTAACGCAATGTGTCAAACTTGAACTAAACCGCAATGAGTTCGTTCAATGAATTTCAACACTCCCACTTTTAGTTACAAGTTACTTTACTTTACTCAATGCCAAAAAAAAAACTCTTATTCAAAAAAAAGAAACGAAGTCGATTACTATTATTCTTTTGCACAAGACCCATCAATTTTCGAAAATATTGATGCTTATTCGTTGGTGAAGCCTTCGTCATTATATCGGCCGCTTGTTCATCCGTCGCCACATATTCCAAATTGAAGACCCCGTCTTCGTATTTCTCTCGGATGAAATGATATCGCACGTCGATATGCTTTGTCCTCTTATGGAATTCCGGATTCTTCACGAGTCGAATCGCGCTTTGATTGTCCATAAGAAACTTTGGTTTGTCCAAATCCGTTGACAACATTTCGGACAAAAAGCGATAAAGCCACACCAATTCTTTCATCGCATATACTGCCGCCATGTAACATATTCGGATTCCGTTGTTGATAGCACAACTGACTTTTGGCGCTCCGAGCCCCTACTGATAATACCATTGCCAAACATGAATACACATTCAGATGTCGATCGCCTGGTTTCGATGTCTCCTGCATAATCTGCGTCACTGCATCCGCACAGATCCAAGTTGATGCCACTTTCAAATGGAATGACCATGTCCGTTGTTCCCTTGATATATTTTAAAATGCGTTTTACCGCACTCACGTGCACTGTCGCCGGTTTTTCTAAGTGTCGACTTGCTTCGCCAATAGTAAAACTCATGTCTGTTCGCTCCGTCACCGCCAAATACATCAAACTGCCTCACGATACGGAAAATTTGTGTGTCCATCCGCATCAAAATTCCCAGGATTTTCGGCTCCGTCGAATGGTGTTGCCACAGCATTGCAATTTGTCATGTCAAAACGGTTGAGTACCTTTAACACATACGCCTGCTGATTCACATGAATCGATCCATCTGACCGCTGATTTATTTCAAGCTCTAAAAACAATTGAACTCGAACATTTTCCCTTCGAACTCCTTGCGCAAATGCTCAATCACCGGTAAAATGGCTCCTTTTTCCTCTGCTGCGATTAATTCGTCATCGAAATAAATCACGGGTATCATCATGCCATGTTTCCTATTGCACACAAAACCACACGGATCCGATCCACTGGCCATGAAATTGAATTTGCCAATAAACGACGTAAACTTCTTGTTCCAGCAGCGCGATGCCTGTTTCAAACCGTTAAAGCTTTTAACCAGCTTACAAACTCGTCCGCGGCCATTATCGTATCCGATCAGTTGACTCATCCAAACAGTTTCTTCCAAATCGTCGTTCAAAAATGGCTGTCTTCACGGCGAACTGTTGTAGTTGCATTTGTTTTGACACCGCCAGCGCCAAAATCGCCCAAAACAATTTAAATCTGACCACATGGTTGAACGTCTCTTGATAATCGAAGCCGTATTCCTTTGTGAATCCCCGCACTCCTAATCGCGCTTTGTAGTGATCAACGCTCCCATTTGCATTCTGCTTCAATTTGACGACCTAACGATTATCATTTACCTTTTCGTCTTTTGGCATATTGACCAAATTCGATGCATGATTTTTGATGAGTGAATTGTACTCTTCGTTCATTGCTTGCTCCAACTCCCGATTCAATTGCCTGTTTGTATGTGCTTGGCTCTTTGCTGATTGCCAACATGGCCTCACCGATTGCCAATATGGCAACGTGATCAGCCGACGTGATATATGATAAACGTTTTTCCGCCACAATGTTGTTTCGATCGCGCAAACGCCTTTCGATAAGATTCCTTTTATCGAGATTGCATATTGCACCACGATCGATTGGTTGATCCGGCTTTGTTTCTGCATCCTCCGCCTCAAATTCACCATCCGTCTCGTTCGCGTTTTCATCGCCATTTTGCTTAACGTCACCAATGTCAAGTACGTTCATTGATTTTTCCACCAGAAAAATCACATCACCAACCACCTCAATTTTCTTCGTCACCGGATTCCACACTCAATACGATTTCGAATGATTTTCATATCCGAAGAATACACACTTGACTGCCTTTGGCTCCAGCTTTTGTCGCTTCTACTTCGGAATGTGTACGAAAACCTCAGATCTGGAAATATATATGCAAATGATCAATTTACGTCTTCCTGTCGTACCATAATTCATACGGTGATTTATTCGGAACAGTGCTCATCCCAGTTTGATTCAGCATATGCATTGCCAAATTGACAGTCTCTGCCCAGAATTTATCATTAATTTGTTTTTAATGAATCATCGTTCGCGCTTACTCAGCTATCGTACAATTTGCGCGTTCCACGCAACCATTCACCGGCGTGTACGGTACAGTTCTTTGGTGTAACATGCCCATCTTACCGAAAAAAATTTTCAGCTCAGCATTAACGAATCCAGTCCCGTTGTCTGATCGAAAATCACACACCTTGTGTCCGTTCTTTGTCGCATCACCACTTCCTTGACTTTTGCTGTTGCTTCCGATTTTTGCTTCAGAAAATATGCAAAACGATAATGTGAAAAATCGTCTTTAAGGAGCAAAAAATATGTTGAACCACCAATCGAATTTGTTTGCATTGGCTCGCAAGTGTCCGGATTAATAATTTCTCCGCACTTCTTTGATTTATTCTCTCAAAGGCTATAGCTTCCCCATGATGTTTTCCATACACGCACTCGAAATCCTCTTCCATGAAATCAATGTCGTTGCTTTGCAGAAATTTCCTTACGTGTGCGACGTTTGTGATGTCCGAGTTGTTAATGTCATGCACAAACCGAAATTTGCTTGATCGCCACATTTGCAATAGCTCCATCGACCTCCGATAATTCCTCAACTTTGAACAGTATTTGAAAAAGCCTTTCGTGATGAACTCCTACTGCAAAAATGTTTCCATCTTTCAGCGATTCGCAGCGCTTGTTATTCGACTGCAATCGATAACCCCGATCCTTGGCCTTTCCGAACGAAAATAAATTCACATGAATTTCTGGCACATACAATACATTCACCATGCGTCTGCAAATCCATTGATTCTCATCAAACGCAAAAAGATTGATGTCACTCCTTCCTCGAGCCATGATCTTTTCGCCATTTCCAATCGATGCCTTCACAAAGTTCTCGAACAATTCACGTCGATGACACATGTGGTTACTGGCTCCCGAATCCAACACCCAAAAGTCTTTGTCTCTAATCGATGTTAAGTCATGACACACAAATGTATCCGCTAGTGCATTTTCCTGTTTTTTGTTGTTGTCCAAACTTTACTTCCTTTTCTGTGTACAAGCGCTCCCAATGACCACTTTCGCCGCATAAAAAACACATACCTTTTGGCTTGCTGTTTCCGACCGTCCCCTTTTGTTTGCTACTATGCTCTGAAGAATGACCCTTTTTCGAATTTAAATTGTTTTCCTTCGAAAAATGTCGCTTGGCCATCAATGCTTCCACTTCCTGCGATTTCAATCAAAGCTCCTCTGCCATTAATCGCACACGAACATTTGCTACATGTTTTTGTGCACGAAATTTAGCTCGGTGAGTGTTTGTTGAACCTGTTCCTGCTTGATGACTGTAAACATATCGTCGACATATCTTGCAAATCGATGCGGCAGTTTCCCTTCTTGTTGTAGCTTCTCTTCTATGTGTGATAGGAAAATCTCACTTAAAAATGGAGAGCGCCTCGTGTTTGCTTAAAAAACTCCTGCTTGAATTTAAAATAGCTCTCATTCATGCCAAGCCTTGCCAGTTTTGAATACATCCTTGTTTTCGCCTTCCAATCTTCAACTGCTTGTTGTATAAGTAACTATTCCTCGGGTATGGTGAGAGCTTCCTTGCCCGATATGCTAGGAAACAGCGCTTTGACATCGAACGAGACATGCCTGTCATCTTCTTCTAACGATCCTCAACACAATACTTTTGATGTAAACTCGGCTAAATTCTTGACTGATCATGTAGCGGACTTCTTCTCCATATTGTTCAGTTCCTTAAGTAACCATTTAGCTATTTTCTGCGTGGGAGCATTTTCAGCTTCGCATATATACGCGAAGCAGAAAATAAACAAGTTGGGAAGACAGACCTACGCGCATGTCAAAAGGGTTTTATGCCCAACTTCTCCCAAATGCAGTCACTAACAACGAATAAAGTCATTTCGCCATTTTGTTGAAAAATAACAAAAATCACTCAAACCATGAATTCTCAACAAAATACGAGTATGTTATTGATCTTATTTGAAAATTTTAAGAGGATCAAATCAAAACCGTAGCGTCTGATTCGATGGAAAGTCCATAGAATACCGAAACCATGTGTTATTTTTGTTGTAAATGAAGAAATTTCAAATGGCTTTATCGTCCGTGGTTATGATTTGATTTTCATCAAACTTACAGAATATAAAGACCTTGTGTAAGACTACTTAAAAATCGTTTAAAAGAGCCACAACAATAAAAAAAATCCCAAAAATAGTATTGAGTAGGACTAAAACTTTATGATCACTAGGGAAAGAAAACACTTTCAACAAGATGTTTTTAATTAAGGTCTTATTTAGAATGACCAAGCAAAAAAAAACTCAGGTCCTCAGCAGGTTGATAAATAAAATAGTAAGAATGAACGTTCTTGTAGGTCCTTCAACACCCGATATTCGTACGAGTTAACCTCCCAATTGGTGAAGCGCACTCCGCTAACTTTTGCACTTCTGTGACTAGACTGTTGTACTTTGCCGTTTTGTGACTTCTTTTAGCTGCCTGGTGCAGGCATTTCATTTGACGTGCCGCGTCCAGCACGAGCTCAATTTGATCTGCACCTTTGTAGTTGACACAACCACGGCATACTGCTTCGGAAAAGTCATTTATTATTGCCCACGGCACTCGCGGCAAGTCACATAAGTAACAATGTTGACGTTTCGTTTGAGGAGATATTTTTTCAACTCTCAATTCCTTGGCAAGATACATTCACCACGCTAATTATCTTCCCCACTATCCAAACTTTTGATTCCAGCGTCCTAATTACAATCGGATGGACGGTGTAAAGTTTTTAATTGGTCTCACTGAACAATGTGCAAATAAGACGGAATAAATGAAGGCTTTGCCACCTAATCGAACAAAAGAGACTTTCGTTTCAGCGAACTAGCAAGCGCCATGGAAAAAATCAGAGCACGGCGTGCACAAATAATGGGAATTTTGAAATGCAAACTAAGCCAGTTCAACCAATGAAAAGACGATATTCCTCTCTTCAAAGAGCAGCTGGACATGGAATTGAAAACACTTTTGGGGAAAAGGAATAAGCATATATAAACTTTTATCACTGTTATTATACTTTATACTCTTCCCCAAAACTACAATTAAATTACACTGACTTTCACTTGTATCTTTTGAGTGAAGAGTTTCCGCCAAATATTTCATTTATCAGGGTTGTGTTCTTCTATTCCAAACGAGCAAACACTTGAAAATCGTCTACGCACTATCGATCTAATTTCTTTGTTTTGCCCGCAAGATCTTCACACTCCATAACATCACATTTTCACGCGATTATTTGCCCAAGCCAAGTGCATTTTCTGCCCGTACTCCCCTTACACGAAGATCAAAATTGAAGTTTTTCTTCCGCGTATCTACGTCAGCTCTAATTGCTAGCCACTCCACGAACGAAAAATAAAATATGGAAGTTAGGCTCCAATGACACATGAATATCCAGCTACGATGCAACAAAAAAACCCACAACAAGCTCCGTTCCAACACTTCCCATACACGGCCAATCGTTTTTTTCTCCAAGGCCGCGAGAATGGTGTCTCCTATCACAAAACCTCTTCGCAAAATCGTACACGTAGAAACTCGATCTCGCTAACAACCCGTTCTTTATTCTCGACCGAACCCTCCCTTTCGTTTATCTTAAGACATGGGGCAAATTGCAAAGCAGTGAAGAGCGATGCAAGAAATAAAAATATTGTGCGACCCGAACCAAATGTATGTAAATTCCGTACTCCTCGCTTCTCATACTCCGCCGGTATGGGATCAAGCCTAATCCCATTACCCGTTCCACTCGACGAGTCCTTTTCCTCATCCACTTGTTCGAGTTCTCGTCATGGCGGTAACGGAAGATTCAAGGGCAAGTGGAATTTCGGCATTGCTTCGCTCATTCGCGTAGCAATGGTATTGCCATTGTCAATTATTTGGTCAAATCGTTATTTATTTATTTTTTAACGACAATTCAATTCCAGATTTATTATGACCGCTTTTCAAACTAACTAGTATAAGTAAATTTGTGATTATGTTGATCTCAACATTATTGTTAGCAATAGAAATTTTCTTTTATGCTCATTGAGTAGGGATTGGAGAGGCTTTCTATTGGTGATGGTAGCGGTGATAATAGCTGTGTTTACTACGGGTTGGTACTTATAATATTCATAAGTTGCGTATCAAATTTTTCCGCTCCTTTTGAGTTATTATTATTATTGTTCCCCGATGAGATAAATCATTGCCAACCTTAGCGTTGAAACCACCCAGGATAATTTTTATGTCGACCAGTCTTTCCAGATGATTGTAAAACGATTCCTTCGTTTCTTTGTCCTTTTCTTCGGTCGGGGCGTGAAGAGTAATCAGCCAAATTTCACCCACCTTATAGGGTATACCTATCCTAAAGATTGAAATAGATCCCTAATTTTTAACAAAAAAAACAACACGAAATGTAGGAATAATGAGCTGAAACTCAAAAACTAAGCAACGAAAAACACAAAAACAGAAAATAAACACAAATAATTTAGACATTTTCATTCAACCACCAATACCTAGATTGGTCCGTCTCAGCTTGACCAGCCTCAAAGAATCTAGCAAATGACTATATTCATTGGAATTGTTGGTCTCGTGAACTCAAATTCGGAAGACATTTTATCTTCTTATCGGTGGCCCGTCTATATATGTGATATATAATTGGGATACCGAGAGAACCAAAAACATATTGATTCATATCCAAATACACCAATGATTCTGGAGGAACGGAGCCAGTAGCAAGGAAAGTCGCAATATACCCGTCTGTAGGTGAAACGGCTGTGTAATCCAGGGGGTTTTCACAACACTGTTATAGATCTTGCGATATGATTCCGAAGAAGTTTCAATATGGAGATATCGACTCTCGCCACTTTAGCAGTTTGATCCGTTTTTCTATTCGATTTACATATAGTGTTTTCAAATTGTCTCACACTTTCTGCATAAACCAGTACGTGCATCAAGATATTTTCTATCGAAAACTCTTAATTTTTCCACAATACTAGCACTCTGGTTGTACCAGATCTGACATTCATGTGAAAACTGGTCTAACCAGGGTCTTTCAACAGATAACTTTGACTTTTTGATCGATGTAACAGGATTTATGCGAAACACGTTCTGAACTATCCTTACCAGCCATAATGTGGAAATCCTTCCAATTTCGTTTCAGATCTTGACTGGCCCCCTGCAGCGTTGTCTGAAACAAAATTGTTTCGCACTTCTGCGCATTGATTTTTATTCGCCAATTGTCGGTGTAGACCTGCACATCATTAAACATTTTTAAAATATTGCTCTGAACTATTGCAGCACTAACAAACGCTACAATGATTGCATTGGCGAATATTGAGGAAAGTAGAGGCGCCGTAATTGTTGCCTGCTGTAGACCATTCAAGACCTTGAAGTCGCTAATTGTTGTCAGATTCCCATCAGTTACAACAAATGGTTTCCCATGTACCATATTGCACATCATGGCGACAAGGTGTCTGGGGAAGCTGTCCTGAAGTAGTTTAAAAATTGGTCCATCTACTCACACCGTATCGAAGGCTTTCTCCATATCAATGAGACACGCTCCATCACATTTTCTGTTGTTTAGTTTCCAATAGATGTCTGAGATTACTTTCGTTATTGCATGTATGTTCGAATGCATGGCAAGAAAACCAAATCGACAATTCGGTATCCACTCATGTGGATACCGTTTAATGCTTTGTTTGGTATCACTTCAAACACATTGCCGATATTAGGCAGCATGCTGATTGGGCGATAGCTTTTAGGGCACGAAGGTTCTGTTTCTTTCTTCAAGGTCGAAAATATCTTAGTCTTTTTCCATTTAATTTTTAAAAACATTATTGAAAGAAGCTTCAAAAACACGAACCGACAATTTTTTAAAAGCTCCTGTCAACACAAATGCTAAACAAAGTCACCTCCATTTGTGCTTCGATGATTAGACGATTCAAGTGCCGTCGTAATTCAGTTGGATTCTTCTTCTTCTCCGTAGCACTACAGTCCCGCTTGGACCTTCGCTTCCTGTAAATTGTGCATCTAACTGTCTCAGTTGAACGACCGCATCCTCCAATTTGGAAATCCGAGCACCGATGAATGGTCTTTATCGACTGAGTCAGACCTTTTTGAGTATTCATTTTTTGTCCATACAACTCATGTGGCCAGCCCATTGTACCTTCCGCAGTCATTTCATACCACTCATGGTTGTATCGTATTTGCCATTGGCCGCATCTAGCTTCGCTCCGATTAGTTGCCTCAGGACCTGTCGCTCAAAGGCGTTCAATATATTTGTGGATGCTCGAGTTTGGGCTCATGTTTCACACCCATAGCATAACACAGATCTTAATACAGAGTTATATACCTGAAGCTTTGTTTTCCTGTGTGTGCACATAGTCTTCAAGACCGTCAAAACTGAATAAAAACATTTTATTGGCGAGCTGTATTTTTCGGCGTGTTTCGTCTCTTTCATTACTGGCTTTCGATATTTTGGCGCCTAAACACACAAATCCTTTCACGTGACATTTTGCAGTACTGGAGGCTTTGTTTTATTTTCATGGATTTGTAGCCCTAATAGTTTCGTTTCGCGGTCGAGTTTTGGAAAAAGTTCTTTGGCAGTTGTTAATGGCCGTGACTTGGCCCGACAGGTAGCTTCCTTATGACGTACCCCAGAGTCAAATTGAAAAGCAATGGAGCCAGCCCATTTCCCTACGTTAGTCCGATATTTATGTCAAAAGCATCGGTTAGTCTGCTATTGATGCCGACTTGGGAGGACTTAATTGGCTCGGACGTCAAAGCGAAGCATTATTTGGTACAAAACGTTACGATCAATTCCGTCGTATGCTTGATTAAAATCAACGAAAATTTGGTGTACTTCTATGTTGAACTCCCAGTATTTTTCAAGTAGCTGCTTGTCTATGAACACTTGGTCTATCATCAATCTGCCTGCTCTAAAACCACCATGATGCTCCCCAATAATACTGTTAGCGTATGATCAGAATTTATTTTCTAAGATTTTTGAAAAAATTTTGTACCTCGTACAAAGTAGTGATGTGCCTCTATAATTTTCACACTGTAGCTTGTCACCTTTTTTGTGGATAGGGAATATAATTGATTGGCTTAACTCTTTCGGCATATGTTCTTGTTGCCAAATGTGCTGGATGACCTTGTGAATAGCTTTATGAACTCTGCTGCCACCATATTTGATGAGCTCCACTAGAATCCCATGGATGCCCGGCAATTTATTATTCTTTTGGGCTTTGGTGGTGAAACAAACTTCATCCAGAGCTGGTGGGATCAATGGAAGTCCTCCGAAAACATCTATAGGCTCCAATTTTCTGGAGCTGTGCGGAGAATTAAACAGGTTCTTGAAATATGATGCCCGTCTTTCCTTAATGTTGGTTTCATCAGCGATGATATTGCCAATGTCATCAGAATAGAGCGTGTTTTTAGGCTGATAACTACGTTTCAGGCTTTTCACTACTTTGTATGCTTGTCTTGTTTTGTTGATCGCTAAATTTACATCTATACTCCTCAATTGGTCATCATAGTTTTTTCTGTTCTTAATCCGAATTATCTTATTCGCTACTCTTCTGAGATTTTCAAAGTGTTCTCTCTTTGTCCTGGTTTTCCCACCTACGTATTCTTTGAATGCCTAATTTTTTTTGTGTAACGCATTCCCGCACTAACCATTGAACCAACCATTTATCCTGCGCCGGGCTTGATGTCCAATCGTGTATTCTGCCCCGAGCTATGAAGACCCTTTTCACCTCCATCTAGAGCTTATTTTCAGTGATGCGGCTGATAAGATGGAAGCCAGCTGGTTGTTGAGGGATGTCCGTGAATTTTCGTGCCACAGACGCCGTTTGGATCCTTTCAATGCGAAATTTTTGTAGCAAACTGGGATTCGGTGAGTACGCCTTTAACAGACGACATTGACAGGTTAATTTGATCAAGTACTGATCTGAGTTACAATTCGCTGCTCGGTATATACGGATATCAAGTATGCTCGAGGCCCAACGGTGTTGGAGCAGAACCTGGTCGATCTGGTTTTCAGGTTGCCATCTGATGATACCCAGGGCATTTCATGAATGCGTCAATGTGGGAAGCAAGTCAAACGTATGACTGAGTTTCTGATACATGTAAAGTAAATCCGGCGCCGATCCTTGTTATTTGTTTCATCGTGGAGGCTAATCCTCCAGTCGTTCCCCGGTGAGATATTTCATTGCCAACGTTAGCGTTGGAATCACCCAGAGTTATTATTGTGTCGTTTGTAGGCAATGAGTCAACTAATCTTTCCAGGTGATTGTAGAAGGTTTCCTTCGTTTCTTCGTCCTTTTTTTCGGTCGGGGCGTGTACATTTATGAGTCAGATTTTGAAGAATTTCGCTTGTATACGGATCTCATACAACCATTCATTGACTGCCTTAAAATCAATAATGTGCGATTTGAACTCCCTATTCACAGTGAAGGCCACTCCAAATCCTCGTTTTCCAGTAGGCTTCCAACTTTTGAATATTGTGTGTGATCTTGAATATCATTTCTAGTCCAGTTCGTTTCCTGGATTGCCGGCATTTTTAATTGACATTGAATGGCCTGTTGTAAAAGGTCCTTAACACAACTAGGGTGATTGGGCGATCTGATATTCCAGGATCCAATAACATAGTCCCTTTTCTATTTGTAAGGACGTTTTCGTGAGTCCAGTCAGTTCCGAGGCCTTTCTGCAGGTTTCAAAACATTAAATGGTTTCCCAGGGACGGGGAGCCAACCCGTCGCCCAAGCTTCATTCCGGCGGTATGGTTATTAGTTTCGGCTCCGGTATCAGCCTTTAGCCTTATACGTCCCTACAAAGGGGTTGTAAGTAGATGTATTAACAGTTACTAGCGTTTCTCGGTATTTAATGTCCCATCATTGGGGAACCAGTTAACCCAATGTGCGGCGCTGAGAACATTTACTACCATTTAAATGGCGGGTCTGAGATGAAGCTGTGGGTTGGCAAGGGTTTCCCTTCCTTGTGAATCTCTAGGGCAGAGTTATTCGATTAAATTATAAGTATCCAATGTAGTGGAAACTTAACAAAAAGCTTTTTTCGTTTCTTAATGTAGAATTCGCACTTGCCCATTGCACCTTCGCATTGAGCAAACATTTTAGAATGATGATTGGTCAGTCTTTAAAAATGTCGTTCTTGGACTTTATTTATTTATTTATTTGCCAAATAAGGCACAATTTAAAATCACATACATAACAAATTGAATTAAAAACAAAAAATACAAAAATACAAATACATAGCAAATTTAATTAAAGCAAATATACAGAGCACACCAAAATATTGTCTGGGGTGTCGAGAATTCAAGATTTGTAATATTTTGAACTTAAAACAGAACTGAAAGTGGTTGGGGAGTAATGCTCGCTAAAGTTATTGAAGATTTTAAAGCATCTGTTAACCGGCTCAGTGTCTGCATAATTGGTGTGGTGCGTACTTGTGTTTAACATGGGCATTTGCCTAATGACTCTGACAGGATCGTGAAAGTGAATCTTGTATGAAAAAAACGGAACGTGAATATTACACCTTAAGACGTTGAAAGGTAGACATGCAGACAAAGCGACTCTTCTGGAAGCGAGTGATGTCAGGTTCAATGTTCAAAGTCGATCCTCATATAGATGATAGATAATGAAAATAAGTCAGGTTGTAAAGAGATTTGAAGGCAAAAAGTAAAATTTCTTTTTGTACAGACTCAAGTCTGCGGCTATAGATTTGGTATATAGGGTCCCAGATTATGCAGCCGTATTCGAGAATAGGACGGACTAGCGAGGTGAACAATGATTTTGTTATCCAAGCATTCATAAATTCTTTCGCTCTCCGTTTAACAAAACCTAGCAGCCTGTTATGTTTACACAGTACTTCATCATAGTGAAGGTTGAATCTGTGTTTGGAGCCTAAGACTACACCAACGTCTACAACTCTTCTCAATTGTGCATGATGACATTCTTTTCTTGAAAAGCATGTTAAGAGACATTTTTCCAAATTAATTTCGAGTTGATAAACATTGCACCATTGTTGGAGGGTGGTTAATTTGGACTGGAGAAAGATACATCAGTTAAAGATTGTACTAGTTTGAGGTCGTCGGCATGAAAAAGGTGCGGAATATCAAACAGTGCTTTTGAAAGATCTGAGATGAAAATATTGTATAGAAGTGGACCGAGATGACTGCCTTGAGGAACCCCAGAGGCGACATTGATCTCACGTGACAGCTGACCTTGAAACTTGACAAATTGTGTGCGGTTTTTTTAAATAGGACTGAGTCCAGCTGAGTGGCGAACCAGATATGCCGAAGCTACGGAGTTTGTATAACAGAATTCCATGGTTCACACTATCAAATGCTTTGCTGAAATCTGTGTATAAGGCATCAATCTGATTTTCTTGCTCTATTCCACTAAGAACATCTTGCGTCAAAGTGATTAGATAAGTGTTAGTTGATCTGCTTCTACGGAAGCCATGCTGCTTTTCATTAAGAAATGGTTCAATTAGGGGAGAATTTTTACTACATATAATTTTCTCAAACAGCTTTGGAATAGCAGACAAGATGGCAATAACCCTGTAGTTCACCACAAGCCGCTTTTCACCTTTTTTATGTATCGTATAAAGGATGGCTTCCAAAGCTTAGGAAAGATACCACTAGATAGTGACTAATTAAAAATAATGAAGAGGGATCTAATCAGTTCACTTTTGCAGAGGGCCAAAAAGCAGGGTGGAATCAGATCTAGGCCAGGTCCTTTATTCATCTTCAGAAACGCTTTCTATAAGGATCTTTGACGCTTTTTCCGGTGGTTGTAGGTCTGGTGAAGTAGCAAGATTGGAGTAAACATGCTGTAAATAGTCTGCAAAAAACTCACAGATCTGTTCTGTACTAGATGACATCGAGTCTTTGTGTGTCATTATCGAAGGGTAGCCATAAGTTTTACGCTTAAGGATTACAAAGTCAAAAAACTTTTTAGGATTAGGATTACAACGTTAACATACGATTGATATGCATCTTGGGATTTAAGTTTGAATTCTAGAACAAGATCGTGATATTTACTCTTAATCTTATCGCTGGTATCATTCTTCCTTTTTAGGAGCTTGTAAAGCACGATTTTAATTGTAAATAAAACAAAATTTTTTCATAGAAATTAGTATTTTTTATTATAATAGAAAGATCTATGACAATTACGTGTGAAACAAAATATCGCCCACATGATCGCCGCGGCTACGGTGGCATACATAATTGAGGTTTCAATATTATGAATGTGGCGAATTATCTCATCTTTTAGCTCTTGAATTGTTCTTGGCTTATTGACGTAAACTTTTTCTTATAAATATCACCAGAGAAAGAAGTCCAATGGTGTCAAATCACATGATCATGGCGGCCAATTAACATCGCCACAACGTGAGATAACACAGCCATTAAATTTCTCGCACAAAAGAGCCATTATTTCGTTCGCTGTGTGGCAAGCGGCATCATACTATTGAAACCACACATCGTCCAGGCCCACAACCTCAATTTCAGGCCACAAGAAGTCCGTTATCATCTCACAATAGCGAACACCATCGACGGTAACCGCTTGGCCGTCCTCATTTTCGAAGAAGTACGGTGCGATGACGCCACCAGCCCATAAGCCGCACCAACCAGTCACTCTTTGTGGCTTTTCAACAATCACTCTTGGATTCTTATTTGCCCAAATGCGGCGATTCTGTTTGTTAACGAATCCACTGAGGTGAAAGTGTGCCTCGTCGCTGAAGATGATTTTCTTTGTAAAGTCACCATTCCCTTCTGTCTGTTCAACCAACCATTTGGTGTATTGCCGACGCTTGGAATGGTTAGTAGGCTTCAGCTCTTGAGTTAATTGAATCTTGTAAGCGTGTAAATTCAAATCCTTGTTCAAAATTCGCATCAGTGATGTTCGTGAGATGTTCAATTGTTGGGCACGACGATGAGTCGAGGTTGACGGCTCTTCTGCCACACCATCGCAAACCACAGCAATGTTTTCCACGGAACGAACTGGGCACATTTCCTACAGACCCGTTTCGCTGGAATTTTTCCACAATTCTCCCGATTGTGGACACATTTGGTCGATTATGCTGACCAAAAAATCACGAAGTGCACGAAATGCATTTTGATTTGAACGCCTATTTTCGTAAAAGGCTTCAACAACCTTAACGTGCTGCTCAGCTGTGTACCTGTGTGGTTGAATTTTTTAAATACTGAAACAAAGAAATGTCAAATTAAGTTGGGCGGAAAACTTGAAGTTAAGGTGTGGCTCACAATTAAAATCGTTTATTATGCTCAGACCACCCTTTAAAACAAGCCAATATATAGGTTAAATCTTTCAAGCTTTATTTTAACTACTTTATGCTGGAACAATTTGTATTCCGTGGAGGTTACTAGCTCGCTCATAAAGGAATTGTGTACTGCAATTAATACTCCACCTCCTTGTGATTGTCCTGTGCTATGAGGATCTCTATCATCTCTGTATATACTCCAGTTACTGTCAAGGATCTCTTCGTTAATATGAGAATCATTCAACCATGTTTCGGAAAGGGAAAGAATATTAAAATGGCTCGATTTTGCGTCAAAAAAAAGTTTGTTTAACTTACTACGCACACCACCACAGTTAGGGTAAAACAATTTAAAATATATCTATTTATTTGGGACGAAAAAATGTATGGTGCTGATCTCTTGCCCTTTGCAATGACGAGATATGGTCAAAACTAACGTGGGATGCGTAGGTTTCAAGATTTTTTTTGCCTGGTTTAGGGTGATACCAAGTTCTTCATGGTAGGAAAAATACAGAAGGCGAAGAACCTCAAAAGAGATTGGAAGACCTTCTCTTTGAATCGCGATTCTCAGACTTATTTTCATTTTACCATCTATGCAAGTTGTTTCTGGTGGCTTGTGCATATACGACAGGTAGAGCTGAACAGATTCATAAATTTTATTATCTCTAAGTCGAGATATTAGATATCTTTTTTCAAGGTCCGCACCCAAAACCATAGTGGCCTTGACTATAGGCGGCAACAGCGGGTCTAAAAAGGATGGGGCAAGCGATATGGGCTGTAAAATTAATCCGGATGCAATTGGCATTAAGTCTTCTCCCCGCACGAAGTTGTTGTAAGTACCCTGTATAGAAGAAGATTTAGAATTTGAACAGGAAGCTGCTTCTAGTTTTTGAGCAGAAGACGCCTCAGAGTCTAAGAGTGCTTCCAATTGACTACCACTATCATTGTGTAGTTTTGGGGCAACAAACGAACTTCTACAGTCATTCAAGCGTTTAGACGGAGCGAGGTTTGAAATTGATGTTAGTAGAGAGAGTAAATTCTTAGTAGTGCTAACGGGCTTACATACATTCTTACAGCTATTTATTTTTCTGCTATCTTTGGATCCAGGACTTGCAAGTTTATCAATCCATTCCAGGAACAAACGCCATTCTTCTTCTTAAAATTCTTAAAAAGCCAGGTAGATCGTATTGGAATAAAAACCTTGTATCCACGTCTTCGCTGATTGTGGAAGGGTAGCTCCTGAACTTGGCTTCCGATGATAAGAAGAGCATATTCAATCTCGTACTATGGCCTCATTAAAATTTTTTTATCTATTTACTACGATATACATAAAATGGAAAATTAAGAATATTACAACTGATGCCACGAAGTGATATACATTTCAGTCAATTATTTTGTTTATATAATATCTGCAGGCCAGTTCTCTTAAAAACAATATTTTAATTTTTTTTCCAGGAAATGGCGATTTTCTCGTATGATATTGTGAGCACACTACAAGCCCTAGGAATGATGAAATATTGGAAAGGAAAACACATTGTCCTCAAAAAGCAGGTTTGTATCAAAGTTCATCATTCATACATTACCAAATCTTTCTTTTTATGTTTCACATATCTGTACTTTCTTGTATATTCTTCATTCCGAATTATTTCTATTTTGTTTGCATTTATTAAGTAGATTAATCCATCTAATAACAATCCCACTTAACATTAATAGCAACGTTGACAAAAAAAATAATAATAACAATATTGGAATCTACTCGTACTGATAAAATGTTCTTCTCTTTCATATTATTTGTTTTTCTGCTTTCTAAATTTGCGGCTGATGTGCTGTTTCGTGATTCGTCCTTGATTCGTCTATAACATCTACGTGTTCGCCTCGTCTCACCCTGCATGTGTCTAGGATGTTCTAGAGGAATATGAGGAGCGAGTCAAACGTCGCGGGAATTTTCCAAGCATTGATCCTTCGTGCCTGAGGTGGAAACCTTTTGTCCCACCACAAGCATCCGATACGACATAGTGACGTAGACGCGATGGCAAGGAAGCATCTCCAGCCACCAAAAGATCTATTCTCGTCCATTCAACCGCCTCGTCGTTCTACATGAGAACCAATAACTTGCTTAATAGTAAAGCTGACGGTAGTGACAAAAACGAAAGGGATACCAGTGAAGCGGAGACAAAGTCCTCAGGCTCCCAATATCAGCATTGCATTCAGCCAAAGGATACTTATCTATATTCTTATACTACGATTATTCTCTACTGCCATCATCGTCACTGGCGCGGATCTAGCCCCCACGAGTGCATCGTTCGCTGCCTCCGTCTTAAGAAGTTGACGATTTCGAGAAACTTCTCAAGTGTAGACACAAGAAAAGAGAAGCTCCTCTACTCTTCCGAGTGTTCTTGCATTACGAGTTGATTCATCTCCCACTAACATCCTGATTCGTCATTCCTTATTTCAGCTTCGCCCTTTCCTACTTCCTCTACTTGTTAGCACGTTTCCTGCATTTTCTTGCTATTCTTATTTCTCTGTTGTGCAACGCACAGTTATACCCTCTTCTTTGCAACCATCCTCTTGCCGAACTGTTTTACAGGAAATTTCTGAAAACAGCGCTTTCCCAGCAGTTACTTCAAGCCAATTTTTCTTTTCGCCAAGACATTAGTCCCTCCATCTCCTTCGAATCCTCCATCACCTGTCCAATTCCTTCGACATCCTCTCCCGGCAGCGTCGTGAATCCTCAGCGGGAGTGGGGTGGGCGCACCAATGCTGTCTGTAGTAATCTCTTGCGCTTTCCAGTCAGCTTGCAAGGCAGTCAGAATCTGTAAGGAATGCAATGTCAACACGACGTTGACTTTTCTTATCGAATTTCAAAAAGTCGCGACGACGAGGCTTACGATGCGATTCCTGGAACCCTCAAAATCTCGTATTACGTTTACGAAAAATTAGGAATAGACGACTATTGAACTGTATAAATTTACGTGTAGTTTTAACTGAAATTTCGACCATGTACAAGTATTTTACTTAAGTATGTATTTAGTAGAGAATGTTAAGTGTTCAATTCTTCTAGTTTTGGACTGATTTTTAAAAAAACGTGAAAATGATAAGGGACTGAGAAAGAAAAACAAAAAACAATCATGTCCATAGGAGCTGATTTTTTGATTTTGTTTTATTTATCGCATAAAAATAAATCAATTATTTACAAATAATCGTTAAATTTAACCAAAATAATTTAGTTTAAATTTAAATTACTGTGGCTTATAAAAAACCGTTTGTAATCAACTTATCGTCAGTCTTTTGTCACTTTCTACATTAAAAATAACAGGTCGTACTTTTATATCTTGATGAAATTTATTGAATACGTAGTTTAATTTTTTAACTATTTAAAATTGTCTGAAACATTTTAGCAAAAATATTTTTACAATCATCATTGTATTCAGAATATTTATAAGAATAATTGTCTGTGCGTTTCAATGTGTACTGGATGTTAAATTTAGAATTATTGTCTCTCGAACTATATTTAAATCTTGACACTGAATCAAATTCAATGAAGTTGACTTTTTAATCGGTATTTATTTTGTATTTTACATTTTTTCAAACCAAATCATAAACTCAATAAAATACTGCTTGTTAAAATTGAAAATTTTTGTGTTTTAATACAGGAACAAATAAGGTTGGAAAAACTGCCTAAGTATGTTTCGATTTTTTTAGCTAAATGATATTTTTAACGTTTATTGAAATTCATACATACCCCAATATGACAATAATGCAATTTTTGATAGGAGTTGTAAAACCACAAACGCTTTTTCAGCCAGAATAAGTTAGAGAAAAAAAGCCAGCATATTATTCTTCAACGTTTTGTTGCGACAATAGTGTAATCGTATGGAAAATTTATTACTTCCTAAGATTAATTTTAATTTCAGGACCCTAGGATTGATTTATAATTATTGCAAAAATGTCGGTAATAATAACTAAATAAATTTTATAATTGCTGGATGCGACGGTGTGGCTGTGGAACTACAATGCTAACATCTCCATGCAATTGCAAACACTGGCTCAACGTAATACATGAATCGAATCTTCGAACAGGAAAACCTTACGAATCAGCCCGTATTATCGTTGTTTTGTACTCGCAGTAGCTGCCTGGAATCATTTTTAAAATCAGTTAGCTGCCCAATAGTTTGTTTCAAAGTCAAAGTCAAAAGCAGTTTATTCAATACTAATCGTTATAAATTTTAAAAGAATGTAAAGCAAATTCCAAGCGATAATAATACAAAAACTTGATGGTCCAAACGGCTCTCTAAATTTATACTGATATCTTATAAATTTAATCAAAAAAGCAAACCATAGTAAATTCAAATTAATTAAGATTATTACATCTTTTATGATTTGATTGGAAAAAGGAGAAAAAACAAACCAACACTATTCAAAAATTATTTATCATTTTAACACAACAGTAAACTTTTGTCCTATACCTAATATATTACAACCTAGTTTTGGTAATATTCAACCATAAATTTGACCTGATACTAAAAGAATGCTATCGCAATATTCCTAACCTAAACGTCAAACCTTATCCCTAAACCTACTATTATAATCATGACATAAACCTATGTTAAATATGGAAACCTTTCCCTAAATTTTAACACAAATAAACAACAACACTAAAAATAAAAATAATGCGCTGAGACTCAAAAACTAAGTAACGAAAAGCACAAAAACAGAAAATAAACACAAATAATTTAGACATTGTCATTTAACCACCAATACCTAGATTGCTCCGTCTCAGCTCGACCACTTCAACGAATCTAGCAAATGAGTATCTCCATTGGATTTGTTGGTCTCCTGAACTCCAATTCGAAGGATATTTTATCTTCTTATCGGTTGCCCGTCTATATATGTGATATATGATTGGGACACCGTCAGAATCACAAACATATCGATTCATGTCCAAATACACGAATTCTTATGGAGGAACGAAGCCAGTAGCGAGACAAGTCGAAATATACCCATCTGTAGGGTGGGACGGCTGCGAAACCCAGGAGTTTTCGCTCACATTTACAGAACTTGCGATATGATTCCGAAGAAGTTTCAATATGAAAATACCGACTCTTGCCGTTTTAGCAGTTTGACGAATTTTTTTCGATACATAATGCTATCAATCCGTCTCAGGTTTTCTGTACAAATCAGTACATGCACGAATACATTTCCTTTCGAAAACTCTAAATCTTTCCATAGTACTAGCACTCTGGTTGTACCTGATCTGACATCCATATGCCAAAACTGGTCCAACCAAGGACTTGTAACAGATAACTTTGACCTTTTGATCAATGTATCTGGAATAAAAGAGTCGCTAAAGGGCCATGATTACTTTTAAGGCTTTATTGAGCATGATTTCGACATGTTCAGTATAGTGTAGATACTGATCGAGATGAACACCGAGGTATCGACCACAGGATTTTTGCGAAACACCTCCTGAACTACGCTCATCAGCCATAATGTAGAAATCCTTCCAATTACGTTTCATGTCTTGACTGACCCCCTGCAATGTTGTTCGAAACAAAATTGTTCGCACTTCTGCGCATTAATTTTCATTCGCCAATTTTCGGTGTAGAGCTGCACGTCATTAAATATTTTTTGAAGATTGCTCTGAAATATTGTAGTTCTTCGGTCTCTTCGGTATAGATGATCAGATCATCAGCAAGCGCTATCAATGATTTCGTTGGCGAGACATTAAAACAAAAGCCGTTCAATAGCTTGCGAATGGCTAGTGAGAAAAACAGAGGCGCAGTATTTGTTCACTGTTGTAGACCATTCAAGACCTTGAAGTCACGCATTGTCGTCAGATTTCCATCAGTTGCAACAAATGATTTCCCGTATAACATATTGCACATTATGGCGATGGAGTGTCCGGGGAACCTGTCCTGGAGGAGTTTAAAAACTTGTCCCTCTCACCACACCGTATCCAAGGCTTTCTCCATATCAATAAGACACGCTCCAACATATTCATCCAGTGTTTAATTTCCAATAGATGTCTGAGGTTACTTTCATTATCGCATGTATG
The DNA here is from genome assembly GCA_963969285.1 of Odontomyia ornata. NCBI lineage: Eukaryota > Metazoa > Arthropoda > Insecta > Diptera > Stratiomyidae > Odontomyia > Odontomyia ornata. Next base: position 125,039,995 of record OZ017740.1, read on the forward strand.
GTCGAATACCTGGCATGAAAACCAAATTGGCAATTCAGCATCAACTCATATTTCTCAACGTGAGCGTTTAATGCTCTGTTTGGTGTCACTTCAAACACCTTGTTGATGTTAGGCAGCAAGCTGGCTGGGCAATGGCTTTTGGGGCACAAGGATTCATTTCCTTTCCTGATGATCGGAAATACCTTGGCATTTTTCCACTCATTTGGGAGATATGAATTGGTCAACATGTTAATAGCAACCTCAGGCAAATGTCGGAAAGCTATATTTGGAATACGTCAATACCACATGATTTCTTGTTGTTTATCCTGCGAAATATGAAACACAAGTCTTCAAAGCTGACAAAATAATCAATAAGGTTCTTGCTTGGTATGAGGTCAGATGTTAATGTTTCATTGAAACGAAGACGAGATTCGCCGTTCGGGCTTGATTTGATGTCGGAAACTTTTGCTCCAATGACCTCTGAAAATATTTCATTCCCTCTCCCAGGGTTTGGTAGATGAACCAGTTCAAAATGTATTCCAATCAGGGCAAGTTTCTGCAGTCCATCATATATAATCGGTATTGATAGTACGAACCCGGATGGAATGGCAAACTATCCGGATTTGTACTATCAATTTCGATACCAGCGCTATCGAGAAGATTTTTCTCATCAGTAGCGACTTCGAGATTCAATACCTGCAGTCGAGACTTCTTGCGGAATAAGCTATTCTCTTTTGCGAAAACGCCATCTGGGTCCTGTGGGCTGATACCCCCTAGTTTTTCCGCCCATCGACTTCTGACCTCACTCCTGAAGCATGAACGGATTAAGCTCCGGACATTTCCACAAGGCCAACGAGGGATGGCTGTAGTCTAGAAATTGCAGATAAATATTGTTGACGTGAGTGAGAAGAAAGGTTTTCAACCTTGCGATAGTTGATGTTTCACATCCTTCCATATCGTTGCGATGTTTAATCTTGGGAACTACTTTCTCAATCTTTTCCAACGTCAGCTTCTCTAACTTCGATAAATAGAGATCTATTTCATCGTTAGTTAGATTCCTGTCATTAGGAACCACAGAACCAGGGTCGCCACCATCAGAAGGAGGACATTGCTTCTGGTAATACCGATTAAACTTGTTTTGAAACTTTCCCCAGTCTGTTTTTTTTTTTCGTGTTGAACTGGAATGAGGAAGAAATCATCCCTGTGATGATTGATTTCCATCACGATTGCGTTATGGTCGCTATCATGAGGAAGCACCTGCAGTTTCCGTTGAGGACTATTAAAGCTGAATTCATGTCTTGCCTCAGCAATGCAAAGGTGTGTTGGGAACTCTAACCCATATAGATTGCACCTGTATTCAGTTTGGTTCTCTGTAATCCACGATTGCAGGAATACACCTCTGGGAATATTGGAGGCGTTCAGCCATGATGTATGCTTGGCATCCAGGTCACCAGCAAGAATATAATAACTATGCAGCCTGTTCAATTTGAGTATTTGAAACAAGGATTTGAGCTCCTCCTTGAACTTGAGAACATTTCGACGAGTTGCATAGGCAGAGATAACGAAGAGGTTATCCCCACCTGGCAGTGAAATCTTGATAAAAGACACTTCAAGAGATTCAAGGTTTTTGAATTCGACATTATCTATATCTTGGAAACAATAGGGTCTTCTAACCAATATCCCGGTGCCACGTCCCCCATCACCTATAACCCTACCGTTTCTTACGAATTCAAAATCCTTGAATGTCATGGAGTGCCATTAATTGAGGTGGATTTCAGTGAGAAGCAAGATGTCAGGCTTCTGCTGATCAATCAATTCAAGGACATAGACATGTCGATGTACAGTAACAATGGAGTTGACGCTGATCGAGATGAGACGAATCCCATGCATGGGAATCTGACTGGATCACAAGTTATTTTGAAGCATTAGAAAGGCTGAAGTTAATTATTGTATCTCGTTTATCGATGTCTCCGATAAAGATTTTAGAATCTTGTAAATTTGAAGAAGCAGCTCATTATTGTCACTTACATTATTTACAGCATTTTCTGCTGGTCTTCTGGCGGCGAGTGCAAATGATACTCCGGGCTTGATGAAGTTGAAAGCTAAGACACTGCGGTGTAATTGCGTTCACCTTGAAATAAATTTTACTTTCGCATCTTGATATCGGGAGCATCCTCGATATGATACCGGATGACCAAAAGACACCATCCTTATTAGCCAATTTGCACTCACCGGGAGCATGAACGTCTTTGCATTTGACGCAGCGATAATGGTTTTCGCAATTGGCTGTCAAATGTCCAAATCTTTGACACTGATAACACTGGTTCACAACCCCTCCTTTTTTGGAGGCGTTCCCACCTCACCACTCGAAAGTTCAAATACATTTTGTTGAAGAGCCCTTGAACTGCTCTTATTTGAAATCAGTACCAAGAAAAGTGGTCAACTCATCTTTTCTACCGTGAATTTTCTTGTTGCGAAGGTTTTAACGGAAATAAATTCAATTGCAAGTGCAGTTTCTTTGAGCACCTGAAGTAAATCGACCGTATCCTCTCCACCGTCCAAACCCTTCAACAAAAAAGTCTGATTCTTTTCACTTTTTAGGGTATAGGTGAAGTGTTGAGCCTCCCTAGAATTCAACGCATTTTTAGCTGACTTGAAATCAACCATTGATTTCATTCTAATTGTTAATTCTCCAGCATTAACTCTTTTGATCTCGAAATTGTTTAGTTTATTTTCGGCTGCCAATTGGCGAACCGTATCTTTTCCGCTTTGACAGCACACGTTAACGGGCTGAAGTTTTTCTGTATTTTTTTAAGCTTTTTGTGAGGAACCAGTAGAACTGCGGGCTGGTTTCTTCTCCTTGTTTTTATTTTTTAGGCATTGAATAACATTAACATCGCTATCTTGATTATAATTACCTTCAGCACATTCTTCAACGTCCATTTCTTGTTGTAGTTCGTCCAGCGCTGCATAATAGTTTTGGCTATCGTTAGCGCCTCCAGCACTTAGTATTTCTTCTGGGATAGCTTGATACTGGCGTGTTTGAAAGTGCACCTGATGAGCATAGCAAGCAGTTGGCTGGTCAAAACAAAGCCTGTTTTCTAAAGGTCGCCAAAGCTAGAAGTTTCTGTTCTAAATAACATTTCACCTACTACCTCGGTAGTAGTGTGCATATTGCCACCCACTGAGCGTAATCTTTTGCATGTTGCAGAAGCTGTGTAGTAATTGAGTAGGTATGGCTCAAAAAGCCAGCGTGCGAGAGTTTGCCTCGTTACAATCCAGCCGAAACAGGTTTACTTCATGAGGACTTTCCATTTCCTATTTACCACGTCGGTGATGATGAAGAGACTACAAAAATTGTTGATTGTTATGAAAAATTCAATAATTTTGATATGCCAAATCAGAAATATCGATCATTATGCAGCATTCAAGTGAATGCGCTGATGTCGGCAGCTGTGACCTCAGAAGGTTTGCATGCGTCGAACAACTGTGACAAATAACTTAGCTCCTACAAAATTTTGCGATCCCCTAAGCGGTAGAAATATTTACACAACTCTTTTCCCACGAAAGACTGTAGACCCTGCTGAAAGAAAAGTGGATAATTCCGAAAAGTTTATTGTAGTTTCTGCACGATTAGATACTGCTTCATTTTTTTCGATGGAATAGGACTCGGAGCAATGGATTCTCTCGTTTCATTTGTTGTTGTAGCAAATTTACTATCCACAATCATTAATGGCCCAAAAAGAGGTCAGAAAAACGTTTTATTTATGCTGTTCAACGGCGAGTCGTATGATTACATCGGATCACAACGCTTCGTATATGATCTTCAAACGAAAAGCTTTCCATCGAAAAACACACATACAGATATCATCACTTTAGATAATATTGAGTTCATGATTGATATAGGAACATCAGATGATCTTCAAAACTTAACAATATTTTCAGTTACTGATTTCCCGTACAAGAAAAATTTTATCGATTCTCTTCATGATTATAATAGCAAGTTCAGTCTGGGATTGAATATCTCAAAACAACAAACATTAAATCTACCTCCTACATCCGCTCAATCGTTTCTTCGGGAAAATATTTCATTTCCAGTGGTAATCGTTTCATCAGCTCCAAAAAAAAAAAAAAAAATATTACCACTCTATTTATGACGATGCCACGAATATTGAATTTATCTACAAAAATACATCACGAACAAGAAGTGGATCAAGATAATGCTCGCGGAGTGTGGTTGAAACGGAAAATTTAAGCTGGCCGATATTGACGCAGAACTGGTTATTACATTGCATTAAACGGATCTCGTCAAGATGGAAATGAAGAGAAGAATGGATTAGAGGAGTCGCGAAGAAACCTCCGTGACGAGAGGAAAAATCTTGTGCGAAATACGTGCGTGCGGCATCTGCCAAATGACTCAAAGTTATATATTTTTTTCCTTCCATCACCTCTAACTTGTAGTTGCCATGGATATTTTTGTTTTAGTCGCAAAACGTTTTTTTTACACAATTCGCCATTCATCGTCACGGAAGGTTGTGCAGAAGGCACGAGAATATTGTTGTTGTATTGTGTTTTCGTCACCTCACTGTGAGAAAAATTTAATTTGTGTTGAATACGGGAGTGATCTTTTCGTGCGGAGAGATTTCAATTTGTTCCCGATTCAGGCGGTCGTCATCGTTAGCAGCGCTTGAAGGCGAATTTTTTGTTACATTCGAGGTGGAATCATGACAGCTTTCTCATAGTGCAAAGGAAATAGTGAAATCCGCAAAAATGAGCGGATTTTTTATTTTGTCTGAACACTTATAGCCATCCCCGGGGAAAACAGTTTTGGGTTCGTCCTGGTTGTCGTTGATTTCGAATATAGGCAAAAATGAATGTGGAGAAACTAAAACCAGTGTTGGGATAGAATGTCAAACTGTAAGGCGGAATCGTAACATGAATTATGGGATCATTAGAATAAAGGTGTGCTCGAGGAATATAACGGAAGGGGAGTGCAAAGGTTTTGCAATATGGATATAGGCTTGGGAAATCAAAGAGAAATTCGAAAAAGAGGAAAAGAAAATCAGGTTTCCTGAGTACATCGAATAAAAATCTAAATCGTGTATTTAATCACTACAGAGATGTTAAGCCGTACAATGATTCTCGAATAATTATCCAGCGCGCAAATGTTGATTACATCAATGCAAACCTATTTTAACACACGGACCGTAAAGAGAAACAGTTGGAAATTTTTGGGTAGATAAGTTGAGAATAAAACTCAAAAGCAATTGTCCTGCGCAACAAATTGCGACAGAAGAAACAAATCAAAGTTCACATGTATTGGCCAGAATGGATCGGCAGCGAAAACAGGCTTCATTTAAACGATGTCGGATTGATTGTGGAATATGAAAATAGTGAAGACTTTGCTAATTATTCGAACGTGTTTAGCTTGTAAACGTGAGTCAAATTTGAAAGATAGTGGCTTGTAAAAGCGTTAGCGGTCTGTATTGTATGAAAGGGGCATTCAGTTATATTGAAGCTCATTTAGTGCGTTTGTTTAAAAGAAATTAAATGTAAAAACTTTGTAGACTGCCCAAAAGTGCTGATTTAAAGGAAACATCTAATTTCGCTATTTCAAACTCTAAGTGTTTACTAAGAAAATAGAATTTAGCCATAATATAGACACAAACGCATCAAATTCAGTGTTTTAAATATGAGCAAAGATTTGCTCTTTTCAGCTCAGGTGGTAATGAGTTATAGACTTCCGCGAACAGTTTAACTAGATCAGGTTGCATTTTGTTTGTAGCGGTAATGTGGCTGACGGTGATTTAATTTTTTACGAGGTGGGCTTCAGCAACGGAAGAGAGAAGCCAACTAACACAGCGAGCGTAACGAGTTGGATGGCAATTGTGATACGCAAAGTGAATTATTGATACCTTGTATGTGTGGGAATAAGTTTAAACGAAGGGAACAGAAGATTTCACTAGAAAAATGATGAGAGTATATGGAAACAATCTTAGTGGGATGATTGGCGATTCCTTATTCCTAACATTGGACAAAATTATACAATACGAAAGATTAGGACAGGATTCTATCTTAATCAATCAGTACATTAATACCTCCATTGTGGGGCTTCAAAGTTATGTTCAATAAGTTGTAGGTGGACACAAATTCAAGCAGTGTTATTCTTGCCGAACTGATAGGACCTTTTTAAGTGCTATTAATTTCATTTCATGTTTTCATTAATGATACTCGAAGTTTTCATTAATAATAATAATTGTAACTTTTTCTGAATGTAAATATCTATCGTTATTACCATGAATAATCTCCAACCAGATGAAGGCAACACCGTATAACCTATCTCCTCGAGCGCTCGCGGACATGTAGGTGAGTACGCCCTTTGTTTTGAATTAACTTTATTTTTTTATATATTAGTATTTAAATGTTATTAAACACATGTTGTACGTTATTTACTAAACTGCCTAAATTTAAATTGGTCTCTTGCGCTAAGCAAATGAAAAAGCACATAAAATTCGGTTTGTAATAATCCCATTTGAACGATAAGGTTCTATTCTAAATTATTATTTTTGAAAAAAAAGGAAATTTGAATTCATGTTAGAGTAAATAAATCTTACACAAGAGAACGACGCAATAATTTAACTGCGACGTATGCTGAACACTGAAATTATTAAAGTAAAGATGGAATAATAATGAAGAATTTGTGTATCGTCGAGTTATGTTTATAGAATTCGTGATTATATAGAAATAGTAATGTTTGAGTAAATTCCAATTTTGGTCTTTCCTTTCCGATAACTCTGACCGGGTATAGGACTCAGTACGGTGGCAGGCTGCCCCCTAAAACCATGAGCCAGCCGCCGGGTGCAATTTAATCCTTTTTTCTTTGTTTCAGGTGACATCGCGGGTTGAGTGGCCCAAGCAGAGTGCCTCTTTATGGCATAGCGTTATGCAATCGAATTGTATAATTCTATGCCATAAATTGGTCACCGGGGTACTCCCCTTCTGATGGGAAAGTTTATACAAGTCAAGTTGTATCAGTTTTCCACTCAGAAGAGGAATACCTGGCCACTGCAACAAAATATGGATTTAAATCCGGTTGGGTGGGTGCGAAGGGGCTCCATCACCACCCGGTTGCCCTTCCTTCATTTGTGGGCCATGAGCTTCGTCGGGTAACGACGAGGTTCCCCCAAGTCCGCGTTTTTTTCAGGTTCCACTTGTTCTCGGAACAAGTACTTTCTCTCTCGGTGTAGTTATCTACACTTTTTGCGACTTTGGTCGCCTCTTGATCGACTGACCATCAAATTCGTGAGTGCGAAATTTTTTTGTAGTGGGTCCTCGTGCTGGGGAAATGAACCCGCCCCACGACACCGCAATGCTAGCCTGCCAGCGCATTCACGCGTCCCCAGACGAGGGCATTCTCGGCAGATATTTTCATCTTCTTCTGCCGAGGCAGCAGAACATCGCAGCAGTCCTTTACGGACTTTTGAACATTATTACATTCACTACAGCTGAGAGGAATGGCAACAACATTTCTTCCAATCATAGACTAGTTTTAGGTCCAATTACAATTATTTGGGACTGAAACTATTGATCGGTTTTTGCCAGATATTTTGAAGGTTGCCAAAAATTTTCCATACTGTAATTGCCGCAAGAAAAATAAACTTTTTAAGTTAAATTGTAAAATCTACGTTTCAAAATTATTAATTTCAGATCATCATAAATTACGGGCGTTGACTTTCCACACATTTATTTCGTTGTTAAATTAATGCTAGAAATCTGGCAATAATCAATCAATGCTGCCAGTAGCCCCTGTAATCTAAAACCGATAGAATCTTTTGCACTTTTAATCCCGTATTGATAGTCCTTTTAGACTGAACAGGCTCCTGGTACGCTTCTTATAGCTTAAAATAGAAGAGTCTACGTTAGAATGAGTTTTATTTGAAAAGAAAAACTTTGCATGGTCTTCTTCTTCTCCTTAGTGCTACAGCCCCTCTCGGGCCCTTCCGGGTTGTAAGCTCTTAGACTCTCAAATTTTCACATAAATTTCTAACGCAACTTTTTCAGGGCTAAAGTGCATATTTCTTGTTTCAAATTAGTTTTACATATATCGAAATTTCTCCTTTTTCGAGAAAGTCACTTCATTCATTTCAAGATTTAAACATTTTGAAGTAAAAGTAAGAATTTTCAATTCATGCTTCACATTTTCCATATCAAGTCACAAGGTTGTTTTCAAATGCAAATTGACACTTCAAAGCAGAAGGATTCGTTTTCAACAAAAAACTAAGACAGAAGGAATTGTGGACGACTTTCGCATCTTTGTCAAGCTTAAATTTAACCCAGATTTTATCAATCCGACTCCATATTAATGTGTATTTTGTATCCAAATCTAAATAGAATATGGAAATCCAAATTATAGAAAGTGATGTGTGGGCAGCAGTTCTTTTGGACTCTTTTATTAATTTTTAAGGTTTTACCGTGACAACTACGGTTTTGGAGTAAATTGCTATGCTACACAGACGGATGAACAAACAGACAGACACAATCGCTTCTAACAAGATTTTGCGAATTACCACAATGCAGTGGCGGCGCAAGGCGTGGGCGGCTTGGGCGACCTCCTACGGCCTCGCGCTAAAGGGGCCTTTTCTAACGCAATAAAAGTTTAAAAAGTATTGATACCAGTGTAAGCTGTGAACGATGTAACTCAAAGCTTAAAAATAAAACAATTCGAATTGCTAGCATTTGGCGTTACGCATCAATTGTCCAGTCCATAGTATAGTATACTGAAAAAGTGACCACGATCAACTAAACTGCAGCAAGGCATTTAGAACCGATGAGACCATCGGCGGCGATCATCTTTGCTTACAGTATTCTTTCGCAACCACCTTCAATGTTGTCTCTCACATCACAATTGCACTCCTATCTTCGGTGTGATATCTACAATTCTAGTGTAACTTATAATTAACTTGTGCTTATTGGGTTCCCTGACCCTTTCGTAGAATGCCAGCATACTTCCGTGAAGCTCGAAAGAGGTATCCGATGGCATTTACTAACATATGCATATCTCACTTAATGTTTGGGCTGGGAAATTTGCATAGTGGGCAAACACATCCAATAATCAATATTAACCTTAAAACGATATGAAGAATGGGTTTTCCTTACCATGAGAACACTTTTTTATCTTGACAGTATATGCAATTTTTATGCAACACATCATGCGCAAAGTTTTATGTTATACACATAATGAACGGGCCATCATAAGTCGTAGTGTATCCTAGTCAACACTTAACAACGAATTACAGAAACCGGTCTATGTAAGACATACGTGATGCGCCGTCTAATTTTATCCAAGGACCATGGTAAATGTCCCATAATAGGTTTGAATCGGCTATAAGGTTATTTTCATCCTCCCGCTACTTCTGAGAAAGAATCGCGAGTATTTATTCGTGTGCGAGGCCAAATGCTACATGCGTTGATGAAAATGGCAACGGCTATCAAAGGAGTTCCGTACCAGCAAACGATTCTGATTTCGGTTGATTCGTGTCCACCTCCACTCTTTCTCGCGAGCAGAGTACCGTAGGCATTTCTGTTATTTCATTGTGATTGAGAATAAGTAACATTGTGTTGAAGGTTTAAAAATAATAACTATTAAAATAATACGTAGTGATTGTTGATCAGCTCCATTTATTCAAATAGAATTTCAGTGAGCTACTTAAAATAATTTTTCATAAACTATGTATGTATGTATGTAAAAACAAAATTATTATTATTGTTAGTGATATTCAAAATGAGTTGATAAGGCTAATGGCCAAAAGAGTGACCTGAGAAGAGACTCGAAGAGTAAAAGAGGTGAAATATTATTGTATTTTGCTTGACTGCACAAGAGACTATAGTCGAGTTGAACAAATGCCTGTCGTATTCTGATTTTGCAACAAAAAAACCGGTAAAATAGAAGAACATTTTATTGGGTCTCTTGTTGTCACGAGTCAACTGGGGACTACCTAAATAATGCAATACTTGAAGAATTAGGGAAAAATGTTCATAATTGTCGGGCCAAGGGCACGACAATAGTGCGAACATGGTAGGAATAAAAAACGGAGTTAAAACTCGAATTTTGAATATTAATCCGTGGGCATTTGTTACACCTTGCGGTTGTCATAGTTGGAACTTGATGTTAGTAGATGCAGCTAATTCTTCGGTGGCAGCAAAAAATTTTTAGTTTTATTCAAAAAATTTATTTGTTATTTGCAAGGTCAAGTAAACGCTGGGAGTTTATCAAAGGCAAATTAAAACTTACTTTAAGACAAAACATGGGAAAGCAGGATCGAAGTAGTTAAAGCCATATTATTCTGATTTGATGATGTTGAATGTATCGAGAGCTTAAAAAATCACACAGAAGAATCTGATACACTGAGTGATTGTGATTCAGTTCTAAGTCAAATTCTCAGCTTAGAGTTTATTACATCGTTACATTTATGGTATGCAATATTATTGCGAGTGAATATCATAAGCAAATTATGGCAATTCGTGTAAGTTCATTTAAGCATTGCTCTTGATCAATTGCATACGTTCTGTGACTGAATCAAAGAATATCGTCAAATTGGATTTGAATAATGCTTATCTAACGCTCATCGATTTATTGAAAAAAGTTATTATGACTTGCCAAAAGAATCAAAAAAATAAAAGATTAGCCAAAAAGAAAAGGATGTTCGCTTATGAAAGTAGTGATGAATCCATACGGTCTCCCAAGATTCGGTTCGAAACAGAGTTCTTTAATAGTATAATTGATTCCATAATGAGCAGTATGGACGCAAAATTAACATCTTTGAATCAACAATCTGCAAATAACTACAATTCTAATTTTCACTGCTAAAGTCTAGTCATCAGGTAGTATCATCCTGAAAGAGCAGGAATAGAATAGCCAGATAATAGAATTCCGTTCACCGATTTTTAAACGTTTATATATACGGTCAAACTAATGATTTTCTAATTTTATCTCACATTAAGAAAACACTTGTCGACGAAACTCTGATTTATTTATGTTAAAGTAAAAATTTGTGCTTTTGTGCGAATAAAAAAAGCTGTTTAAATTGTTTGATTTCCATGATATTCTTCCAGTTGTGTCATTGTAGGGCCTCGCTTCATTTGAGTGTCAAACATTTGAACCAAAGATTAAGCCACGCCTTTATAAACAATTCCCTTAGACGACTAACCAAATAAAACGAGATTATAAATGAAAGTGGCAACTGGCTTTAACCGATGAGTACAAAAGTTCAAATTAATCAATCACTATAAATTTACCTGTGAAAGGAAACGCTGGATGGCCGAGAGCAGGTGTGATTTTCACAGTTTACCTCAATGCACTTCATTGTCGTTATTTATATTTAAATAGCACTGTCACTGAAGTTTTTACACTAAATTCAATCCACAAACAAAACAGTATACACGACTCGTACTTTCTCGGGTAAATAGATTCGTTCGACACGAATAATTAAAGAAAAACACAATGGACACAAACAGTCTGGTTTTTTTGGCATTTCATTAAGTTTGGCTGTAAACACAGATAGAATCAACAGAAATAGGGGAAACCGCTTAGACAAGTTAACGTCGCATGCACATTTTGCTAGTTATTTTATCACGAAAAAACTTCTTTCAAATTAGCTTGTTGTCCATATTTAATAAATAAGCATTTGGAGTGGTAACACTTTTGACAATCTAAATTATACCCAACTGGTGGCAATTCAATCTCATTAAAATATTAGAAAATAACTGTTTCATATGCGCTGCAAGCGTGAATGTGCTGTTACCCTCCGCGTGAGAGTTCCTCTGGCTAGGGACTCCGGACCCAGCTTGCCATCGGAAACGATCGTAGAAGGCGCGACTCGCTTATCCCTTCGTCCCAAATAGCCGCTAAGCGAGAAACGTGGCCGCCGAACACCCCTCACATAGCTAGAAATAAGTCCTACTATACCACTTTGCACTCTTTTGCCGGTATCAGTTTACCCGACGTAACTCGCACTGGGAACCCGACCTAACATCTAAAACACACCCAAGCCAGGTGTACAATTCACTCCAGAATCAATATTTCTCTTCTAATAAAATCCACTATTTTATAAATTCAAAACACCATACACAATGTTAAAATTCGAATTTTAGTCAACCAAAAGCTCGATATAAATACAATTCTTTAACTTACGTCTACTTTTCCTGTTTGGAGGCTGCCGAAGTAACTTGCGTCACAAAGTTCTCCTTCCAGCGCGCTACTTGCTAAGCTTCTACCGCCAATCTTTCCTGTCTCTGGTGTTAATTAATTTGCTGTCGCTGTTGTAAAGTACGTCCCTCTGTCACTGTTGTAATTTTTTCCTTCGATGAAAACCAGGATAAAATTTCTTCTTGCTCATCGCACTCGATCCTCCATTGTCGATCTTTGTCCTCCAAAAAAAGAGACCCGTTAATTTTACTTCTGGGCGGTTCAACGTTCAATCGCGGTGCGGCTTGCATCAGCGATCCCCCAACTGGTGTTCATCGGGCGATTGAAATCCAAATTTCCTTTCATCTAGTACATTCGCCCATCAGAGTGTAAATGCCAAAGTGACTGACACTCTGTCAGTATTGTGTGTTGTTTCGATTTTTGTATTCATTTCTTCATTATCGCCGGAGTCTGCTTTCGAACGAGATGACTGTATCATTTGAAGTAACTTTATTATGTGTTGTTTTCAAGCTTTGTGGGGAGTGGTCAAGCTGCGATTCCAGCATCGATTCAATTAAGTCTGCACATAAGTGATTTTGCGCCATCTATTGCGTTGTCGTCTCGATAAGCAATTGATTGAATTCCCGTAAGATATAATCAGGTATATGAAGAATGAATGCTTTGGATTAGAGAATTTGTTTTATGCTTACTTCATTTCTCTTCATATTTTCAATTTAAAAATAATTTTTTGGATTTTTATGTTCTTTAATTTAATTATTTTCCGTCTTGTTGCTTGTTGAATTATCCTTATTACTGTCACCTGAGACATCTGTTAAGTTTGCTATACTCTCATCGTCGGTATCTTCCTCTTCATCATCGAAATCATCAAACGGCGGTTCATCATCCTTATCAAGTCCCCTATCTACTAGCTTATTAAATAAATCCGTATTTTCCCCTTCTTGCTCCATGTCCGAGTCATCATCCTTCTATTTATTAAAGCCTATTTTTAAAAAATGTGGCTTCTTTTCGTCGTTTGGCAACGTTGCCCAAAAACGTCCCGATTCGGCTTTGTAAACTTTGAATTCCAGTGATCGCTTATTATTTAAAATTTGCACTTTCTGGATTGATGTTGCGAAGGAAATTAAAGGTGACTTCAGAAGGTTTATTATAAACGACAGATGTCTCCTTGAACTGCATGCTATTTCCTGTGGATTTATAATCGACGTCTTTGCAATCAACATTTATCGTCACATACAACAAATTGGATTGCTGGGCCCATGAAACCGGTGGTACTACCGAAACGGCTGGCGACATTGTATATGCACAGTTTTACAATTATTCCTTCCGGCTGAGTGAAACCGGAATTGAGATTTTTCAATATGAAACTTCGTCTGCGGCAAAAGACAAGAAAATGTGTTCACGATGAATGTCAATTTACAATGTTGTATGGACGAGCTATCAATTAGAAATCATATCCTTAGTTCGTATGAGAGCACGAATCTGTAGAGGAATTCAATTAAGTATTATCAAATCCATTTTCGCCTGAATTTCTTTAAGAATCCTTCCAGGTACCTGTGACTTCGATTTATTGTTGGGTATTTGTGAGGCGTTAGAATTAACATTTGGAGATGTATTCATTTTATACTTCAACCAATCTCTGACTTCTCGAAGAACCTATTGTATTCAACTATCTATTCTATTTAATTCAACTATTTATTTATTTTTTTTGTTTGATTTAATAAATTTTTTTTCTTTTCGTTTTTGCTTACTTTTACTTTAACATTTTTATTTTAACCTTTATAGCCTTGGCTCGGGCGGTGTTTTAACGACCGCATGAAAAGGGTTTTTTTTTGTGGTAGGGAGGTGAATGCTATTTATGCACAGAGTGTGGTCTGGAGCATCTACAATACCCAGTTTGAGACCGCCGCTAGGACAAATCACTGGAATGAGCAGAAACGAGCAACTGCATTGATTCTTGCTTTAAGGAGCCCAGGTGCCTTGCTTTTACAAACTATCCCCGTCGAGTTGCACTCAAACTTTGCTGCTACAATGAATGCGCTTGACATGCATTATGGAGATGACCATCCGAAGCAGATTTATCGGTCACAGCTACGGAGTCTGGCGAAACGCTACAGCAACTAGCCCAAGACATTGAGCGACTGGCACTTTGGCTTACCCAGCTTACGACCCAGAACATCGAGATGACGTAGCAATAGAAGCATTCATTAGTGCTTTAAAGGACGAGGAATTGCAACAAGCCGTGCGTTTAGCTCAAAAGCAAACGGTTTTTTTTTTGTGGTAGGGAGGTGAAGGCATTTACGCCCGCTGAGTCTGGCAGTGTGGGACTCCCATGGGGAATACCCTTGGACTACCCACTAAACAACTCCCCTGTCAATCTGAGAACCTAGCCTGGAACCGTTTGACACATTACTTCGGGCCAGGTCTCGTTTTGTTACGCCGTGGGGCACCTTCAAGCTGGGGAGTCCCTTTCCTAGCGGGAGGGAAGAGGAAATGCCAGAAGAGCGATCCCCCAGCCCCAGCACCTCCGACTGCTGCGAGTCCCTTATATCTTTTAGGACTGCCCGAACATAATGTGCCACCTTGTTCCATTTGTCAACCGATTCGAGCATCACCGCAACTATATTATCCGGGCTGAGCTCTCCCGTCTCCCTGTAGAGTTCCCTTCGCAGCCTGGCCCATTTGGTACACGCAAAAAATGTGTGACAGGCATTGTCCTCCTCTCCTGGGCAAAACCGACAATCGGGAGACCGTGACTTACCGATCTTGTGCAGGTAAGACTGAAAACACCCGTGCACGCTCAAAAGCTGGGCCAGATAGAAGTCAGTCTCACCATGCCTTCGATTTAGCCACGGTCTCACATCCGGGATGAGGCGCGCAGTCCACCTTGCCTTCGTGCTATTCCCCCAAGACTGCTGCCAATCGTTGAGCGAGCGTTGTCTCTCCTCGCGGACAACTATCTCCCTCGCATCCTCCTTACGGCGCAGGTAAATAGCGCGGCGCTCTTTAGCAAGGAGGGTGACAGGTATCACGCCTGCAATCATTCTCACCGCCGAGTCGGAGACTGTTGGATACGAAGATGCAATTCTCAGTGCTCCTCTTCTCTGTACCTGTGCCAATCGTTTTCGGTATACCTCCTTGCTGAGAGCGTCGCCCCATACCTCTGCTCTGTACAGTAGCACTGACCCTACAGCACTCACTCGTCTTCTTGATGGGCTGGGTCCCCCTGCGTTGGCCATAAGTCGACTCAGGGCCGATATTCCCGAAGCAGCCTTCTCAGCCGTTGCCCTGATTTGCTCAGAGAAACTCATCTTCGAGTCGATCAGTAGCCCCAGGTACTCCACCGCTGGCTTCGATTCGATTTGTATGTCTCCAATACTGATCATCCTTACTCTAGGGATTCTCTTTTTTGTCAAGATGACCACTTCGGTTTTCTCCAGTGCTAAACTGAGCCCGCGAGCAGCCATTCAGTCCCTCACTCGGCGCATTAGCAAACCTAGCCTAAGTTGCGCTTGTTCAACGGTGCGTCCAGCGACCAGAGCCGCAACATCATCCGCATAGCCGACCAAGCGCGATTCATCTGGCATCTCAAGTCTCAGTAGCCCGTCGTAAGACACCTTCTACAGGTCCGGACCAAGGATAGATCCCTGGGCAACACCCGATGTAATTTCCATCCTTCGTTGGCCCTGTGTCGTGTCGTAGAGCAGGCTTCGGTCCTTTAGGTAGTTCCTCAAAAGCCGCATTAGATATTCTGGAACTTGAAAAGAGTTTTCCAGCGTGTCCAGAATATCCACCCATCTAGCGGAGTTGAAGGCATTCCTGACGTCGAGTGTCACCAACAGGACGATCCGTCGCTTGGTGCGACTATATGCCTCTGCCTTTTGGACCACGCTCACCACCCCTGCAATCGCATCAATGGTAGAACTTCCTGCTTTGAAGCCGTACTGCCGAGGAGATAGGTCCCCAGCAGCACGAATCGCGTCAGTGAGTCTTCCCTTGACGAGTTTCTCTAGCACTTTCCCAGCCGTGTCTAGCATGCATAATGGGCGGTATGCAGACGGCGATTCGGGATTTCCCTTCCCCTTGCTGATCAGCACGAGCCTCGCCACCTTCCATCGTACCGGGAAAACCCCGTCCCGTAGGCAAGCGTTGAAAATGCTGAGCAGCAAGTCAGGACAATGGTGAAAGACGAGCCGCAACACCTCAGCCGGAACACCATCTGGACCTGGTGCCTTCCTCACTTTCAATGAGAGGACTGCCTCCTCCAGGTCCAGCTGTGTGAAGAGTGGGCACTCTACTGCTGTTTCACCATGGACAGCATCAACACGGACGGGATGGGCGGCGAAGAGTCCCCGCCCAATCGCGATCATCTTTTCCGCGTCATGTATACAAGGCTTCCGTAGGGCACCAAGTTTCCCCATGACCAGCTTGTAGCCAAGGCCCCACGGATCCTTGTTCACATTGTCCACTAGGTCTTGCCAGCAGCGAGCCTTGCTACTGTTGATCAGTTTGCGAAGGTATTTCCTGGCCAACTTATATGCTGCCACCTGGTTGCATGCCTCGTAACGGTTCCGCGCCCGTTGAGCCTCACGCCGAAGCTTGTGACACTCCCTCCGCTTTTCAGCGATTTCAGTAGACCACCAGTACACTGGGGATTGGCGTGCCGGGGTCTTCGACGGGGCATAGAAGCGCAGCAAGCAGTCGTGATTATGCTCATAGTAGAGTTCACCACGTCTTGAGCTGCCATGAAAAGGGTTGCAAAAGGTTTCCGTGACAGTACCGTAAAACCAAATTATTTATCTAACGGGACTTTCAGCTCAGTGTCAAATTAAAAACACGAATTTTGCCGACTTTTTACATAATTTTTTAAAAATTTTATTTATTTATTCAAATCCATTTAAGAGACAGAAATCCAATTGCAAAATAGACTTAGGCAATTAAATATAGTTAAATATAGTTTAGGGTAAGACAGATTAATACAACAAAATCAAGCAGAAAAAAGTTAATTAAAACATGTAAGAAATGAAGATAAAGTCTAGATCAAAGTTTGAAAAAATTGAGTGATAAGGAACGTTAATCACTATTCGCAAAAAGTAACGTCTTTAGTTTAATTTCAAAAACAAAGTAGGACGTGGATAGAGAACCAAGCACGAGGCTGTTATGCATTCTGATAATTCGTGGCATAATTGAGTGAAAATATATACCTGACCGGGCGTACGGAACCTCGAGAATGTGATTAGACCAACTAGGACGTGCATACAGTCTGTAGTGCAAGTCTGCGCTTAGGGTGGAAGCAATTTGTTGGTGGTACAACTTGTAATGGAAACATTGATCTTAGAAGGTTGTACGGGGCGACAGAGAAAAGAGACGAAGTATAGATAGACGACGCACATAAGACTCATCAGCTAAGTTGAATTTGAAGAACACAATACGGGTAAACTTACGCTGAACAGCTTCTAGTGAGTTCACAAGATGTAAATGTCTAGGAGACCACACAACTGAGCAGTACTCAAGAAGCGGGCGGACAAGACATGTGAACAAGCGAACAGCGGTAGCAATATTTTCAAACTTATGCAAATGCCGCATAAGAAAACCCGAAGCTTTTGATGCCTTGGTAATAATGCTAAACATGTGGACATCAAATTTAAGCTTGGGGTAAAATATTCCACCAAGATCTTTGCATGAGTCTGCAGAGGAGAGAGCAACATCACAAAGGGTGTAATTAAGAGTTAAATGAACAATTTTCAAAGTAAAAGTCATTTTAAAACATTTGGAAACATTGATGCGAAGGGGGTTTACATTACACTCGTTATAGAGGTTAAAAAGATCAATTTGGAGTTGCTGTGAATCTTCAAGGGATCTAATTATTCGGAATACCTTGAAATCATCAGCATACAGGAGACAAGAAGAGGAAATTACAGAAGGAAGATCATTGATAAACAGTACGAAAAGAAGAGGTCCAAGGATTGACATGTAAACATTAACTTATTATTGAGTTTTATTAATGAAACTATAAAATTTGCAGTGCAATAATGACTCAGTTTTTCTCAAAGGAGCAGTGAGATTATATAGCAATCTATTTTATTTGGGTAAATCCTTGAGAATGTAAAGATAATTATCTTTGAAAGTCAGATGAAGAGACAATGAAAAATTGCTGGCAATATAGATGAGTTGATATGTTAAGAAAAACGTTAGCAGGCTGTTGGGAAAAAGAAAAATTTTGATCATTTATCTTACAATATTTTTTATATTCGAAATATGGTAGTCCCGAAGATTGCCAAAGTTGAAGCAGCTGTGAAAGGAGAAAAATAGAAAAAATTAAATCTTCAGATGCTCACGTATAAAGAAGGTTAGCCACGGTTTATCTTATACCTCAATGGGTCCCGTAGCATCGGTCGCTGCTCCACAAGCTGTATCTGCTCTGCACTCTCGAATCCAACTTGAACGAAGAATACAAATTGAGGTTAGATACGCACAGAGCTATACGGTACCATAAATGAGCCCTACCTACACAAAAACTCCCCTTGCTTGGCATTCAGATGGACGATGAAAGGGTGATCGGATATATACATGCTATAACCTTGGCCAGCACTAACTATTCAATCGACAATAAATTCTCTTGGGCGCCACACACGACCTAGCAACACTCGACGTCTCGTCGCGGTCCCCAGACACAGATCTATTTTCTGACACTTGTCAACTCCTGGCTGGGGCTGCCATAGTGACAAAGGCCAGATCCCTCTCCGGGACCAAGCCGCAAATTATAACAAAATATGTAAGCTTTATGTGTAGTTTTAATTTCACTGTTATCGTTGATTATATAAAAGTGAAAGAATATCAATAACAGTGCTATATTTTCCGCTAGCTATCAAACTTTTTATTTCCAAGGCAGAGTCCAATAAACTCTATTTAGGAAATTTTCATATCGAACGAATATCAACATTTATACATAATTATTATACAAGAAATCATTCGAAAACTACAGGAGAAGATTGAATGCAAATTGTAACAAAAACTGAAGTAATTTGCGAGCCGGGTGATGAAACAAGTTAAAGAGCTTTGCTGGGAAGATCAACCTTGTGTTTTTATATCATGCTCCTAAGCATTCAGGGAGCTTTTGACAATGTGACAATCCAGGTCATACATGAGATTCTCAGAAATATGTTACCTCAGAATGGCGAAATACACTGGCTAAAAACCAGAACGAGTGGTACACTGCCAGTGGGAGTGGTTTCCCCGCAGTTGTGGATGCTTACTCTGAACGTCGTGTTACCGGTCTCAACTGAATATCGTATACTCGTAGTTTGGTTAAAATATCGATCTGATATTTCTTTCCTAGCTTTTATACATTTAAATTTATTCCAGAGAAGTTTCACTACCGTCATACATCAATATTAAAATATGCTATTGGAATTTATAACATGGATTAAACAGGGGATTTGAAGAAAAAAATCTACATCACTTAAATAAATTTATCTATTGTTAAGACCAAGTCAGATATAAATGACTATAAAACTAATCACTCCAGACATTAATAGTCTACAGACCCGTCATATTATCGCCACGAATCCAAAAATAAACACATACAGATCACTCAAGTGCAACCGAATATTTCTTTTACTTCCACAGAACAAATAAATACCAAAAGCAGACAATACGTGTTCTCCACACCATGAGATACATATTCGTTGCCTGGATACTTAATTCTTGACTTAGCAATGCAATTTGCATATCTTTCATTAGCACAGCGGTGACTCGCAGTATGCAGGCATTTAAGCTAATGTTAAACAATTAAAGTAGCAATGAGAAAATATTTTCGGTAAACAAGAAATGCTACTTCATAAACAACGCGATAAAAATCGGCAAATTTAAACTGCTAAGTCGATAAGAAGCTGTGAATGTTGAAATATTAGTATCGCAAATAAAAATGCAACATAGAAGCAACATTAACAAGATTTAGTGCAAAATTCAAATTTCTGAAATGACACACGTGTAGAATGATATCGCGAAATCTTTTGAGATGTTGCTGGCGATTCTAAAACTGACAGACATACGAGCCATAATCGTCTGCAAAGTTAACCGGCTGTAAAGCGTTGCGAGTTAATTACGTTTCTCGCGGCAACAATGTCATTTTTATGATATGTGTGATTTATAATTTTTTAATATCATCGGAATTCAGAAAATCTGCTGAAATTCGGTGTAAATTGAGTGGACATTGTGATTCAGCGAGAGAAAATTGTGTTCCTTTTAAGAAGAATCTATTAGTAAATTATTTTGTTTACTTGATATCCGCAGGCTAAATCTGTTTTTTCTTCAAAAGCCGTTGGATTTGCTTTTTTAGAGGTTTGTAAAATAATTTGACAAAACTCTTTTAAAATCGCGGCCTGTCTGTCCGTACGTCCGTGTGTCACAGCAATTTTTCTCGCAAACTACTTTAAGCTTTTGTATGTAGATGGTAAAGTGCTGCTCTCTTCAAAAAAAATTGTTTAAGGTACCCCCCGAAAAAAAATTTCATAAAAGGTAGTCGAGATTGATATCAAGTGAAAGGTCTTGATGAGGACTTTTCCCTGTCGAAAGTTTTCAAAAATTAATTTATTTTTAAAAAACGTCAGTACGAATTTAATTTTTATCGGAAAAAGCTTATACTCTCGAAGTAATCGACTCAGGAAATTTCTATAGAATATTATTTTACTTCGATTAGCAAAGAAAAGCGAACAACCCAAGAAAACTTCAGGACCGCTGATATGGAGGAGTCCGACGGCTTCCCACCGTTGAAGCAACCTGAGGAAACGGCGAATACGAACCTGGCGATAATCAACAAGGGAAAACATAACGAAGAAAGCTGGTGGATGCAAGCTGCAAATAATAGCGGACAATTAGCAAATAATCAAACTGCAAAAGAAAATGATGAACTAAGGCTAGAGATACAGTCCCTCAAAGATTTACTCAAGAAAGGGATGAAGCCTCAAAAGACGCAGCCGCAAAACCAAGTGAAACACGTAACAAAAGTGAGAAAAAGTGCATAGCAAACAATTCTAGAAGAAGTTCTAAGTGTTGGTGGTGTAAAGAGAGTCAAAACTATTTTGCAGGGATTAACCGAAGAAATGGAAGTTGAAGAAAACATCGAAGGTAATTCTAATCAAGATAATGATTTAGATTTTATTTAGTATTTAAAAAATTAAAATAAGGAGAAGAGACCAGCTGATAATTCTGCTGGTTCCTCCGAAAAAAGCCTCCAAAAAGGCAGAAGACGTCCCATAAATCAACATGTTCAGACAAAGTGGAAAAGATATTGTTCGGCTATTAGCAGCCAAACATAAACTAACAAATTTCGAGATCAAAAGAGTTAATGCTGAAATTTTAAGTATACGAACGAAATCACTGGTTGATTTCAAATCAGCTAAAGATGTGCTGAACTTTGGGGAGGTTGCACACACCTACACCCCGAACAGTGAAAAAATCAGGCCTTTTTGTTGAAGGGTTTGGACTGCGGAGATGATACGGTCGATCTTTTTCAGGTGGTCAAAAAGAAGCTGCCCCAGAAATTGAATTTATTTCAGTCAAACCCTCTGCGACAAGAAACTCGACCGTAGGAAGACTTACCACTTTACCTGGTACAAATTACAGATAAGAGCAGTCCAAGTGTCCTTTACCACATAAGGTACTTGAATTACAGAGTGGTGAGGTGGGAGCACCTACAGAAAAGAGAAGTCAACCAATGTTACCGGTGTCAAAGATTTGGTCATTTGGCTGCCAACTGTGCCGCGCACTATCGGCACGCCGTATGCAAGGAGGTTTATGTTCCCGGTGAGTGCAAATTGGCTCAGGCGGAGCGTAAAGAGAAATCATACTGTGTTACCTGGGGGGTTTTGGTTATCCGGCATCATATCGAGGATGCTCCTGATATCAAGACGCAAAAGTAAAATTCGTTCTAAAGAAGACACAAGCACACTGCGGTATCTTACCTCCCAACTTCGTCAAGTCCAGAGTATCATTCGCACTCGCCGCTAGAAAACCTGCAGAAAATGCTGCAAATAATGTAAGTGACAATAATGAGCTGCTTCTAAAAAATTACCAGCAACTTCTTTATCAGAAAGTCGATAAACAAGATTCAAAAATTAACTTTGTTTTTCAGCGTTTAGGGTTTTCAAATGCCTCAAAATAGCTTGTTATCCAGTCATATTCCCATGGATAGGCCTCGTCTCCTCTCGATCAATGTCAACTCCACTGTTACTGTACATTGACGTGATTATCTCCTTGAATTTATTGTTAAGCAACAGCCTGACATCATACTTCTCACTTAAACCCACCTCAATTCATGGCACTCCATGGCATTCAAAGATTTTGTATTCGTAAGAAACGATAGGGTAAACGGCGATGGGGGAGGTTTCCAAAATATCGAAAAAGTCGAATCCAATAACTTTGAATTTTTTGAAGTGTCTGTTATCAAAATTCCCCTCTTCGTTATCTCTGCCTATGCAACTGGTCAAAATCTTCTCGAGCTCAAGGAGGAGCTCAATTCCTTGTTTGAAATACGTGATCTGAACAGGCTGGATGAATATTATATTTTTGCCCTTGACCTGAATGCCAAACATACATCCTGGCTGAACGCAACCAATATTCCCAGAGGTGTATTCCTGCAATCATGGATAACAGAGAACCAAATTGAATACAGGTGCGATCTATATGGGTCGGAGTTCCCAACATACCCTAGGGCAAATTCAAATTTGGACCTCTACATTGCTGACGCAAGACTTGAATTCAACTTTAATAGTCCTCAACGGGAAACTACAGGTGCTTCCTTATGATAGCGACCATAACGCAATTGTAATGGAAATCAATCATCAAAGGAATTATCTCCTCCTCACTCCTGTTCAACATGAAAATCATCGATTGAATTTCAAAAAAACAGACTGGGGAAAGTTTCACAAGAAGTTTAATCGAAAGTACTAGAAGCAATGTCCCCTTTCTGATAGTGGCAACGCTCGCTCAATGGTTCCTAACGACAGCAATCTAACTAACGATGAAATGGATCCCTATTTGTCAAAGTTAGAGAAGCTGACGTTAGAAACGATTGAGAAAGTAGTTCCCAAGATTAAACATCGAAACAATATGGTAGGATATGAAACAACAACCATCGAAAGGTCGAAAAGATTGGAAAGCCTTCTTCTCACATACGTCAACAATATTTATCGGCGATTTTTGGACTCCAACCATCCCTCGTTAGCTTTGTTGAAATTACTGAACTTAATCCGTTCATACTTCAGGAGTGAGCTCACCAACCATTGGGCGGAAAAACTGAGGAGTATTAGCCCACAGAACAGAGATGGAGTTTTCACAAAAGTGAATAACTTATACCGTAAGAAGTCTCGAGTGAAGGTATCGAATCTTGGAGTCGCTAGAGGTGAGATAAATCTTCTAGATAGGGCGGGTACTGAAATTGATAGTACGACTCCGGATAGAAATGGGATTATATGTGATGGACTGCAGAAAATGCCCTGATTAGAACACATTTTGAATTCGTTCATCTGCTGAACCTTGAGGGAAGGAATTAAATACTTTCAGAGGTCATTCAAGCAAAAGTTTCACAACATTGACATCGGACCTCATACTGAGTCTAAATCTTATTGACTATTGAGCTATGAAGTCTTGTGTTTCATATTTCGCAGGGTAAACAACGAGAAATCATGTGGTACTGACAGTATTTCAAAAATAATTCTCCGGCATTTGCTTGAGGTTACTATTAAGAAGGATTGCATATTATTCAACAACATGTTGAGCAACTCATATTTCTTAAACGAGTAGAATAAGGCTAAGGTATTTCCGATCTTGAAAAAAGTAAAAGAATCTTCGAGCCAGAAAAGCTATTGCCCAATCAGCTTGCTGTCTAAGATCATATACGAGTACATGCAATAAAGAAAGTAACCTGAAACATCTGTTGGAAACTAAACAATAAATAATGTTTTGGAGCGCGTTTCATTGATATGGAGATAGCCTTAGATACGGTGTGGCTAGATGTACTAGTTTTTAAACTCCTTCAGGATAGGTTCCCCAGAAAACTTTTTGCCATGATGTATGATATATTATAGAGAAGTCATTTGTTGTTACTGATGGAAATCTAACGAAAATGCGCGAACCCAAGGTCTTGAATGGTCTACAGCAAAGAATAGTTATTGTACCTCTGCTTTCCTCAATATTCATATCAAGCTATTAAACAGCTTTGATTTCAACGTCTCATCAACGCAATCATTGGTAGCGTTTGCTGGTGATCTGATGGCAGACTGAAAAGCTACAATAGTTCCGAGCAATCTTCAAAAATGTTCAATGATGTGCAGCTTTACACCGACAATTGGCGAATGAAAATTAATGCGCGGAAGTGCGAAACAATTTAGACAATACTGCAGAGGGCCAGTCAAGACCTGATATGTAATTGGAAGGATTTCTACATTATGGCCGGTGAGGGTATTTCCAAACGGGTTCCACATAAATCCTGTGGCCGATACCTCGGTGTGCATTTCGACCAGTATCTGTACTATACTGAACATGTCAAAATCATGCTCAGTATAGCACAAAAAGCAGTCATGGCATCATTCCAGATAACTGGATCGTAAGGTAAAAGTTATCGGTTACAAGGTCATAGTTAGATCAATTTTGACATATGAATGTCAGATCTGGTACAATTAGAGTGACCCTTTGACGACTCTTTCAATCCAGATAACTGGATCAAAAGGTCAAAGTTATCGGTTACAAGGCCATAGTTAGATCAATTTTGATATATGAATGTCAGATCTGGTACAATTAGAGTGCTAGTACTATATAAATATTAAATTTCAGTATAAGATAACAGTTTTTTATTGTATTTGTCTAGATTTAGGGTGTCATTTATTAGGTATACGACAAAAGTTCAGTGTTGTATTAGTATTTTTGCGTGTAACTGTTCGCGGCCGAAAGTTTTAATGTCATGGGGAAGTGAAAACGTAATCTCTTTTAAATTTAGTTAAAAGAGTTTATTTGCACAATAATTAATTTCACTACTTTACAAATAATTAAAATATTATTATGTTTCACTGGTCTGTAAATTTATTTTTCAATTTTCTTTACTATTAATCAATATCGCCTTTTAATTCGCGCTCCAATTTTATCGCAGTTTCAACTATTACCCTTTCCATTCATTCTGCTCGGCTTTATATAGGGTCTCTAGTCATTCAATCTATTTCTCGTATATTGGCGAATGTTCTGACGAGAACTACCTGGAATGTTCGAATAATTCTGAATGCCCGCAGTGACATCACTTTCAGATGTTGATCACGGATCTACTTGGTCCATTCTTGTGCTTTCAAGTACATTCATTGATCATGATGTTATTAATAGTTGCAACAACAATTGTGACTGTAGCTCACAAATTGTTTGGACATGTAAAACTGCCCCCACCTCAGTTCTTTTCGCCCCGGAATGAATATGGGGCAAGATGGTCCAGGTGCACGATTTTCATTTTGGCTCTAAGCTTATGGTGTTCCTGTATGTGATATACGACTTTGTTGATTCGCTTTGTAACTAGGTATGGTCCCTCCCAATTATACTGCAACTTCGGAGACCTACCTTCCGCCGTTGTGGATTGTATAGCCACACTCTCATCTTGCTGGAAGCCGAAAGAATTTGCCTTTAGATCATACCTGGTCTTCATGCGGTCAGTAGCCGATTCGAGGTGTTTTCGCACTGTCCAATGTATCTGGTTCAACCGTTGCTTTAGCTCACTTGCATACTCCCAGGTCGTTTGGGGTGTCCCAGAGGGTGTGCCGAACTTTCTATCAGCCGGCAGACGAATAGTCTTTCCAAAAACGACTTTGGGTAGAACTTGGCCCGTCGATGCGTGTTTGGCAGCGCTATACGCTATCAAGAATAATGGGATGTGCCGGTCCCAGTCTCTGTGGTTCTCGTCAACCATCTTTGCCATGTGTTTATTAAGTGTGCCGCTGAACCGTTTGACCATTCCATCGGATTGGGGATGCAGCGGTGTTGTCCTCATTTTCCGTATTCCCAGCACTTCGCACATATCACTAAAAACTAGTGACTCAAAGTTTCGGCCTTGATCCGAACGTAGTTCGTCGTACCGGACCCAATTTAGCACTAGCTGTTCGGCTACAGTAGTTGTATCCTGGTTGGGAATGGGGTAGACCTCGGGTAGCTTGCTGAAATAATCGGCCACAACCAACGTGCATCGATTTCCCTATTCAGATTCAGGAAAGGGCCCTGCGATGTTACCAGCAATCCTTTCAAATGTCACCCCCACGTTATAGGTTTGCATTTGTCCTCTCAGTCGTCACGTTCGGGCCTTTGACGGAAGCGCAAATTGTGCATCTACGACACCAGTCCTTTACGTCCTCTTGAGCGTGGAGCTGGTAGAACCTTTCCCGCGATTTTGCTATGGTCTTGTTGATACTAAGGTTGCCTCCCGAGGATTCTTCGTGCATTTCCTTAACCACATCGTAGATTTGGCTTTTGAGAAGTATACTTTGCATCCTATAGGAGCTGCCATCCGAAGTTTTCCATTTCCGCTTGAGTATGCCTGCCTCCACCTGAAGGGAGTTCCATTGTGCCCAATAACTTTTCAGGGTGGTGCCATGCATCGAAACGTCGTTCCACTCAGGCTGCCCAGTTGTCTCCTTCCATATGAGTAATGGTCCGATGTCTTCATCGGTTAGCTGGGCATTTTAAATCTCCTCCCATGACCAACAAATTTCTGGACATATAGGTACTTGTGGAACTGGTAGGCGGCTTCTGTTATAGCCAATAGCTCCTTCCTGGTTACGCAGTAGTTTCTCTCGCTTTTTGAGAGAAATGGACTGTAATACGAGAGGACTCTTTCTTCGCCATCGATCTGCTGCGAGAGTACAGCTCCGATCCCACCGTTACTCGCATAGGTGTCCACTAGAGACATTTTTCTGGTTTTCGGATATGCCAGCACGGGTGATTCACACAGCTTCTCCTTCAAGGTCTCAAAGGCTGCCTGGCATTGTTCATTCTAGACATATGGACGATTTTTCTTGTTTGGGCAAAGTCTTTGACGAAACTTCTATAGTAGGTCACTAGACCCATAAAACTTCGTAGTTGGCGCTTGTTGTTTGGTGTTGGCCATTTTTTCATGGCTTCAATTTTCTCAGGATCTATTTTGACCCCTTCTGCTGATACAACATGTCCCAAGTATTTTACTTCAGTTGCACAAAGGGTACACTTGTCGGGACTAAGTTTCAGATTCGCCAGTCGCAATCTGGAGGACACCTTTCCTAAGTTCCGCACATGCTCTTTGAACGCTCTCCCGATAACAATGATGTCATCTAGGTACACCAAGCAGGTCTTCCAGATTAGGCCTCGTAGCACGTATTTCACCAGGGTTTCGAAAGTGACTGTAGTATTGCAAACCTCAAATGGCATTACCACAAATTGCCACAATCCGGTCCCAACTGAAAATGCGGTCTTCTCTCGGTCCTTCTTGCCGATTTCTACCTGCCAGTAGCCACTCTTGAGATCGAGTGTAGAAAACGATTTTGCGTCGGCTAAAGTGTCCATGATGTCGTCGATGCGTGGAAGCGGGTAACTATCTTTCTTAGTGACGTCGTTAAGCTGCCTATAGTCGACACAAAAACGAGTTCTACCATCCTTTTTCTTTACTAGAACTACTGGCACGGCCCATGGACTTACAGAAGGCTAGATAACTCCTTGTTTTTCGATGTTCGAGATCGATACGCTCACTTCTCCTTGTTTGGCTGTAGGAAGACGTCTCGATGCTTATCAAATCCAGAATTAACATCAATCTTGGCCTATAAAATGCTCTCGGAATATTTTGGTCCATAAGTGTCGGTACATACTACCACATTTATCTAAGGAATTTCGACGCTAGGATCCTTCATCAATACTTCGATATTGCTCCATTTCAATACCCTTTTGCCCAAATCTAACGTGATTCATGTATTCGCAGAAAATCCATTCCGAGAATGCAGTCATCCATAATGTTCGCGACCTGAAAATTCTGTCGGAACGCAAGGTCTCTCAACTGTATCTGAAGGTTAAGCTCTCCATGGACAGGTGCAGTTTCTCTCGTAGCTGCCCATAGTGAGAAAATCCTGTCCTTGTGAAGTAGTTGTTGCCTCTAATCGATCGGGTTGCACCAGTGTCGATTGTTATGGTGCAATATTCTCCGTCAACTTGACCCAGAAGGCATAAGTCCGCTTCTCC
This sequence comes from Odontomyia ornata, assembly GCA_963969285.1. Lineage (NCBI taxonomy): Eukaryota > Metazoa > Arthropoda > Insecta > Diptera > Stratiomyidae > Odontomyia > Odontomyia ornata. The sequence goes on from OZ017740.1 coordinate 125,068,409, forward strand.
ATGATGTAGTCTTGACACGCTGATGGTGCTGCTGGGGACGTCGATCCTCCTAGCCCATCTCTGCCCCATGAAGTTGGATCTTACATGTTTCCCAGCCCTTCAGTTAGAAGAGCTTCCATTCTGGGCTCGGTCTAAATTTCCTCCTAGCTGCAAAACCTCGACAATAGCTCGGTTTTCTTCGCTTCTTGTAGTCTCTTTGCAGATGTCCCCTCTTACCGGAATCCAAGCATCTAGGCGCACCATTTACCTGCGGCTCTCACTCAATTTTCACGCACTCACACCGGCACTTGTCTGTCATTACCTCGCGAACCCAGGCAGTGGTACGAGTCACATTTTTCGCTGACTCAGAGTTCAGACTATAAGCCAATGCACCCTTAACCGTTTGCTTTTGAGGTAAACGCACGGCTTGTTGCAATTCCCGGTCCTTTAATGCACTAATGAATGCTTCTATTGCTACGTCATCTCGATGTTCCGTGTCGTAAGCTGTGTAAGCCAAAGTACCAGTCGCTCAATGTCTTGGGCTAGCTGCTGTAAAGTTTCGCCAGACTCCGTAGCTGTGACCGATAAATCAGCTTCAGATGATCATTTCCATAATGCATGTCAAGCGCATTCATTGTAGCAGCCGAGTTTGCGTGCAACTCGACGGGGATAGTTTGTAAAAGCAAGGCACCTGGGCTCCTTAAAGCAAGAATCAATGCAGTTGCTCGTTACTGCTCATTCCAGTGATTTGTCCTAGCGGCGGTCTCAAACTGGGTATTGTAGATGCTCCAGACTGTTTCCCCATCGAGTATTGGTGCTTTCACATTTCTGGATGTGCTTTGCGTTGCGGTTACAAGCGGAGCTGATCAGGTGGTTACTACTGCCTTCGCTGCTTCCAACTCATTTTTCATTTTTGCCATCTCATGGTTGATTCTCTCCTTGACCTGGCTGACCTGCTCTTCGACCTAACAAATACCTCAGAAGTTAAAACTCGAACAACTTTGTTAATAATAATACATGTAACGAATTTTACATTTTCATCCATAAAATCAAAAGATGGTCCTTAAATTTGCTGAAAATTTGTATCTCACTTTTCTGATGTAAGGCTTATTTTTGAAAGTTTTATAAAAATTGAGCCGTAAACAGCTGAGTTATAGAAGATTGAAATTAATCAATTACACGTGCTAATGTGTAAATGCACGTCCGCTAAAAATCCAAACACTACAGATGTGTAAGAGTTTCGATGAAAATTTAAATGCCAAACTCGACAAGAAATTCGTGAAATGTCGAGTCCTACAAGTAATAAGCCCCACCCGATACCTCATCGCGGACTTGACTGGTAAAACCCTGGGAATTTACCACGCAAAAGACCTAAGACGATGAAGTGCAACTATTTCCCACGAAAAACCTTGGCTTACCCAAATCTCTGCCTGGACGAAGACCTCCGAGTAACCCCTGACTCCCTACGGTATAGTCACTGTCGAGTCTTCACGAACATGGTTGTAGCCTATTCCTCGAAACCGACCTTCGACCCGCCACGGCCCTAACCAAGACCTTTTACATAGGAGACGGGATCGTAATTACTTCGATTTTGGGGGGGGGGGGAATGTGTAATGTGACGCCTACGCCCGGGAATCGAAGTGATTCCGATCCCGAGCCCTTGCAACCGGCCAGATGGGTATGTCCTCGAAGTGCCAGCGGACGTCATCTGTCGTGCGGATATCGTTGCGCAGAAAATATTTCTTTTCTGTCCAAATATTTAGATTTGTGGATATAAATATTCGAAATATAAAATTACTCCAAACCCCGACACATTTCGAGACATATCCATCTGGAAATGCCCCTCCACCGTGGCCATCGAAAAACTATGCCACTGGCGACGAATGGAGAGGCACATTGCCGCCATGTGGCGTGCCATTCCACACACATCTGTTTTGTCCGATGTGACAACCGGTCGAATTTGACAGCCACATGGAGTGGAAAGAGGTTTGGCTGCAGTAAAAAGGAAGGTGGCGGTAGCAGCATGTTGGCGCGGTACTAAAGGGGAATAAAACTAATTAAAAGGTAGAAAATCATTACAAATGGCGCCCAACGTGGGGCCTAAAACATCCTAAGGGGGAAAGAACTTCGCATCTTCTGACGAGTTGGTCCTTTACGGAGGATGTAAGGTACTCTGGTACTCGAGTCCCATTATCAGGAGCCGTGGAGTTGTGTGATACACACTAGAAGTCGCTTCACGTGAGTTGTATCTTCCGCTCTCCTTTGGTTGATTTTTTTTTTCGCGACAGAATCCTTCCGATGTGTTGTCCTAGGCTAAACCCTGTAAGGACCTTCTATTTTCTTGATGGAACAGCCAGCCTGATGGGTTTACCTATCAGCATGGACTCTCAAGAAAATAGAAGGCTACCTTGCCTTTATGTCGCGGAAGGATTCTAATTATTTCGTATGCGTGATAGACGAGTGGTATCGGTTCAACGTTCGGTGGCGTATGCTGGAGTTGCGAAGCCCGGAATGCTTCCACGCGTCGGGAATTTTGACCGCGTACAAAATCGTTACGGTAGCTCTACCACTTGTCTCGTCGAGTCACTTTAACGTAGTTTAGAGACGGTTTTTTGTAATGTATGTGGGTTTAGGGGATAAATTTTGTAAATCGGCCGAAAGCACCCTTTCTCCGGCAGATTACCATGCACTCTCATTTCCCGTTGAAGGAGTGAAAAGGAAAGTGTATCAAATAAATTTTTTTTCTTTCACTATTTAATATTAATAGCTCGCCACTATCGGCCACTCAATTAGTACTGAATTCTTTTTTGAGTAGGAATAAGTATATTTTATATTTTTTTTCGTTTCATACTAGCAACCACCCATAATAAACCCACATGAAATGGCAACGAAGTGGACTCCCGATAAGCGGTGGACCCGGTCCAAAACGGTCCAACCCGCGAACTGTGGGATCTGTTTCGAGGACGTAGTGGAGGGGGTACACAGCGTGCGATTGGATTGTGGACATCTTTTCCACCGTGCCTGTGTCCAACAGCTCCTCCTCACGTCCAAGCTGTGTCCCTTATGCCGGCGACCCATCGAGCGGACCGCCCTAGACGTCCCCCTCGGAACGCCCCTACCAACGCGTGGAGCAGTGGCGAAAGGAGTTCCAGAAGCCGAACCGTCACAACCACTTTTAGACCTGCAAAGAGCCGTAGGCGGTGAAGTTCCAGCCGCAAGTGTCGTGTCCGAGGTGACACCCATGCCTTCCGCCCACTCCATTGACACCCTCGTGGCGTTGATGAGGGATATGTCGGAGAGAATTGGCAGCCTGGAGGGAAAGCTCCAGAATCTCCCTATGAGCCAACCACCCAGCCGCGTGAGAACTCCGCTTGGATGGGAGCCCGATCCCAGTGTGGCGATGCCCCCCTCCCGACAATCCGAGCAATGGGTCCCACCTCCAAGGAACTCGGGAATGGATCCCAGAGCTCCCGAATATAGACCACGACACAGTACCGGACCTTCGTTGGTACCTCTAGCCCCCGAGGCCGTTCAGTACAACAGGTCAATCGAGGATGTGATTCCCCCCGGGGACGCATTGACACTTTTTCGAGACCCGACGCCTCGTATCATGGAGAGTTGGCGCCTGAACTTTACAGGGTTCAACGATATGATATCGGCGGACCGGTTCCTTTTCCGGATTCAGGCGTTGGTATCCAGCACCCTGGGAGGTGATTCCTCGGCTTTCCTCCGGCATGCACATCTTTTGTTCAGCGGCGACGCTGCCGACTGGTACTGGAGATTTAAAGAATCAACGCCACGTCCCACTTGGCACTCTTTCAGTGCAGCCTTCCGCAATCGATTTGAGGATGGCTTCACTGAGAGAGAGCTAAAGGAGCAAATAAAGAAACGGAAACAAGGCGCTCACGAACCGTTCGACCAGTACTACACAAGTATAGTGAGATTGAGCACTCGTTTGCGAACTACCATGCCCGAGGACGAACTGGTAGAAATTATCAGAGAGAACATGCGCTGGGATCTCCAGAACAGCCTTCTACATTTTCCCATCAACACCATACAGGGACTGCGCCTCCATGCCCGTAGACAAGAACACTTGGATGAGCGGCGAGGTACCTTCCGTCCACAACCTCGCATAACGGGACCAAATCCCCGAAATCATCATACCGCGGAGTTGATGGCAGCGGACCACCTGCTTGCTGATCCAGTACCAGTACCGAGGAGCGGAGCACCACCGGAGCTTGAGGACCCAGCATTGATTGATCGACCCTCCCTTGAAGCAATTACAAGCCCGACGGTCTGTTGGAACTGCCGACAACCGGGGCATCGGTTCTATGCATGCCCAGCGGAGCCGACGCTTTTCTGCTACCGCTGCGGGAAGGCCGGCACATACGCACCTGACTGTGCAAATTGCAAAGGGCGAAAAAACTTGCCACCGAGTGCCGCGACCACCCGTCGGCACTCCTAAACCCCGGACGAACCAATCCAGACCCCATCACTAGCTATGACCCAGCTCCCGACATGACTCCAATTCTGCTGACCCGCACCGCTAAACACAGTTCTCCCGAAGTTCCACAACCGACGCCATCCTTCGCCGAGGCCAACGCGCAGGGAAATGATAGCGAGGCGAAAGTTCCTTGGCATGTAAAACCTTTCCACGTCAGGCTGCGGAATTATTTGGCTACTCGACAGCGCATCTTCCATGAGGAGTTGGCTACAACTGTCCCAGCGCGAAGAAAGCGAGCCACGCGTCGGATGCGGATCTTCTGGAGAAAAGTCAGGCAGTCAAGGAAGGTGCTGAAGGACATACACTTAGACGAATTATTGAGGGACGACGTTCGGCCATATGCGTCAGTACACCTCCTGCGGAAACGAGTGTCAGGCTTAGTCGATACGGGAGCCAGTGTGAATTGCATATCCGCCGATTTTGCAGGGGAGGTACTGGCAATGCACACGGACCAAATCCGTCATTTCACCTCCTGGTTAAGCACGGCGGATGGAACTCGTCACTCTGTAGTGGGAAAAATTTGGACGGATGTCACCTTTAAAGGAGTAATTAAGCCTCTGGAATTTTTCATCATACCTCAATTAACCCAGAATCTTTACCTAGGAGTGGATTTCGTTCGAAAATTTAACTTGGCCCCGGCACTATTTTCCGGTACGACCCTGGAGTCCGTCACCATCGTTCCTGACCAATCTCAACCCTCTCACTTACTACGACATACACTGGATGTAAATCAGCAACTGCGTCTTGACTCGGCTATATCGGCTTTTCCATCGCATGAGAAAGAAGGTCTCGGGAGAACTGCCCTGGTGCTCCACACTATAGATGTGGGGGATGCTAAACCCGTAAAACAGAGACATTTCGCCATATCTCCGGCGAAGGAAAAATCGTTATATGCCGAAGTGGATCGAATGCTAGCATTAGGCGTAATCGAAGAATCACAGAGCTTCCCCAGTCACCTTAGTTGTCAAGCCGAACAAGGTCCGGTTATGCTTAGATGCCAGACGCTTGAACGCCGTCACAGTCAAGGACGCATACCCTCTACCGTTGATTGAAGGCATTTTGAGTCGGTTGCCTAAAGCCCACTTCATCACGAGCTTAGATCTCAAGGACGCCTTCTGGCAAATTCCTTTAGACCCCGGTTCAAAGGAGAAGACAGCCTTCACAGTCCCAGGTCGGCCCTTATATCAATTCGTGACCATGCCATTCGGATTGTGTAATGCCCCCCAAACAATGACGCGCCTTATGGATAAGGTGATACCACCTCATTTGCGGCACCAAGTTTTCGTTTACTTGGACGATCTGTTGCTCATAACCGAGACCTTTGACGAACACATCGACCTGCTTCAGGAGGGCGCTACACATCCGGAGGGCAAGATTAACCATCAACATACAGAAGAGTCAGTTCGTGATGACGGAGGTGAAATATTTAGGGCACATCATTGGGCACGGCCATATCAAGACCGATCCGGAAAAGACTCAAGCGATTGACGTTTTTCCATTACCCAAGACCACCAAACAATTACGACGATTCTTAGGCTTATGCGGATGGTACTAGCGTTTTGTACGTGACTATGCCGCCATAACCACTCCTTTGACCGACATGCTGCGTAAGGGACGTAAATTCGTCTGGGAAGAGCCCAGCTTGCGAGCCTTTGAAGAGCTAAAGAAGAGTCTGACTACAGCCCCCGTACTGCACAGCCCGGACTTCGACAAACCGTTCTCAATCCATTGTGACGCGAGTCAACATGGGGTGGGAGCCGTCTTAGTCCAGGTTGCACAAGACGGCGAGGAGAGATCTATAGCCTTCATGTCTCACAAGTTGAACCCAGCCCAGCGAAATTACACGGTCTCTGAGCAGGAATGTCTAGCTGCGGTGTTGGCAGTGAAACGCTTCCGAGCCTATGTGGAGGGACACACCTTTGAAATCGTTACGGACCACGCCTCACTGAAATGGCTAATGAGCCAGACTGATCTCAACGGCAGATTGGCCAGGTGGGCACTGAAATTACAGGCATTTGACTTCACAATTCGCCACCGAAAAGGAAGCCAGCATGTAGTCCCCGACACCCTATCCAGAATGTTCGCCCCTGAAGGAGCCGAGTTGGTCCAAGAGGACGACAGCCCCCAATTGATTGATCTGGATCATCCTGCCTTCAAGTCAGCAACCTACACCCAACTGATTCACACTATCCAGAATCAACTGCCCCAGCTTCCTGAACTGCGGTTGATGGATGGATTTATTTATAAGCGGATGGGACACGCATCCGGAGACCCCTTACAAGAAGAAGAACAGTGGAAGTTGTGGGTGCCCGAAGAATTAACCACTGATCTTATCAGACGGGCCCATGACCACCCATCAAGTGCGCACGGCGGCTACGGTCGTACACTTAGGCGGTTGAAAACCTGTTTCTTTTGGCCTAAGATGGCACAACAGATAAAAGCGTAGGTAGCCTCCTGTGAGCTATGCAAGTGCACTAAAGCGCCTAACACCATTCTTCGGCCTCCCATGGGTAAGGTTGAGGTCCCCGAACGCGTGTTCCAACGCTTGTACATTGATCTTATCGGTCCCTACCCTCGATCTGCTTCTGGTCACACGGGAGCTGTCGTGGTCCTGGACCAGCTCTCTAAATTCCCTATCATAGAACCACTACGTAACATGCACACTGGACCTATAATCAGCTTCTTGGAGAACCGAGTCTTTCACATGTTTGGAGTTCCGGAGAAACTTGTCTCCGACAATGGGGTCCAGTTCACCTCCAGCAAGTTCCGAGACCTAATGTCCAAATACGGCATCATCCACCAACGAACTGCCGTCTATTCACCACAAGCCAACGCATCCGAACGACTGAATCGTACGCTCATAGCGGCCATCCGCGCCTATGTCCACCCGAATCAGAAGGACTGGGATCGCAAATTGTCCGCCATCACTAGTGCTCTGCGCTCGTCGTACCACGCCACTACCGGCATTTCGCCGTATTTCGCATTGTTCGGCCAGTACATGATCTGTCATGGGAGCGCTTACCGGCTATTGCGGCAACTGAAATCGCTAGAGGACCCAATCGTGGTTCTGGAACCGCACGAAAAGCTCCAACTTCTGCGAGAGCAACTGCGGGAGAAGATTGAAGAAAGTCGACGGATGGGAGAGGAGCGGTACAACTTGCGATCTCATCCTTCTGGCTTTAAGGCGGGCGACGAAATATATCGTCAAAACTTCCGGCAGAGCGATGCCACCCGACATTACAATGCCAAACTAGACAAGAAATTCGTGAAATGTCGAGTCCTACAAGTAATAAGCCCCACCCGATACCTCATCGCGGACATGACTGGTAAAACCCTGGGAATTTACCACGCAAAAGACCTTAGACGATGAAGTGCAACTATTTCCCACGAAAAACCTTGGCTTACCCAAATCTCTGCCTGGACGAAGACCTCCGAGTAACCCCTGACTCCCTACGGTATAGTCACTGTCGAGTCTTCACGAACATGGTCGTAGCCTATTCCTCGAAACCGACCTTCGACCCGCCACGGCCCTAACCAAGACCTTTTACATAGGAGACGGGATCGTAATTACTTCGATTTTGGGGGGGGGGGGAATGTGTAATGTGACGCCTACGCCCGGGAATCGAAGTGATTCCGATCCCGAACCCTTGCAACCGGCCAGATGGGTATGTCCTCGAAGTGCCAGCGGACGTCATCTGTCGTGCGGATATCGTTGCGCAGAAAATATTTCTTTTCTGTCCAAATATTTAGATCTGTGGATATAAATATTCGAAATATAAAATTACTCCAAACCCCGACACATTTCGAGACATATCCATCTGGAAATGCCCCTCCACCGTGGCCATCGAAAAACTATGCCACTGGCGACGAATGGAGAGGCACATTGCCGCCATGTGGCGTGCCATTCCACACACATCTGTTTTGTCCGATGTGACAACCGGTCGAATTTGACAGCCACATGGAGTGGAAAGAGGTTTGGCTGCAGTAAAAAGGAAGGTGGCGGTAGCAGCATGTTGGCGCGGTACTAAAGGGGAATAAAACTAATTAAAAGGTAGAAAATCATTACAATTGATATGTTATCATGATTACTCAAACATTGAGGTCAACAAACTGAAAATGAAATGGCGGCAAATTAAAATAGATAATAACCACATATAATTTTTCCGACCTTGATTCATGGAATATATATGTTAGCCAAGTTTTGATATTTAAATAATGTTGTTTGATTTAATAATTATTTTACAATCGCCTTCCGGTAGGAGGACTTTTCAGTTACTTTTACTTGCCTTAAAAAGTGTTTGACTTTCAAAGTGCGGGCCAATAGAATGATTCATCAAATAATATAACCTACGAAAAATTTGTCTTTCCGGCTGGTGGTGCCAACGGGACTTTTTTCATTGTTGAGAGCATACCTTGATTTTGAATGCGAGAATATGTAATTATATTTCTGTCAAAGAATCGCTCGAACGAAGTCTGAACCGACCTCTCATCGGTTCTAGACGTGAAGTCTTGGGACGTGACAACGGACTGTACCCTTCAGGTTGACAAGTCCAGACACCCTTAGTCTACTCCGAGGTGGCTGCTGGCCAGCTAGCTAGTTCGGAGAGGTGTTCGGTCACAGGTCTTACGCGAGCAGACTAAGTCCGAAATATAAAAATTCAGCCACCGGTTCACATGCCCGATTTAATAACGCGTCGAAAAGATTAACATACGGAAAAGAGACCTACTTTGCTTTATTCCGTATTCCTTTCATACATTCAAACAATAAAAAAAATGCATATACAGTGAGCGTCAAAAGAAAGGAAACACCTTCGATACTTGTTTTAAAAATTTTATTATAACAAAATAATTAACACAAAATTTAAAATAAGTATAAGGAATAAAAGAATTATTTAATTAAAGCTGAACACAACGTAAATTAACTTTAATCAAAAAAAGACCAAATTTCACGCGTCGAAAAAAAGTAAACAGCAAACGAAACATAACAGAATTTCAATAGAAAAAGTCGATTTTTTTTAATTTTTCAATATTTCGTTTGTTTTCCTTTGAATTTAAGCATCTCATTTAGTCTTCTAGGCATCGACGCGACAAGTTTTTTGTAACACCCGGAGAGATTAGGCTCCGTTCTTCTTTAAGTCGGCTTTGCTTGAAATGATCCTTTGTCCCACTTTTCTGTCAAGGTGTTCCCACAGATGCTCGATCGGGTTAAAATCTGGGGACTGTGGCGGATGATCAAGTGTCTTAGGAGTCCGGTACAGTAGCCACTCTTCCACAATTTTGGACGTATGCTTTGGTTCGTTGTCCTGTTGAAAGATCCAATTTCCAGACAAGCCTAATTGTCCCTCAAAATGGCTAGATAATCCATTTTTTCCATTGTGGAGTCAAAATAAAAACAAGATTACCAACACCAGTTGCCTCCATACACCCCCATACCATAACTGAACCGCCACCGTGCTTAAAAGTGTTGGTAACACACTTTTCCTTGAAGGTTTCGTTTCTAGCACGCCATATTTTTGGGGGCCTTTTCACGCCAAAAATTTCGAATTTACTCTCATCTGTATATAATACGTTTTTCCAAAAAGATGGAGACTCGTTTTTGTATTTTTCAGCGAAGTCCATACGCTTGATCTAATTTGCTTTGGATATATATGGCTTTTCCCGTGGTATTCTTCCATGTAGACCATTTTTATGAAGCGCTCTCGTGACTGTAGTTGCACTTACTAGTTTTCCAGATGGTGTTCCAGCTGAGGTTTTGCAGCTCGTCTATCACCATTGTCCTGACTTGCTGCTCAGCACATTCAACGCTTGCCTACGGGACGGGGTTTTCCCGGTACGATGGAAGGTGGCGAGGCTCGTGCTGGTCAGCAAGGGGAAGGGAAATCCCGAATTGCCGTCTGCATACCGCCCGTTATGCATGCTAGACACGGCTGGGAAAGTGCTAGAGAAACTCATCAAGGGAAGACTCACTGACGCGATTCGTGCTGCTGGGGACCTATCTCCTCGGCAGTACGGCTTTAGAGTAGGACGTTCTACCATTGATGCGATTGCAGAGGTGGTGAACGCGGTCCAAAAGGCAGAGGCGGATCGTCCTGTTGGTGACACTCGACGTCAGGAACGCCTTCAACTCCGCTAGATGGGTGGATATTCTGGACACGCTGGAAAACTCTTTTCAAGTTCCAGAATATCTAATGCGGCTTTCGAGGAACTACCTAAAGGACCGAAGCCTGCTCTACGACACGACACAGGGCCAACGAAGGATGGAAATTACATCGGATGTTGCCCAGGGATCTATCCTTGGTCCGGACCTGTGGAACGTGTCTTACGACGGGCTACTGAGACTTGAGATGCCAGATGAGTCGCGCTTGGTCGGCTATGCGGATGATGTTGCGGCTCTGGTTGCCGGACGCACCGTTGAACAAGCGCAACTTAGGCTAGGTTTGCTAATGCGCCGAGTGAGGGACTGGATGGCTGCTCGCGGGCTCAGTTTAGCACTGGAGAAAACCGAAGTGGTCATCTTGACAAAAAAGAGAATCCCTAGAGTAAGGATGATCAGTATTGGAGATATACAGATCGAATCGAAGCCAGCGGTGAAGTACCTGGGGCTACTGATCGACTCGAAGATGAGTTTCTCTGATCAAATCAGGGCAACGGCTGAGAAGGCTGCTTCGGGAATATCGGCCCTAAGTCGACTTATGGCCAACGTAGGGGGACCCAGTCAGTGCTACTGTACGGAGCAGAGGTATGGGGCGACGCTCTCAGCAAGGAGGTATACCGAAAACGATTGGCACAGGTACAGAGAAGAGGAGCACTGAGAATTGCATCTTCGTATCCAACAGTCTCCGACTCGGTGGTGAGAGTGATTGCAGGCGTGATACCTGTCGCCCTCCTTGCTAAAGAGCGCCGCGCTATTTACCTGCGCCGAAACGAGGATGCGAGGGAGATGGTTGTCCGCGAGGAGAGACAACGCTCGCTCAACGATTGGCAGCAGTCTTGGAGGAATTGCACGAAGGGAAGGTGGACTGCGCGCCTCATCCCGGATGTGAGACCGTGGCCAAATCGAAGGCATGGTGAGACTGACTTCTATCTGACCCAGCTTTTGAGCGGGCACGGGTGTTTTCAGTCTTACCTGCACAAGATCGGTAAGTCACGGTCTCCCGATTGTCGGTTTTGCCCAGGAGAGGAGGACAATGCCTGTCACACATTTTTTGCGTGTACCAAATGGGCCAGGCTGCGAAGGGAACTCTACAGGGAGACGGGAGAGCTCACCCCGGATAATATAGTTGCGGTGATGCTCGAATCGGTTGACAAATGGAACCAGGTGGCACATTATGCTCGGGCATTCCTAAAATATAAAAGGGACTCACAGCAGCCGGAGGCACTGGGGCTGGGGGATCGCTCTTCTGGCAATTTCTCTTCTCCTCTCCCTTCCCGCTAGGAAAGGGACTCTCCAGCTTGAAGGCGCCCCACGGCGTAACAAAACGAGACCTGGCCCGAAGTAATGTGTCAAACGGTTCCAGGCTAGGTTCTCAGATTGACAGGGGAGGTGTTTAGTGGGTAGTCCAAAGGTATCCTCCATGGGAGTCCCACACTGCCAGACTCGGTGGGCATAAATGCCTTCACCTCCCTACCACAAAAAAAAAAACTAGTTTGCCTTATGTCTGCGTTATGTCTTCTGACAATTCAACTGTACTTGAGGCTGGATATGCTCTTACTTCCCTTACTACAGCTCTAACTTCATTAACACTAAGCTGCTTTGGGCATCCAGTTCTCGGTAAATCTTCAACGAGATAATGTTTGGCATACTTATCAATAATTTTTTTACTGTGCCGTGGTTTCTACCTACGATTTCGCCAATTTCACGCAAGGATTTACCTTTTCCTTTTAAGTCTATTATAATTTTCCGAGTATCAGGTGATGTTTGCTTTCCCATTGTGAAACTATTTTCTATTACGTCTTTATTTTTAATATAAATTAGAACAAATGCACTTAAAACGACTTTTGGTGAAGTAAAGCACGCGAACAGCACAATATTTGTCACCAAAAGTTAAGGTTCTTCCCCGAAATACAAAAGAAGCGAAGTAAGTGTTACCACTGTTTACTTTTTGTTTGACGCGTAAAATCTGATGCATTTCCACATTGGTGAGATTTGTGCAATGTTGCCACTTGTTTTGATTTCATGTTTAATAGTAATCAATCTCTAAATTGTTTAGTAGTAAACTCATTAATATTAATTTTTATCGCAAGTCAATAATAGCTTTGTAATGTAACAATTTAAAGAGTTGAAAGTTGGTGTTTACTTTCTTTTGACGCTCACAGTAGCTCTGCGTTGCCGAATATCAACGGCGTGGTACCGAAAAGTTTCCTACTCTAACTCGAACCTGAAAACCCCTACTCTAATAAAAAACGCGTGGCTTAGTGGTTAGAGAACTAAGCCCGTAAGCCGAAGGCCTCTGGTTCGAGTTTCGTTGGCGTCAACGAGATTTAGTGATCCTTCGGACGGACTATAAGCCTGTTCAGTTATGATACGCGCTGGTTTAAAATCAGAACGTATCGCAGCTGGGTGGACGAACGAACACACGGCCAAAGCGTGATAATGATCATATCACCTTTTGGAGTGCCGATACATTCGACCATGATAATGAGATACTCTAACTATCTCTAAGCGAAGGCCCGAAAGGGGCGATAGTGCTGCAAAAAATAAAAACGCAAAGCAAATTATGGTACCGCGTACCGAGTTCGATGCGAAACCGGCCATCCGCGGATTTTTAAAAACCTACCCTTGTAACGGCATACTTACCGTTCGCTGCCATTCCTGCTGGAAAAAGAAGGACTTGCTGGAAAGGAAAGTCGTACTTAGATTAGCAATTCATATTATTCGTCATACCGCATTTTACAATATTTAACATTCTTTTGTTTTTTTCACAAGAACCTCGATAAAGTAAAAATTTTTCTCTTAGATTTGAACAATGACCAATCCTACACGAATCGAAACCGAAATACTAACTGATTATGCACTAATATGTGCGGGGCGAAAATTAACTTTAAGAGTATTTTAGCTAAATACAAAAAGTATGGAAATATGTGTTATTCTTTGTTGTGCGTTAGTAAAAATGTTTAAGGCTTAAACATAATAAAGAGTTTATAATAAATTTAATATGCTATCATTTGTTTGACGTTTTTGTTTTTGGTCCTGTAACATATCGGTATGTGATGAATGATTTCTTAAGGACTAACTCGACTTCACATTTTCCATTTTTGTTTTTGTTCTAAATCGTTATTCAAATTGCCATAATATACAATTGGATATCGTAAACTATTTCAATGTTAGAAAATGCCAACTTAACAGCTATGGATATGCTAAACTAGTACAATGAAAACTCAACTATTGGATAACAGCACTGCCGAGTCGACTCTTTATGCTTAATATTATGTTTACATTTTGGCAGTCAAGTTTCCTCAAAAAGTTTTTATTTTTTTGCTTCAACTTCTATTCGTCTTCTTTAGATTTTGATTTACCTACTGACTACTATGTGTACGATTTAAAGGCATTTATCATATAACATTACATTTCTTACATTCTAGTATACCAGTATTGCTTGCATGTTTTGAATTATTGACATATGAAATCAACAGCAAGTAGCAAATGTATACATATGTAGATATAGATACGTTATAAAGGTTTAGCTCGTTATTCAATTTAAATTCGTTTTTCTTTTCTTTTTTAATGCCAAAAATCTATTTCTCTCAAAAAAATACTTTTTAATTTTGCAAAATCTAAAACGGTTTTAACCATTTTTGATTGGTCCCACATGAATACTATGGATATAAATCTAGCAATTAGTCATTTATATTATCTCTTATTTCTTAATGTTTGTTACTTATGCAAGAATTTTTGTCTTTGGAATGGATTTATGTCTTCTATAAATAACAGAACGTATATATTATTTTGGTGGTTTTTCGTTTCTAAAAAATCAGGAAATAGTTTATACGCTTGAATATTTGTTTCACAGCACCCATTTAATTGCTATTTAATAGTTTTGTTGCAGTAGATCGATAGGTTAATAGCTTATTTTGTTTTTAGGCCGCTTTTCATCTTATTCGAAGACACAATTGGCTAAGAATATTTAAGTTTGAATTTAATAATTCGTTATTTGCGAGGGATCAAAAGCACTGCCAGCTTACTCAGACCCGAAAACGAAGCAATCAACCTACATGACGTTATAGTAGGAACCAGCCACAACTGATTAATAGGTATAAGACAACTCAAGTGATCTAAAAACCAAGTCTCTATTGTGAGGTCGTACAACAGATTCTAGGCCTGAATGAAGGGCCATTGTCGAAAGGTATAGGCAGATCTACTCGTATATTAAAATCGATCGAGATTTCGTTAGTATTGATTTTTGTTTAGTTTGAACGACCAATCGAATTTCAAAGATGGTCTTCAACATCGCACCGGACATAAGATCTTAAAAATGTATAAAACTATTTAAATGCGGTCCTAATTTGAAAAACGTTGTAGAAATTGTAGTTAATTCTTGATTTTGTTTTCAATCTCTGTATGCTTGGAGGCTTTGTTAAAATCTCCGCGGTTCTCTGCTGAAGCAGATTTCAATATGCTTACATTTAAAATGCTCAACCCTTTGGGAAATTCTTAGTGCATAATTGCCCAGAGCTTCAAGTCAAAAGTGTAATGGATAATTAACTGAATAATGATGATTTTTACTAATATTCGGAGAGCGTTCCAACGTTTTGTTGAACTTATTAATTTAATCAACTAGGAGGCTTCATAACTCACTGAGGTACTTGATTGTGTAACTTATCTTATTTACGATTGGCAACCATTTGCGAAATTGGAACGCATTTAATTAACACTTGTGCAATGTCAAAATGTGGAAACTTGCATGTTCTTCAAAATATAAAACGTTAACATTAAATGTAAATCTGTAGAGAGTTAATTTTATAATTTTTTAACGCACTGTCGATGGGAAATAAGCATGTTTTTTTTTTAATTACAAAACGTAATACTATCTGCTACATTAACCTTTGAGAAAATAGGAATTTGTCAAATAGTTAATGTATAGTACCTCCTTGACTTTTTATTAAATAGCTCATCATAGAATAAGTTACAACTTGAAAAGTGTTCAATCTAAATAACTCTGTATACATGATCAATTTTTCTGGCACATCTTTCTTTTTGTAGAAATCGCGGTTTGCCGTCATATCAAACAAATCCACGAGATAACAACATACTTACCCAATTTATTAATGGTCAATCAGGCCGAATTGTTTTATGACCATTGAGCACATCATGCATTGATCGTAATGTTGAGCCTAAATGGTAGCTTTTGGCATCACAGAAGTTATCCCAAAGATTTTTTCGTAACCCGGATGGAAGTGATGTGAGACGTGCAAATAAGACTATTTTAAATACTCGTGCACCAGATATTACACGTAATCTCGCACGACCTTAATGGCGAGATTGTAGGCAAACCATATCTTGCTCCGGAACTTATTCCGTCGAATGAATGACGGAGGCACTGCCGATAATTAATCGTAAAACTTACTTGCTAACCTCCAAATATCCCCTTTATCTTTATCCATCACTATGTCACCTTCCTCGACGAGGCATCTTCCAAATCTATCTTACAGAAACTCTAAATCGGACCGTCTATTTTCCATCTTCGTCTGCCGTAAGTTGATCCGTGCTGATAGAACCTTGAAGAAAGTACGCAATTTAATTTTCATCGTACAATGCAAATAACCGAAAATTCAAGCTAGGTGCAAATTCCAAGAACATACTTACATGACATTCCCTTCGGACAATATTGTTTCTCCCTTTGTTGCGTTGGGGTCCACTCTCTTAACCGTAACCGGAATAGCGTTAGGCTGAGAAAATCTCTAAACCACACTACTTTTCCGCTTACTTAGGATCTAATGAAATGGGCTTTCATTACCATTCAAACACGTGCAGTACTCGCAGAATAGTTTCCGGACTGATGAAATTTCCAGTATAATGATATCCCCTTAATTTACTGGCGACAAGCCTTAAAAACGTTTGAAGACGTGATAAATTTTACAATTCGAAAAACCTCTTTCGCGTTTCTAAACTTCACTTTCAAAATTTAACGTTCGAGATTCAAATTGAATCCCCTCAGACGATCCACTCTGCCACTCCGATTCGACAAACGCAAACAGAACACGAAAAATCCCCGTTGGCAGCACCAGCCGGAAAGGCAAATTTCTCGTATGTAGCGTAAGGTTTCGAAAAAGAATTTGGCTTGCCTACTAGTGGACTTCTTACTGCAATTTTTGTAGCACTATATGGGTATTTATTAATAGAAATCCATCAAAAGGGAGTTCCCTAGCGTGGGAAGGATCAAAGTGAGACTGACACCAGAAAACAACAGGGGACAACGCATGGCCATAGTTGACTTGACCGAAAAGGACGCCAAACAATTCCTGAACAAGGGCAAAGTACGAATTGTGTGGGTTGTCTGTAGGATACGGCGAAGAGCAACGCCTCTTTAATGCTTCAAATGCCTTGGTTATGGTCACACCACACAAGTATCCAAAGGACCCGATAGGGTCTTTACAAGGATGCTGATCCAAAACCTGATTTTGGACACGTCTTGGGATCAGGAAAATGCCGGGTGTTCCAGGAAGCCCTAGCCAAGGCAAAATCAGAGCTTCGATGACCCGCATCCTGCAGCTAAGCCTACACCGCAGTTCAACCGCCCAAAATCGGCTTGAGTAGTTTGCGAGGAACATGAAAGCCGACTTCTCGCTGCTGAGTGAGCAATACCATGACAAAAGTCCTGCATTATGGTATTCTGATCAAACTGGTACAGCCACCATCTGGGCTCGGAACAGTGACTTTCAAGCGGAGAGCTGTGGACGGGGGGATGGTTTCGTGTGGGTTTGGTCCTCAGGGATCACCTTCTTTAGTGTGTACCTAACGCCTAACGAGTCGATATCATCTTTCCAAGCCAAGCTTAATGCTTTGGAGGGCGCTGTCTCGAACGCAGAGAGCAAAGTGCTCCTTGAGGGTTACTTCAATGCTAAAGCAATCGAATGGGGCATGCCTCAGACGGATCCGCGGGGAAAACGAATCCTGGAAATGGCGGCCAGGACGGCCCTCGTCGTACTAAACACCGGAAATATGCCGACTTTCCGCCGTATTGGCTGTGAGGGAACCATACCGGACGTGACATTCGCCTCGGAGTCCTTTGTACGAAGGAAACACAATTGCAAAGCATTAGAGCACTACTCAGTCAGTGATCATCAGTGCATTCTGCTTGAGATAAGTGATGCTGTCTCCCGACGTCCGTGCTCTCGGCTTTCTACAACTGGATGGAACATCGGAAGAATGGACGTCGAAGGGTTCGTTAAGGCTCTCACAGCAGGTGAGCTGCTGCAGGGAGCTTCGGAGGGGACGGAAGAACTGGCAGCTGAAGACGTGGTGAACTCTACTATCATTACAACTGATTGCTGCGCTTCTATGCCCCGTCGAAGACCCCGGCACGGCAAGCCCCCAGTGTACTGGTGGTCTACTGAAATCGCTGAAAAGCGAAGGGAGTGTCACAAGCATCGACGTGAGTCTCAACAGGCGCGGAACCGTGATGAGGCATGCGAGCAGGTGGCAGCATATAAGTCAGCCAGGAAATGCCTTCGCAAACTGATCAACAGTAGCAAGGCTCGCTGCTGGCAAGACCTAGTAGACAATGTGAACAAGGATCCATGGGGCCTTAGCTACAAGCTGGTCATGGGCAAACTTGGTACGGAAGCCTTGTATACATGACGCGGAAAAAATGAACGCGATAGTTCGGGGACTCTTCCCCGCCCATCCCGTCCATGTTGACGCTGTCCATGGTGAAACAGCAGTCGAGAGCCCACTCTTCACACAGCTGGAAGTTGGAGGAGGCAGTCCTCTCCCTGAAAGCGAGGAAGGCTCCAGGTCCAGATGGTGTTCCAGCTGAGGTGTTGCAGCTCGTCTATCACCATTGTCCTGACTTGCTGCTCAGCACATTCAACGCTTGCCTACAGGACGGGGTTTTCCCGGTACGATGGAAGGTGGCGAGGCTCGTGCTGGTCAGCAAGGGGAAAGGAAATCCCGAATCGCCGTCTGCATACCGCCCGTTATGCATGCTAGACACGGCTGGGAAAGTGCTAGAGAAATTCATCAAGGGAAGACTCACTGACGCGATTCGTGCTGCTGGGGACCTATCTCCTCGGCAGTACGGCTTCAGAGCAGGACGTTCTACCATTGATGCGATTGCAGAGGTGGTGAGCGTGGTCCAAAAGGCAGAGGCATATAATCGCACCAAGCGACGGATCGTCCTGTTGGTGACACTCGACGTCAGGAATGCCTTCAACTCCGCTAGATGGGTGGATATTCTGGATACGCTGGAAAACTCTTTTCAAGTTCCAGAATATCTAATAAGGCTTTTGAGGAACTACCTTAAGAACCGAAGCCTGCTCTACGACACGACACAGGGCCAACGAAGGATGAAAATTACATCGGGTGTTGCCCAGGGATCTATCCTTGGTCTGGACCTGTGGAACGTGTCTTACGACGGGCTATTGAGACTTGAGATGCCAGATGAGTCGCGCTTGGTCGGCTATGCGGATGATGTTGCGGCTCTGGTCGCTGGACGCACCGTTGAACAAGCGCAACTTAGGCTAGGTATGCTAATGCGCCGAGTGAGGGACTGGATGGCTGCTCGCAGGCTGAGTTTAGCACTGGAGAAAACCGAAGTGGTCATCTTGACAAAAAAGAGAATCCCTAGAGTAAGGATGATCAGTATTAGCGATTTACGAATCGAATCGAAGCCTGCGGTGAAGTACCTAGGGCTACTGATCGACTCGAAGATGAGTTTCTCTGAGCAAATCAGGGCAACGGCTGAGAAGGCTGCTTCGGGAATATCGGCTCTGAGTCGACTTATGGCCAACGTAGGGGGGCCCAGCCCATCAAGAAGACGCCTCTTGATGATTGCTGCAGGGTCAGTGCTACTGTATGGAGCAGAGGTATGGGGTGACGCTCTCAGCAAGGAGGTATACAGGAAACGTTTGGCACGGGTACAGAGAAGAGGAGCACTGAGAATTGCATCTTCGTATCCAACAGTTTCCGACTCGGCGGTGAGGGTGATTGCAGGCGTGATACCTGTCGCCCTCCTTGCTAGAGAGCGCCGCGCTATTTACCTGCGCCGAAACGAGGATGCGAGGGAGACAGTTGTTCGCGAGGAGAGACAGCATTCTTGGGTGAATTGCATGAAGGGAAGGTGGACTGCGCGCCTCATCCCGGATGTGAGACCGTGGCTGAATCGAAGGCATGGTGAGACTGACTTCTATCTGACCCAGCTTTTGAGCGGGCACGGGTGTTTTCAGTCTTACCTGCACAAGATCGGTAAGTCACGGTCTCCCGACTGTCGGTTTTGCTCAGGAGAGGAGGACAATGCCTGTCACACATTTTTTGCGTGTACAAAATGGGTCAGGCTGCGAAGGGAACTTTACAGGGAGACGGGAGAGCTCACCCCGGATAATATAGTTGCGGTGATGCTCGAATCGGTTGACAAATGGAACCAGGTGGCACATTATGCTCGGGCAGTCCTAAAATATAAAAGGGACTCACAGCAGCCGGCTGCGCTGGGGCTGGGGGATCGCTCTTCTGGGAATTCCTCTTCCCCTCTCCCCTCCTGCTAGGAAAGGGATTCCCCAGCTTGAAGGCGCTCCACGGCGCAACAAAACGAGACCTGGCCCGAAGTAATGTGTCAAACGGTTCCAGGCTGGGTTCTCAGGTTGACAGGGGAGTTGTTTAGTGGGTAGTCCAGTGGTGCATGGGAGTCCCACACCCTGTGCATAAATAGCATTCACCTCCCTACCCCAAAAAAAATTAATAGAAAGTATCTGCTGCCATTCGTATTTGGAGACCCTTCATAGAGGCGCAAATATTTTGCTAATTAAATTGAGTTGCACACGTATAGATCACATATTGAAAATCGGCGGGTAATAAATTGTTTTAAACATATTTGTACTGGTTTCGCCAATTTCACACATTTGCTGTTTATACATTTCACAGTGGTTATCACACAAAAGTGATAACTTGTCGGCTTAAATAGCTCAAATAGTTAATTTCAAAAGATTTCCATAAAATTTTAATCAGCACCCGCATTGCCATTAATATATACATTTTCGATTCTTTTCTGAACCACCAGGGGCCGTCATTTTGAATTTTTATTGAAAACGGCTGCTAAAAATATTAAGCTGTAAATTTTCGAATTTTTTATTTGTTATCCGATTTGCATAATTAAATTAAATTAACTTGCCTTGATAACTTATAGTTTTAAGTTTTATCGGAATCTGTTGAGAAACTTGGCTGCGAGAGGGCTACAGAAATAAAAAAAAAGCTTATGTCACCCCCCTGTATGGGGAGACCCCTTCAAACACTTTAAAATATTTTCTTACACTGCAAATTTCAAGAGGCACCACTTTTGACCTACGTAGAAAATTTCCTCATTCTAGCTTATGTGGTTTGCGAGAAAACTTGTGACGCACAAACAAACGGACGAACGGACAGACAGACAAGTCGCGATTTTATAATTTTTTAAGGGTATTGTTAAAAATATTTTACAATATTTAAAAAAAGTATGATTTATAAATACGTTCAAGATAAGTCATTTGAAACGTTTCCATGAAAAAAATTGATTATTTCAGTTGCTACTAAAATAGCGAATTGCGCTTGCCTCCTGACATTTTGGGGCCGCCATTTTGAATGCATGCACTTGATTTTGGACTATTTTAAATCTTTGTGGACTAGGACCTCATCAATCAATGTGCCAAATCTCGTTCAAATAGGAGTTTCACTCTAGACAGGGCACAATAATTCAATTTTTAGTGAAAATGGCAGCTAAAAATATTGGGCTTTAAATTTTCAATTTTAATAATTTTCTGCATAATACAAGAACATAGTACAGAGATCTATAATCTCAAGTTTCATCAAAATCCGCCGGAAAATGTGACCGCTAGAGCGCCACAAAAACCTGAAAAAACGCATATTTAAACCACCGCCATTTTGAAATTTGCACATGTATGATCACCAAAATATCAAAAACTTTCCATCTAAGTAATTCCTACTTTGAAACTAAGTTTCATATATGTCGAACTGAAATTGCAACTTTTAGAAGCCTTTGAAGTTTTGAGTTTCAACTGGCCGCCATTTCGTTTTTTGTGACCTGACCTCCAGTTTTTCCACGTTATTCTTTAGATACTTATAATTTTCATCTAACTGCCGAATTTCATGAACATCTGTTGAAAACTTTGACCACTATTACAACAATAAAATTTTGCACGTTTTTCGACCTTTGAGCGGCCGCCATTTTGTTTCTGCATTACCGACTTTGGATTTTTTATTGTGAGATTCATCACATACATCAGCAAACCTTTGTACCAAATTTCATTCAAATCGGAGCTACACTTTGGTCAGAACAGAAATCACGATTTTTCGTCTTAAATAGCCGCCATTTTGTTTTTGCCCAGCCGATATAGCTGGTTCACGAAATCAACCGAGATATTAACTCGGTACACCTTCCCTGAAAATTTGGTGAAAATTGGAGCAAAATTGCAACCTCTCGCGTGGTCACAAATTTCGTTATATCCCATATATATATATATATATATATATATATATATATATATATATATATATATATATATATATATATATATATATATATATATATATGATACTCTCCGCAATAGGTAAATTTCTCTCGAGAAATTTACCTAAAAGCCCGAATACGACTGCTCGATTAGACTTACGTAGACACTTTGACCGATGGAAACACTCACTACACTTCTTTTTTTTGCCAGTTGCCCAAACGCAGTTCAGTGACAGCAAGTGTTTAAAGGGAGGGTTCGGAACCGTCGACGTCAAAAACGATTGGCGGATTATTGTCAGTTGCGTAGGGCTGATTCATTACAAATAGAATAGGTAGAGCAATGTAGAGTGCTATATAAATTTGTGGTGCGTTTTTGATTCGGTTGAGTTTGATGGTGGCTGAATATTGTAATCCACTGGCAGTTATCCTGACAGTAAGACTCACAACTGAACTCCTCTTTAAACTAGCTGGCCCACCAGCAGCCACCTCGGAGTTGACTGCCCAAATCGGTTTACTCTAAGGGTATGATTCGTTGGCACGGCTCATGACGTAACGTCCTTATATCGTTGAAAGGTGGATTTAAATTTCTATTGTTAAATCTCGGAATGAACGAAGCTTAAAAACTTTGCAGGTTTCACAATGGACCTCGCAGTAATCAAGTGATACTTCACCGAAAACTTCCGAAGAAATTTGCTACTTAGTCTATCTACCTACAAAGCACATTAGTAATATATATTGTAATACGCATAAAAAATAAGTGAAACCTACCAATTACTGCTGCTGCTAATCCTGCCTTTCAAGTGCCATGAAGAGGAACACCTCTCTGTTAATTTCATTCATTGAATTATTTTAAAGAATCTCCATTATTATCAATTTTGAAAATCGGAAACCACTAAGTTTTGTTCCATACTAAATGATCCCTTATAATCTCAATATATCGATTGAACTACCTACTTCAAAAATGTTAAACAAATCACACGCATGAAACTTTCTGTGAACATGCGAATAGCCAATTAATAAAAAAAAGCACACATGCAATAATTGTTCTTGTTAGATGAACTAACAGGATATTCACTTCTGAATGCAGATAAATTCTTGATCCGTAGCAAACTAAGATCCATCAATCTTCGTAATTCTATGTTAAGTTCAAGTTTTGACTTGAAGATTTTGTATGCGAAATCGTTAACGGAAATGTTTACAGAAACATGCTGCGCAATTAGGTGCATTTCTTTGCATGCATCGCGTGCTACCGACCATTATTCATTTGTTCTCACATTGAGACTAAACATTTTATTGAAGAACAAATTATTGGAATGCCTTGTGCGATATTTGATATTTTATTTATCGTTACGGGTAATGATCAAAGACATAACGAAAACACACTTTTGAATCGATTTACGGTGATAAAAGGAACAAGCCGATGTGATGGGAATGAACATTTTCTGCTTCGAAAATTATTAATTTTTTTATCAAACAAACTGGAACGGGCTTCATTAACTTTAAAATATCTACTCAAACGCCTGCCTGGGTGGCAAATTGAGAGGAAGCACGGCACTGCAGTTCATTGACTGGGCGAGTAATTTTTTGAGGAAAATCAACCCTTACGAAAACCGCACTGTAATGGCCACCAATCAAAAAGCAATACTCCTTTAGGACTTGCACGTCATAGCTGACATGCAAAAAATATTTAAAATATTCAACCACACCCCACGGACGGAGAATGATTTGCCTACTGCCTCCCTGTACGGGAAGCAGGTGCTTGTGTTTTTCTTATTTTTGAAGACACTTCCCCCAAATTACAATTCATTAGGATACAAAACGATCACCTCTGTATAATAAAGAGCCCAGAAGGAATGATGAAGTGGCTCATATAATTATGACAACTTTCATTAAGTTGTTTCGGTAAGGGATTACATCTTGCCAGTGCAATTTATACAAAGTAAATATACGAGCCCGCCCTTGGATGCGCACCTTTTAAAAATTTCGCATCATCGAGCTGCAAGTCGGTTGCTTCAAGCTGAAGTGCACACAGTTATTCTTAAGTTGAACTCCAATTGAAATAATTGCAGATACTTCATTTGCACTTGATATGTGCAAGTGAACATGTGATATGCGATGCAACGGTACGAGTACATTGTAACATTAGTATAAGGATCCCTAAGAGTGCCTCGAAGTGTTAAAATGCGTGAAAGAAACGAGATGTCACCCCTTTAGGCAATTGCAAATATTTGAGTGAGTAATTTAAGATGATGGAGATACATTTTCGGTTAATCAGAACTAATCGAAAATTACAGATATATTGCTTGAGCTCGAGGCATATTTCTGGAATGAGTTAAGAGATGAAAAATTGTTAGTTTGTCATTTCACAGTCAATTGCAATCAGCATTACCACTATAAAGCTTTCATGCTAATTGATATTGCACAATAGCTTCTTTTAAATGCGCAAGGATTCAAATTCTCACTTATAATTACTCCATTTTCAGGAAGAAGTTGGTTAAACATTGCTAGCCCCCTAGTGTTAATCTTTGCGATGAATTTCATTAACAATTGTATCAATGGTGTTCGTTAAAGATAAAATTTGCTTTGAAAAATCTTTCAGATATCAAAATATCGCAGCTGAGAAAGAAGGCTACTATTCTTCGAAATATTGATATCTAGAAAATAGAATTACAGTATGTATAACTCCAATTATCCGAATCAATTGGGATCAGACCCCATTCGGCTAACCAAAAATTCGGATAAATGGATTTTTTACGAAAAAGGGTCTATTTGAAAGAACAAGAGCTTGTTTTCGGTACTGTATGCATTATAAGTAATTGCTCTAGTGTAACTACACTACAAACAACGTATGAAGTATAATATGGACGCTACAGTACATAACATGTTAAATGATAAGTGTTACATACATACTATAATATGTAGTTCTCTTGAAAACAAACTGTGGTCACAGGATTTTATTTTTTGAACATTTCGAGGAGATTACGTTGCGAGATCCCTCAGGCGCTTGACGGCTAAAGGTTGTACTGTGTCACATCCCGGTTGCCGCTCCATCCACTTTAACTCTTACAAGCATGCTGGTACAAATATAGTACCACATTAATTGTACCGTATTTTGCACACTGGTACTTATAATGTACCACCTAAAAAATATATCACCCTTTGCTGCACGTACGCTTAAAAAACGTACCACTTGTATTAGAATGCGAGTAGCAGTGTGTTTTGTCTTTAAACATGACAAAATCTATTCTTTGAACAACCGTTACAATTTTGACACATCATAACTTTGTGGTGCATTGAAGCAAGTGCTCTAAGTGAAAGTGAAGTGAAATAAATTTGATTTGCTATATTATATTAAGAATATTAACAATAACTTTGGTAAGAACTTTGTATTTACAATAAATCATACTGCAAAATGTATTGTCTTGCTTTTATTATTTGAATTATTGCGTGGGCAGTTATTTGCACCACCATAAAAATTGTTGAATTTTATCCCGGCAAATTTCAACGTTACAGAAAATTTCTGAATTATGGATAAGGAAGAATTAGGACCTAACATAAACGATTGGGTAATGAATGACGACTTTGATGAGCATGATACTCTTCGTCTTCCATCTGACGGAGAATCAGTAATTGACGAATTTGAGCAGGATGACGACGAATTTATGTTAGAAAATAATCGGGAAACAATTGAGCTTTATATTGAAGATGAGTATGACTCCGAAGATAATATTCCACTGAGTTCTTTTGGTTCAAGGAATAGATTTCAAGGAGCTCAACTAAACCCACAATGGTTTGATACATCTTTCAATTTCGATGTTGAACCCTTTACAGAAGTAGTTGGAGTGACAGATGTGGTAAAAGACGTTGCAAATCCCACACCATTTCAAATCTTTGATTTACTTGTAACAACCAAGATGATTGAAGATATTGTTCATCAAACAAACCTCTATGCTACGCAAGAGCAACAACGGACTGGAAAAAGATTCAAGCCTACAGATACTTTAGAAATAAAAACATTTTTAGGTTTAAATTTTCTCATGGGAATCAAACCATTACCTAGCTACAGAGATTATTGGAGTTCAAGTCCTGATCTCCATGATGGTTATATTAGTCAATTTATGGCAGTAAATCGCTTTAGTTGGCTCCTGAGTCACATACATCTCAATAATAACGCTCTTCTTCCCAACCGAACAGAATTAAATTTTGACAGATTATATAAAGTTCGGCCGTTTCTAGATGAGTTGCTACACAATTTTCAAAAATGCTTACATCCGGATGAATTTTTAGCTGTTGATGAATCAATGATTAGATTCAAAGGCAGAAGTGCAATCAAACAGTATATGCCGAAAAAAACCAATCAAAAAGGGCTACAAAGTTTGGTGTTTAGCAGATAAAAATGGTTATCTTTTTAATTTCCAAGTTTATACCGGCAAAAAAGGAGACGTTGTAGAGAAAGATCTAGGAGGAAGAGTAGTGAAAAACTTAATGAAAGGACTGGAAGGAAAAAATCATCGTCTATTTTTTGATAACTATTTTACATCCTATCCTCTGCTTCTAGAA
This sequence comes from Odontomyia ornata, assembly GCA_963969285.1. NCBI lineage: Eukaryota > Metazoa > Arthropoda > Insecta > Diptera > Stratiomyidae > Odontomyia > Odontomyia ornata. The sequence goes on from OZ017740.1 coordinate 125,095,106, forward strand.
TTGAAAAATAAGAGAGTGTACGCATGTGGTACAATAAACTCTACAAGGAAGCATATACCACAGATGAAGCTCGACCATGAAACAAGGCGAAGTTTATTGGAAGATGACTGCTGATGAAATATCATTGTACAAATGGAAGGATAAAAGGAGTGTTCACCTCTTATTCAATTTTCATAACCCTGCCATAACAAATAGCGTGAGCAGGAGGCAAAAAAGTGGAGAGGTTATTGACGTTACTTGCCCCCAAGCCCTTATTGATTACAACGCAAATATGTTGTTTGTAGACAAATTCGATCAATTAAAATCAAACTATGAAATTGATCGAAAAAGCCAGAAATGGTGGCATCGTATATTTTTTTATTTTTTAGACGCTAGCGTTGTAAATTCCTTCATTTTGTTTAAACTTCTGGGGAATTCTATTAGCCACAAAGATTTTCGAAGGCAAGTGATTGATGGTTTATTGGCAGAAAAACTAGTTTTACTTAAACGCCCATCTATAAGTACGCAAGGACTTGAGATTAAAAAACATAAGCCTAATGTAGCGAAAGAAGTAAGACTTGCTGATTCCGCTCACCAACCTTTACGGAGTACTCGAAGAAGATGTGCAAAATGCAGCTCGAAGGACAAGCAGATTCGAACAGAGTGGATGTGTACAATCTGTCAAGTACCATTATGTTTATCCAAGACAAAAACATGCTTTGAGGATTATCATAATGAGGTGAAATATAAAAATATTCTACATAAATTAAACATTTTTTCATTCAGAAAATTTTGCGTTACAGGACTAGTGGTACATATGGTGTACCACCCATTCGGGAAGGTCCTAGACGAGCAAGGACATCATTTTATGAATTTTAATTATAATTTTTTTATTTTTTCTCAAAGACAAGACAAACAAGACAAAGATTATGAAAAATTTCCAAGCTTCATTTTTCGTGCAGGTTGGGTCAAAACCCAACTGATTTTTCTGTGCCGCTAAGAGTTAAGGCGTTTTACATCTAATTCCCGAATGCCATGCCTAGATTTAAAATTGCGGGGTCAACCTTGGCTTGCTTTAAAGTCAACCATGCCCATTTTTTCGTCAAGTATTAGTGCTCTTTCACATAAAATTGGACCTGAAATCGGTTGTCCAATTGTACGTTGTTGTAGGAACAGCATGCTTTTTTCATCACTTTCTTAGATGAACATCCATCCTCACTACCTAATGCACTTACAAACTTGAAATTTTAGTGCTGTTAGTTTTAATGCCCGATATTGTAGCGGCTTCGATGCCAAATCTCTCTGCCAGTTGTTTTTCAGGCACACCTTTATTTAACTGATGGATAATTTCCACTTTGTCACTCAGTGACAGCGCAAAACGTTTACGTTTTGTACTCATTTCGAACCCTTAATCCAGCAGTAGATGCTAAACGCAATGTCAACACGAACGAAAACGAACTGAACTGAAAAAATAGTGGAGCGGTCGAACGCTCGTATACGGATGAATACTCTGGTGCGCAGACGCGGGTGAACTTAATGAACCAGGATAAGAACAGCAAAGCAGACAAGGCAGACTGGTGGGAATGCAGAAACGCATGCTCAAGGAACGATGGATAGTGAACGCGTCGTTGCTATAGTAACGACACGTAGGCATTGCTTGTACACTATCCGCCCGCCTCGCCCTACTCGCGCTTTATTTTTAAATATTTATTATTTTACCGAAAATTGATTCGGATAATTGGGGACTCGGGTAATTGGGGATTCGGATAATTGGAGTCGGATAGTTGGAATTTTATTGTATTGATAAATTAGCGCTTTTGAATAGGAAATATATAATTGTATCAACCTCTATAACTTATATAATTGTTTCAACCTCTATAACGTGCTTAACTCTTTTGCAATCACGGGGACGGGGTAAAAATTTACAAAAAATATAATTATTTGAAGCGAATGCATTTAAATTTGTTGTATGTCCATTTTCGTTTGTTCTTTTTATTTTATTACCTTTGGCAATACAATATGAGCATAACCGTTATGTTTTTATGGACATTCAAAGTTAGCATTTCGTTCGGCGTAGAAGATTTATATTGCGCAAAAGTATTTAGGAGTGTCAAAGTGATTTTATATATTCCACAGTATAAAATAATCGTTACCTAGTCAGTAAGTTTTTGTAGAATGCAATAACCAAATCACCATTCTTGTTTTGTGCATTGATAAGTCATCATAAACAAAAAGGGACACATCTATCTCAGTGACCTTAGAAAGATACTTTTTATGTGGAGTTGTTCATTTGTTTCAAAGATGATTTTTGTCAAAAACACTCTTTTGTTCATACATATTGTTGCAAATTATGGTTTGTAAAGGACGTAAAGTATTTGAAGCTAGCGAGAATAGTCCATCAAATTTTGTTGGTAAACAACAGTAACGATGAAGACACTTTATGGCTTGATGAAGAAGACCAAAGATTTCTAGCGCAGGTTGATGATGAAGGCACTATTGATATCGAGATTGAACCTCACGAACCAAGAAAACTGTCACATGAACCTTCAACGACTACTACAGAATTTGTTGCTTAAACGGCTTACAAGCATCCAATGGGTTTCGAGTGGAACGAAAGGACATACATACCGAAAATTTTTTGGGTTGTGGATTATGAATTTGGAAAAGTGTTCATCTGTCAAGACATTGAAGGCGATAAATTGACTCCATTTGAAATCATCTGTTCAACAATGAATTTTGATTATTTGATTCAACACATAGAATCGGAGAAAATACGGTACGCTCACCAAAAAAGAAGGGTATTCACTATTGAAACCAAAGAACTGGTATAAATTTGCTGATGGCCTATCATATCTTGTTATTATTGAGAGATTACTGGTCCACAGAATCAGACATGTCGGTACCTTTCATATCCAATGTTATGCCTATAACTCGATTCGGAGGAATACGACGAAACTTACACTTTTGTATCAACAAAGAATCAAGAGATTCAAACAGTCCTAATTACGATGGAGCATACAAAGTTCGGCTAATAATGGAACACTTCAATACTTCGTTTCAAAATGCCCTCAACAATACGAGGGTCATTCAACAAGTACTTAGCCTCACCGCCCGATGGCGCTGCTATTACAAAAGAGTTTTACCATCGTGCAGTACATTCAACAAAACTAATGACGGGAATTGACTGAAACTTTGACAGTAGGCTACTAAAAGAATGTACTGCATGATGGTAAAACTCTTTTGTAATAGCTGCGCCATCGGGGGTGAGGCTAAGTACTTGTTGAATGACCCTCGTACAAAAAGCAATCGATCGACAAGCTCTTGATTGAATTTAAAGGGCATAACGTACTAAAAGAATACATAAACCAGTTGAAGTAGCAGGAGAGTGCTCCTGCCAGAAGGGTATTGTAAAACAATTAGTAAATTAAACAATGTATTCTGCATATCAAAACTTGACTAATATACAGATTCCGCAAAATGAGTTCGAAAAATTATTATGGTTATTATGATTTTAAGGTCGCCACCATTTTGCTTCAAGGGTTTTGACCCCTTTGCTTGATTAGTCATGGTAACATATCAATATTACAAACCTTTTATAAAATTTTTATGAAAATTCCTTCATATTTGTAGTGTCTAGGTCTGTTGCAAACGTGTATCTCCCTAGTATCACGTGTTAATGTTGTTGTAATGGTTAAATATTCAATCGGCTGTAACTAAGCTGTTTATTGTTCAATTATTGTGAAATTTTCAGGACACATACAATTGCTTTAAAAAAACTTATATTATAGGTTTTGGGAAATTTAAGGGTACCATCTTGATTTGATAGGCAAAAATATAAAATTTATAAAATGTGCTATTATTAACAAAGTTGATCGAATTTTCACTTCTGAGGTATTTGTTGCCTTTGTACTCTTGAAGTCACATCTCTGTAATTTTCTTCCGATTTTTTGGATGAAAGATGTCCAATCGCGAGGGGGGACACAAAATTCTCGTACCTTTCCTCTTCCTCTGCACCCCTCAAAGCAAAACTTGTTGGTTTAAGACCTGTTTTGAAAAACTCTCATTTAGACCTTTCGTTTGATATCCATATTGTCTACATGCGATGAGAATTTTTTTTTCGGGAGCAACTCCCTATATGGGGAGACCCCCCTTAGAGACGTTATAAATTTCTTTTCGTGGTGAAACTTTGAAGACGGCTTCCCATCGCACCTAATCTTATGTTTCTAGCTCATGTAGTTTGCGAGAAAAAGTGCTGTGACACACGGATGGACAGACAGGATGCGATTTTAGTAGGGTATTGTAAAATGATTTTATAATACCCTAAAAACAAGCGTGCCAAGTAGGCCTTCAAGTTATGGTGCAGATGTGATGCAGCAGCAACATTTTGATTTACATACAGAAAAACCAAAGTCTGGATCTGAATATGGGTTAGGTGAAGCAATAGTATGGCAGCTTCCAAAAAAGCCGTGATATTTACTTTGACAACTTTCCTTACTCCTCGTTGTTGAAATGTAAACTTATTGCTCAGTATACCAAAGCGTGTGGAACTGTCCGAACTAACTGGAAGCACCTTCCGAAAACTGGCCCAAGTGACAAACGAATGAAGTGCGAAGACATTTATACCACAAATTTTCGAGGTATATCATATGTGAAATGGATGGACAATAAAGCAGTTTATTTGCTGACCAATTGTCTATCACCTATAGAAACAGATTTTGTAAAACGGCATCAGGCTGGATCAGCAGATAAAATTGATGTAAAATGCTCTAAGATTATATGGGTGCAGTAGACCTTACGGGTCTCTCTGGTTTTTTTCTAATTCTCTTTCCGGTTTCTTCAATTTCTGGGTTCACAAGTGTTAATTCTAAGTCTGAGGTGGTATCATAATAATTATAATCAGTACTACCCAAGGAATCTTCTAGATCTGGTACAAAAGTGCTGTCATTGTCATCTTCTTCTTCAGAATCTGATCTGATCTGCTCTTCTGGTCATCTGATATATCTGCCGTGTTCTCCGTTGCAACTGGAAAAGGTTTACACTGCACTGCAGTATCAACGGTATTCTGGTCCGGGGTCTCCATAATAACTATGTCTCCATTCATTGTCACAGAACTAGTATTACGATCATATACCCTGTATCCTTTCACATTCTTAGCATAGCCTACAATAATAAATTGCTTCGCCTTCTTGTCCCACTTCTTCCGTCTTTCTTTTGGGACATGTGCCGTGACAGTACTTCCAAACACACGTAAATAATTCAAGTTCGACTTTTTGCCTGTCCAGACCTCATAAAGTGTTTTAGCATTCAGTCCGACAACTACAAATATGTTTCTTAATTATACAGAAGTTAATTTATTAAATGAAAAAATTTAAAAAAATTTTGTTCCTTTAAACATTGAATATTATTTATTTAAAAAAAACCGTATAACGCGTTTTCAACTGTTATATACAGTCTTCCTCAGAACAGTGTGAATGGAATATTTCTTTACAATCTATTTATACTAGAGGCTATTTATATTAATTACTTTACAACATCGAGTAAACATCAATTGCAATTACCTAAATCTATATTTATCCGTAATTCCGCAGGTACTTGTAGAATTTTTAATGACTCCGCCGCGTCCATTTGACATAACTTGTCGACCCTCTTAATCACGCTAACGTTGCTAGGGCTTATGTGGTGACCTTCGGTAATTATATGTTTTGCCACAGCTGATCTTGTCGTTGTGCTCACATTTTTTGCTGCTACCTCAGCTTCCTTTAGATGTCCCTATATCCTGAATGTAACTAATCTTTTTGTTTGCCCAATGTACACAATCGGGCAGTTGTCGCATGTAATTTTATAGATTCCGCTATTTTCCGCTGTTGTTCTTTGATATTTTTCCGATCTCATTTTGCTCCGCCATGTCAGGTTTCTGCTTATTTCTACCATTTGAATTCCATTCTTTTTAAAAATTTTCTTGATGTCTTCTGAAACCATTGATTTCGTAACCGCTACACGCCATACTTGTACTTCTTGTTTAGCTAATGTTGTAAGCTTTTGCCTTTCCAGTTTTCTGCTTTTGTTTTTTATTATTCTCTCGATGGTTTATTCGTCATAGCTGTTGATTCTCGCTGTTTGCATTATGTATTTCTTTTCGTTTTGTAATCTTTCATGAGTGAATGGTGTCGTCAGGAGTCTATGTATCATTCCTTGATACGCTGCCATTTTGTGCGCAAAGCTGTGGTAGGAGTCGCTAGTTATAGTGCGTTGTGTGCTCGTTGGTTTCCTGTAAATATCAAATTCAATTTTAGAGTTATTTCGGATAATCTTTAATTCTAAGAATGGAATTTCGTTATTTTCTTCCATTTCCATTGTAAACCTGATTCTAGGGTGGATCTGGTTTATTCTATGAAATGTGTTCTCCAACTCTTCCTTTGAGATGATCACCAATATATCGTCTACGTAGCGTATCTTAAATATAATTAATATACAGAAGTATTTACAGCCTCAGCCCAAAACTTTTTATCTAAACCGGCATCAAACAACAAGCATCTAGCATCTCTACCACATAATCGCATAAGCCATTCTGCTGTTGTGTGTAAGCATTAGTCTTTTGGTGAACTAGTCCTTGCTTCGCTAAATACTTCTCAAACTCAAGACTGCAGAACTCACCTCCATTGTCTGTTCTAATAGTTTTGATTTTCCTGCTTTTTTGTTTCTCAACCATGGATGGAAAATACTTCAATTTAGTGAACACTTCATCTTTTGCTTTAAAAAAAATAAACAAATGCCATCTTACTGTGGTCTTCTACAAACAAAACATAATACTTAGACTTTCCAATTGACAGGCATTCCATCGAGCCTCCCACATCCGCATGAATTAAGTCCAGCACTCCTTCGGATTTTGAACAGCTTTGTCGATATGGTTACTACGCCTGCTTGCCTTCACAACAAACAATACAATCTGATTTTTTAATTTTCGCCACTTCAGGGAAAGAAATTCCGTCTACCGATTGTTTCATTTTATTTAAGCTGGCACTATTTATGTGTCCTAAGCGTCTATGCCACATCCTGCTATTTGTCACTGTTGGCATAGATACTAATGTCTCATCCACTTATAAAGTATACAATCTGTACAAGCTGTTAATCAACTCAGCTTCCCCTACAAGTTTCTTCTGCTGATTATAGATGTAGCAAGCATTTTCCTTGAAACTCACCCTATTTTCGTTTTCTATCAACTGACTCACAAAAAGAAAATTTGTTGTCAATTCTGGTATACACAGTACATTGGAAACTGTGATGTTGCACTCGCTATCGTTTACGACTGTCACTTTGCTTACATCACCAGAACACAACACTGGCACGCTGGTCTGATTTGCAATTATGATTTTCTTTGTATCGAAGTTATATGATAGACTCGCGATCAAGTCCCTTCTCGCAGGCATATGTTTACTGGCACCGCTGTCAACATACAAATTCTTCTGGTAAAATTTTCCGGTCAAAAATCTGGCTTTTGCTTTTAACCAAGTTTGGGCACTGATTTTTGTGATGACCGGTTTGTTTACAATTGAAACTCTTTATATTTTTGACATGTTTCACATCTGACGATTGTTCCATACCAAGTTGGCTGCTGTTTTTGGTGTTGCCATATCTGTGACGCTGCGAATTCTGAGATTTTTTTGCGAAAAATTCATTTTCGTAGCTGGAGGTAGCACCTACATTAGAAGACATGTCCATTAACTTTTTTTAATAATATCTGCGGTTATGTCAATCCCCAAGTGTTCGATGGCCATTGTCATTGGCGCATACTTATCCGGTAATCTAGCCAGTGTCAATGCATCAATCCACTCATCCGTTATCTTAAAGCCTGTTCCTTGCAGTCCTTGTCCCGTGTCTATTATTTGTGTGACGTGGCCGGTCATAGATTCGCCATTTTCTAGGCAAATATTGATGAGGTTTCGAAGTAAACTAATCTTCCTCGTGTAGTCTGAATCGTCGAACATATTTTTCAAAGCTGTCTGCTTTATATGAACATAAAGCGCTGGATCGATTGTGAGGATTAATTTCGCTCTAGCCTTCAAATCTTCAGTTTTCTGGGCTGCAGTCGCAGATGCCGGTAACTTAGCTACAATGGCGTCCGCCATGCCTTCCAAAACTAGTACATTTGACGCCACGAAACACCATTCGTCATAATTTTCACGATTTCTAAGCTTTGAAACGTTTGCAATATAGCTCTGTGACATTTTCAAAACTAACACGTGCCAAAGAAAAACTTTTTTACGAAAATGAGTCTGGTTACATAACCTAATAATAAAACTCAGATGGTGATTGCAATCAAACAAAAATCATTTATTGTGCATCTTTGATGAACCAGCAATACAACCAACTTCACATAGACTATGTTTCTAGTGTAATGCTAAGAGATGGCGGTAACATTATTATTTTGTGACACATTTTAACAAAAATAACGAAATAAAACTAGGTTCGATCGATTAATTTGCTTTATTAGCACTATCAGTATTAATTTCCATAAAACATAAAGAAGCTTAAGCCTTTGCAAACTAACAAACTTAATTGCCATACAGACACTCTAAATTTAAACATATTCTAAATAATAACAAGTAAAATTAGCAGGAGAGTGAGTCTGCTAGATGGGTGTTGTAAGCATATTAGAAAATCAAACTTCTTAACATCAAAACTTTACTCATACATAAATTTCACACAATGAGCTTGGGAAATCTACATACGGTTATTAGTTATTATTTATTTTGATTTGCCACCATTTTATTTTCAGGGTGCTGACCTCTATGTTTGATTTGTTGTGTTGACATACCAATATTAGACATTATTTGTGAAATTTTCATCAAAATCCTTGCACATACGTGGTATTTGAGTATTTTGCGAACGTGTATTTAAACAGTATCACGTATAATTGTTATTGCAATTGATAAATTTTTAATTGTCATCAACTTAAGGGGACATGTACGTGAAATTGCCCAAAATAAGACTTTATTTCTACCTTTTATATCTCAGCATCGATCTGCGATTGTGTTTTAAAACTAAACATACAGTCAAAGGAAGAAACAAGGATAAAATACAAGGTTTTAGTTTTAACTTAAGTGAATTCGTTATATTTTTTTTTATTTTTCAAAAACTATTGTAACAAAATATTAAATAAAATGGTTCAAATGCGGATTTTTGGTACCAACTATACGGAAACTGTTGCAGCTACTGCCTCAAATTTGTATTCTGAACCTGAAACACATATATAGTATTCTGAAACTCTGAACAAATATTTTTAAAAAATAAAAAAAAAAATATTCTATCGAAAAGAAAAAAACAACCAAAAAAGGGTATTTTTGTAATATTGAAAGTGCTATTACAGAAGTGTTTTTAAGGCTAAGGTAATAAAACCTGAGTTTGGAATAGATGTTGGTACTTAAAAGCATCATTCAGAATTTAGTTGAGGTAACTTGAACGGTCTGGATTTTAGAGGTACTTGAATGGGGAACAATTGAGGTTGCGGGAAAGAAGCTCAAAGATGGGAGTAGGTATCTGATGGGTTCAAAATTCTCCAGGGCCATAATCCAGGTCGTTTTCGGTATCTTTTTCATCCTCTTCATGTTGTGTGCAAAGCTACTCTATCAGCTTCCAAAAGCCGCTGAGTGTCAATGCCTTGAAAGGCTTTTCTACTATGTTCACCGACTTTGATCCCCAATTTTCCTAACACTAGTTTCCTCCCCCAGCAACCATCATTGAAACAAATAACTGCATCCAAAACTCCAATTTGAAGTGTTTGTAGCCCAACATACACTGACTTGGGAATTCTTTCTCACACTATGTTGTTAAAACTTTCATTGGGGTTTTGGATACCACCATGCAAGCACTTTTTGAGGAGATCATCTCTGGTCAAGTCTCTGTACACACTCTTGATAGCTAATAGCACTGGTTCTGGGAGACTGCTTTTATGACTGTAAGGTTCCATTCCTGCTTCCATCTTCCTGTACCCACACCATGACTCTTTTCCTGGAGGACACAAATTGTGTTGTGGTTTGCCATTGGTTGATAGCTTGTGAAAGTAAGTGGCCCAAACTGCTTTTTTCCAATCCAAAATACAGCTGTAATTTGTCAATTTCTTGATCTGTTAACCTGTGCTTTCCTTTTATCCCTTTCCCATCTTCAAGTTTCTATTTTCCTATTGTTTGTTTGAGTTTTCTCAATCTAGTTCCAAGTCTTTTTTGTACATGTCCAAGACACTCCAATTTTTGAATTTTCACTGCCTCACCATACGGGTTACTTTCACTCACTTTTGAAAACCCTTTAGCGTCACCATCACCAAGATATTTCACATGCATAACACCACCCCGAGTAGCCTCAAACCTTTGAAATATTTTCAGTGCACCTTCAACTTCCATTCCCCCACTGTCACCGTCATAGTTCTTGTTGCACTCATGTGGTCCTATTTCCATAGCACATTTGTGGCAATGTTTTGCCATGCAATGTACATCTAACACTTTTCCAGTATCCACTGAACATTCCTTCAACATTCAAAGATGTATGGCCTCTTTTCTGCCAACTTTCATCAAAGAATTCTGCTATATCTGATGTTTCATTTATTTCTTTAGCTTCACTTGCAGCCTTAGTCATTGAGTCATCAGCAACTTTTTCTAGTGCTTCCAGCGAAATTTTATTTTACACTTCAAAACGCACAGGAGGGGGAGGGAGATCCATAACCCCGCAGAAGATTTTACCAGCTTTAGTGCCCTTCCCTATACTATGCAAACCGTATACAAAACGGGTGTTCACATTAAAAGTTCTATGGGAGTTCGTATCGGACATCATTGCACTTTGTTCTTCACCACATTTTTCACATTTTATCATTAACTTACTAGCTAAACCTTTTCTTGAACTGCGATGTTCGAAAACTTTGACACAATCCTCACCTTCACAGTGCTTGCACGTGACACTATTTTGGGCGAGGCCAGAGAGCACAATCAATTGCACAATCACACTTCCTTCTTCTAAATTGCCACTTGGTTCGAGGTTTTCCCAATTTAGGTACCGGAGTTTCTTTCTGGACGAACTTGAAGGTTGAGTTTGAGGTTGGGTTGCACCAGACGGGGTTAAGATTGGATCGCGATGACATTCACCTTGTTCACTCCCTTCTTTCTTACTTTTTTTTCCTCGTTTTCTTTGTGAAGGGTTAAATTTCCTCAATCTAGGCATGCTATCTAAACAAAAATGCTTAAAAAACTACTAAACTATCACAAATAGGCAGCGTTTCACAAACAAACCGAAGTTGTTTCCGTCACGTAACAAGGACAACACAAAATGGCGGTCTCACGGCTTATTGGAAACCCATGGAGCAAGAACGACAATGCAGGTAGATGCTGAGAATGTTGCCAACGTACGCATGTATAAAAATATCATGCAAACAAAAGACGAAGTGTCGGTGCCATAACATAGACAGCTTGCGGTCAGTACGAAGCCGCGTGTGAGCATTGCTCAATTTACCATGCCGCATTCTACAAAACTATAAATTTTGGCGGTAAAAATCGTCGGAAATATGTCAACCCTTACTTTTTATAATCAGAATGATGAAATAATTGAAAATATATTTCTACTTTGCAAGGAAAAGTCTTTTATTTCAGTATTAAGGCGCGATTAACACTTGCATGTCAAAGTCACAGAACGTAGAGAGTTGAAGTTGATAGGGAGCGGTCAAGCTCAGAAAAAGTCAAGACAGAGTTGAATAAAGGCGTGAAATTCAAATTATGATTTTAACATTCTCCCTGAATTCAAGCCTTATTTCGTTAATTACACAATAACAAACATGATATAGATTAATGATTATTTATAACAATGAGTTATGCAAGTACATGCCAAGTTTAGACTTTATAAAATGAAATTTATCGTTTGACAATCCTTTTGTGAATATATCGGCAAACTGAGAGTCACTGCTTACAAACTTTAATACGATTATTTAAAAAAAATATTTTTCCTTAATGAAGTGATATTTAATGTCAATATGTTTGCAACTCTTGTGAAAGTTTATATTTTTAATAACACTGATGGCACTTTGATTGTCTAAATGAAGAAATATTGAGTCCTGTTTATATTCACCAATATCACTTAGCAATTGTTTTATCCACATTGCTTCTTTAGTGGCGGCACAAGCTGCCATGAATTCAGCTACAGTTGTCGACAGAGCCACAGTTTGTTGTCTTTGACTCGACCAAGTCACGGCTGCCCCGTTCTTGAAGAAAACATAGCCAGTGACGGAACGACGTGTGTCCAGATCGTTTGCATAGTCAGAATTGCTGTAGCCAATGACTTCAGAAGCTTCTGGTGTATGTGAGTAGCATAGTCCATACTTTTCAGGATCTTTTAAATATTTAAAGATCCGTTTGACTGCGTTCCAGTGACTCCGGTTGTAGCTATTGAGGAATCTGCTCACTAAACTGACTGCGAACATTATGTCGGGCCGACTCACTGTAGCCAGATGCATAAGAGCGCCCACAGCTTCTCTGTATGGAACGTTCTTCTCGTACTCTCCATCTCCCTTCTGTAGCTTCATGTGAGGATCGACTGGAACAGTATTAGGATTAGCATTATTCATTTCAAATCTGTTTAATATTTGTTCTAAGTATTTAGTCTGATGTATGAATATGCAGTTACTAAATCTTTCTATTTGCATTCCCACAAAATTACTTGGAGTTTCCAATATTTTAATCTCAAATATGTTTTTCAGTTCTCTTATAAATTTATTCAATGTTGATTCATCACTTGAGAATAGGAGACCATCATCAACATAGAGACACAGATAGCATTTCTTGTTATTGACTTGCCCAATGTACACACGTTGATCGACTTTACTATTTACAAAACCAAATCTTTTCAGTGTAGAGTCAAATTTGGATTTCCAGCAGCGAGGGGCTTGTTTTAACCCATGGGCCAACCCTTCTGGTGGAGTCATAAATATGGTCTCTTCAAGTTCCCCATATAAGAAAGCTGTCTTGACGTCTAGTTGCATGATTTTGAGATTATTTTGTGCAGCTACAGATAGTAACAATCGTATTGAATCATACCTGACTGTTGGAGCAAAAGTTTCTTGGTAATCAATAACTACAGTTTGTGCATATCCTTTTGCACATAGACGTGATTTATAACGTGGACCAGTTGGTTCTTCTTTTATACGGAATACCCATTTGCATCCAATTGCTTTGGCATTTGAGGGTTTTTCTACCAATGTCCATGTGTTGTTCTTCTGTAGAGCATCCAGTTCTTCAGTGATAGATTTTCTCCATTTTTCATTGTTTACCGATTTTATAGCTTAGGTGTAAGTCGCAGGCACATCTGACAGTACCTCTTCGTGATGACACAGGTAATTATTTTCTACGGAATCATCTAGATTAGTCTTTTCCTTATTTTTCTTTCTTGGTCTCAGGGTGATTTTGCTGACTGCAGGACTATTAAGATCAATGCTGGTGTCCGGAATGTATTCAATGTTTAAAGTAGACGGGTTTTCGCGTACACTGTCATTAGTACTTGTAGTTGAATCCATCTCTGATTCAGAGTTGTTACTATTAACTTCTACTTTATTTGTTTCAGGTTTCTTCTCAGATATTTCTTCAGGAACAAAGTCCCTCTTCACGGTAGATTCAAGGAATGTAGCATCTCGACTGTTTACCACTTTTCTTGTATTTGATATTATGAATCGGTAGCCTTTGGTGTGATCACAGTATCCAATAAAGATCATCTTTTGTGCCTTTCGATCCCATTTCTTGCGTTTCTCTTTGGGCAAGTGTACCATAGCTTCACATCCGAATATACGCATTTGGTTCACCTTTGGCTTTTCACCAGACCACATTTCTTCTGGCGTTTTAAAAGATAAGGACTTCGTTGGAGAACGATTGATTGCATGTGCCGCAGTATGTATGGCATCAGCCCAGTACATCTTGGGTAGATTGGCATTTAGGAGCATACACTTTGCTCTCTCTACTAGAGTTCTGTTCATGCGTTCTGCTGTTCCATTTTGTTCAGGTGTATACGGTGTAGTCGTTTGATGTACGATGCCAGCGCCTTTTAAATAATCTGAGAATTCCTTGTTGACGTATTCCAAGCCGTTATCTGTCCGAAAGATTTTTATACGAGCACCCAGCTGGTTTCCGACTTCGTTTCTGAATTCCTTGAACTTCTTCAGAGCGTCAGACTTGTTTCGGAGAAAGTACACGCACACCTTCTTTGAATAGTCGTCAAGAAATGTTATAAAATATCGGGCACTGCCCATAGTCTGCGTTTCCATTGGCCCACATACGTCGGAGTGAACCGTTTCAAGAAGATTTCTAGCCTTGGAGCCTTCACTTTTGAAAGGTAGTCTTGTTTGCTTGCCTTCGGTACATGTTACACATGTGATTGCAGGTGCTTTTGTTGAGAAAACGACATGGTCAGTGTTTTCTGTCATCTTCCGTAGACTATTAAAATTTAGGTGTCCCATTCGTTGGTGCCACAGGTAAAAGTCTGGTTCTTCGACATCAGACATGCATGCATAGCCTTTTCCTGGCATATCCAGCCGGTACATGTTGTTGATGACACTTGCTGTTGCTACTATCTCATTTTTTCTTTTCATAATAACACAGCCGGTTCTGTCAAACTTAACTTGGCCACTACTGCGAATAATTTGACTTACAAACAATAAATTTGTTGCGAGTTCGGGAACACATAATACTTTTGTAAAAAGCACCTTCTTGTTTTGACCTTCGTCGTCATAAACATCTAAGCTCACTTCTCCTGAGCATTGCACGGGTAGTACTTTGTTGTCTATGACTCTAATTTTCTGTATGGCAGGAGCCGTCACATTTTCAAGCATATTCTTATGTCTTGTCATGTGTGAGGATGCACCGGAATCCACCTACCAGGCGTCATCTTGGCTGGATGTTGCATAGGAAGAACTGCTTGTTTTTCGTTGAATATCCTTCGTCTTGGATTTGCATTCAGAGCTTTTATGGCCATACTTGTTACAAGAGTAGCACCTCGGACCCTTAGTTTGCTTCTTATAATTGTTTTTAAATTTCTTAGTGACTGAGAACACTGTTGAGTCACTTTCTGTTTGTCTAACGTCTTGCAATAGTTTTGATTTCACAGAGTCTGAGGTTATATTCATGCCTGAGCTTTCAATAGCAATTATCATTGGTTGATAGGATTCTGGTAGACCGGAGAGCAGCAGTGTACCCAGCCATTCGTCGTCTACTTGGAAACCAATGTTTCTGAGCTTGTGAGCAGTGCACATAATTTTGCTCACATATTCCTCTACGTTTTGACATGCAGTAAGCGAGGTATTACAGAGATCACGCAGCAGCTCAACACGGCGTGTTAGCCCAGAGTCATCGAATACTTTCGATAACTTGTCCCATACTTGCTGTCCAGTGCTAGCCTCTTGTATGTGCACATAATTTATTGGGTCAACTAGTAGAATTATCTTAGTTTTTGCCCTTGTATCTCGATTTGTGTCCACTTCGACACCTGTGGCGGGTTCTATGCAGTCTCACAGCTCCTCATGCTGTAGATATGTTTGTACAGCAAATCGCCAGGTTGCATAATTATTTCGACCGGTTAACTTTTCAATTAATGCCAATTGATTATTTGCTGCCATTTTTAAGAACTTTTAGTCCAGTTATCACGAGAAAACATGAGAAAACACTTTGCAATTGTTAAATTAGAAGTCACGTTTTTGCGTTTTAGGTTGTGTTCACTATTTTTCACTGTAATGTTTATTCCACTGAAAGTTTAATTGAAAATATATTTCTACTTTGCAAGGAAAAGTCTTTTATTTCAGTATTAAGGCGGGATTAACACTTGCATGTCAAAGTCACAGAACGTACAGGGTTGAAGTTGATGGGAAGCGGTCAAGCTCAGTAAAACTCAAGACAGAGTTGAATAAAGGCGCGAAATTCAAATTATGATTTTAACACAGGAAAGTGCGGGATTTCAAATGAGCCATAAAACAAAAAAGTAGATTTTTGGTTGGTTTTCACGGTTTATGGCTCAATTTTTTTTTTATATTTTTATATTTCAGAAAACATGGTTTATACAGTGACGACCGTTTTTCCGTGAAATTTTTTGTACCAGGATTGTCACTCCAAGGCATCTCTTGTTTACGCAGCTAGACCCTTAGCAACTCTCGCGGAACAGATGATTCTACAAATGGGAACAGCATTGCCACACACTTACCTACCATGACTCCCAAAGTGTCTAGAGTCCTGATATGTACTTTTGAATGGTCATAGAAGATGGCTATGTCCACTTTGCCTCTGACTCCACTGGTAAGCACCTACTCCAATAGGCTTCTGATTTACGTCTCTATTAAAAGATCTTCTCACCCAAATCGTGACTTGAAGAGCCTAAATAATGTTGCTGTTACTTCCAGTTACAGGTGGGAAACTACCCATAAGCTGGGGAGCCTTGCTCCCTGGGATGGTAGCCTCCACCAAAAACTGAAGTTTATCATTCTCCTCGAAGTGTGTGTTTTCGTCGCTTTTGAGAATTTGGTTCCGAAATGGCATCTAATCCTTCACGTTGCTCCCGGATTTGAGTACAGACAGCTTGAACTTCCTCCTGCCTGATACAACACTCGAAGCTACGCTACTTTCTTCACTCTGTGAGGACATTTTCACACTAGGTGCCCCTTCTGCTGACTCCTTAGACTTCCACGCAGCTTATTTTAACGCCACAAACCTTTTCTCGTTTGCCAAAAAAACCATCGAATACGGCTCCCAGATCATTCTCCGGGCTACTCTCCAAAACATCATCGAACACCTCTGTGGCGGATTTACCGGGTAGGCAAGGTAGGCAGCTGCCTAGGGCGGCAGATTTCAGGGGCGGCGGATTTTTATCGCTTACACCAGATATAACGCTACTTTTTGGGTTGTCGAAAAAACAACTTTTTATATGAGAGCAAAAGTGACGAGCCTGAATCATAATATTCAAATTTGCCGCCCGAATTGTAGCGCTATGAGTGAGTATACAGTATACGTGTGTAGGGTAACTATCATACTTTCTCTCTCTTGTTTGCCGAGTGACGCGCGGCGCGCGTGTCTTCTGTCGTTTTTTCCACTGCGTCATTGTGCGTTGAGTGTCCATACATTTTCCGCACGTCCAATATACACACGAAAATATAAATACTGGCGTGAATTTATCTTCAAATAAAATGAGTGACGGACGACATCGCTTGAGTGGTTCCGAATATCGTAAACAAGCTGCAAAAAGAAAATCCAAAGATGATGAGGTTATAGCGAAGACTCGTAAACTTTCCGCCTTTTTTACCACTAATCAAACTGCTGCATCAGACATTTCGAATACAGCAGCAACAAGCGAACTTTCTGATCTACAAACATCAAATTCGGCAGGTGAGTTGTAAATTCTATGTTTACATGGCTCTCTAATTTATTGTTTGTTACTTTTTGCGCTGTCATAGTAATATTTATATTCGTTATTCTCGACGAAAATTTCACTTTATTTGAATACAACACATAAGAAATTCAAAATTATAGAATTGACTGAAAATTATAAATTATTACATATGTTTCAACAAAATCAAATGAATTTGATGATGGAGAAAAAAACAATGTAGCGATGGCGAATTAAAGGAACCAGAAAGGGAACTTGGTTTTAATTTCTCTGCATTGCAAGATGAGATTGGTGATCAAGAAACTTCCGGATGAGGGTCCACAGAACCTAGGAAACTAACAGAGTTCGACGGAAAAAAGTTTGAAATCAGCAATGACCCTGCAGAATGAACATAATAACAATCAAAATAAGCATCTCGATTTTGCGCATTCGAAAAGGGTAAATAATGATGTCGTGCGATATTTAAGTTCATCATTGTTCGAGAGAACACTTTTAAATGGCGAAAAAACTCCACGTGTCTGGTTAGTATATTCTGAAAGCAAAGGATCCGTATATTGTGCTCCATGTTTTCTTTTTGACGGCGAATAATCTTTTGCTGACAAAGATGGATTTAGCGATTGGAAAAACGCAGTCGTAAGAATTAGTAAGCACGAAAATTTGGAGAAACATCAAAGTTGCTTGAAAGCTTTTAAAGATAGGGCGACTGCTTTGGGTAGAATTGCCAAAGCTCTAACAGCTGAATATGATAAAGAAGTAGCCTACTGGCGAAATGTTTTGAAACGAGTTGTCGCCGTAATTAAAAGTTTAGCTTCGCGTGGATTGCCTTTTAGAGGGCACGACGAAAAATTTGGTTCTCTTCACAACGGAAATTACTTGATGTCTTTAGAGTTGATAGCTGAATTTGATCCATTTTTAGCTGACCATATTTCTAGATTTGGAAATAAAGGCATAGGTAGTACTAGTTATCTGACAAAAACCATCTGGGAGGAGTTTATCCAAATCTTGGCTAACAAGGTATTAGATGTAATTATACGAGAAGTCAATTGTGCGAAATACTACTCAATTATTGTCGATTCCACACCTGACATTTCACATGTCGACCAACTGTGTTTCATACTGCGATACGTGAAGAATAACGGTATGCCCGTAGAGCGCTTTGTGACATTTTTACAAAATGTAGGCCACAAGGCTGCTAATATGGATGATGCTGTAAGTTCATCGCTGGAAACTCTGCGAATTTAAATCAAAAATTGTCGGGGTCAGTCATATGATACGGCACGGAATATGTCAGGGATATATGCGGGGCTTCAACAGTTGATTAAAAATCGCAACAAATATGCCGAATACGTTCCTTATGCTGCACATTCTCTAAATTAGGTTGGCACTCATGCGGTTGAAAGCTGTTCAATAGCTGCTGATTACTTCAACGATGTTCAGAGTTTATATAGATTTTTCACAGCATCTACAAGTCGCTGGGAAATTCTTCAGAATTGCTGCGTAAAATCTCAGAGGATAACTGTCAAATCACTTTCAATAACACGTTGGTCAAGCTCGCAATGACGACGTGTGTACACTTAATCAGTTTTACCCTGAAATACTTCAGGCTTTACATCTCATAGAAAACGATTTTCACAAAAAGCTATAACTCGGAGTGAAGCCGAAGGGATCCGAGAACGTTTGGAATCATTGGAGACAGCTTTTATGCAATGTTTGTGGGGTTTTTTACTTCCGAGATTCAATTCTGTGAGCAAAAAATTGCAGTCCACTCAAACTCACCTTAGTGAAGTAGTTCAGTTGTATAATAGTCTACTCAAGACTGTAGGTGATGCACTCGATTTTTCGATCAACCGAGTACAAAACACTTGTCAGCAGAGTGAGACGTAGAAAAATCTATGATGACGAAGCAAGAACAGGGGAGGTAACGCTGCTAGGTAAAGATAACTTCAAAGTTAACACTTACAATGTTATATTTGACAATTTGTTGTCAGATTTACAGGAAAGATGTCTGAAATATGAGAAAATCAACAAAAAATTTTCTGTCCTCATTGACTTGGAAAATTTGGATAATGTTCATATACGGGAAAAAGCAAAAAACTTACAAAAAGCATTCAGTCAAGATTTAGAAACTTCAATAGCTGATGAACTTATCCATTTCAAAGCCTATCCCAATTGCAATCAAAAAACCCTAAGCAGCTGTCCCCAATCGAAACCTTTGAATTTTTCAAAAGAAATTATCTTAATACAGTGTTTCCGAATGTTGACATTGCATATAGAATGTTTCTTTGCATGGCTGTCACGAATTCCAGTGGTGAAAGATCGTTTTCTTGTTTGAAGCGGATCAAAAATTATTTGAGGTCATCCATGTGTCAAACTCGCTTGAATTCTTTGGCTGTATTATCTATAGAGGCCGAAATTGTACGTTAAATCGATTGCAATCAGGTGATTCATGAATTCGCACTTCAAAAAAATAATCTTTGTAACTATACGTCACAGACTTGTTTATAAAACGTTAATGATATAAAGACTAACTACAGTATCTATTGTGAAAACGATGAGAAAAAATCAAAATGAATAAATGATGTTACGTACAGTAGTAATAATAATCTTCATGAACCTGAACTTATTTATCGTAACTAACCTGAAATGTATTATATTCTGGAATATACACATCTCACATACCGTATACTTATATACTACTCTACTTACACTAGATATAACGCTACTTTTTCGAAAAAAATGATGACCAAAAAAAAAAGTTAATCAACTTTTTCTGGAAAGGGCGGCACTTGTCTGCATCTGCCTAGGGCGGCGAACTATCTCAATCCGCCACTGGAACACCTGTTATCCAATAAACTGAAATTTCGGAACTTTTCTGTTGCAACTTTCTGGGCTGCAATTACCACATCCATATCTGCGGGCTCAACTCCAATAAACTCTTGCGCCTCACCTGCATATTTTGAAAATATCTCTTCATAGAGCTCCACGCCACCCTTTTGCTTCCATCGCTGTATTTTCAGGAAATATGGACGTCTAAGATCCAGGACCCGCAGATTTTTTGGACATATGCCGATATACCGACGCCTTATGCAAACACGAAGATACGTACCAGATGCTTTATTTGCCGTTAAAGTAATGGAATGACATGACACATCACAGTAGTAGCAGTAATTCACAACAGTAGAAAAAAGGCGGGAGAAATTTTAAACAATTCAACAAGGCTGTTTATCAGCACTTATCAAAATGTGTGGATTGATTAGCATGGTAATCCCTCTGATAAGTTAGCAAGTGAGAAGGCATTTCAGTAGAATATCTAAGGAACTAATGTAACAAAGTAGATTATAGACTGCATATAATATGAAGGAGAGCATACTTCATACTAATTATATATAATTTCACCTAATAAATGTACTTTACTCGTATAGTAAAGTTATAATACTAAACGAATCTCAGCTCATAAGTATTTTATATAAGAAATACGAAGGTCCGAAACATTTGCCCCTCCCTGTAGAATATTAAAAGAGATGAATGTGAATGCTTTCAATATACTGTAATGTTTGACCGTAACTGCGAGTGTCAGGCGTGGCAGTCTTTGAGGTAATATTTGAGCAAGCGTTGGTACCCCAGACCAGTTTGCTATATTTTAATCAATAATTTCCATGTGCTTTGGCCATAGAAATACTGTGAATATCCTGTAGAAGTTACCGCTATTCGTTTCGAAGTAGCTTTATCGTATGCATAATATCTCACATGCCTGTCCTAGTCAGACATTACCTTTCGGAACCTGCCCCTGCACTAATATTGATGGCGACCTAATTTCTGAATATGCCGTATCCTCGCCACAAGATTCAAAGTAATCAACTCAAAATTTTAAGCTTTTTTACTCGTACTTAGGAACAAAACAGGTAAAACCTCTTTTGCACCATACATACATATGCATCATTAATGTGGGCAGAATAAATTTAATAAATTTAGTTGGATGTCCCATCTTTCATCTCAACTTTATTTAGATAAAGATTTTAATTAAATTCTATGTTCCCAATCACGAAAAGAAAATCAGGGTGAATCAAGTAAAAACTTAAAAATGATGTCGAATAATTTATTTGCAACCAACAAGTGTGATTATCCATGTTAAAGTTTTAATCTAACGATTTCCAAGATTCAAGCATACAGTTTGAAATTTTCTCCAAAAGGTTAGATGAAGGAATTGTGAAGAGTCATTGCTTGAAAATATTGCAATATTAATTCAGTTACTTGAAGAAACCCACAAACCGAAAAATTGGCAAATGGGAAGAGAGGTGAAAAGAATTCCAGGAAAAAATCAGCAAATATTATCTCTGCAAAGACTTGAAACTAGATTCTGTTGATTGAACGCCAACAAAGCTTGGTCGGATTCGGTATTTCTCTTTTTGCTGTCTTTCGAAATTCTCTCGAAAACAGCCAAATCATCCTTTTGAACCATTTATAGGTCTTTCACATACAAGGAAGCAACTAATCTAATGCACGTTCTCTTGTACCTATGCATGTGTACTCGTATAAGGCTCAAAATGATCCAGCACAGTGCGGCCCCACCGTGGTGCTTGCAACACATTTCTTTGGCATTTCCGTGACATGAAGACAACCAAGACGCCTCCTTTTCCTAGAACCCAGATTTTTTGCACTTTTTCAAGTTCGGCACTGCTAAATGGACTCTAGACAACTCGCTATGGAATGGAGCAGCCAGCAGCCAACAATTCAATGACTTT
Organism: Odontomyia ornata; assembly: GCA_963969285.1. NCBI lineage: Eukaryota > Metazoa > Arthropoda > Insecta > Diptera > Stratiomyidae > Odontomyia > Odontomyia ornata. The sequence continues at coordinate 125,117,215 of OZ017740.1, forward strand.
TACCATGTGGAGTATGCATGCTGCTGCTGCAGAAGAGATGAGCAAAAATCTTACAGATATGGCGTCTACATAAAGATACTTTATGTATCTTTTCGACGCACACTGCAAAGTATGGAGGCTGGGGTTTGAATCATTAGCTGAATTGGCTAGGCTTTCAACCGCGATATATTGGCCACATTAGCGGTAACTGGTTTGCAGTTGTGTACTGAAAAGATGATGCTTTTTTCGTAACAACTTCTTATTGGTTAATTGTTCCACGGACATGTGTGCCGGTTACAATGAACCCAAAAGTGAGAAGAAGTGCTCGAGAGATTCTAAGAAGATAAAATCGCTATGTCGAAGGTATGTGTGCACTTAGGCGATAGTATCAAGGAAAAAACGGAAATATCGATGCACTGGGCAATGAAGTATTTCTGGCGGCGAGATGGGCTTATGCCTAGATACATTCCGATTTGGCTGAACTCTCATCTGTTTTTGCATTTCATCAGCTGTAATTATTCATTTCCATCTTCAGAACTCCTTCATTCCATTCATACAATGCATTATCATTCACTGTCTAGAAATTGAATTCAATGGGTTTATCATACACATTCCTGTCTGTATGCATATGTAAGTCCATATGTACGTTTTATATGTTATGTGATCGGAAATGGTCTCTGATTCATCGTTTCACCGTACAGCTCATATAGATTACATTCTAAGTATTGCTTTCATGACGATTTAATGTTCGCATTTGCAAGAATTAAACCAATGGAATGCGAGGAACGCACCGCTTTTGATAACCAATTATTATGAAATGTTTGTCGCGACGACCGCGACCGTGGTTTCCGGTATTGATCAATAAAAAACGTACCGAACTTGAACTCAGTTACAAAGCGTAGTCACGTGGTCCAAGAATATGAAATGAATTAATTATCCTGATAGGGAAACCTTTACCAGTAGATTCAATAATTTTCAAAATGAAGCATTCTCGCTGATTTTCGGAAATAATCTACACATTTTAGAGCATGAACCTTCCAAGATTCAGTTTTAGGGGTTTTTGCCAAAATCCAAAACCCTATTGAAATCATGACCTCTGTCCGTCCGTCCGTCTGTATGTCATAGCAATTTTTCTCTGAAAGTATAGAAGCTACAGCCATGAAACTTTGTGGAAAGGTCAGAAGTGATGATTTTTTGAAAGTTTAGGGGTAAAAGAACTATTCAATGGTTTTAAGAGGGGTCTCCCCATACAGGGGTTGACCCTTGAAACCGTAGGTAGTCGAGTAGGGTGTCATACTTAAAATTGTCGTAGCGTATTCGAGGGGGGCAGGAGAAGGGGAAACGTACGAAATTTTCGCGTACCTCATCGCGATTCGACACCTATCATGCGAAGAATCATAGCTTTAGGACGTGATGAGTACAAAAACAACAAATAAGTCAGAAGTCGAACTTCGCTAAACTTTGTTAGCAATAGTATGATTTAAAAATTTTGTCCACATGGCTTCTTGTAAGATTCATCAGCTATGAAAATTTCAGAAGGATCGAATGATATTTAACGACGTTAAGGTGGTTTGAATTTTCCTATAAGACAACAACAACAATACATGATTATGGAACAATATGCGCTTCCAATCGACTCAGACACTACGGGTTTACTAGGGTTCGCATCAAAGTTTCTGAAAGTATATATATACGAGTATATATATATATATATATATATATATATATATATATATATGTATATATATATATATATATATATATATATATATATATATATATATATATATATATATGTATATATATATATATATATATATATATATATATATATATATATATATCGCTAACGTCATATTTCCAAAAATGCAATATTTGAATTAATTTCGCCGAAATATTTGTCGTTTTATTTTCTAGCTTGTGAAAAAAACTCATTGTTGTAACTGTTATACGCGAACCGTAAAAGCGGTATGTGCCGTTATCACGCCGTTATATTTAGCAAGTAAATTGTTTGTAAGAGCGTCATATCTCAGTTGTGCATTATCTGCAAGTAGGTGAAGACCAAAGTGATTTCCAAAATAGTGACATATTTTGAGTTGTGTCTTTATTTGTGAAAAAGTCAAGGAGTGTTATTTATTTCTTTGTTTTCTAAACAAAGTATTATTTCATATTGTGACAGTGTTTTTCATATATGAATCGTAAGTCTTACTTGTCATATGTATTTCTAAATATCACGTTCTTCTAACCAAAAATTGTTTCTCTTATTGAACTATTCATCCTTATGCCATTATTACTAAAAACATACTGAACACTAGAACAAAAGCTTTTTGAAGTATAAGACAATGTGTCGTTCTTGGATTTCAATACTAAATTAACAATATTTCAATTTAAGACGCTATTCTTGCAAATGATTGTTATTAACATCATTTAATGAAGAGTAACTTTGATTCAGCAATGAAAAACTGCGAAATCGGAATGATTTTATATTTTTCCAGGTATTTCTAAAATGTCAGACCATGAAAATATTCTTCCCATCAGTGGTAGGAATCCTTTTTCCTCATCATCTTATTCTTCATCATCGTTTTTGGAGGACTCTGATGATTCTATTCAAGATGAGACGTACGTCCCAGACGCAGAAAATAATATTGAAAGCGACACTGATTCAAAGTCATTTAAAACACGAAAGAAAGGTTATCGTATCAATAAAAGTTGCAACAGTGAAGCCAATGAATCAATTTTAGGTACCCCTACGAAAATTTCTCAACTTTCATCAAATTTTGATGTCTGTATGCAGGAAGTTGCCGGAACTTCGAAGTTGTGCGCAACATCATCAAGCGATTCTAATGGAATTGGTTCTTTTTCGAGTATGCAAGATACTGTCGTTCTAAGAAGTCCCACCCAAAAAGGAAGAAAGCAAAAAGCGAATCCAGAAAATTTGAAAATGAATATAATCAAAAAGAAAAGGAACACCGGAAAAGCTTATGAAATGCATACGGCGAACAAGAAGATTCGAGTTGAAAGGCAGATGAAGCCACCCTGTGGAGAGAAATGCACCTTGAAATGTTCTACAAAATTTAGTGAAGAGGAAAGAAAGCAGCTTTTTACTTCATTTTTGGAACTAGGTGATATTGAAAACCAGAGGCAGTTTATCGCTAATTGTATGCAAGCTATTGAGCCCCAATACCGCTTCGTCCGCATTGGAGGTACTAGAGCTCCACGGCAAAACAATAATGCCTACTCTTTCCTACAGGGTAACTCCCGAATCCGCATTTGTAAGCTTTTCTTTAAAAATACCTTAGACATTAATGATCGCCCAATTCGAACTGTCTTAGAAAAGTGACATAAACTTGCTAATCATGTCCTGGAGCGGGACCAAAGAGGAAAACACAACAATCACCAAGTACTAGACCCTCGAATAAAAGAAGGTATTAAAAAATTTATCAATACAATTCCCAAAATAGAAAGCCATTATACGCGTGCAAAAACTTCGAGGCACTACATTGAAGGGAGCAAATCAATCGCAAGCACTCACCGGGACTATGAAAATTTTTGTAGAGAGAAAAACGAACCATTTGCCAATTATACATTTTTCTATAGACTGTTTACTGAAGAATTTAATATCTCTTTTTTCGTTCCCGAAAATGACTTGTGCGAACTTTGCACAGCTTATAACAATTTTGAAAATCATGAAAAAATAACTATGAAAGAAAAGTTTGATCAGCATCAACTTCAAAAGAATTTATCAAAGGAGGAAAAAAAGAGAGACAAAGAGAAAATTGACACATTTGTGGCTGTTTATGATTTACAAGCCGTTGTACAGTTACCAAAGGGTGAAGTATCAGCTTTCTACTACAAATCGAAGTTAAATGTTTATAACTTTACTATTTATGATCTAAAAACAAACAAATGTGATTGTTTTGTTTGGGAGGAAGCTAATGGCCACCGAGGAGTAAATGAACTGGGCACATGTGTATTGCAGTACCTTAAAAAATCTGTCGAAAACCAACAACGCCGAAGTAATATTTTACTCTGACAATTGCGCAGGGCAGCAAAAAAATAAGTTTATGTCGCTCTGTATTTGTACGCTATCAATCATTTGGGATTCAAATCAATCACCCACAAATATTTAATAAAGGGCCATACACAAAATGAAGGAGATTCAGCTCATCCTTTAATAGAGAGGGAACTAAAACGAATGCTTAAAAGTGGCCCTATTTATACACCTGAGTCATTTGTTTCAATAATTCGATCAGCGAAGAAAAGAGGAAGATCCCTTCCGTGTGAATGAATTGTGCTATGAAGATTTTTTGGACTTAAAGGCATTAGCAGCTGACATTGGTCCTTTAAACATATCACAATTGAAATTGTCTGAAGTAAGTGTGCTCAAAGTAACACGAGAATCACCGACATCCGTTTTATAAAAACGTCATACGTTCAGGAAGAGTTTTAAGAGAAAGAGGAAAAAACCCATTACACTAGACAACGCTTTCTGCACAAAACCAGAACTATCGTAAAAGAAAAAGGACGACCTTTCAGATTTATTAAATAAAAACCTTATGCCGAAATTTTACCAAACATTTTATAAAAATTTGTGAAAACATTTAAAATATATGAAATTTTTTTTCTCAACTAGAACACATTTTTATTTACGACATCCTATAGTAGGAGCTTTTGCAACAAAAACGACATAATTTGGGGATTAGGTAGATTTTTAATATGATAAAGATCGTTCAGTACCGACCAGCACCATTCTATCAATTTCTTGGTTGAAAGGCATTATAATGCACTTATTCGTTCAGCTTGAACACAACTTATGTACATAACTTCAAAGTAGAAGCCTATTGAAAACTTTACATACGTCTCCTGAAAAATCAGTAATTTTGAGTTATGACATTCTTCTAGCAAACGAGCGATATATATTTATATATATATATATATATATATATATATATATATATATATATATATATATACATATACATATATATATATATATATATATATATATATATATATGTATATATATATATATATATATATATATATATATATATATATATATATATATATATATATATATATGTATATATCATGAATATCTTCGGGAATACATTCAAACCGCAATATCGAAAAGTTGAAAAAAATACAGCTGCTTTACATAAGAATATTGAGTAGGTACCATTTGGGCTTTCCATGACATCAGACACCACACTTTTGTTTGGATCTTCCCTAAATTTTGAGAAAAATGAACAACAAAAACATCATTCAGTCAATGTTTACTAGTAATACTGAAACAAAATGGCGGCTGATTGAAATAGAGTAACAATGGTTAGATATATGTAGTAATAGGCCTTTGCTTAAGGTAGGTTGCAGAAATTGTACTCCTTCCATCAACGATAGGGATTGCCCAGTGAACAATCCTCCTACACTATCGCCAACTTCTGCTGCCAAGAGCTCTGATGTGTGTGCTGTGGTTGATGCCAGCAAGGGAGCCATTCCAAAGAAACCTCACCAGCAACTATCATCTGGTTCTCAAAAGCAACATCATGTACGACAACTACAGCGACAAGCACAACCGAAACATCGACAATATACATCTAATCAGCAGCAACCTGAACTTCTGCAGCCGGCTTCTATAACACCACAACGGCTAGTTGGTATCGGGACAAACCCAAAATCTTTATGCCCAACTGAAACCTCTGTTACAAGATTTGTGACTCAAGGTAATGCTGATACCGAATTGTTGATAAGAAAAATAGGCTCACCAGGATCAACATCTGCCAGCCGGGGGCCCTCACCTGGAGACGATATGACGACAAACATTACTGCGATGAAACCTGGCGCACCCCTGCGTGCTATATCACCACTGCTACAAATATTTCTCTCGAGATTAGAATATAGCACGCCAGTCGAAGACATCATCGCTCATAAAAAATACAAAGTGAACTCTAGTCCTGAGTTGATCCAGTGCACCAAGCTTACGCCTGATGAAAAGACGAACAGATTGATTGCGTCGTTTAAAATTACTGGTTCAGCTAACCTAAGTATCTTGCTTGATAAGGAGTTTTAGCCACCTGGCGTATTCGTCAAAAAGTTCTCTCCGATTCGTAAGCGGAACCATCTTGTGTCGTTTCGCTCCAGAAGAAACACCTCTTAGGCCTAGTAGTTCATTCTTACCTTGCTATTACCAAAATGTTCGTGGCCTGAGGACTAAGACTACTGAATTTCGCATTTCTTCCATCCTTTTTCCCTATAATATCATCTGTCTAACGGAAACATGGCTGACAGATGACATGAGTAACAGTGAGCTACTTCCGAACCATTTAGTCTTCCGCAGAGATAGAGACCGTGATGCTACTGGTAAATCTGACGATGGAGACGTTCTAGTGGGTATACATGTTTCCTTTACCAGCAAATCCTGTGATTTCACTCCATCTTCACCTGTTGAGTGTATAATTGTGCAATTCACTCTATCTGACTCTCTTTCCTTCCTCGTATCATCTGTGTATATCCCTTGTAACAGTCCTGCTATTGTGTACGAACGATTCTTTGCAGAATTCTTGAGCTACATTAATGCTCGTTTCCCTTCTACCCCTAGATTGGCCTGTGGTGACTTCAATTTGCCCTCTATTGTTTGGAATGATTTGTATATCTCCATAGTTTCTGGTGTCAGCGTGTCTTTTGCTCTTTCTTCTCTTATTTCCCTCTGTTCTTTCACCCAATGCAACACTTTTCCCAATGCCAATAACAAATTGCTTGATCTTGTTCTTTCCATCTTGTTACCTTCTTCTCTGTCCGCATCGGTAGCACTCTCATCCTTCGTCGAACCTGATCCTCACCATCCACCACTCTCTATTGAGAGCTTGCAATCATATCTTCTCGTTCTGTGAAGAATTCCTCACCTTCCCGCTTTAATTTTTTAAAAGCCGATTTATCGAGCATGTAAGCTAACCTTAATGCCGTGAATTGGTATTCCTTCTTCACCAATCTCCACATTGAAGATAGTGTTGATAAGCTCTATATGTTTCTTTCATCCTTAATCTCGCAATTTACTCCTGTGTGTCCAGCAAGAAGACCTAAAGATGCTCCTTGGTTTAATTCAGATGTTGCCACTGCAATTAAAGATAAAGATGCTGCCTGCAGAAAATTCTTATCCAGTGGTCTTCCAATTGACCTCGTTAAATTTAAAGAGCGTCATGCGGTGGCCAAGAAAATTGCCAAATCTGCACTTCATGCATATGTTAACCACAATGAAACTTCGTTAATGTCGAATCAAACTCGTCCGTTCTGGTCGTACGTAAAATCTTTAAGGACCTCTCATCATGCCCCCGATAATTTTAGTCTAGATAACGTGACATCGTCTTCTCCTCATAAATCTTGTGAACTCTTCGCTTCTTATTTTTCTTCCTTTTTTGGTAGGACTAAGCATTCCCCTTCCTTCAACCAATCTTCTTGCGCTTTTTCCTCTAATAATTTTCGTACAAACCCCTTGCAGGTTGAGCAACTCTTAAATAATCTTGACAACAGCACCAGTGTGGGCCCTGATGGCAATCCAAATTTTCTAGCAAAATCTTTATCTTCTTCGCTTTGTGTTCCCCTTTTAATTATTTTTAACTTGAGTTTATCCTGTGGGGTTTTCCCCTCCCAATGGAAAATTGCCCACATTTTCCTATTTTCAAATCTGATGATCGTAATATCGTCTCAAACTAACGTCTTATTTCCCTTCTTCCTTGCTTTAGTAAAATTGTTGAAAAGATAGTTTTTGATTTGCTGTATCCACTTGTCCTCCCATCTTTAGCAGATCAACAACATGGTTTTGTCAGAGGCAGATCTACCCTTACAAATTTACTTTCTCTTACCCATCATAATGCAGCTGCCCTCGATCACCAACAAAAAGTGGACGTTATTTTTACGGATTTTCTCTCCACTCTCTCCTATTTGAGAAACTTTTAGGGTTCAATGTCCCTAGTTGCCTTTATTCCTGGCTTCTCTCCTATGTCCCGAATCGTCAATCTGTAGTCACTTTTAACTCTTGCGTCTCTTCTTCATTTCACCCGAGCTCGGGAGTTCCGCAAGGTTCAATACTTGGCCCCATACTATTTTTACTTTTTATCAATGATCCACCTTCTGTTATCACATCCCCCTGTCTCCTTTATGCTGATGACTTCAAAATTTTTCGAGTTATTGATTCCCTTTTAGATGTGGATATCCTTCAAACCGATCATCAGCGTCTTAGTGACTGGTGTGAATCAAACCATCTCTCCTTAAATGTTTCCAAATGCCATCAGATCACACTCTCCTGTAAAAAATGTCCTCTTCTCTCAACGTATAGGCTTGTTGGTATCCCTTTGAGCAATGTAACCTCCTTCAAGGATCTTGGTGTGGTTTTCGATTGTAAACTGAAGTTTGATCTCCACATTGCTCTAATTATTAAGAAAGCCTCTCGCTTAACTGGTTTTATTTTACGATCCGCTTCATCATTTCAACATATCACATCCTGTATGTGTCTTTACTTCTCACTAGTACGTAGTTGTTTGGAGCACTGCTCCCCAATTTAAGAGTCCGTACCTTAGGAAGCACATCGATGCTGTTGAGTCAGTTCAATGCAGATTCACACGGTCTCTATTCTTCAAATTCAACCTTCTTTACTCCCCTTATGACGAACGACTTCATACTTTGAACCTTCCTACCCTTGAGTCCGAACGATCTTTAATTGACGAATGTCTTTTGTTCAAGCTTCATTATTGCCTTTACCTCAAAATTTATGCAGGCAAATAAATACATTCGACGCTGCTCGACCTAACAGATCCTCGCTTCAATTTCAGGTTCCGTATGCACGTACTAACACCTTCTTCCTCTTCCACTTTGCTACGCTTACCTCGTATGCACAACCAGCAAAGTCTTGGTTCTCTACCACAATCTCTTGGGATATTCAAAACTTCAATGAAAAATCGTATTTATAAATATTCCTATAAATCTTAATTTTTAATATCGTATTGTGATCTTTTTTCTTTAATTTCTGCCATATTTTGAATTCATATGTTTGTATTTATATATTATATTAATTGACTTGTGATTGGACTACTAGTCTGTAAGTTGATTTCTGTAATAAATAAATAAATAAATTGTAAGAACAGGCCTTTGCCTAATGTGGGTTGTAGTAATGGCAGCCACTCTTGCAGCAGTCAACTCAAAGACAAAACTCAGTTGCCAGTTTGATTGGTGATTTTTGGCGGGAAGTCACGTTGACCGTTGATTGAAATTGAGCAATTAACGGGAAACTCTCTAAGGAATGATCGAACCGCGTGCACGCTGCAGTTTGACATTGCAAAAGCTACTCTCATCACTTGGAGGGCGTGAAGATAAACAGGAAAGGAACGGGAAAATTTTATTAACATAAATTATAGTAAATTTTAAAGGAATGAGAAGATTTTACTCATCTGAATTATATTAAATTTAAATTAAAAAAAAAAACAGGAAATAAATGATGATAAGAGCATTTCTTCAGTTATTTGCGCAAACGTCGCAAGTTTGTCCGCGCAGAAGTTTTTAAAAATTATTCCAGTCATTCGAAGGCTAGTTTTTTGGGTGTTGGGTTGGAGAACGTGTCGTGACGTATCTAGTAGAGAAAAAAAATAGGACGCATAGATATCTATGTTCAATTCGAAATGAAACATTCAAGTTGTTCAGAATAAGTAAAAGGGCATTTGATAAGCCATATTTCGAATCCGAAAATCGGGCTAATTCCCTTTCCATTCTTTCCGATCTCATGGAGACCAAGTCCTCGTCTTAATTTTTATATTCTATCACTTTATCGAAACTATCGTTCAAACTTAAAGTATGAACAAAAAGGAAATAATAAAATAGTGTGAAGGGTTAAAGGAAACGAATTTTTTTCTTCTTTCCCTCTTGTAGGTCTGGGATCCGCAACGTTGGTGGGCTCTCCATAAAAATGAACTAATCATCGGAAGACCTTCACCTTTGTTGTTTCAGGGGCTCTCACCTGAGATGCTTGGTCTTCCATTTTTTCTACATGACTAAGTCATCATTTTTTCGTCTGTGGCCAAAATTTTCACGGAGACCCTCAACAACCAGCTGGCTCCCATTTTATCAGACACATTACTGAAAAGAAGCAACGAGCTCTGAATGGAAGTGGAAGTGGCTATAAGGACCGTGGCAGAACACAAAATCGGGCATCAAGCCCGTGACGTCGACGACCTCCCAAGTCCAATAACCAACTCACCGATGCCTTTGACACAAATTTCGGACTAAAGCAGGGGGATGTGCTGGGCGCATTGCTATTCAGTTGTGCTCTGGAGTAAGTCATAATAAAGTTACCTGTCAATACACGAGGTACATTACTATACAAGTCGAGCCAAGTAGTAACCTATACGGCTGATATTAACATTTTGTTACGGTCTTAAACAACTGCCAAAGTCAAGTAGGACTACAAATCAATGAAAATAAAACAAAGCTCATGACGCAGTCTAGGAAAAACACCTCAAATACACAAAATGGCGTGTGATGGCGAATACAATATCGAAAATTTTGGCGAGTTTGCGAGCTGCAATGAGCTGGCCACATGAATCGTATGGAAGAAAAGGGTATACCCAAAAAGGTATCCGTTGGGAGAACTGAAGGCCGAAGCCCAGTGGGAAAAGCTGGTCTGACTCGGTCGACGAAGACAGTTTATCGCTGCTTGCATCGCGAAATCGGAGGACACAGTCAATGAACCCAAATAGCACGAGACGCTTGTTGCACAAAGTGAAGTCACAAGAGAAGCGGTACTGCTACGAAGAAGAAGATTATATTTATCCAGCTTCTATTGCAACCTGTTTAATCGTAATTTACGCATAAAATTTATAAGAAAACTATATAATTTAACCTAAACATCTTTGAAAAAGCGAATAACTTCATAATTACACAGTATTTAGGGTTGCCTGTCAATCCATTAAGCAAAATAAGAATTCTTAATGAGAATTTACAAATTTAATTTTAGATGAAACTTGCAGCTTAAACTTATTTTTTAGGGATGAATTTCTTCTATTGATTTTTTTTATGTTTGCATTTTTATTAAATCTAGTAGATTTCACTAGTTACAGGAGTCTTATTCTCTTACTTTGTTAATGTCATGTTTTCGATAACTTTATTACTTTGCCTAAAATGAGAGCTTATCACTAAATTATTTGTAATTTAGTATAATGAGTCGGATGATTGTGAATGAAAGATACTTTCAAAGTACAATAGAATGATTATTTCATTCTAAAAAAAGCTCTGAATACGAATCTGTCTCTAAAAAAAGGAGGGTGGTCAGCCCTGGGCACCAAAAATTCACACTATGCCACTAATCTGGTAATGACTTATACGAGCAGTTGATTATGGGGACAAAACAGCAGTGGAGTGTCCACTCTTTATACAGCCGGAACTGGACGAGGCAGTCCTTTAATTTAAAGCGAGGAAGGCTCCAGGTGAGGTATTATAACTCGTCTCTCACCATTGTCCTGACTTGCTGCTCAGTACATTCAACGTTTGCCTGTGGGATGGAGTTTTCCCGGCACAATGGGAGGTGGGAGGGCTCATGTTGATCAGTAAGAGAAAGGGAAATCCTGGATCGCCGTCTGCATTCCGCCCATTATGCATGCTAGACACTACTGGGAAAGTGCTAGAGAAACTCATCAAGGGAAGACTCACTGACCTGATTCGTGCTGCAGGGGGCCTATCTCCTCGACAGTACGGCTTTAGAGCAGGATGTTCCACCATTGATGCGATTGCAGAGATGGTGAGCGTGGTCCAAAGGCAGAGGCATATAGCCGCACCAAGCGACGGATCGTCCTGTTAGTGAAAATCGATGTTAGGAATGCCTTCAACTCCGCTAGATGCGTAGATATTCTGCATACGTCGGAAAATCCTTTTCAAGCTCCACAATACCTAATGTGGCTTTGAGAGACTACCTGAAGGACCGAAGCGTACATTACGACACGACACAGGGTCAACGAAGGATGGAAGTTACATCGGGTGTTGCCCAGGGATCTATCCTTGGTCCAGACCTGTGGAATATGCTTACGATGGACTGTTGAGACTGCTATGCAGATGATGTTGCGGCTCTGGTCACTACATGGCTGGCCTTTGCCGATTACGCCTTTGAAACACGGCATCGATAAGTTCGTTTGGTCACATAATGACAAGAGTTAAAATTGGCTCCTCGGTATGCACGGACGTCAAATATGCTCAACATTGTTGGATCAGAACGTGATCTATCTAGTTTTGTGTGTTGCCATCCGGTAATACCCAGACCTTTTTGTGTATGTGTTGATGTTGAAAACAAGTCAAATGTATGACTAGATTTCTGGTAAACTCAAAGTCAATTAGGCGCTGCCCACTATCTTTTGTTACATCATGAAGGCTATATTCTCTAGTCGTTCCCGATTGAGATTTCTCATTGCCAACCTTTGCATCAAAATCACCCAGAATTGTTTTCGTGTCGTTTGTAGATAATGAGTTGACCAGCCAATCAGATGATTTGAGAACTTCACCTCCGTTTCTTCATCCTTTTCTTCTATCGGAGCATGTACGTTTATCAGCCAAGTTTTGAAGAATTTTGCTTTTATACGGATTACATACAAACGTTCATTGACTGCCTTAAAATCAATAACGTGTGATTTGAACTCCTTATCAATAATAGAGGCCACTCCGAATTTTCGCCTTCCAGCAGGCTTCCCACTTTTGAGTATTAAGGCTAGATCCGCTTCAGCTCTAGATTACTTTGCAGTTAGATTGGTTGTACAATCATCTCTGACAGCATTTTATTGCGCAGAAATATAGTCGAAATTAATAACACACCAATTTCGATATATAATCGAACGGGAGACACGCGGTATGAGGGCGCACGTTATCCTGGAGAATCGCACTTCATGCTGGAATTCTCCTCCGTTTTGAACGTTAAGCGGGTTTCACGTGTGTTTTCAGAAGGTTAGAGTAGTATACAGCATTGATGGAATGTTGAGTGCGCAGGAAATCATGCCCCACCGGTCCCAGAACACAGTATACATAATCTTTCCCGTGGACCTAGTTACCTTCGCTTTGACTCGTGCCCCTTCCTCTTTCTTCCTCCGCTCTTTAGAAGACACCTTGCTTTCGGAAGTGTGTCTCGTCTGTAGTGAAGATTCGCATTAAAAAACCGTCTCCCTCCACCTGGTATCGCGTCAGCAAGCGGCGACAAACTTCCGACCGCGTGAATTTTTCTCAAAGCTCGAAAGCTTAGGAATCCATCACGCCGTTATTTTGCGATATTGAAGGTGTTCGTGGATGATAGACTCTATATTACCAACACTGATGCCGAGTTCAGCAGAAATGTTACGAAAGTTCATCCTATGGTCCTCCAAAATGAGTTGGTCTACACAGCAAATGTTGTGTGGTCTGATGCTGGTTCGCGGTCGATGTTCATGTGGCTCATTCTCAACGGTTTCGTGACCATCCTTGAATGTTTTGGCCCATCTTAGCACAGCAGCTTTACTCAGGCACTCACTATCGAACTGATTTCGTAAACGCAGAAAAATTTCCGTATTTTTAACGCCTTCCCACACTAAACAAGTTGGGTAAACAGACCTGGGGTCATGTAAGAAGGGTTTCGCACCCGACGTGCGAAACGCAGTCACCAGCAATGAATAAAGGCAAGAAATATGTCAAAGAGATGTGGACGTTCATAAGAAAATCCATTGCTTCTGTACTTTCGACGGTCGTCACTTTGTTGCAAACTAACAAAAATCACTCAAATCATGAACCCAAAAGAATTTATATTATTGATCTTATTTGAAAATTTCAAGAAGATCAAATCAAAACTGCAGTATCTGATTCGATGAAAAGTCCATAAAATACCAAAATCGTGTATTATTGTTGTTGTATTTGGAGAAATTTCAAATGACTATAACTTCCGTGAATATGAGTAGATTTTCATCATACTTGCAGAGTATTAGGACCTTATGTAAAACGGTGGTTGGCACTTAACATTCACTCATGGTTGTAGCATGCGCGTGAAACATGCACTCCCGGCAAATACTATGCAACACTATTTGTAAGGGACTCGGCTATCAGATCTCAAGCCACGACCTTCAAAACATACATGCGCGCCATCTACAGCGTTTGTCTCCATCATATTTGAACTGCCCTCGTATGTAGAGGCAAGGATACAATTACCATATTATTTTCGCTTACTATGTATAGTATACCGATATTACGAATGTTTCTTTAGTGGCTATCTAACATAAGTATAATCTTTGACTCAGAAGCCGGGTTGGTATGTTGAATTAAATGCTTGAACAAATCTGTAAAAATGTTTGGTTGAATTCACCCTGATGGGTGAGCAACTCCAACAGATCTTGGTGAATAGCCTTTCATCAGTTGAGCGCTCATATTTTCCCTCGGAAAAATGATAAAAGGTGGCAGCGAATTGGTCAATGGCATTCATACAAATAATTGTTGTTAATTGTTCCCTCTTTGCTCAACGATCTGGGGTATCTTTCCTTTTACAATTGTGAGTCCAGATGGAGAAGGGTGAAAAAGGCATTTAGTTTCCCCTAGGTCTAAGTTCTCTTACAAAAGATGTACTTGTTGGTTTTCTTATTGAAACGTCTGCTTATGGCAATTTAAGAATAACTTTAACTAGTCATACCTGACTCAGTCAATGAATGCTTCAAGTAATTGCGCTTTGCTAGCGTATATGCCATTCTGTGAAGATCGTTTGGTGTCAATCCATAAAACTTTCTTTTCATAATTGATATGTGGTCTATTAGCTGACTGTCATGTTATGAGCCCGATACTATATTTTTTCCTAGAGTAGTAGCTCCGGCCACTTCTGGAGACTGTTTATCTTTTTGGCATAGATGAAACAAAGTTATCGTAGGCACTTGAAAAGCCGCTTTTAAATATCCCATTTTTTACCGTACGAATTTTATAGCTTCTACCATTTCGTCTCCATTCCAAATTTTTATTTTTCTGGTCGATATTGATGCCACCATTCTAAAACTGCAAATGATATATGTCAGAAATAATTGCAAGTACTGATCATCTGACATACATTGTCACAACAAAGTACCCGAAAATTGTAATTTAAATTCCCCGGGTAAATGATAATATTTCAAAAACATGTATTTTGTTAACTTAGTAGGACTGTCCTTAATTACTATGCCAAATATGAGCGCGAGCTGTCAGTCTGCTTGTTTACAGCAGCTGCTTAAGTTGGTGCACCTCAGTAGTGCGTTGCGGTTTTTGTGATTTTTTTTTATCGTGACCGAATTTAAAGCCAAAAACGCAATAAATACCATCGATCAACCACCATATTCATCAGATTTGGCTCCGTATGATTTTGATGAATAGTTAAATATTTTGCGTGTTATTTGCAATTTCCGGGGACTTTTTTGTCACAATGTTAAACAAAACTTGCTGAAGGACATCACAAAAAGTGCTTATGAAAAATGTTTCGAGGACTAGAAAAATCGTTGTTGTAAGTTTAGTGCACCTGATGGGGATTACTTTAAAGGTGACAAAATAAATATTGATGAATAATTAAATATTTTGCCTTTTATTTACATTTTCCAGGTACGTTTTTGTCATAATGTATTAGGACCTGATTGTGAATTATTCCATAATAAGTCGCCAACGATTGTCCATATTTGGATTTACGTATGCGTCTAATCTGGTATAAATATTTTTTCAAGTCACACTTTTTCAATTACAAAAGATCACAAAGTATTGAAGCGAACATATTAACGACACGTCAAATAGTCCAACACATCCTTTATAATTACTTACGCGTTAAGGGTGATCGATAGTCGATTGAAAACAATTGCATCTTTTAGACGTAGCGTAAAAAGTAAGCGTGAAACATTAAAAACCGGTCCACTATGCGTGAGAAGGATGCAAGGCAATCATTGTCTCTTATTCTTCTCGCCCATGTATGACCAGTTATTTTTGTTTTGTGCTTGCTTTTCACACTGCGTCTAAAAAGCCAGGAGCCACTTAAAATGAGTCAAAGATGTCGAAACGAGTCTGCTCACACAACAAAGCAAGGCCCGACGGCTTTCCAAGAAAAAAGAGAATTGGCCTGGGGATATCAAATAAACAAAATAATTTACTAAAACCCAATGAGTTTATTACACGTCTTTGCACGTCAACTGACGAGCATCATGTGACAAATCAACACCCTGATTAGGGAAATTGATGTTTAATCATCAGAGAGCTTTTTGAAGAATAAGCGATATCACGTTGTTCTTGTTGCAAGGTTTTGACCAAAAACCACGTCAGCAACTATTATATTGTTCAGAAGAAGATGAAAATTTCTTTTCAAGGGCCAAAACAGGTGATAAATTATAACCAAACCACATAAGCAAAAAAACTTGCCAAGTTCGATTCAAGGTTAAGGTAGTGCTAACAATTTCCCTTGACACTAAGAATATTGTTTACCACAAGCACCACCCGTGAGGCTCCGTTGTAAACCAGGCTTAATATATTAGAGTGCTGAAATGTCTAAAGAACTTGATACATTACATAAGGCCATAAAAGATGTATTAGGATAATCTCCATTTTCTCCAATTTTTGGCCAAACACTCAATCATTGTATTTCTCAGACTTTCAACTCACTTAGTGACTTTGTTCCTTGGATTTGCTCTTTTTCCTGGAATTCAAAGCAACCTTGAAAATAAGAGGATTTGAGACGATACACAAAATTAAGGCAGAGACACAAAAGAGCTTAAGGTAATTACAAAAGAAACTTAATAGGAATGCTGTGAAAAACCGTTGGGGTCAGTGTGTACGTTTGGAAGAAAAGTACTTTAAAGGGAGTCCAGGCATATGATTTCCAAATAAAGAACATTTTATTTTGAGACGACAGTCCACATACTTTTTGTAAAATCTCATATCTGTGGAAGCTTTTATTTACTTTTATTTCTTTAAGTAATACCTCCCACCTTCCTGGCTGCTATTGTCTACTTCTTTGCGTTTTTTATGGGAAATTTAACAAAAGCTGTACTCGTTATGGTAATGCATTGTATTTGGAAATTAACGCAAGTTAGTAATAGTTTATGTTGCAGTAGTTTTCTAGAACAAAATAGCTTGGCAATATTTTGCCCGGTTACACCCTTAAAACTTTAGCACAAGAGCTACAATTATGTATACCCTCACGTTTCCTTTCAATGTTGTCATTTAAGGTCCAGAAAAAGAAAATTTAATGAATGATGCATTGACTGATTTTCAAGAGAACAAACGCTAAACTATGGCTAGTTTAAATTAATCTCAAGTCAAGCATTTCGTGCCGAAACAATTTTCTTTTGTGATTGGGAGGTGAATGCCATTTACGCACTGAGTGTGGGGCTCCCATGCTTGCGAGTGAATAGACTACCCACTATGCACATCCCCTGTCAATCTGAGAATCTAGCCTGGAACCGTTGGACACACTACTTTGGGCCAAGTTTCATTTTGCTACACCGTGAGGTGTCTTCAAGCGGAGGGATCCCTCCTCTAGAGGAAGGGAAGGTAGAAAGAAGAACCACCAGATGAGTGATCCCCAGTCACGCTGCCTCGGCTGCTGTAAGTGCCTTTTATCTTTTAGGACCGCCCGAACATTATGTGTCACAAGGTTCATTTGTCAAGCGTCACTATACTATCTGGGGTCACTATACTATCTGGGTTGAGTTCTTCCATCTTCCTGTAGAGATCTCGGCGCAGTCTATCCATTTTTTGCATACCGAAAATCTGTAGAAAGCAACATATTCCTCTCTTAGGCAAAGTACCCAGTCGGGAGACCGTAACTTCAAATCTTGTGCAATTCAGACTGAAAACACCCATGCCCGCTCAAAAGCTGGGTAAAAAAGAAGTCAGTCTCACCATGCCTGCGATTTAGCTACGGTTTCAGATCCAGGATGAAAAACGCTGTCCACCTTCGTTTCATGCAATTTATCCAAGACTGCAACTAATCGATGAGTAAGCGCTGTATCTCCTCATGCACAACTGTCTCCCTCGGTCCTCGCTTCGACACAAGGAAATAGCGCAGCACTCTGTAGCAGGGAGGGCAACAGCTATCACGTCTGCAATAACTCTCCCCACCGCATCAGAGACTATTGTATAGAAGACACTGTCCTCAGTGCTCCTCTTATCTGTACCTGTATCAAATGTTTTCGGTTCACCACCTTACTGTCGTGGTACGGGCGCTTCATTCCAGACCACGCCACGCTCACAGCACCACTCACAAACTTACTCCGCAAAAACAAGAAGTTTGTATGGACGGAACAGTGTGAGTTGGCCTTCAGGCATTGAATGGCGATGCTATCATCAGCGCCGATTCTCACATGCCCAGATTTTGCCTTACCATTAAATGTCTAGATGGATGCACCCGTTCATGGTTTCGGTTCAATGTTAAGCCAGAACAACCCAGAGGGAGAGAAGGTAGTCTGTTACTTCAGTCGTAACCTTTCAAAAAACGGAAAAGAATTTCTCTATCGCCGAAAAAGAGTGCTTGGTAGTGGAAAAACTAAGGGTCTATTTGGAAGGGTCACACTTTACGGTGATTACCAATAACTACTCTCTGGTGTGGCTTAACAATTTGCGGGAGCCGATTGGTCGTCTGGTTCGTTGGGCGGAAAGACTGAGTTGTTGCAGTCTTTCCGCCCAACGAACCGTAAAGGCAAGGAGCATCAGATTCTGGACGTGCTATCGCAGGCATTCACAGAAATGAATGTGGTAGAAGAAGCAGATAGAGGAGGCAAGTGGGTAGGTGGCATGCAATTTAGGATTCTAAAGAACCCTGCAAAGTTTCCTGACTTGTAGATTGAGGGGAAGATATTGTGGCGGAACAAACCCGTACGGTATCCAAAGTTGAGTGGAAATTCCTGGAAGCAAGTGGTCCCCCAAAGGTCAAACGGCAAAATATCCTCTTAAAATACCATGACGACACAACGGTGGGGCATATGGGCATTAACAGAACCTACTATCGCATAGCCCAACGATTATATTGCCCTGAAATGAAAGCAGATGTTCGGTGGTACGTGATAAAGTGCAAAACTTGTCAGACAACAAAGGTAGAGAGGAAACCTTCTTATGGGCCTATGTCCTCTCGTTCTGGCCAAGCCAATGAACCGTGGGAAATTATATGTGTATATTTGATTGGACCGACGCCGTGTTGTACTCGGGGCAACACCTATATATTGACTGTGGTAGATTACTTCACTAAGATGCCTCTTATTTTCCCCGAGAGAAAAGCGACTGCGGGTTAGGTAGCTAAGATTTTAGAGGAAATAGTGTTTATGGGATTTGGGGTTCCGGCAGTGTGTGACAATGGCGTTCAATTCAGGTCAAAGAAACTGTATAGCTTGGTGACTGGATACGGGGGCAGCCTCCAGTTTACGTCATTTTACCATCCACAAGTGGATCCAGCAGAACGGGTTAACCAAACGATCAAACGATTGCTAAGAGCGTATGTAAGAAATAACCACCAGGAATGGGACGAGCATCTTTCAAAAATTGGTTGTGTTTTGCGCAACATCTCCTATTTCATCAATTTTGGTCAGGGGATGGTAGATACATGGAAAGGACCAAGACCGTCTGATGATAGGGATATTCTGAATAATCTGCTAGAACGAGCAGAGAAGCTCCGAGAAGTGAGAAAAGAGGTAATGAAGCGGTTGAAGGAGACTGCAGGGAAGCGCAATCAGCGGTATAGCCGGCGGAGGAGATATCCTCCATTTCAGCCCAACGACATTCTTTGGAGGCGGAATTTTGCACAGTCGGACGCGGCTCAATACTGCTTCGCTAAGCTAACTCTGGAATACCTGCGACCTTTTAAAATAGATAAACGTGAGTCCTCATATCTTTTCACGTTGCTCGATATAAACGGCAAAAATGCAGGTACTTGGCACGCGAAATACCTTAAATACTATGTGCAGTGAGTTGCGAGATAGGCATCAATATGATACAAAACAGGACTCACGGCAACAAAACAGGAAGCATTTAAGTGAAATGCAAATGGTTGCCTTTTCTTCGCCTGCTGGTGTCCCGTAGCTATCTCGTATTATTCAGGGACTAATTTCCCGGTCTTTTGGTTTTTTTTTAACCTCTTCGTTTTGTTTCTTTTCCTTTCTTTTGTTCTTCTTTTCCTTTCCCTTTTGGGGTGCTCAAATTACATAAGCAGGTCTAAGAGAGAATTTACAGGTAGAATTAGTTCTCATATAATAATTTAGTACCATCGGTTAGTGTGTCTACATCCATGAAAGTCATGGCTAATTGATTCCAGGGGTAAATTGGAATGGAATAAAAATGGTTAGACGTTAGTCATAGAGGAAATCTCAATAGCTAGTAGAAAGTAATTAGAAATAGGGTGGAGTACTCGAACAACTTGGATTGCTTTGAGTTTAAAATAGATATATAAGTTACGGGGAAAAAAATCTGAATCATGTTTAAATATCGAAATCAAGTTAAACACATTTTAATTACAGAAGAAATTATCCTTTGTCATGCGATTTGTTCCTTCCTTATCTCTTCATGCCTAACAGGGCTTCCTGTTCTTCTTCTTGTCTCCCATTCTCTTCCTTTTTACCGGTCTTCCATGTTTCTTCTTCTTTATTTCTGTTGGGTTTTGGAATGTTGTTTTTGTTTTTTCTTGTTTTGTTCTTTCCCCAGCATTATCAGTTTAGTTTAATACAAGTAGGAATAATGGAAGGAAAAATCAAAGCAGAGGCACATTTAGGATGGGAAAAGTGTGTCGTAGAAAAGGTTGTCTGGCTTGATAAGCTAGAGTTAACATTTTTGTGCTGTTGGTAGTAGATCTCTAATTAAGTACCATACTTCTAAGCTTAAAGATAAGCAGTGGTCAGAATAGGTTTATAGAAAATTGGAGTAGTTGTTCCGTAAAAGTCGATGTTTCATACTAAATATTCACTGAGACGAGGTTCGATTCAAGGATTTGTGTGAAGATACCGGTAGAAGGAAAAATGGATCTAGTGAAATCCGAGAGAAAGGCGGTCAATCTGTATTGAGGGTTTACTAAAGGAACATGGTTCAAGGATTTGTGTGAAGATACTGGTAGGGGGAAAAATGGATCTTGTGAAATCCGAGGTTAAGGCGGTCAATCTGTATTGAGGGTTTACCAAAGGAACAGGTATCGTTTATGGCTTTCCGTTGCTGTGAGACTGTGACAGTCGGTGAGAATATCTTCAACCGTAGAAGTGTAGTGAATTTCTGGGAAATCCACTAAAAGCAGGGGCGGAATGTTACGGGTGAACATTTCACAGTGTTGCTCACTCCAAACACTGCCATACGCCATTTCGTAAGACTTAAACCTACGCAATACCGCACTTTATTAAATTTTGTGATAATCTAAGAATGTGGCCAACCGCGAGAAATTTTCATTCATAAAACGACTAGTTACAAGATTACGAGAAGCAAGCTACATATTATTTTTTGCATTTTAGCGTCATGTAATTAAACTTAAGTAGTTCTGATTCTGATTCATGCCATTTTATGGACAACGCGAGCAGTAGCAAGCGCCGAAAGCACCAAGAATCCACGCGAGCTTGAAACGAAATGCGAAATATCTGGCACAACGCCTAGACCACACGGAACCAGAAACTTCCAACATTCATTCAACATACGCGGTAGCACAAAATATATAACGCCTTGAAGTAACCGGAATCGCGCCGCGAACAAAATAGCATGAGTAGTGCCTCCGCTTCCACAGTCTCGGCGTAAACCAAGAATTATACCAAGGGAGATTTTCGCGTGCCTTGGTTGAGGTGCAAACACACGCACATGCAGAGAGTGTGGACACGTCATTCCAGGCATTATAGATGCGTTTTCCTTTTGATCGTCATTCATTCCTTGGCGTCCCTTGACGCTTGGCTTCTTCGCAGCGAGCATAGACTGAAAAAAGAGTTGCGATACATGCGTCGCAGCAGGTAGTTGTTTATTGTATAAGTAGCAGGACGTGCGTTTCTTTCTACATTCATCCTAGCCTAACTTCTATCTTATGAAATGTAAATTGTAGTTTCTGTTCGCGAATAAATTTATTAGTGCTAATGAAGTACCATTTCATTCTCCTAAAATAGTGACCCCGTACTTAAAACAAAAGAACAACAGAAAACCAAAATACTGTGAACTCATTCGGCAGTGTGAATTGTACTCAGTGCTTATGTCAGACGGTAGTTCAAAAAACACTCGCAATTGCAGTTAAGTAAATCATCAGCAAGTTCTAAAGTGAGTGTGGATAACCACGTCAAGCAAATCGTAGCCGAGGTTCGACATCATTTGGCTCCGGAGCCCGCCGGGCAGCAACGGGTGAATGTCATGAGTAGCTGCAAATTGCCGTCATTTTGGGGGTCAAGTCCCGGACCATGGTTTTTTCAGATTGAGTCACAGCTTCACGTGCATAGAATAGTTTCAGACTCAACGAAGTATCACTTCGTTGTCAGACTTTGAAACAGTTGCGGACATTTCTGACATTCTCCGTACGCTCCCGATGGCAGAAAGTTATTACACGCTGAAGAAAGCCATAGTTTAGTGCCTCACCGATTCACCATATGCGCAGCTCCATACGCTCTTGACTGTACTAGAGCTCGGGGATAAAAGGCCGTCGCAAGTACTGCGCCACATGCGGACACTTGCCGGCACACGTGTTTGAGATGACGTCTTTCAAGCCAAGTGATTAGATCTTTTGCCAGTGCAGACATGCCGCATGCTTCTTCTTATAAAAGGCCGTACACTCGAAGAGCCCGCTGCTGTAGCGGATGAGGGTCGTGACATAGGACCATCTGTAATGGCGACCTCAATTTCGGATTTCAGCGCCTTCGTCCGGCTATGTATCTCCACAGCCTCAGCTCAATCTGCTAGCGCAGAAGCTATCCGGAACACGACAGGCCATTGCCTGACTCACGAACATCACCCACTTAAATACGAGGGATCCAGATCAGAGAATCCATTCAGTATCACGTAGCGGCCGTAAACCTCTTGCCCACTCCTCTACACCAGGCCAAAACGGGGTACTGTTGGTGCCACACGAGGCACAGTGGACGCACGCAACATTGCAGGCAGCTTTGTCCCTTTTCCGCTTAGGCACAGCCGTCTCAGGAAAACTGAAGAAGCCGGCGATACATTTGGCGGCCACCCCGGCAACTCTTTAGAAAGCCGCCTTTAAATCTTTGATCGCAATTCCACGATCCGATTTCTCACTGACTCAGGATCTGAACTCTCTGTCATTCCCAAAAACATGATCAAGAAACCGCTTCAAAACAGAGTTTGACTCTTACTGCAGCCAACGGAACGCCTGTTGCAACGTTCGGACAGCTCAGCTGAAACCTTGATTTACGCCGCCCTTTTCAGTGGAGCTTTATCATCGCAAACGTGCAGACGGCAATTCTTGAAGCAGATTCTTTGAAACACCACGGAGTTATTATAGATCTCCGAAATCACCGCTTACTAGATGATCGCACCAGCCTTTCAGCACCCTGCCCAATTGGTCGAGTTCCGGAAGTGCACTCTACTATAATTGCTGCACCCAAAATCATGCCTCACGGATCTCTAAAAGGGGTGTACGCAAAGCTTATCGACAATGTCGTCAAAAGCTCTGCTCGCTCTGGAGAGATGGCTCACGTTCCTGATCCACCCAATCAGCACCACATCGTTACTAGTGATTCGCCAGTATTCGCCCGACCACGTCGACTCTCAGGTGAACGACTTAGCACAACTAAAAGGGAATTCAGCGAATTGCTAGAGTGAAAAATCATCCGCCCCTCAGCGAGTCAGTGGGCCAGTCCTCTTCACATGGTGCCGAAGGACAATGGAGGTTGGCTAGCTACCGGTGACTATCGCCAGTTCAACGCAATTACCCGCCTAACCGTTACCCACTTCCAGTAATAGAGAACTTGCTGCAGGATGCTCAAGGCAAAGTGTTTACGGTCATCGACCTTCACAAAGCCTTTTACCAGACATTGAAAAGACAGCAGTCATGGCGCTTTTTGGATTATTTGAGTTTTTGGGCATGTTATTTGGTCTGAAAAATGCGACTCAAACCATGCGACGTACAATTAATCGTGTCCTCAGAAATCTACCATTCGTGCGTAAATATCAGGATTATCTTCTCGTCAGCTCAGGCAGCCACGAAGAACATCAGGCACACCTCGCTAAACTTCTCTCGACTTTAAACGAAGCACGCCTCCAAATTAACTGGACTAAATATCAGATCACCCAGCCGCAGGTAACATTTCCCGGCTATCACATGTCAAAAGGAGGTTTTCGCCCACCTTTGCCAGAGACCCAGGCCATCATCGACTTCCCAAGACCCGAGGACACTGAACAGCTCAGACGTTTCGTGGGAATGCTGAACTTTTAACGGCGCTGCATTCCACAGGCTACTATGTCGCAAGCTCTTCTCACCGACTTACTTAAAGAAATCACGAAAAAGAAAGCTAAGCTTGCCTGATCCGCGCAGGTCAACGATTCTTTCATGCGCTGCAAACAGGCTATAATATAGCTTCTGCAACAACCTCAGATTTTTTCTCAACCACTCAGCGGCTCGATTTACACACGGATGCATCTAACACTGCCATAGGCGGATCGCAATTCCTCGATCCGATTTCTCGTTGACTCAGGATCTGAACTCTCTACCATTCCCAAAAACATTATCAAGAAACCGCTTCAAAACAGAGTTTGGCTCTTACTGCAGCCAACGGAATGCCTATTGCAACATTCGGAGTGAGGCAGCTCAGCTTAAGCTTTGGTTTACGCCGCCCTTCTCAGTAGAGCTTTATCATTGCAAACGTGCAGCCGGCAATTCTTTGAGCAGACGCTTTGAAATAGCACGGACTTCTCATAGATCTCCGTAATCACCACTTACTAGATGTTTGCACCAGCGTTTCAGCACCTTGCTCAATTGGTCTTGTTCTGAAAGTGCACTCTTTTTTAATTGCTGCACCCAAAATCATGCCTCACGGATCTCTAAAACAGGTAGACGCAAAGCTTATCGACAATTTCGCCAAAACCTCTGCTCGTTTTGGAGAGATGGCGCACGTTCCTGATCTTCGTTCAGCACCACATCGCTACTAGTGGCCCGCCAGTATTCGCCCGACTCTCAGGTGAACGACTTAGCGCTGCTAAAAGGGAGTTCAGTGAATTGCTAGAGTGAAAAATCATCCGCCCTTCAGCAAATCAGTGAGCCAGTCCTCTTCACATGGTGCCGAAGGACAATCGAGGTTGGCCAGCTACCAGTGACTATCGCCAGCTCAACGATTGGGAGCTCTTAGCCATATTCGCTACAATCAGGCATTTCCAGCGCATTCTCGAAGGCAGGCAGTTCACCACCTAGACATATCATCGGCCGCTTACTCATACACTCAAGCAATGATCAGAAAAGGCATCGCCTTGACAGATTCGGCAATTAGATTTTATATCGCATTTTAATACCCAGCTGGAAGAAGACACACCTGGAGAAGAAAACGCTGTAGCCAACGCACTCTTGCGCGTGCCAACTGTCTCCATTTCTGCCGCTTACAAACTCTGCACCATTAGCGCTGAGCAAGAGAAAGATGAACAGCTACCGCACCTATTAGCTTTCCCTCGTTTCAAGCTTTGACGCCTCGAGCTCAACGGATATTCATTAGTTTGCACTGCACACAACAGCACTATCAAGCCCTACTTGCCAGTCTCACTACGCAAACAAGCATTCGACGCAGCTCACAATTTATCGCATCCCTGTGGTACTGCTAATGCTAAGCCTTCGTAGAGACATATTTCGGGGGGCCAAGCAGTGCATCCCCTGCCAAAAGTCAAAAGTTCATCGCCACAATAGTGCGGAGCTAGGAAATTCCATTTGGACCTGATCAGAGTGCCACTCGCTGAAAATTTTGACATCACAGCCGCAACCGTCGCCCGTGCTCTCGTTTACAATTGGATATCCTGCTTTGGAACGCCGCTCAAAATAACGACCAATCAGAGCACGCAATTCGAGGCTAAGCTTCACTGTGAACTATCTCGCCTCCTCGAAGCTCATCAAATTCATACAACCTCCTACTACCTCAAATCGAATGGCACGGTAGAGCGTAAGCAAGGCTTCTCTCAGATGTACATTGTTTGCGGTCTTCGACAGCGCCCCAGAAACCTCCTGGCCGAAAGTATTTCCGACCGCACTCCTTGGTTTCCGAACGACTTTCAAGGAGGGCCTTCAGGCTTCGCCAGCAGAACTAGTTTTTCGGACATCACTTCACATCCAAGGCGAATTCATTGATCGTCGTCCTGTTCCCGTGTGTACACTAGCAGATTTCATTACCGACTTCCATCGCCTGTTCAACGCCATTCGCCGAATCCAAGCTTCCAGATATGTCAACTATCGCCCTTTCGTTTTCAGGGTCTTAGTCATTTGCGAATACAACCGTACTCTGGCCCTCATTGAATGATAAAGCGTATCAATGACCCCACTTTCGCCGTAGCCGTCAATGGCATAGTAAAAACACTATCGACTGATCAGCTGAAGCCCGCTTATATCGCTGTAGCAGATTTAAGGCATCCAGTAATCACAGATTCACAAACGTCCACTCCAGTCGATTCACTAGCCTCCATACCAGAGCTTGAGACTTCACAGCCTATGC
The DNA here is from genome assembly GCA_963969285.1 of Odontomyia ornata. Classification (NCBI taxonomy): domain Eukaryota; kingdom Metazoa; phylum Arthropoda; class Insecta; order Diptera; family Stratiomyidae; genus Odontomyia; species Odontomyia ornata. The sequence continues at coordinate 125,143,812 of OZ017740.1, forward strand.
AACAGCTTAGCAGCTCACCGCCTCATTCGCCAACATCCGTCGCTCCTTCGTTACCTGTTCAGCTTCCATCACCGGCAAATATTCCGAAGGCCAAAAAGCGCGTTACATTTTCATTCTTTTCACACCCCACAAAGCTCATTGGGGAGGGAGTAGCTGTAGCGCCCAACTTCCACAGTTTCAGCGTAAGCAGAGAATTATACCAAGGGAGATTTTCGTGGGCCCTGTTTGAGATGCAAACACACGCACTTGCAGAGTGTGGACACGTCATTTCAGGCATCATAGACGCGTTTTCCGTTTGATCATCGTTCGTTCCTTGGCATCCCTTGACGCTTGGCTTCTTTGCAACGACCATCGAGTGAAAAGAGGGTTGCGATACATGCGTCGCAGTATGTGGTAGTTTATTACACGAGCAGCAAGACGCGCCTTTCTTTCTACATTCATCCTAGCCTAACTTGTATCTTGTGAATGTAAATTGTTGTTTCTGTTTGCGAATAAATTTATTAGTGTAAACGAAGTACGATTTCATTTCCCTAGACATGCAACAATGGGGGAAAATCCGAAATTCGAATCGTTGCTCCCGCCATGCGACATGAGGTGTTCGTGATATTTGCGATAATTTGGGGGCATTTACGTAATTTCCCAAATCAGGTTTTCGTACAGCCTGTGTTGTTTCTCTTGATTCTACTTTCTGACATAGACTTCCAATGAATTTTGATCTAAGATATAATTTGATTAATCTAAATTTGAGCCGAGTGCTGTCAAAATTTACATGGAAACGATTTTGAGAGCGGACCTAAAAGTGAGGCTGTCATTAAAGTTGACATTTCTACCAGCTGTACAGCTACTGAGCTTCCAGCCAAGGCCACAAACTTAATGCTCCACCACTGCAAACATCATCACAGCCACGCAGATCCAGGAAAGATGCATCCAAGCCACCAAAGAGAAACGCGCTGAGGAACGTTGCTGAGTCAGCAATGGCAAGCATGCAAAAGGAAGACACTCCTGAATATAACACCTCATTGGCAGCAATTAAAGCACAAGAAAAGTGCAAACTCGAGGCAGAACGTAAATTAAAAGAAGAAGCAGCAGCAAGAAATGTTGAGCCCAAAGAACCCGATCCATCAGAAAATAAAAATCTATCGTGTCAAGGCGTATATTTTTGTAGTCTGTTAATATGTGACAAAATTTTATCGAAAAATGAAAAGAAGGCAAAAATCGTGGAGATCAACGCAATGACTGGAACCTCTGCCAAATTATTCAGTAATGAAACCGACGAGCACCTGAATACTTGTTGTTAGGTCAAAACACAATCGAATTATTAGGAAATGATTTGCAATGACGAATTAATCTTAATTAAGCGACGACAAGCGAGAACTGCGTTGTCGATAATTCTGCAAGAACTGCGTCGTCAATTATTCTGCGAGAACCAAATGATTTCTATCGTGATGAAATACGGATACAACGATCGAACATCTTACCTCTTCTCCTGACTGGCTAGCAACATCGTGCCGCTGCACATCATTCACTTTCCCCGCAAAAATTCACTAGTGTCCACCACGGAAGGGTAAATGAGCAAAATCGCGACATTTTCGGGGAGAGATCCAACGACCGAATTTACGTGAAACTGATGGATAAATACCATCCACGATACACATACGTTCGTACAGCGATACAAATCCCGGCGGGGCGAGCAAAACTAAAATACTAACGCCTCAGCTCGAAAAAAAGGAAATTACGAGGATTATCAACGGAATCCTCAACTCGCGTAGAGATGTAAATAAAAACTACTGACAGTTAGGACAGTCAGCCAAATGCATTTAGCGTGTAAGCACTTTATTTCCACCAGGATCGCCATCGAGTGGAACTCGTTGTGAGTGAAATCGAAGCGAAGGGAACCACTCCCACGAACGGGAAAACCCACTCCTGAAGAGTGGTAACAAGATTTTCCCGGTGGATGGTAAGAAACGTAAACCGGAGGTTATTTAAGCCCGAGAAGGTTGGCATGCTTTCTCTTTTGGAGTTTTTTATCTGCTGGCGGAGGAATAAGATGAAGATGTGTGTTTTTTCCCGGAGTGGAAGTAGTAAGCCGAGTGGTGTCTGGAACTTTTACGAGGAATTTGTACGAGACGACTGAGTTCCGGCGGTGGCTATAACAAGGAACGGAAGAAAGGGGCCCCTTACTAGCGTAGAAAATAAACATAAGCAAGTGGCTTGTATTTTACCTGAAGAAATTTTGTGTTGGAAGAAATTGATGAAAACAAAAGAAATATGAGAGATAGAAATAGAATTCAACTAACGTTAAAATAAAGTATCTTCGAGGTCAAACATGCTTACGTTGCAAATAAATTGTACTCGTATGTCCACGTTTATCATTCTAGCGATGGACAGACATTTTATTAGCTTGGGTTTGCAGTCCTTGAATTCTTAGTACTGATCCCTAAATATCCTTGCGATTTTACGATGCACACTTTCAAGCTCTTTTTTCAGTTTCTCGATAAAATCAACAAAGTACAAATTCTTCCCTTGAATTTGCACCGACGACGCCCTTCAATGCAAGGTCCTATTAAATTTTATTTTGCTTTGTCACTACAAGTATATTTCTACCCGTAGCACATTTAATATGTAGAGAAATGTTTGATCAATTTAAGTTTGAGAACAAAGAAGCTAACATAATTTTACATCTTTATTTATATCCTCTAGAGAATATCTTCTCCTATAGTTTCGAAATCATTTCAGTCCTTGTATTCTTCTAGTTCATGGAAGGATTAAAACTTAGTGGACATATTAGGTATCTGATTAATAAATAATCAAATTACTTATAAATTTTGAAATGAATGCATGTAATGGTTGCATTCATTGGTATCATCACCTGCAAAAAATTTATCTATATCATTAAATGCATGTAAAACCTCAAACCCATGTTAGCTAATCCTAAATTAATTCGTCTAACGGACAAGTGAAGAATTGAGTCATAGATAAATTCCTATCCGTTGTAAAATGCGAATATAACTTTTTCGAGAATAATTCAACATCTGATGCATGCATGATTGCAATAAACAACAATGAGATTTGGCTGTTTTCTTAATTTTTATTACTTCATCTCCGACTTGAATGCCATTAAGCCACTTTTCATATTCGACGTTATGATGTCTGCACTTAAGCTTAAATATTAGTCTGGCCAGGGTATTGCTCCCGCGAGGTCGTGATTAACTTCTTTTAGCGGATAATTTGAGTCATCATGTAGGAATGCACGTCTGATGGAAATCATTTGTGAAAAATGGTGCATGGAGATATTAAGTTGAAGAGCACGAATAAAAGAATTTTCGGACAAATCCTTAACTTTAAGGATGTATATTGTCGAGGCCTTGATCTAGAGATTTACATTTAATTGCTTCGGGGACTATAGATTTCAAGATGTAAGGTTTTTGCAGTCCAAACGTAAAGATGAATTTTCAATCAAATAACATAATTGGCATATGAATTTTAAACTAAGTGTAAGTTTTAAAAATCCAGGGATGCTCATAAGATATTTTCTTATGACAATATTTAGGAAAACAATGTGTTATTTGATAGATGTCCTAACAAAAAGTGCCTTTTTCAGCTCTCATATAATAACGTGATTCTTCCTTTATTATAGTGTTGCTGGTAGCTCTTCCCTGAAATCGATGTCATGAGGATATATCTTTAGCAAAACAGCTATGGATCCATAAATAACCTGTTGCGATAGTGTGCGCAACAGAACTTCCGTAAGAAATTAGGATAGTAGAAAGGACTAATGTTTGGGTATTTAAAAAAGTAACGAAATTTGCTAGGAAATATGAGTTTCTGCATGTAAGCAGACACACAATTTAGCTGTAACACGAAATAAAACATAAGTAATACTGTTGCACAACTCGTTACTGACATATGAAAACGTATTAGCTAAACTTTAATTGGATCATTTCACCCTTTTCACATCGATTTAATGTAAATCTATACGACAAATTTGCTCTACATTGAAGCTTTTCATTACGTCGCGCGGATATCGATCACTCTTTCGGATGGCTCTGATAGCTTTTTAAATTACTCATGGAATTGTTTGCAGCTAAATGACTGAATTGCATATTTTTAATAATAATTTTTCTGAAAAATTATTAGAGAAGAAAAATGTTAGAAGAAGGTGGTTTCGACGTGTGTACTAATTTTCATCAGGCCATAACTCTTAGATACACACCGGTGATGGCGACCACCATGTTTTTTTCAGAGGTGAGAGAGTTAATTTTAATTTTTCCTACTTATGCGAACTCAATATGTTTTTGTAAATGCAAGTTATGTTCAAGTTAAATTTCTCTTGTAAGTACTTGTATTAGCTAAACTTTTATCTAAGAATGATGGCCTGATGAGAATTAGTACAAAGGTTGAAACCACCTTTTTCTAACATTTTTCTTCTCGAATAATTTTTCAGAAAAATTATTATTAAAAATATGCAACTCAATCAAGTAGCTGCAAACAATTCCATAAGTAATATGATAATGATTTTTAGTCGCATAAGAGACGTTGAATAATCAATATTTTCTGCAATTAATGAAGATAGTAAAGAAAAGTGCATGCAAGAGAAAAGAGGAAAGTGATTGAGTATAGGAAGAGGGAGACAGAAGATAGGAAGAGACGGAGAAAGAAAGCAGAGGGAGATAGAAAATAGGAGAGAAATAGAGTGAGATGGCAGATATAGTGAAATAAAAGATAGAGCGAGAAAGAAGATAGAATGAGAGAGAAGATAGCGTGAAAAAGAAGATAGAAAGAGATGAAAGACAGAAAGAAAGAGATTGAAGATGGAGTAAGACAGAAGCTAGAAAACGTGCAAAATAAGGGGTTTTGCTGCCTGGATCAGTTTCAGTCGCATTTTCTTGTTTTTTCCAGACTTCAAATTTTTTGTATATTGAAGTGAAAGTTAGTTATTTAGAGGGTAGTTTTTTTCTTTCTGGTAGGGAGGTGAATGCTATTTTACACAGAGTGTGGGACTCCCATGCTCGCAAGTGACTGGGCTACTCACTAAACACCTCCCCTGTCAACCTGAGAACCCAGCCTGGAACCGTTTGACACATTACTTCGGGCCAGGTCTCGTTTTGTTACGCCGTGAGGTGCCTTCGAGCTGGGGGATCCTTTTCCTAGCAGGAGGGGAGAGGGTAAGAGGAAGTGCCAGAAAAGCCATCCCTCAGCCCCAGTGCCCCCGGCTGCTGTGAGTCCCTTTTATATTTTAGGACTGCCCGAGCATACTGTGCCACCTGGTTCCATTTGTCAACCGATTCGAGCATCATCGCAACTATATTATCCAGGGTGAGCTCTCCCGTCTGCCTGTAGAGTTCCCTTCGCAGCCTGACCCATTTCGTACACGCAAAAAATGTGTGACAGGCAATGTCCTCCTCTCCTGGGCAAAACCGATTATCGGGAGGCCGTGACTTACCAATCTTGTGCAGGTAAGACTGAAAACACCCATGCCCTCTCAAAAGCTGGGACACATAGAAGTCAGTCTCACCATGCCTTCGATTTAGCCACGGTCTCACATCCGGGATGAGGCGCGCAGTCCACCTTCCCTTCGTGCAACTGACTCAAGACTGCTGCCAATCGTTGAGCGAGCGCTGTCTCTCCTCGTGGACAACCGTCCCCCTCGCATCCTCGTTTCGGTGCAGGTAAATAGCGTGGCACTCTCTATCAAGGAAGACGACAGGTATAACGCCTGAAATAACTCTCACCGCCGAATCAGAAACCGTCGGATACGATAATGCAATCCTCAGTGCTTCTCTTCTCTGTACCTGTGCCAAACGTTTTCGGTATACCTCCTTACTGAGAGCGTCACCCCATGCCTCTACTCCGTACAGTAGCACTGACCCTACAGCACTCATCAAGAGGCGTCTTATTGATGGGCTGGGCCTCCTACGTTGGTTATAAGTCGACTCAGAGCCGATATTCCCGAAGCAGCCTTCTCAGCCGTTGCCCTGATTTGCTCAGAGAAACTCATCTTCGAGTCGATCAGTAGCTCCAGGTACTTCACCGACGGCTTCAATTCGATTCGTAAGTCTCCAATACTGATCATCCTTACTCTAGGAATTCTCTTTTCTGTCAAGATGACCACTTCGGTTTTCTTCAGTGCTAAACTGAGCCCGTGAGCCATCATCCAGTCTCTCACTCGGCGCATTAGCATACCTTGCCTAAGTCGCGCCTGCTTAACGGTGCGTCCGGCGACCAGAGCCGCAATATCATCCACATAGCCGACCAAGCACGACTCATCTGGCATCTCAAGTCTCAGTAGCCCGTCGTGAGACACGTTCCACAGGTCTGAACCAAGGATAGGTCTCTGGGCAACACCCGTTCTAACTTCCATCCTTCGTTGGCCCTGTGTCGTATCGTAGAGTAGGCTTCGGTCCTTTAGGTAGTTCCTCAAAAGCCGCATTAGATATTCTGGAACTTGAAAAGAATTTTCCAGCGTTTCCAGAATATCTACCCATCCAGTGGAGTTGAAGGCGTTCCTGACGGCGAGTGTCACCAACAGGACGATCCGTCGCTTGGTGCGACTATATGCCTCTGCCTTTTTGACCGCGTTCACCACCTTTGCAATCGCATCAATGGTAGAACGTCCTGCTTCAAAGCCGTTCTGCCGAGGAGATAGGTCCCCAGCAGCACGAATTGCGTCAGTGAGTCTTCCCTTGAGGAGTTTTTCTATCACTTCCCCAGCCGTGTCTAGCATGCATAACGGGCGGTATGCAGACGGCGATTCGGGATTTCCTTTCCCCTTGCTGATCAGCACGAGCCTCGCCACGTTCCATTGTACCGAGAAAACCCCGTCCCGTAGGCAAACGTTGAATGTGCTGAGCAGCAAGTCAGGACAATGGTGAGAGACGAGCCACAACACCTCAGCCGGAACCCAATCTGGACCTGGAGCCTTCCTCGCTTTCAATGAGAGGACTGCCTCCTCCAGTTCCGGCTGCGTGAAGATTGGTCACTTGACTGCTGTTTCGCCATGGACAGCGTCAAAACGGACGGGATAGGTGGGGAAGAGTCCCTTTACTATCGCGTCCATCTTTTTCGTGTCATGTACACAAGGCTTCCGTAGGGCACCAAGCTTCCCCATAACTAGCTTGTAGCCAAGGTCCCACGGATCCTTGTTCACATTGTCTACTAGGTCTTGCCTTGCTGTCGTTTATCAATTTGCGAAGGCATTTCCTGGCCGACTTATATGCTCCCACCCAGTTACATGCCTCGCCACGGCTCCGCGCACGTTGAGCCTCACGTCGAAGCTTGTGACACTCCCTTCGTTTTTCAGTGATTTTCGTTGACCACCAGTACACTGGGGGCTTGCCGTGCCGGGATCTCCGACGAGGCATAGAAGCGCAACAAGCAATCGTAATGATGCTCATAGTAGAGTTCACCACATCTTGAGCTGCCAGTTCTTCCTTCCTCTCTGAAGCTCCCTGTAGCGGCTCACCTGCTGTGAGCACGAATCTCCCGACATCCATCCTTCCGACGTTCCATCCAGTTGTAGAAGGCCGAGAGCACGGACGTTGGGAGACAACATAACTGATCTTAAATAGAATGCACTGATGATCACTGGCTGAGTAGTCCTCTAATACTCTCTCCGTACTAAGTACTCCGGGGCGAATGTCACGTCCGGTATGGTTCCCTCACAGCCAGTACGGCGGAAAGTCGGCATGTTTCCGGTGTTTAGTACGACGAGCGGCGTCCTGGCCACCATTTCTAGGATTCATTTTCCCCGCGAATCCGTCATAGGCATGCCCCATTCGATTGCTTTCGCGTTGAAGTCGCCCCTCACGAGCATTTTACCCTCTGCTTTCGAGACAGCGCCCTCCAAAGCATGAAGCTTGGCCTGGAAAGATGATATCGATTCGTTAGGCGTTAGGTATATACTAAAGAAGGTGGTCCCAGAGCGCCAAACCCACACGAAACCATCCCCCTGTCCACAGCTCTCCGCTTGGAAATCACTGTTCTGAACCCTGATGGCAGCAGTACCAGTTTCGTCAGAATACGACAATGCAGGACTTTTGCCATGGTGTTGCTCAGTCAGCCGCAAGAAGTCGGCTTTCATGTCCCTCGCAAATTGCTCAAGCAGATTTTGGGCGATTGAACTGCAGTGTAGGTTTAGCTGCAGGATGCGGGTCATCAAATTTCTGATTTTGCCTTGGCTAGGGCTTTCTGGAACACCCGCATTTTCTCGATCCCAAGACATGCCCAAAATCTGGTCTTGGATCAGCATCCTTGCAAAGAATACAGTGTGCGTCCTTCGTACACTCTTTTCTCTTATGTCCCATCTCACCGCATTTGTAACATAGGGAACTCCTATCGAGTCCTTTGCGTACTTGTGTTGTGTGACCATAGCCAAGGCATTTGAACCATTGAAGAGGCGTTGCTCATCGCCGTATCCTACGGACAACCCACCCTATTCGTGCTTTGCCCTTGTTCAGGAATCGTTCGGCGTCCTTTTCGGTCAAGTCTACTAAGGCCATGCGTTCTCTCCTGTTGTTTTTTGGTGTCAATTTCGCTTTGATCCTTCCCACGCTAGGGAACTCCCTTTTGATGGCTTTCTTATTTCGATCGTTTGAGTGAGCCTATAGTTGCGCTTTTGCCGAGGACTTTCTTTACTGCGTCGCAGAATGCTTCTTTATTGCCGGCCTCTGCTCCGAATTCAACCAGTATGTGGCCCGACCGCGTTGGTCGTACTACTTTAATGGCAGTGTTGGTGTCTTCGGGCCTTACGTTTCCCCTGATGTTCCGCAGGACCTCCGCGTAGGATCGGCCATCTTGGGGGTTTATGAGCAGTGCCTGCTGCCGGGGTCTTCGTCGGGGCTTCTGTCTCTCCTGTTTTGTATCAGGTCCTTTTTCTGATTGGGATCCGTGCGTACTTTACTTTTTGGCACTTTTTGAAGGAGTTTCTTTGGGGCTTTCTTCGCTCCTTTTGTAAGCACTGTCTGGAACCCATGATCTGGTGCTCCACGCCAATCAAGTGCCTCTTCCTCCCTTCTTTTGTCCTGATCTCCTTCGATTGGGCTAGACGCCATTCTTTTAGTGATGGTGGAGCTATCTGCATGTGGCCTTTAGATTTCGCACCCTTTAGCTTTCTGCTCGTCGTCGGCCCTTAACCAGCTCCTCTGATAGTGCCCAATGCAATCTAGGAGCTCCTCTAGTTCAAGGAGCCCAATCTTTACTGCTTTGCTAATTTTTCGGGAGTCGCATGCAGATTGTATTCTCCCGCTTTTCGGAATAGCCTTTCTTCTTCGTATCGCTGGGCGGCAATTGTACTTTGCAACCTTCCTTGGGAGAGGTTATCGCTTTCCGTTTCCGAATGCAGTACTTCCGCCACATTTTCGACGTTGGCGGTGCAATCACATAACGTCGCTTTGTTTGTCTGGTCGCTCGTTGCTTTTCATACCGTAGTTTCCTCGTTGGATTCAGGATGTCTTTGTACTATGTCAGGATTTGCTACCCTTGCATCGGTCGCTTGGGTAATGATCGCAGCAGTGACCATCGAATTTTCAATGCTCTTTATATTATCTTCGACCACTCGAACACCTGTAGCATCCTCCAGTGTTTTATGCTTTTCCTTAATAGGACGCTCTGGAGTTCGCATAATTTTTTTGCTGCGCCCAAACGCCGCAGGAATCTCAGTCTGAACCAGACTGTCTGCTAATCTCCGTTTTTTGTCTTTCATTGCACTACTCGTCGTTTTTGTCATGGGTAGTACCGCTCTCGATGAACTATTAACATCGTGGCTGCAACCGCTGGTTGCGTCGTCGTTGTTATTATTTTTTAATTCTTTTTTTTTTTGAATTTTTTTGATCTTTTGATTTTGGTTGCTCCAGATTTATTGGGTCCCCCTCGGAGCCGCTATCTCCGTTCGTGTGTGTAGTCATCTTTTTGGTCCCGTGGTTATCTTTGCAGAGCAGGGAGGCCATGCGAGGGTTGGCACAAGCCCTTATGGGAACAAGTGCTCAGAGCCAGACCAGCGCTAAGGGAGTCCATCTCAACCGAACTTACACCACCAACCCAATGGTGCGAACGGTATGCCAATCGGATATTCAACAATAATATATAGATAGTTCTCTTTTGGTGGACAGGGTATCGATAAAATGCAGAGCTAGTTCAACTGCTGAAAAGTAAGGCTAAGTTAAACGGGAAATCTAAGAAAGACAGCCTTCAGATGAAAAAACGAAAGGTGAGGACGTCTTCACCTCCAAAGTCTTGCTCCTCGTCTGAAAACTCAGAAAGTAAGATGGAAGTTGACTGCATGAGTAGCAATAAAGACAAAACGGATGAGATGAGCCCTACCCTTCCACCACCAAACAAGATACGACATTTACAGACATGGCCATAACACCAAAACCAACACTGCCAAAAACCACAAAACCCACACCACAAACACAAGAACCTAAAACAGTACCAATCATTCTTAGAGAGCCCTCAAAATGGTCCCAACCAATTAATATTATGAAAACACAAAACATCTCATACCCTTTCGCGAAAAGGGTCTACCTTGGCATACAAATCATACCAGCAACACTCACAGATCACTGACAAAAGCACTAACTGAAAACGAACTACAAGATCACACCTACATACTTCCGGAGGATAGGCAGCTGGATGTTGTCAGCAGGGGCCTGTATGGCCTTTCAGTCGAAGAAATGAAGGAAGACTTACAGTCTCAGGGCTTCAACCCAATAGAACTCTACTATATTAAAATCAGGGAAGGTCGATCTAGAGTAGTCAAGGTTCCCCTCCCAAGGTTTGAAATAAACATTTAAAGTATTAAATCTGTTTCCGTCTTATGTGCATCGTGGAGGCACAGCGTCCTCGCACTGGCCAGGGTATGTGCTACAATTGCCAACAATTTAGACATTCTTCTAGGAACTGTCACGCACAGTCTCGATCATTTCTCCGACTATCCAAAGAAAATTGAAGAGAAGCCAAAATGTGTCAACTGTACTGGAGAACATCAAGCAAGCTACGGGGGTTGTCCCAGGAATTCAAAGAACGTGAGAAGATCGTTCGTGCAGGTTGCTGTGGCCCAATCCACACAAGAAATACAAAAAAAAAAATAACCATGATACAAGCACTTCCACGCACAAAAAATCAACCTCACATTATGCACCAAATGTTTGCCAAAATACAGAACCAATTCGAAAACATGATGCAAGAGAAGCAAACATGATTCAAACCATGTTCGCTGCATCTCAAAATGTCGTCAACACTAAATACTAATGCGTTAAATGATCCACGTTTTAATTCTAATGTAGAATGTGAATTCCTTGCTTCAGCATACTGGTGAAATACAACAATTTATATTTGGTCATAAATTCGATATCGTTATGATCCAAGAAACTTTTCTGAAGCCTGGAAGATGATTCCGCATCCCTGACTTCGCTATGTACAGAATAACGGGTAGAGGAGGTGGAAGAGCCATTCTCGTGAGACGAAACCTGAGTCATTATCTCATTTCTACACTCACAGTTCAAAAACTAAAGGCCACAGCAATCAAGGTGCGAGCTGATTTTCTAGAGTTCATTGTGATTTCTGTTTGCAACCGTCCAGGAAAAAGAAATCTCTTAAATGATTTTAGAGCACTTGCTGCATTTGAGGCCCTATCTTCATTGCAGGAGATCTAAATGCCACGCACTGCCTTCGAGGAGCTGTTAAAAGCAATAAAGCTAGGATACAGCTTAACACATTCATCACAGCCAACCACTTCAGCCTACTTACGCTCAATGAGCCATTACGAGTACATTATGGACCAAGAAACGGCTTAGCACTGGTTATTGGAATATCACGAGATTTCATACAAAGTGTTTGGTTTAATGTCCTCGACGAGCTTGGAAAGCAGTATATCTCGACCACAAACCAGCACTTTTCCACATAGAAAATCTTAATTGATGCTCCTATGCAGGAAAAGAAAATTACAAACTGGAAAGCGTTTAAAGTTGCATTGGCCAATGAAAATATTTTTCAATCACCTGAAAGACCGACAAACTTGACAGCATCATTAAAACGCAACTCAGAAAATTTTACAGGCAAAAGAGGACCATACGGTCATAGCTCCGAGAAGGGAAACAAATCCTTATGTACTCCCTCAGAACATCAAACAAATGATCAGGAGAAGGAATCAAGCTCGGAGGTTATAGATTTTCAGGTGACCCTACGCTAGGCATAAACGCTACTTGGATGACATATAAAATCTGTTATAAGATAAGGGTATTTCGAAACGAACAATGGAAGAGCTTTAAGCAGAGTCTCGAGCCTGGGTGTGGAAGTTTTTGGAGAGCCTATTCTTTGTCCAAATGGGATGGAGACAAGGCAAATGGGATGCAGATAAGCATTCGCAGATTCTCTGGAAATGGAATTCCATAAAAATTCTTCAGATAAGAGGACTTTGATACTGAGGACAGAATTGAATCTTCTGTCAATAGACTCCTGATGCATAACACAGGATTGAACCAATGGACTTAGACGAAATCAAAAACATTATACAGAAACTCTACAAACATAAAGCACCTGGACATGATATTATTACAAATACAATGTTTTTTGGCTACTAGACAATATTTAACAAACACTTACAGACATTATTAATGCAACATTCTGTTTGCGAAAGCATCCCAAAATGTGGAAATCAGCTGTTATTGTTGTTTTTCCGAAACCGCAAAATTACCCACTATTTCCACAAAACTGGAGACCCATCCGTCTCCTCTCATTGCTGTCGAAAATTGCGGGTAAGGTGATTCAGCATCGACTTCATGAGGTTATATCGGACAAAGATATTATACTGGAAGAACAATATAGCTTCAAAGCTAAACATTCTACTGAACTCCAGTTAGTTAGAGTAGTCCAACACATCAGAATAGGCTTAAATTGCAGGAATTCAATAAGTCTAGTTATGTTTGACATAGCTAAGGCCTTTGATAAAGTCTGGCATGCAGGGCTTATCTTCAAAATGCGTCAATTCAATATGCAACTGCAGCTTACTCAAATTATTGGCTCCTTCTTGGAAGGCAGAACATTCCGTGTCAGAATTGACTAAGAGCTCTCAAGCTTGAAACCAATTGATGCTGCAGTTGCTCAGGGCTCACCCATCGCTGATGATACTTGTAAGTTTATTACAGCGCGACAAGGAAGAGTCCTCACTTCAAACTTGCTACGATCAATAAACATTTTATTGGAATACTTTCGTAAATGGAACATTAAGATTAATTCTGATAAAACACAGGCCCAATTCATCACACGGAAAAAACTACAAACTCCATAGAGACTTATCATTGACAATAAAACAATAGATTGGGCACCAACGGCTAAATACCTTGGACTTACATTCAACCGAAGCCTTACGTGGAAACAACACATGCAAAATAAATTAGGACACTGCATTATACTTCTTTCCTCCCTATTTCCAAAATACTTATGTGACAAGGCACTGAAACTCTTTGACACAATTGACAACCATACTAATAGTACCCTGGCATTCTTTCGAACTGTACAGAACAGGGATGAACTATGGTTCCCAAATATTTACTAAGTAACACTTTAAAAATATATTTTTTTAAATCATATAATGACTGAAACTGAAAAATTAAAAAAAAAAAAACAAATAAAAAAAGAATAAAACCTTCCTTTTAATTTTGCGTGTTTAATTTTATTTGCGTAATCTTTTTTCGACCGTCGTCGTTCGATCTTCTTCAGCGATTGTTTCACTTAACCTACAGATCCTACTTATATCCTAAGTCCTTAATTACATTGAGGGATGTTTCCTAAAGAGGGTAGTTAAAATTTACTTTATTCAAATTCCTCTTGTTACATTTGCAAATTACTTTACAAATTAGTTTGAAGAGCCAGGATTTACAATAACCCGCGTCGTTTTTCATTAGCACGGCTTTTTCTCTTGCAATGGCGAGACTTTCCATTGCATCCGGTTCTCTCGCATCTCTTGTTTCTCGTATTGGTGTTGCGTCATCCACTGTGATTTCGCGTCCTTGAGGTATAATATGCTCCGCTCCAGTTGATCTAGGGTTATTCTTCTCTCCTTTTTTCTTCACTGCACTACGTGACAGTCGGGACATTCGATCCGGTACATGCCTGATTTCTCGTATAGTAGCCGTTTATCCTTAGTTGACCCGAAGGTATTTTTCAGCTGATTTTTGCTACTTGATTCGATTATTCGTATGGACTCATGATATTTCAGTTTCCTTCTTAATTGATCTGTGACACCTTCGTAGTAGGTAACTGCCTTCTAGTACACCTTTTCAGAATTCGGGTTGCGGAGTGTTTCTTTTGCCGAGTTTTTCTGATTTCGTCTGCGATTCTCTTGATCGTCGAGGGCTTGAATCCAATCAAGTTCACATTGTCGAGAATATACTGCGTTTCATTTTCCTTGGCTGCCGTATTGAGTGGTACATCATACATCCCGTGAATCATGGCTCGATAAGGTTAAACTTTTACTTGTTGCGTGTGGTTCTAAGTGTTCAGAATCGTCCGTTGTGTATGTGTTGCCTTCCTGTAGATTTCAAAACTGATGTCGCCACTAGTTCCTGATACTTTTATTCTTTTTTTATTTTTCAGAATTATTTTGCGAAAATGAAATCAAGTACGAAGACTGAAACTGGCTCAAGAAGGAAGATGGGTACTGAAGTGCTCACAGATACGAGGGAGTCAATGTGCTCAATCGCACTAACTTCACAACCCTAATACATTCCGCACACTCTTTACTCACAAAATTGTGTTAACGTGCTTATGAGTGTGTGCAGCTTCGCTCTCAAGAACACTCAGGAAACAACCGCACAGAATAGTCTACGCTTGAATAAGCAACGCATCGCTTGTCAAAAAGAAAATCGTTTTTGATTACTCGACTTGAATGCACTCATTTTTGTATTATTTTGGTTAAAAATGCTTAAGCTTTTAAAACGTGAATTACAAAACTTATACTTCACTCATTTCATATAAAATAAAGAGCTGTAAAATAAAAACCATCCTGTGACTGACAGTATCAGAAAAGGCATAAATACATGTATCAGTGTGTACAGTCGCCGTTGTAGTAATTCAGCAGTCCGTACAGGTGAACTGCTCGAAAAACTTTCAAAAATTGCACCCGTCCTAGTGAGTCCATGCGTTTTTCTATTAGATTAGTCAATAGCCAATACAAAGGGTTCCCTATCAATTCAAATTATCCTTAAATATGACTATTGATGGTGGCCTTTCCGAATTTCTACAAGCCATTTGCCCCACCACAACCAATTACAAATGGAGAAATACTGTAAGCATTATGAGGATAAGTTTTGAACAGTAACTTAATAAAAGTTAACAAAATCCAGCAAAAGGTTGTAATAATGTGCATTAAAATATGTACGTTTGTCAAATTTATATAGAAATTAAACACAAAATAAAATTGTGCATGCAATTAAAAATTAAAGGAAACATTTATGTCACCCAATGCACTTCACATTACTTCCGGTCGAAGCTGTTCTTGCAAATTATATTCAGCTTTCTCATACCGACACATAGCAAAACTCACCAATACCAAATTGGCGGCAAGCGTCAATAAAAGAAGACACACGAGTAACCAGGACTCCGCAGATGGCGGGCGTAAGACTCGAGTAGTCGAAGACAAACAAGAAGTGGGTCGATTTCAAGCTGAAATTCAGGGTTTGAAGCCACGGATAAAAATGTTCGAAGATATGTACAAGGGAGGGAAGAAAATTTAAAATGCAGAACCGGTAAAGCAGATAAATACGGAAACGAAGGCGAAGGAAGCTGTTAAACAAGTCATCCCGGAAGAAATACTAAGTGCGGGAGGCGGTAACGATAGCCAGAACTACTATGCAGCGCTGGACGGATGGAATTTTATCCTTTACTTAAAAAATAAAAATAAGGAGAAGAAACCAACTCGCAACTCTGCTGGTCCTTCTCAAAAAGCTACCAAAAATATAGAGGAAGTTCCGCCAATTAATGTGTTCGGTCAAAGTGGAAAGGATATGGTTCGGCTATTGGCAACCAAACTTGAATTGACTAACTTAAAGATTTAAAAATTAATGCCGAAAAATTAAAAATCAGAACGAAATCACTATGTGATTTCAAATCAGCTAAAAATGCTCTAAATTCTGGGGAGGTTCCACACTTCATATATACCCCGAAAAGTGAAAAGAACCAGACTTTTTTGTTGAAGGGCTTGGACTGCGAAGAAAATACCGTCAATCTTCTTCAGGTGCTCAAGGAAGCAGCACCAAAAATTGAATTTATATCCGTAGAAAAAAACTTTACCACTTTATTTAGTGCAGATTACAAATAAGTCCAAGTGCTCTTCAATAAATAAGATACTTGAACTTCTGAGTGGTGAGGTGAGAATGCCTCCAAAAAAGAGTAGTCAACCAGGGTTGTCGGTGCCAAAGTTTTGGACATTCGGCTGCCGACTGCTCCGTGCTTTACCGATGCGTCAAATGCAAGGACGTTCATGCTCCCGGTGAGTACAAATTGGCTCAGACGGAGCCAGAAGAGAAATTATACTATGTTAACTGCGCTGTTTTTCTCAACATCAAGACGCGAGAGTAAAATTCGTCCTAAGACAAACACAATTACACCGCAGTGTCTTAACTCCGAAGATCGTCAAGCTCGTAGTATCATTTGCACAAGCCGCTAGAGGATCAGCAGAAAATCCGGTAAATAATGTAGGTGGAAATAATGAACTGCTTCTCAAAATTTACCAGCAATTAAATTCTGTATCAAAAGGAATCGATAACCAAAATACGAAAATTAATTCTATTTTTCAGCGTTTAGGCCTACCAATGCGTCATAAAAACTTGTCATCCAGTCACATTCCCATGGATAGGATTCATCTCATCTCGATCAACGTCAACTCCATTGTTACTATTCATCAACGCGATTATCTCCTTGAATTAATTGTTAAGCTAAAGCCTGACATCATGGTTCTCACTGAAACCCACCTCAATTCATGGCACTCCATGACATTCAAGGATTTTGAATTCGTAAGAAATGACAGCGTAAACGGTGATGGGGCAGGTGGCATCGGGATATTGATTCGAAGACCCTACTGTTTCCAAAATATTGAAAAAGTCGAATTCAAAAGCTTTGAATCTCTTGAAGTGTCCGTTATCAAAATCTCACTGCCAGGTGGGGATAACCTCTTCGTTATTTCTGCCTATGCAACTGGTCGAAATGTTCTGAAGTTCAAGATGGAGCTCTATTCCTTGTTTGAAATACTCGAATTAAACAGGCTGCATAATTGTTATAGTCTTGCTGGTGACCTGAACGCCAAGCATACATCATGGCTTCACACCACCAATAATCCAAGAGCTGTATTCCTGAAATCGTGGATAAAAGAGATCAAACTTGAATACAGGTGTAATCTATATGGGACGGAGTTCTCAACATACCCTAGGACAAATTCATATTTGGACCTCTGCATTGCTGACGCAGGACTTGAATTCAGCTTTAATAGTCCTCAACGGAAACTGCAGGTGCTTCTTTATGATACCGACCATAACGCAATCGTAATGGAAATCTATCATCAAAGGGATGATCTCCTCCTCATTCCAGTTCAACATGAAAATTGTTGGTTGAATTTCAAAAAAACAGACTGGGGAAAGTTTCAAAAGAAGTTTAATCGGGAGCACCAGAAGCAATGTCCTCCTTCTGACGATGGCAACGCTTGCTTAATGGTTCCTAATGACAGGAATCTAACTAACTATGAAATTGGTCTCTATTTGTCGTAGTTAGAGAAGCTGACGTTGGAAACGATTGATAAAGTAGTTCCCAAGATCAAATATCGAAACAATATGGAAGGATATGTAACACCAACGATCGCAAGGTTGAAAAAATTGAAAAGCCTTCTTCTCACATTCGTCAACAATATTTATCGACGATTTTTGGACTACAACCATCCCTCGTTGGCTTTGTTGAAATTACACCTGAAGAATGTCCGGCGCTTAATCCATTCATACTTCAGAAGTGAGTTCAGAAATCAATGGGTGGGGAAACTAAGGGGTACTAGCCCATAGGGCGCAGATGGCGTTTTCATGAAAGTGAATAACTTATTCCGTAAGAAGCCTCGAGTGAAGGTATCGAATCTTGGAGTCGCTAGTGATGAGATAAATCTTCTCAATAGGGCTGGTATTGAAATTGATAGCACAACTCCGGATAGAAATGGAAACAGGATTATTTGTGAGGGGTTGCATAAACTTGCCCTGATTGGAACTCATTTTGAACTGGTTTATCTACCAAACCCTGAGAGAGGAAATTAAATATTTTCAGAGGTCGTTGAAGCAAAAGTTTCCGACTTCAAATCAAGCCTAAACGGCGAATCAATTCTTCATTGCAATGAAACGTTAACATCTGACCTCATACCGAGCTTGAATCTCATTGATTATTTTGTCAGCTATGAAGACTTGTGTTTCATATGTCGCAGGATAAGCAACAAGATATCATGTCGCACTGATGATATTCCAAATGTAGCTCTCCGACATTTGCCTAAGCTTGCTATTAAGAATTATTGCACATTAATCAACAACATGTTGAGCAATTCATATTTCCCAAATGAGTGGAAAACGGCTAAGGTATTTCCGATCTTGAAGAAAGAAAAAGAATCTTCATGCCCTAAAAGCTATCGCCCAACTAGCTTACTCCCTAACATCAGCAAGGTATTTGAAGTGATACTAAACAATGCATTAAACGCCCACGTTGAGAAATATGAGTTGATGCCAAATTGCCAATTCGGTTTTTGTGCCAGGCATTCGACCATACATGTTGGAAACTAAATGATAGAGAATGCGTTAGAGCGTGTCTCCTTGATATGGAAAAAGCCTTCAATACGGTGTGTTTAGATGGACTAGTTTTAAAACTCCTTCAGGACACCTTGTCGCCATGATGTGCAATATACGAGAAATCGTTTGTTGTAACTGATGGCAATCTGACAACAATGCGCAAATTCAAGGTCTTGAATGGTCTACAGCAGGGAATAGTTACTGCGCTCCTGCTCTTCTCAATATCTATCCTTTCTTTCCTTCTTCATTGTTCATTTGTTTTTGGAGTCCGTCCAGCACTGCATAATAGTTTTGGCTGCTGATAGCGCCTCCAGCACTTAGTTTTCCTTCTGGGATGACTTATTTGACAGCTTTCTTTACCTTAGTTTCCGTATTTATTTGCTTTGCCGGTTCTGCACCTTGAGTTTTCTTCCCGCTCTTGTACATATCTTCAAATGTTTTTAGTCGTAGTCTCATTCCTGATTTTCAACTATAAGTCGAATCACTTCTTGTTTGTCTTCGACTAATTGAGTTTTACGCCCGCTATCTGCGGAGCTTTTCTGGTTACTCGTATATCTTCTTCTATTGACGATTGCTGCCAATTTCATATTGCTACTCTCCCGGGGGTCCCCCAATGGAGGGAAGCCGTCGGGCTCCTCCATGCCAGCAGTCGAGAGTTAGTCTTTGGCTTATTTGCTTTCGATATGATTCCGTGGGTCGATTCCTTCGACGATAAATGCTTTTTCCAAAAAATCGAAATTTGCCTTTGACTGACTTATAAAAAATTAATTTAATTTGTTGAAAACTGACTTTTGTCAAAAACTAATGACAGGAGCGACTAAAAACACGTCTACACGCAACGAGTGCTACACGTCGCCGGGCTAGTTGCCTTCTTGAGCTATTCATGTGTGGCAACCAGGTCATAAGATGGTCTATGATAAGACCAAGATATTTCATTTCTCGCTCTCTTTGCAATTTTCCGCCGTTAATATTTAGGCTGACATCTATGTCACCTTTGTTCTTTTGCTGAAAAACAATATATTTTATCTTTGTAGTATTCAATACTAGTTTGCTTTCGATTAACCACTGATGGCATTTTCCTAGATCCTCGATCCTCTCAATGGTAGTTTTGTCTCGTCCTGAATAAAGTAGAACTGTGTCATCAGCATATAATGTGTAATATCCCGTCAGTCCATATGCATTTAGATAATTTGTATACACCAGGAACAATGTCGGGCCAATTATTGAGCCTTGGGGAGCTCCCGTTTTCGTAGGTGCTGGGCCGCACAAGAGATTGTTGATTAAATTTCTCTGCAATCTAACCTCCAAATAACCTTTAAACAAGTGCCAAGGACTACCTTGAATCCCATACGATTCAAATTTACGAAGCAAGACGTCGTGATCAACTGTCAAATGCTTTCTTC
Source organism: Odontomyia ornata (assembly GCA_963969285.1). Lineage (NCBI taxonomy): Eukaryota > Metazoa > Arthropoda > Insecta > Diptera > Stratiomyidae > Odontomyia > Odontomyia ornata. The sequence goes on from OZ017740.1 coordinate 125,164,018, forward strand.
AAATTCACAAAAATTGCGATGACATAATCACCTCTGTCAAGTCCTACATGGATAAAACGTGTGACAGAATGTAGTGCATCTAAAGTACTCTTGTTCTTTTGAAATCTAAACGTAGAGTTTTCAAATAAGAAAGATGTCAAACTGGAGTAATCGAGAAGTCACACAAGCAAACTGCTCGAAAACCTTCCTAACTCTTCTCCGAAATTTCAATGGCAGATTTAAAGTAAATATTTAATTACTTCCATTCATAATCGTAATTTATAAATTAGTTGTCTTTCTTATTATTATAAAATAAAATATTATATTAGTTTTCCCATATATTAAATCAAAACGCTTCCCTTTAAATTATATTTTTCATGAAATTTAACTTTTATTACTAATTCAAGTCTTTTTCATTTTACTTCAGTTAATTTTTTTTGAAAAATTTTAAATTTGCCAATTAAAATTTTGGACATAGTAACACTGATTTAGTGCATCCTGTCCGTGTATGGCAATGCCATACATGCACGGGGTGTCTTGAAGACATTCGGGTTAAATGGTACGTACGGAGATTGTGCAAAATTGCTTTCGTTAGCTCGTTGTGTGATCAATTGAGTTTTCCCGCTGTGCTACAATCAACATAACACAAATTAAGGAACGTAGCGCGCACATAGTTTGCCTAGATACGATTCGCGCTTATGTGATCTTGACAGATACGAAAAAGTGTCATTGCGGCAAAAGTACTTGAAGAAAATGGATGATTTCGAATTGATTTTTAATTTTTATGTTTTGGACAATGCGTTATAATTTTGTTGATGAAAGTCTTCAAAGGCGTAGAAGAAATATTAAATTAAATTTCAATACCAGAGTGGAATTGTGCTTAACAGGTGAGAACACCAGTTTTCTGCATAATTCCTCACAGCTGGATAAAATTTTACTCACCCTTTCAAATGGCGAACAACAATGTATCATTGTCACTTAAAGTAAACAATGTATTTGTCATACTGACATAAAAAGTTCGTTCGATTTCAACTTTTCATGTTGCGTATGTCATCCTTATGTCAAATGTACTCAATGCCCTATAAAATGTTCGGGTTCAACTTTTTTGACATTTGCTTTATGTCTGGTTATGTTGATTGTAGCTCAGCCTTTACTCTAACCCAGCAAGCCAAAACAGTTAAACTCGAGAAGATCACGAAGCGCAAGATCAAAAACCACGGCTTTGAGTTTTTCGAGCTCGAGTTTTTCACCAACCCAACGAGAATCGTCCCAGATCAACACCGGACTGCCTGTGAAAAGCCAGCGCAGGCATCCCACGAGCGCGTTGTTTGTGTTTGAGCTACTTTCACCGTACAATACGCAAATCCGCCACTATCCACCATGCAGTCTGGGGAACGTGATCCGATCGAAAATTGACGCAGGATCAAGAAGTGAGGAGTCACGCAAAACTCCGTGGTTGCCCTAAAACCCAACCAACTCAAGTTGTTGCAAATCGCTATCACGGTCCAGAAGTCCACAAGAAATTCAAGTCCCAAGAGTCAGTCCGCGCCGACTGTGGGTTTGTTGTTTTCTTTGCATCGCGCAAGATCTCGAGATCAAGACACATTTTATGGACCGCTCGGCAGCGCTGCCGTTATTTGTGTTGCGGAATTTGCTTGGTTCGAAGAACACAGGCGAGTCTGAAATCACGCGAAAAATTCATTTGGGAATCCAAAGAAATCTAGCGCATTCTTCGTCGTCCTGTATTGGATTAAATTTAATCCAATACAGGAATAATTCCGCGAAGTGGCCTTTGGCGGTTCACAGTTAGAACTTCCGTCGACTCGCGTTTTCCGCGTTTGTTTGAAGAGTAGAACGATACACCATAGCATATGCTTCCAGGTTGAAGGAAAAAAAACGTGTTGATGAATTTACAGGCATCCACATTATGAACAACTTGAGAGGGGTTCAGCCGGAAATGTAGGACTCCTCAATAGGAATTCAAGCACATACAATAAGAGGAGATACTGCTAGACGATCGCTGTTACATATGTAATGCATTGAATTTACGCTACATGATTCATCGGCGGCGGCGGTGACCTTTTCCAATGCCGATTACTATCATTTTTCAATTGCACATGCCTGTGATGCTAGTTATATACGCAGCAAGTGGTAATGGCATAACAACCCAAAAAACTCGTGAAACTTGACGGAAAGCAACAACCCTTGATGTTGATCTGTTGACACGTTCTAAAAAAACTCCAAACTTCTATTACAAGCAGAGAAATACAGTGGGGTTCTACGTCTAGCACTCGTTGCGTGTAGACGTGTTTTAAATCGCTCCCGTCATTAATTTTAAAAATCAATTAATTTTTCACAAAAATCAGTTTCAAAATATTGAAATAATTTTTTACGAGACAGTCAAAATCAAGTTTTGATTTTATTGGGGAAGAATTAATCGTCGAAGGCATCGACCAACCATACCAATAAATCAAGAAAAGGCAACAAACCAAAGACAACTCGGGACTGCTGTATGGAGGAGCCCGACGGCTTCCCTCCATTGGGGGGCCCCGGGGAGAGTGACGGTGTGAAATTGGCGATAGATAAAACTTTAAAAAGGCGAATCATCAGCGCAAAATCCGACGGATCGCAACGAAAGCTGCAAATAATGGAGCCCAGCGCTGAGATAGAACAAATCAGACGTGAAAATGATGAACTTAAGCAGAGAATATATTCAATGGAAGAAACAATGAAAGGATTAATAAGTACGTTAGAAAAAAAAGAGAAGAAGCAAGAGGAGACAAAAAAGAAAGTAAATATTTTGAAGAAAAGCCTTGATAAAACCGAAGGCATTCTAAGTGCAGATGGCACAAACGAAAGCCGAAACTATTATGCGGCCCTTAAGGACCTAGGCGAATCCATGGAATTGGAAGCAGAGACATCACAGACGAACTTAAGAAACGAAACGGAACCATCCACATCAGAAGGTGTACGATCAAATAATAATAATAATATAAATTTACAACAACAAATCACAAATACTAGCAGCCCAAGTACCCTTTAACAGATAAGGTACTTGAATTATAGAGTTGTGAGGTGGGAGCGATTACAGAAACAAGAGGTCAACCAGTGTTACCGGTGTCAACGATTTGGCCATTCGGTCGCCAATTGCGCCATGCACTACAGATGTGTGAAGTGCAATGAAGTGCATGCTCCTGGTGAGTGCAAATTGGCTCAGACGGAGCCCAAAGAAAAATTATATTGCGTTAACTGCCGCACATTTGGTCATCCAGCATCATATCGAGGATGCCCCCGATATTAAGATGCAAAAAATAAAATTATACCGCAGCAAAATCAAGCAAAACGCCACAGTATAGCTCCAAATCCCGTCAAGCCCGGGGTATCACTTGCACTCACCTCGAGAGGACCAGTAGAGCCTAGTATTAATAGTGTAAGTAGCAATAATGAGCTGCTTATAAAAATTACTCAACAGCTTGATTCATTGTCTGGCAGAATGGACAAGCAGGACGCGAGGATTAATCTAATTTTTCGGCGTCTTAATTTAAATGTCTTGGAATAATTTGTCAATCAGCCACATTCCCACGGATAGGATTCGTCTCATCTCGATCAACGTCAACTCGATTGTTGCTATACATCGACGTGACTATCTGCTAGATTTCCTTGTCAAGCAAAAGCCTGACATCCTGCTTCTCACTGAAACCCATCTCAATTCATGGTACTCCACGACATTCGAGGATTTTGAATTCGTAAGAAACGATAGGGTAAAATGTGATGGGGGAGTTGGCACAGGGATATTGGTTAGGAGACCCTATTGTTTCCAAACTATTGATAAAGTCGAATTCAAAAGCTTTGAATTTCTTGGAGTGTCCGTTTTCAAAATCTCACTGCAAGGCGGGGATAACCTCTTTGTTATCTCTACCTATGCAGCTAGTGGAAACGTGCTCAAGTTCAAGGAGGAACTCAATTCCTTGTTTGAAATACTCGAATTGAACAGGCTGCATAATTATTATGTTCTTGCTGGAGATCTTAATGCCCGGCATACTTCATGGCTGAACGCCACCAATAATCCAAGAGGAGTACTCCTAAAATCGTGGATAACAGAGAACCAGATTGAATACAAGTGCAAACTATATGGGTCGGAGTTCCAAACATACCCTAGGACAAATTCATAATTGGATCTTTGCATTGCTGACGCAAGACTCAAATTCAACTTTAATAATCCTCAACGGAAACTGCAGGTGCTTCCTTACGATAGCGATCATTACGCAATCGTGATGGAAATCAATCATCAAAGAGATGATTCCTTTGTCATTCCAGTTCAACATGAAAACCATCGGTTGAATTTCAATAAAACCAATTGGGAAAGGCTTCAACGAAAGTTTGATCAGGAGTACCAGAAGGAATGTCCACCTTCTGATGATGGCAACTCTTGCTCAATGGTTCCTAATGACAGGAATCTAACTAACGATGAAATAGATATCTATTTGTCGAAGTTAGAGAAGTTGACATTAGAAACGATGGAGAAAGTAGTTCCCAAGATTAAACATCGAAACAATATGGAAGGATATGAAACACTAACCATCGCAAGGTTGAAAAGATTGAAAAGCCTTCTTCTCACGCGCGTCAACAATATTTATCGGCGATTTTTGGACTACAACCATCCCACATTTGCTCTGTGGAAGTTACACCTGAAGAATGTTCGGAACTTAATCCGCGTTTTCACGAAAGTGAATGCTATATTTCGCAAGAGGTCTCGGGTGAAGGTATCGAATCTTAAAGTTGCTAGTGTTCAGATAAATCTTCTTGATAGGGCTGGTATCGAACTCAACAGTACGACTCCGGATACAAATAGAAACAGGATCATATGTGATGGATTACAGAAACTTGCTCTGATTGGAACTCATTTTGAATCAGTCCATCTGCCAAACCCTGAGAGACGGAATCAAGTCCTTTCAGAAGTCGTTGAAGCAAAAGTTTCCGACTTCACATCTAGCCTGAACGGCGAATCCGTTCTTCATTTCAATGAAACATTGACGTCCGACCTCATACCGAGCTCGAATCTTGTTGATTATTTTGTCAGCTATGATCGCTTGTGGGTCATATTTCGCAGGATAAACAACAGGAAATCTTGTGGTATAGATGGTGTTCTGAACATAGTACTTCGACATTTGCCGGAGGTTGCTATTAGAGACTATTGTATATTGTTCAACAATATGTTGAACAATTCATATTTTCCAAATCAGTGGAAGCAGGCCAAGGTATTTCCGATCTTGAAGAAAGGAAAAGAATCTTCATGCCCTAAAAGCTATCGCCCGATCAGCTTGTTGCCTAACATCAGCAAGGTTTTTGAAGTGATACTGAATGATGCATTAAACGCCCACGTTGGAAAGTATGAGTTGATGCCGAATTGCCAATTTGGTTTCCGTGCCAGGCATTCGACCACACATGCGATAACGAAAGTAACCTCAGACATCTGTTGGAAACCAAATATAAGCGAATGTGTTGGAGCATGTCTCATTGACATGGAGAAAGCCTTCGATACGGTTTGGTTAGATGGACTGATTTCTAAACTCCTACAGGACAAGTTCCCCAGACACCTTGTCGTCATGATGTGTAATATGTTGTACGGGAAATCATTTCTTGTAACTGATGGAAATTCACCAACAATGCGCGATTTCAAGGTCTTGAATGGTCTACAGCAAGGAACAGTTACTGCGCCTCTGCTTTTCTCGATATTCATTCGCAAGCTATTGAAAGGCTTTGATTTTAATATATCGCCAGCGCGATCATTGGTAGCGTTTGCTGATGATCTTATCATTTATACGGCAGATCGGAAAGCCACAGTAGTTCAGAGCAATCTACAAAAAATGTTTAATGACGTGCAGCTCTACACAGACAATCGGCGAATGAAAATCAATGCGCAAAAGTGCGAAACAATTTTATTTCGGACAACGCTGCAGTTGGCCAGTCAAGACCTGAAACGTAATTGGAAAAATTTCCACATTATGGCTGGTGAGGGTAGTACAGAACAGATTCCACATAAATCCTGCGTTCGATACCTCGGTGTTTATCTCGATCAGTATCTGTATTATAACGGACATGTTAAAATCATGCTCAGTAAGGCACAAAAGGTAGTCCTTCGAAGACTCTTTCATTCCAGATACATTGACCGAAAGGTCAAAATTATCTGTTACAAGACCCTAGTTAGACCAGTTTTGACATACGGATGCCAAATCTGGTACAACTTGAGTGCTAGTACAATGGAAAAGTTAAGAGTTTTCGAAAGGAAATGTCTTCGTGCATGTACTGGTCTGTACAGGAAACCTGAGACGGATTGGAAACATTATATATCTAACAGAAGAATTTATCGTACTGCTAAAGTGACAAGAGTCGATATCTTCATTTTGAAACTCATTCGAAATCATATCGCAAGATCTGTAACTGTGAGTGAAAACCCCTGGATTTCACAGCCGTTTCACCCTACAGACGGGTACATTGAGACTTGTCTCGATACTGGCTTCATTCCTCCAGAAGCATTCGTGTATTGAATTGGTATGTTTTTGATTCTGACGGAGTCACGATTATATATCATATATATAGACGGGCCACCGATAAGAAGATAGAATATCCTCCGAATTTGAGCTCGCGAGACCACGACCTACAATGGAAATACTCATTTGCGAGATTTGTTGAGGTTGATCGAGCTGGGAGGGAGCTGGCACGGTATTGGTGGCTGAATTACAATGACTAAATTATTCGTGTTCGCTTGTCTCGTTTGTATTTGTTTTCTTTTTATTTTCAGCTCATTATTGCTACATTTAATTGTTATTTGATTGTGTTATTTAAAATCAGCTTATAGGATTTAGAATGGGTATATTGTGATGTTCGTTATATTAGGCTAAGAGATAAGGTTTACTTTGTAGATTAGGAGTATTGTAAAAGTATTATAGTAGGATAAGTTAGAGTTTTTTGAGTAAATTTTATTAGACGTAAGTAACAACATATTAGATATAAGTCAAAAGATTCCCGTTTTGTGTTCTTTGTATTATATTTAATTTTTAAATAGCGTTGGTTGGTTTTTTTCCGCTTTTTCCAATTGATTAATCATATTTAATAGTATTCATTTGATTAATTTCACATAATGTTTTTATAAATCAATTTTAGTATCGATATTGTTTAAATTTAGAGTGCCAAGTGGGCCATTAAGTTTTTCTAATTGTATAATGTTTTTGAAACTTTGCTTTATGTTTTTATAAAAAAATGTTATGGATTTACTTAATAAAGCACCTTGAATTGAATTGAGAAATACAACGGAAATATCGTTCAAGGTAAGTAGTAATAATATTTTAGATCAGAAAAGCCAGACAAGCGATAATATCGTCGTTCTGACCCCTAGACAATTTTAATCTTTCGTTTTTTTTCAAATGGCGTACACTTTTAACATTTGACACATTAACTCCATTCATTCATTTATTGTTGCGTTTTTCCAGTCGGTATACGTATTGTGTTCATAAAAATTGGATTGGACTGGTCCCTGCTGTAGGGAAGTGACTCCACCTTTAGGCTACCCGTGTTTTATTTATTATTATTTTAAGTATATTTTTCAAACAACTTCATCCCCCTTTATTCAGAGGATAAGGGCAAAGTCAAGGTTGGGAATTTATTTCAGTTTTTTTAAACAATTCTCAAGACTGTATGCTGGCTTCTTGCCCATTTCATTTGCATTCAAAAAGAAACTACGTAAATAAAACAAATAGTGCATTTCGTATTTTTTTATATTAACTTAAAAATAAAATTGACTTCTCCCCCCACAAAAAGCTCGTTTAATTGACCAACATAATTAAAAAAAAATTTCCTGCATAGTCATAAACAACTACATAATCCAAATGATTTTTCTACTTAAAACTTCTCTTCAAAATTCACATCATTTTCTTTTTCAAAAAACCAATTGAGTAACTGATACTTGGATAAATGCATTTATTCTTCCATAAAATATATACTTTGAAATAATTGCACAAAATAGTGTTTAATCAATAATAGAATATGAACTAAAACATTCAAATTGAATTATTTCGAATTGTTTTAAAAATCATAAATTGTTAACGAAATGTATTGAAAAAACAAGTTGAAGTAGCAGGAGGATGCTCCTGCCAGAAGGGTATTGTAAAACAATTAGTAAATCAAACAATATATCCTGCATATCAAAACTTGACTAATATAAAGCTTCCATAAATTGAGTTCGAAAAATTATTATGGTTATTATGATTTTAAACTTTGCACTATTTTGTTTCAAGTGTTTTGACCCCGTTGCTTGATTAGTCGTGATAACGCATGTATATTACAAACCATTTCTAAAATTTTTATCAAAACTCCTACATATTTGTAGAGTCTAGGTCCGTTGCAAGCGTGTATCTCCCTAGTATCACGTGTTAATGTTGTTGTAATTGTTAGATATTCAATCGGCTGTAACTTAGCTGTTTATTGCTCAGAAAACTTAAATTGTAAATTTTGGGAAATTCAAGGGTCCCATCTTGATTTTATAGACAAAAAAGCAAAATTTATAAAATGAACTATTATTAACAAAGTTGATCAAATTTTGACTTCTAAGGTATTTGTTGCCCTTGTGAAGGAAAAATTGTCAGTTTAAGTACTATTTTGAAAAGCTCTTATAAAGAACTTTCATTCGATATTCATATCGGGTACCTTTGATGAAATTTTTGTTCAGCGGCAACTCCCATGTACTGTAATCATCGATTCATCACCTATTTTTTCGAATCCTAGAATGGTTACAAAGCCCATTTACTAGGAGCTCTCTCCTGCCTCCTCGACTTGTTTCACCTATGAGTATTAATTGTAGGTACTCATCTTCAGGCATTCATTAAATTGAATCAAGTATTAAAAGCATGCGCCTTAAACGTTCAAGTTGGGGCAAAATACATCAAAATTATTCAATCTTCGCATTTAAAACAGCCACTATTTTGCTTTACCATTACTAATACCGCTAGCTGAGCCAATTCTCAAAGAAATTCATGATACCTATCATTCCTGAAATTTTCATGCAAATCCTAACAAAGCTGTTGTATCCGAGTCGGTAAAAAGCGCATATTGTTCCATAGCCATATGTTTCCATAGTAATACAGCGCATATTGTTCCATAGTAATACAGGAAAATTCAAATCGCTATAACTTCGCATAAAAAGTCATCAGTGTACTGAATTTTATTAAATTTAAGGGCACCGTTAAGATTTTATTCAAGAAAACATAAAATCGATAAATCATACTATTACTAGCAAAGTTGAGTGAATTTTGACTTCTCACGTATTTGTTGTTGTTGTACTCATAAAGGCCTACATTCCTGATTTTTTTCAGATTTTTCGGATCAAAGGTGTCCAATCGCGAGGGGGGGAACACAAATTTTTCGTACATTTCCCCTTTCCCTGCACCCCTCAAAGCAAAATTTGTCATTTTAAGACCTGTTTTGAAAAGTTCTCATTAAGACCTTTCATTTGATACCCATATTGCCTTCATGCGATGAAAACTTTTTTTTCAGGGGCAACTCCCCTATATGGCGAGACCCCCCTTAAAGACCTTATACATTTTTTTCGTGTTGAAACTTTGAAGAGGGCGTCACTTCGCACCTACTTACAAAATCTCATGTTTCCAGCTTATGTAGTTTCCGAGAAAAAGTGGTGTGACACACGGACGGACGGACAGACGAACAGACAGACAGGACGCGATTTTAGTAGGGTATTGTTAAATGATTTTACAATACCCTAAAAATGTTTCTCATTTTTTTTTTTTCAATAGCATTAAAAAAAATTTTTTAAGTAATTTTTAGTAAAATTTTCAATGTTTCAAAAAATTTCAAAAAAATTTTTAAATATTTTTAAAAGTTGTCGCAAGAAGACGACACAACTATTTCAAAATATTTAATGACTTATTACTGCTCTGATATTGATTCAGTAAAATATGTTGCAGCTCTTTATATTTTTCAAAGAAAATTAGAAAAATCTCAATAGGAGTGAAATTTCCCAAGAATCTGTTATTTAAATTTAAAGGAATTAATAGATCAGTTTGCTTTCAATATTTTTTTTCTTGATAAATATTGTTACATGTACAAATAATTCTGCGAGCTACTGTCGCAATTGTTTTCACAACAATGAAGAACACGAATTCACTCGAAACCACGAGAACCCAACAAGCATGATCAACATCTGCAAGTGACGTCACTCCATTCATTAATTTTCTCGAATCTACCAGCTAGAACATTCAAATAAAGCAGATTATCGGTCACAGCTAAGGCATCGGGTGCAGAAGTCTGGTGAGACCCTACAGCAGTTAGCCCAAGACATTGAGCGACAAGCACTTTTGGCTTACCCAGCCTACGACCCAGAACATCGAGATGATGCAGCGACAGAGGCATTCATCAGCGCACTAAAGGACCCGGAATTGCAACAAGCCGTGCGTTTAGCTCAAAAGCAAACGGTTAAGGACGCATTGGTTTACGAGTATAGTCTGAACTATGAGGCAGCGAAAAATGCGACTCGTACCACTGCCCGCGTCCGTGAAGTGGCGGCAGACGAGTGCAGGTGTAAGCGCGTGGAAAATGAGCGAGAGCCGCAGGGTAATGGTGCGCCTAGATGCTGTGATTGCGGAGAAAAAGGGCACCTGCAAAGAGACTGTAAGAAGCGAAGAAAATGGAGCTATTGTCCAGGATGGTGGAGATTCAGACCGTGTCAGGAGCCTAGAATGGAGGACCATCAAACTGCAAGAGCCAAATTTGTGGGGCAGAGGTTGGCTAGGAGGATCGACGTCCCCAGCACCACCATCACCGTGTCAAGACTACATCGTGGAGAAGCGGACTTATGCCTTCCGGGTCAAATTGACGGAGAACACTGCACCATAACAATCGACACTGGTGCTACCCGATCGATTATCCGACCAGACCTAGTTAGACAGCAACAACTTCACAAGGGCAGAATTTTCTCACTACGGACAGCTACGGGAGAAACTGCACCTGTTCATGGAGAGGTCAACCTCCAGATACAGTTGGGAGACCTTGTGTTCCGACATAATTTTCTGGTCGCGAACATTATGGATGACTGCATTCTCGGAATGGATTTTCTCCGACCACATGGAATCACGTTAGACTTGGGCAAACGTGTGTTGAAATGGCAGAATGTCGAAGTACTGATGGAGGATCCTAGCGTCCAAATCCCCAAGATGAATGTAGTGGTATGTACTGACACTGATGTACCGAATTCCTCCGAAAGCATTGTATGGGCCAAGCTTGATGGTGATTCTGGAGACCACCGATCTTATCTGATAGAGCCAACGAAGACATCCGCATTGAGCAGCTTGATTGTAGGACGAAGCCGTGTAAGATCTTTAAGGAACGGATATGTGCCGGTTAGAGTCCTTAACACCGCAGACTCAACCACGAGCATCAAAGCGGGAGAAGTCATCGGCAGCTGCCAGCCTGTTTCCACCATCACCTCTTTGGAAGCTTCTCACAACCATCATTGGAAAAGGAGGCAAGACACAGACAAAGCCCGGGAATCCACGTCTGCAATATTGAAGCAAGTCAAATTGCCGGTGCAGCTATTCAAACGAGCCTCTGATCTGGTCACCAAGTACAGTGACATCTTCTCAACAAGCCCGGATGACCAAGGCCGAACGAGTCTGGTAACTCACGTCATAGATACACAGGGAGCCAAGCCGATTCGACAAGCACCCAGACGCCTCCCTATAGCCAAACAAGGAGAAGTGAGCGCGCTGATCTCGGACATGGAAAAACAAGGCGTTATTGAACCTTCTGTCAGTCCATGGGCCGCGCCTGTAGTTCTAGTAAAGAAAAAGGATGGTAGTACTCGTTTTTGTGTCGACTATAGGCAGCTCAACGACGTCACTAAGAAAGATAGTTACCCGCTCCCACGCATCGATGACATCATGGACACTTTAGCCGACGCAAAATTGTTTTCTACACTCGATCTCAAGAGTGGCTACTGGCAGGTAGAAATCGACAAGAAGGACCGAGAGAAGACCGCATTTTCAGTTGAAACCGGATTGTGGCAGTTTGTGGTGATGCCATTTGGGCTTTGCAATGCTCCAGCCACTTTCGAACGCTTGATGGAATACGTGCTACGTGGTCTAACCTGGAAAACCTGCTTGGTGTACCTAGATGACATCATCGTCATCGGGAGAACGTTCGAAGAGCATGTGCGGAACTTAGAAGAGGTTTTCTCCAGACTGCGACTGGCAAATTTGAAACTTAGTCCCGACAAGTGTACTCTTTTCGCAGCTGAAGTAAAATACCTGGGACATGTCGTATCAGCAGAAGGGGTCAAAACAGACCCTGAGAAGATTGAAGCCGTGAAAAGCTGGCCATCACCAAACAACAAGCGCCAACTACGAAGTTTCCTGGGTCTGGCAACCTACTATCGAAGATTCGTCAAAGACTTTGCCAAAATAGCTAAGTGTCTCCATCAGCTAACCGAGAAAAATCGTCCGTATGTCTGGAACGAACAATGCCAGACAGCCTTTGAGACCCTGAAGGAAAAGCTGTGTGAATCACCCGTGCTGGCGTATCCGAAACCCGGAAAAATGTTTGTAGTTGACACTGATGCAAGCAACGGTGGTATTGGAGCTGTACTCTCCCAGCAGATCAATGGCGAAGAAAGAGTCCTCTCGTATTACAGTCGAGTTCTTTCAAAAAGTGAGAGGAACTACTGTGTGACCAGGAAGGAGCTATTGGCTATAATAGAGGCCACCAAGCAGTTCCACAAGTACCTATATGGCCAGAAATTTGTTCTTCGAACGGACCATGCATCGCTGAGATGGCTACTTAACTTCAAAAACCCCGAGGGACAAGTTGCGAGATGGATCGAAAGATTGCAGTCGTACGACTACGAAATCGTTCATCGAAAGGGCGGAGTTCATGGAAATGCTGACGCCCTATCTCGTCGCCCATGTCCAGCTAACTGCAAGCATTGCCGACGGATTGAGGAAAAGGAACCGCCCGTTGATCTGCGACTGATAACGTTTGAATTCGATGAAGGTTGGTCATCGGAGGAGATTCGAAATGCCCAGCTAGCCGATGAAGACATCGGACCATTGCTCGTATGGAAGGAGACGACTGGGCGACCTGAGTGGAAGGACGTTTCAACGCATGGCGCAACCCTGAAAAGCTATTGGGCACAATGGAACTTCCTTCAGGTGGAGGGCGGTGTACTCAAGCGGAAATGGGAAACGGCGGATGGCAGCTCCTATAGGATGCAAACTATACTACCCAAAAGCCGAATCCACGATGTGGTTAAGGAAATGCATGAAGGATCCTCGGGAGGCCACCTTGGTGTTAACAAGACCTTAGCGAAATTGCGGGAACGGTTCTACTGGCTCCACGCTCGAGAAGACGTAGAGGACTGGTGTCGCAGATGCACAATTTGCGCTTCCGTCAAAGGCCCAAAGCGACGACTGAGAGGACAAATGCAAACCTATAACGTGGGGGTACCGTTTGAAAGGATTGCTGTTGACATCGCTGGACCCTTTCCTGAATCTGAATGGGGAAATCGATACACGCTGGTTGTAGCCGATTATTTCAGCAAGTGGCCCGAGGTCTACCCCATTCCCAACCAGGAAGCAACTACTGTAGCTGAACAGCTAGTGTTAAATTGGGTCAGTAGGTACGGCGTACCTGGCGAACTACATTCGGATCAAGGCCGAAACTTTGAGTCACTAGTTTTTGGCGAAATGTGCGAGCTGCTCGGAATACGGAAGACGAGGACAACACCGCTGCATCCCCAATCCGATGGAATGGTCGAACGTTTCAACGGCACGCTCAATAAACACCTTGCCAAAATGGTTGACGAGAACCAGAGGGACTGGGACCGACATATCCCACTATTTTTGATGGCGTATAGAGCCGCTGAACATGCGTCGACGGGCCAAGCCCCAGCCAAAGTCATTTTTGGAAAGACTATTCGTTTGCCAGCCGATATAAAGTTCGGAACACCCCCTGAGAAACCCCAAACGGTCTCGGAGTACGCAAGTGATCTAAGACAACGGTTGAACCAGATACATCGGACAGTGCGAAAACACCTCGAATCGGCTACTGACCGCATGAAGACCAGGTATGATCTAAAGGCTAATTCTACTGGCTTCCAGCAAGATGCCTTGGTGTGGCTTTATAACCCGCAACGGCGAAAGGGTAGGTCTCCAAAGTTGCAACATAATTGGGAGGGACCATACCGAGTTGCAAAGCGAATCAACGACATCGTATACCGAATACAGGAACATCGTAAGCCGAGAGCTAAAATGAAAATCGTGCATCTGGACCGTCTTGCCCCATATTACACCCAGGGAGAATTGACTACAACTGGCGACACATCTTTTCGGGGCGAAAAGAACTGAGGTGGGGGCAGTGTTACATGTACAAATAATTCTGCGAGCTACTGTCGCAATTGTTTTCACAACAATGAAGAACACGAATTCACTCGAAACCACGAGAACCCAACAAGCATGATCAACATCTGCAAGTGACGTCACTCCATTCATTAATTTTCTCGAATCTACCAGCTAGAACATTCGCCAATAAACGAGAAATGGGTGAATAGGTAGAGACCCTATATAAAGGCGAGCTGAATGAATGGGGGGATGATCATTCATTCGACCGCGATAAGAACTGCGAAAGTGTGTAGAAGTGTGTTTCGTAATAGTGAAGTGATTTAGAAGACAATTGCGATAAGAAATTTATGGACAAGTGTTAGATTTTATTTTAATAGCGAAAATTAAAATTAGTGAAAGTGTTAAACTGATTATTGTGCATTTTCTTGAATTGAATAAACACTTTTAACTTAAATTAAAAGACATTGCGTTTTCACTTTCCCGGAACATTAAAATTATTGGCCGCGAACCAATAACACGCGACAATTATAATCCTGTAAATCTTAAAAACATAAAAAAATAAACATAAGACAAGAAAAGAAAACATATCGCATTAAATACGAATTGAAAATATTTTTTTTTACGTAAATATTCCATTTAAATAATAATTTAAAGAAAAAATAGACAAATATTTCGTTTGAGGCATTTTGCTAAATATATACTCTTGTTCATTGTATGTTTAGAACTTTCAAGAAAAGAAGTAAATAAATATATATATGCATACACAATAATATTTTCGCCGTAGTAAAACTTAAAAATAATAAAATATAAAAACTAACAAGTATGTTTCTGAACCTAAAAGGGTAACAACCTTGAAGACAAAAAACAAAGAAAACGAAGAACACGCTTATGTTTTATTATTTAAGTTCGGTTCCTAAAGAACTAAAATGAATTATTTGATTTACACCCTCGGCCTTTCCATTTCGTTCTATCTGACCAAATATAGGACCCGCATCGATGGCAGGCTCCTCCTCTACAATGGGCTGGTCATCGGGCGCACTCCTCCTTTTCTTTTGTTAATAGGGACCCTTGCCAGGTAGAGTGGCCTTCCGCTCGCGTGCCCTTTTATGATATAGGGTTATGTGATTTCGTTGCATAGCGCTAAAGTCAAAGTCAAAGTCAAAAGCGCTTTATTTCATACTAATCGCTATAAATTTTAAAAGAATATAAAGCAAATTCCAAACAATAACAATCAAAAAAACTTAATGGCCCAAATGGCTCTCTAAATTTATACGTTATCATCAACTCATTTCATCAAAAAAACTATAGCAAATTCAATTAATTACGATTATTACATATTTTTAAAATTTAATTGGAAAAAGGAGAAAAAACCAACCAACACTATCCTAAAATTATTTATAATTAAGACACAACAGTGAAACTTTGATCCTACACCTAATATGTTGTAACTTATTTCTAATAAAATACAATCAAAAATTTTATCTTATACTAAAAAATTCTATAACAATGTGCCTAACCTAAGTGCTTAATCATCTCTAACGGAATATAGTAAACATTACATATACCTAACCTATACCTAATTTTTAACAAAAATAAACAACAACACTAAATGTAGCAATAATGAGATGAAACTAAAAAAAACGAAATAACGAAAAACACCAGAACTGAAAAATAAACACGAATAATTTAGACATTGTCATTCAGCCACCAATACCTGGATTGCGCCGTCTCAACTCGATCAGCTTCAACGAATCTAGCAAATGAGTACCTCCATTGGAATTGTTGGTCTCGTGAACTCAAACTCGGAGGATATTTTATCTTCTTATCGGTGGCCCGTCTATATATGTGATATATAACTGGAACGCCGTCAGAATCAAAAACATATCGATTCATGTCCAAATACACGAATGCTTCTGGAGGAATGAAGCCAGTAGCGAGGCAAGTCGCTATATACCCGTCTGTAGGGTGGAACGGCTGTGAAATCCAAGGGTTTTCACTCACAGTTACAGATCTTGCGATATGATTCCGAAGAAGTTTCAATATGAAGATATCGACCCTCGTCACTTCAGCAGTTTGATAAATTCTTCTATTCGATATATAATGTTTCCAATCCGTCTAAGGCTTTCTGTACAAACCAGTACATGCACGAAGACATTTCCTTTCGAAAACTCTTAATTTTTCCATAGTACTAGCGCTCTGGTTGTACCAGATCTGTCATCCATATGTCAAAACTGGTCTAACCAGTGTCTTGTAACAGATAATTTTGACCTTTTGATCAATGTATCTGGACTGAAAGAGCTTTCGAAGGGCCACGACTACTTTTTTTTTTTTTTTTTTTTTTTAGTAAGGAGGTGAAGGCATTTATGCCCGCCGAGTCTGGCAGGGTGGGACTCTCATGGAGGATACCTTTGGACTACCCACTAAACACCTCCCCTGTCAATCTGAGAACCTAGCCTGGAACCGTTTGACACATTACTTCGGGCCAGGTCTCGTTTTGTTACGCCGTGGGGCGCCTTCAAGCTGGGAAGTCCCTTTCCTAGCGGGAGGGGAGAGGGGAAGAGGAATTCCCAGGAGAGCGATCCCCTAGCCCCAGTGCCCCGGCTGCTGTGAGTCCCTTTTATATTTTAGGACTGCCCGAGCATAATGTGCCACCTGGTTCCATTTTTCAACCGATTCGAGCATCACCGCAACTATATTATCCGGGGTGAGCTCTCCCGTCTCTCTGTAGAGTTCCCTTCGCAGCCTGGCCCATTTTGTACACGCAAAAAATGTGTGACAGGCATTGTCCTCCTCTCCTGGGCAAAACCGACAATCGGGAGACCGTGACTTACCGATCTTGTGCAGGTAAGACTGAAAACACCCGTGCCCGCTCAAAAGCTGGGTCAGATAGAAGTTAGTCTCACCATGCCTTCGATTTAGCCACGGTCTCACATCCGAGATGAGGCGCGCAGTCCACCTTCCCTTCGTGCAATTCCTCCAAGACTGCTGCCAATGTTGAGCGAGCGTTGTCTCTCCTCGTGGACAACCATCTCCCTCGCATCCTCGTTTCGACGCAGGTAAATAGCGCGGCGCTCTCTAGCAAGGAGGGCGACAGGTCTCACGCCTGCAATCACTCTCACCGCCGAGTCGGAGACTGTTGGATACGAAGATGCAATTCTCAGTGCTCCTCTTCTCTGTACCTGTGCCAATCGTTTTCGGTATACCTCCTTGCTGAGAGCGTCGCCCCATACCTCTGCTCCGTACATTAGCACTGACCCTACAGCACTCATCAAGAGGCGTCTTCTTGATGGGCTGGGTCCCCCTGCGTTGGCCATAAGTCGACTCAGGGCCGATATTCCCGAAGCAGCCTTCTCAGCTGTTGCCCTGATTTGCTCAGAGAAACTCATCTTCGAGTCGATCAGTAGCCCCAGGTACTTCACCGCAGGCTTCGATTGGATTTGTATGTCTCCAATACTGATCATCCTTACTCTAGGGATTCTCTTTTTTGTCAAGATGACCACTTCGGTTTTCTCCAGTGCTAAACTGAGCCCGCGAGCAGTCATCAAGTCTCTCACTCGGCGCACTAGCATACCTAGCCTAAGTTGCGCTTGTCCAACGGTGCGTCCGGCGACCAGAGCCGCAACATCATCCACATAGCTGACCAAACGCGGCTCATCTGGCATCTCAAGTCTCAGTAGCCCGTCGTAAGACACGTTCCACAGGTCCGGACCAAGGATAGATCCCTGGGCAACACCCGATGTAACTTCCATCCTTCGTTGGCCCTGTGTCGTGTCGTAGAGCAGGCTTCGGTCCTTTAGGTAGTTCCTCAAAAGCCGCATTAGATATTCTGGAACTTAAAAAGAGTTTTCCAGTGTGTCCAGAATATCCACCCATCTAGCGGAGTTGAAGGCATTCCTGACGTCGAGTGTCACCAACAGGACGATCCGTCGCTTGGTGCGACTATATGCCTCTGCCTTTTGGACCGCGTTCACCACCTCTGCAATCGCATCAATGGTAGAACGTCCTGCTCTAAAGCCGTTCTGCCGAGGAGATAGGTCCCCAGCAGCACGAATCGCGTCAGTGAGTCTTCCCTTGATGAGTTTCTCTAGCACTTTCCCAGCCGTGTCTAGCATGCATAACGGGCGGTATGCAGACGGCAATTCGGGACTTCCCTTCCCCTTGCTGACCAGCACCAGCCTCGCCACCTTCCATCGTACCGGGAAAACCCCGTCCCGTAGGCAAGCGTTGAATGTGCTGACAAGTAAGTCAGGACAATGGTGATAGACGAGCTGCAAAACCTCAGCTGGAACACCATCTGGACCTGGAGCCTTCCTCGCTTTCAGGGAGAGGACTGCCTCCTCCAGTTCCAGCTGTGTGAAGAGTGGGCACTCGACTGCTGTTTCACCATGGACAGCGTCAACATGGACGGGATGGGCGGGGAAGAGTCCCCGCACTATCGCGTCCATCTTTTCCGCGTCATGTATACAAGGCTTCCGTAGGGCACCAAGTTTCCCCATGACCAGCTTGTAGCCAAGGCCCCACGGATTCTTGTTCACATCGTCCACGAGGTCTTGCCAGCATCGGGCCTTGCTCTTGTTAATAAGCCTGCGAAGATATTTCCTGCCGGACCTGTATGCTGCTAGCCTAGTGTCTGCCTCCTCCCGTGTTCGCGCCCGCTTGGCCTCTCGCCGAAGTTTGTGACACTCGCTTCTTTGTTCGGCGATCTCGTTTGACCACCAGTATACTGGAGGCTTACCATGTCGGGGTCTCCGACGGGGCATGGAAGACTCGCAAGCAGCTATGATGGTACTCATAGTTGAGTTCACCAAGTCCTTGGCTGTAGGCCCTCCACTCCCTGGCGGAGCTCCCAGCAACGGTGCGCCTGCCGCAAGCGCGTCAGCAAACCTCTCAACGTCCATCCTCCCAGTCCTCCATCCGAGGATTGAAGTTTGGGCATATGTACGCAGAGTGGCACCGTCGTGAATCTCAACAGCTATATACTGGTGATCACTAGCCGAGTAGTCCTCTAGTACTCGCCAGTTGTGTACTCTGGGTACCACGGACTCCGAAGCGAGTGTCACATCGGGTATGGTTCCTACGCAACCCCAGCGGCGGAAAGTAGGGGTGTTACCAGTATTTAGGACAAAAAGCGCTGTTCTGGCCGCCATGTCCAAGATTTGCTTTCCCCTTGGGTCGGATTGTGGCATACCCCATTCAGTGGCTCTAGCGTTGAAGTCTCCCCCGACCAGCATGTGGCCCTCTGTGTTCGAGACAGCGTCCTCCAGGGAATCGAGTTTGGTTCGAAAAGATTGCATTGCCTCGTTAGGCGTCAGATAAACACTGAAATATGTTATCCCTGAACACCGCACCCACACAAAACCATCCCCGCGTCCATGGCCCTGCACCTGAAGGCGGGCGCTGTCTCGAACCCAGATGGCCGAGGTACTAGATTCGTCAGGGTATCACGCTTGCGAGTCCTTGTTATGATGTTGCTCGCTCAGCAACTGGAGGTCAGCTTTCTTATCCCTCGCAAACTGCTCAAGTAGCTCCTGGGCGTTTGTGCTTCGATGCAAATTGACCTGCAGGATACGGATCATTTGAGTATCGATTTGGCTTTAGTTAGGGCCTCCTTGAAAACTCGGCATCTCCCTGTCCCCGGCTCATGTTTGAGGTTGCCGGGTGCTAGCTTAGCATCCTTGCAAAGAATGCATTTTGCCTCGTTCGTGCACTCCTTCCTTTTGTGCCCCGTTTCACCACATTTGTAGCACAGAGATCTCAATTCGGGTCCCCTACAGCCATACGCGGTGTGTCCGTATTCGAAGCATCTGACGCAGCGGATAGGGATCGCTCTTCTCCGTATCCTGCAGATCACCCAACCTATCTTAATTTTGCCCTTCGCCAGGATTTGCTGGGCGTCTTTATCAGCTAGTTCGACAATAGCCATGCGTTGCCCCCTTGTGTTTTCACGTGTCAATCTTGCCTTGACTTCACTTAAGCTGGGGAACTCCCTCCTAATGGCATCCTCCACTTCAGCTTTGTCCGTGACGCAGTCGAGGTCCCTGATTTCCAGGGTGGCCATTGGTTCGAGCGAGGCAACCGTTGCCGCATCTCCAAGAACCTTTTGAACCGCGTCACGGAATGCATCTTTGTTTGTGGCCTCTGGCCCGAATTCCACCAGCAAGCCACCGGTCCGGGTTGGTCGAACTGCTTTGATGGCAGTTTTGGTGTCGTCTGGCTTGACTGCTCCTTTAATTTCACGGAGGACATCTGCGTAGGTTCGGCCCTTAGTTGGTTTAATAAGCAGTGCCTCTCGCAAGGGTTTGCGCCGCGACTACTTTAAGTGCCTTACTGAGCATGATTTTGACATGTTCAGTATAGTACAGATACTGATCGAGATAAACACCGAGGTATCGAATACAGGATTTATGTGGAACCCGTTCAAGACTACCCTCACCAGCCATGATGTGGAAATCTTTCCAATTACGTTTCAGGTCTTGACTGACCCCCTGCAGAGTTGTCCGGAACAAGATTGTTTCACACTTTTGCGCATTGATTTTCATTCGCCAATTGTCAGTGTACAGCTGTACATCATTGAACATTTTTTGGAGATTGCTCTGAACTATTGTAGCTTTTTGGTCTGTCGTATAGATGATTAGACCATCAGCAAACGCTACCAATGATCGCGTTGGCGAGACGTTAAAATCAAAGCCGTTCAATAGCTTGCGAATGAAGATTGAGAAAAGCAGGGGCGCAGTAGCTGTTCCCTGCTGTAGACCATTCAAGACCTTCAACTCGCGCATTGTGGTCAGATTTCCATCAGTTACAACAAACGATTTCCCGTAAAACATATTACACATCATGGCGACAAGGTGTCTGGGGAACTTGTCCTGAAGGAGTTTAAAAACTAGTCCATCTAACCACACCGTATCGAAGGCTTTCTCCATATCAATGAGACATGCTCCAACACATTGTCTATCATTTAGTTTCCAACAGATGTCTGAGGTTACTTTCGTTATTGCATGTGTGGTCGAATGCCTGGCACGAAAACCAAATTGGCAATTCGGCATCAACTCATTTTCCTCAATGTGGGCGTTTAATGCTCTGTTGAGTATCACTTCAAACACCTTGCTGATGTTATGCAGCAAGCTGATTGGGCATGAAGATTCTTTTCCTTTCTTCAAGATCGGAAATACCTTAGCCTTTTTCCACTCATTTGGGAAATATGAATTGCTCAACATGTTGTTGAACAATATGCAATAGTTCCTAATAGCAACCTCAGGCGAATGTCGGAGAACTACATTTGGAATGCCATCAGTACCACATGATTTCTTGTTGTTTATCTTGCGAAATATGAAACACAAGTCTTCATAGCTGACAAAATAATCAATAAGATTCAAGCTCGGTATGAGGTCAGATGTTAATGTTTCATTGAAGTGAAGAATTGATTGGCCGTTCAGGCTTGATTTGAAGTCGGAAACTTTTGCTTCAACAACCTCTGCAAATATTTCATTCCCTCTCTCTGGGTTTGGCAGATGAACCAATTCAAAATGTGTTCCAATCAGGGCAAGTTTATCCAATCCTTCACAAATAATCCTGTTTCCATTTCTATCTGGAGTCGTACTATCAATTTCGATACCAGCCCTATCGAGAAGATTTATCTCATCACTAGTGACTTCAAGATTCGATACCTTCACTCGAGACTTCTTGCTGAATATGCTATTCACTTTCGGAAACACGCCACCTGGGTCCTGTGGGCTCATACACCTCAATTTTTCCGCCCATTGATTGCTGACCTCACTCCTGAAGTATGACCGGATTAAGTTCCGGACATTCTTCAGATGTAAGTTCAACAAAGCCAACGAGGGATGGTTGTAATCCAATAATCGTCGATAAATATTGTTGACGCGTGTGAGAAGAAAGCTTTTCAATCTTTTCAACCTTGCGATGGTTGGTGTTTCATATCCTTCCATATTGTTTCGATGTTTTATCTTGGGAACTACTTTCTTCAACGTTTCCAACGTCAGCTTCTCTAACTTCGACAAATAGACATATATGCCATCGTTAGTTAGATTCCTGTCATTAGGAACCATTGAGCAAGAGTTGCCACCATCAGAAGGGGGACATTGCTTCTGGTACTCTCAATTAAACTTCTTTTGAAACTTTCCCCAGTCTGTTTTTTTGAAATTCAACCGATGATTTTCATGTTGAACTGGAATGAGGAAGAAATCATCCCTGTGATGATTGACTTCCATTACGATTGCGTTATGGTCACTATCATAAGGGAGCACCTGCAGTTTCCGTTGAGGACTATTAAAGCTGAATTCAAGTCTTGCGTCAGCAATGCAAAGGTCCAAATATGAATTTGTCCTAGGGTATGTTGGGAACTCCGAGCCATATAGAGTGCACCTGTATTCAATTTGGTTCTCTGTTATCCACAATTTCAGGAATACACCTCTTGGATTATTGGTGGCGTTCAGACATGATGTATGCTTGGCGTTCAGGTAACCAGCAAGAATATAGTAGTTATGCAGCCTGTTCAATTTGAGTATTTCGAACAACGAATTGAGCTCCTCCTTGAGCTTGAGAACAGTTCCACCAGTTGCATAGGCAGAGATAACGAAGAGGTTATCCCCACCTGGCAGTGAGATTTTGATAACGGACACTTCAAGAGATTCAAAGCTTTTGAATTCGACCTTTTCAATATTTTGGAAACGATAGGGTCTTTGAACGAATATCCCGGTGCCACCTCCCCCATCACCTGTCACCCTATCGTTTCTTACGAACTCAAAATCCTTGAATCTCATGGAGTGCCATGAACTGAGGTGGGTTTCGGTGAGAAGCACAATGTCAGGCTTTTGTCTGGCAATGAAATCAAAGGAATAATCACGCCGATGTAAAGTAGCAATGGAGTTGACGTTGATCGAGATGAGATGAATCCTATCCGTGGGAATGTGGCTGGATGACAACTTTTTTTGAGGCATTTGAAAGCCCGATTCGCTCCGAAAAGGAATTTAATTGCTGATAAGTTTTAAGGAGCAGCTCATTATTGCCACTTACATTATTTATTTTATTTACATTGTCTGCTGGTCCTCTCGCAGCAAGTGTAAATGACACCCCGGGCTTGACGAAGTTGGTAGGTATCACACTGCTGTGTGCTTGACTTTGTCTCGGAGCGACTTTAACCTTTGCATCTTGATACCGGGGGCATCCTCGATATGATGCTGGATGACCAAAGGCACCGCAGTTCACACAATATAGTTTTTCTTTTGGCTCCACCTGAGCCAATTTGCACTCGCCGGGAGCATGAATGTCTTTGCATTTAACTCGCCTGTATTTCATGGCGCAATCGGCAGCCGAATGCCCGAATCTTTGACACCTGTAGCACTGGTTAACCTCAATTTTCTGGAGGCGTTTCCACCGCCGAAGTTCAAGAACCGTATTTTCTGCAGGGCACTCGAACTACTTTTGCTGGAAATCTGGACTAAGTAGTGAGGCAAGTTTTTGCGCTCCACAATCGATCTTCTCGTTGCAAAGTTTTTAACTGAAATAAATTGTATTTCTGGTCCAACTTCTTGGAGCACCTGAAGGAGGTCGACTGTGTCCTCACCACAGTCCAGACCCTTCAATAAAAAGGTTTGATTCTTTTCGCTTTTCGGTGTGTACGTGAAATGCGAAACATCTCCAGTATTTAAGGCACTTTTTGTTGCCTGGAAATAAACCAGCGACTTAGTCCTTATCGTCAATTTATCGGCGTTGACTCTTTTTATCTGAAAATCTTTTAGTTTATTTTCGGCTGCCAAAAGCCGAACCATATCTTTGCCCGTTTGCCCAAATACATTGATTGGTGGGACTTTTTCTTTTTTTTTCATTAATCTTAACGGACGGACTAGCAGACGGACCAGCAGACAAACCTTTTGGTTTTTTCTCCCGATTTTTTATTTTAAGGTATTCAATGAAATCATTATCTAATTTAGACGCTTTACCTGTATCCTCTTCAATGTTCATCGTTTCTTCAAGACCAGCTAGCGCTGCATAATAATTTCTGCTGTCGTTTGCGCCTCCTGCGCTGAGGACATCCTCTTGATTAGCTTCTTCCTGTGGTTTTTTAATTTTCTTGTCTTCGGTTTTTGAGTTTGCTAGTCGGCCTTTCTTGGTTTCTTTATCCTTGTTGAACGTTAACGTTCCAACAAGTGCTTCTAACGATTTAACTCGAAGCTTGAGTTCTTCATTTTCTTTTTCGATTTTTTCAGCTTTCTCTTTTTCTTGGATAAGCTGTTTGATATCGATATTCGATAGGATTGTCGGTTTTTCTGCTTTATTCTCGTAACTTCTTTTAAGTTTTTTTTCGCCCGTCATCATTGGCGATGGGCATGATCCTTCTGATTGATGGCTGAATCCATCGGGCTCCTCCATCTCGTTGCTTTTGCAGCGAGACTAGAGGGAATGTTCTCAGACCGGGACTTCCCTTGAACGTATTTCCACTTTTGATATTTCTTCAGGAAATGAATTTCAGGTATTCGATAAATGTTCGAATAATTCGACGGTGATGGTTTTCCCAATAAAATCAAAATTTGCTTTTGACTGACTCGTAAAAAAATATTGCAATTGTTTGAAACTGACTTTTGCGAAAAATTAATTAATTTTTAAAATTAATGACAGGAGCGATTAAAAACACGTCTACACGCAACGGGTGCTAGACGTAGAATCTATTGCATAGCGCTATAGCATAAATCGTTTACGTTTGTATTTCTCATTTGAGCGAAAGAGCCATACAAAGTACTTTTGTATGAGTTTTTCACTCAAATGGGAAACACATGGCCACGTCTACGTTTGGATTTTGATCTGGTTGGGAGGTGCGAGGGGCACCACCTCCATCTGGATGCCCCACTCTTATTTGTGGGCCATAAGTCTCGTCAGTAACGACGAAGTCATCTAAAGTCCGTCTGTTTTCCCCAGGCCCAGTTTGCCTTCAGAGTTAGCAATACCCTTTGACCCTTAGTAGGTTACCTCCTTTTTGACTGCGGTTGACATTTCTTTGACCCCGTAATTCGTGAATGCAAAATTTTTTTGTAGTGGGTCCTTTTGCTGGGGGAAGGAACTCGCCCCACGACATAGCAACGTTAGCCTGCCAGCGCATTCACGCGTCCCCAAACAAGGCCAATAGCGGCGGATCTCAACCTCCTCTTCCGCTGAGGCAGCAGACCATCGCTGCAGTCCTGAATGGACATTCATATATGTTACTCATTTCACTGCAAAACGATTGTTTAGTATTTTTTCAAATATCTTACTGAATCCCGTGAGCAGCGCAACCAGACGATAGTTATTAGGGTCAAGATGATCATCATCCTTAAATTTAGGAACTATTTTTGCAAGTTTTTCTTCTTCCGGCAATGACCCATTCCTAATATACTCGTTTACAAAATTTGCCATAAGCTCGGCTATGTCTTCCTTGATTATACTTATCTCATTCATCGTGATGCTATCGATGCCTGGCACGGTATTCTTCTTCAATCCATTGATTTCATTTAAGACTTCCATTTTATTTGTTTGATGAATGTTAAGGATGGAATTTATTCAGATATTTGTATTGTCTTCAGAAGTGAAACTTCAGGTACTCGATAATTGTTCGAATAATTCGACAGTGATGATTTTCAATTAAAGAAATTAATTTCTAACTGTCTTTTGCAAAAAATTATTTAATTTTTAAAATTATTGACAGGGACGATTGAAAACACGTCTGTTCGCTACGACTGCTAGACGTAGAATCTTAGTTTCTCCATTTTACTTAAGATATGTGAAGGTGAAAAGTGTAAAATACCACAAAAATTTAATTGGCGTGGTTAAATTTAAAAACAAAAAACGTATCACAGGATATTGCGATGTTGTGCATAGTTTATAAACTCAGATAAAATTATTTGAAGTACAATTTATTGCATACGAAATCCAAATAATGGAAGACATCTGTAAATGAAGATTACACAAATATTTAATGAGAAAAGCGATCAAATATGAGAAAAAGTTCATCTGATACCTACCTTGAGTTTATTGACCAACAGTTCGTTAACTTTGTCTGCAACATTAGGTTGATAGAAAGAAAAGCAATCATCTAGGATTTCATCTTAATGTAGGGATACATATATTATTGCATTCTAAGATGTCCTTCTCCCGAAATCAACGAACTGACGTATTTTGTCTGGAAGACGGGCGCAGAGCAGTTTATTCACCTTGAATTTGATTTATCCGCTCCTTTGTCGATGCTAACCCTAAAGTTCCCATTTTCGGCACATTTCTGCATCCTGATTTCCACATTGTTGTGTCTTACAAATGATTGGATTGCTAGTGATGGTTTGGGATAAGCATTTTGCACACATTTGCGTAGCATATTGTTGGTCGTTTTACACTTTTGGGTAAATGGACTGCGACTTCTCACCGGATGATAGTGATGTACTCGTATTTCTGTTGGCCTTAGCCAACAATCGGAACGGTGTTCAACATTCAAGGATCTGGGGGTTCGAGTCGAAGCTTTCATGGCAGTCGTCTCGTCTCACGCGACTTAGAATCGTACTCGTGAATAACAGTGTACACATTGTCGCCGCTAGTTCCGTCGTCCTCCCATCGTTCTCGTCCTTTCCATCTGCAGCTGTTTCAGATTTTTCGTATCCTTGGATCCTGTTTTCACATACATCCATACAAATCGTGTGACTGTGCATTGTACGCGTCGCGCTAACGGCGACGGCGATGCTGGTGGCCCCGACCGACAAACCATTATACGAGTATGAACTAAATCGAATACGGGGTTGAATTGTCGACCCCACGGTTTCGGTGTCGGGTCGGGACCCAAACCTACATTTGCAACCCCAAACCTGGAGCCGGACCCAAAACTCAGACTCCGTTCTGGTATCCGAAAGCCAGTCATCAGGAAATTTCGGGGAAGAATAAACTCCACTTGAGAGCGAAGACGACAGCTCATTTGAACGCGAACAGCCGGTTAGAACGGTTTACAAGTTGCTCCTGCAAAGTTCTCGGGATTATATTGTAGTTTCCACTATTTCTTGACATCATGCAAGAAGCTGTTTAAGGATCCAGCTGTTTGGCAAATCAGTTGTCGTGTCGAAGTCTTTACAAACAGTGCTATTCCACGGTTCCCAACAAACAGTCAGTGCAATTTCAGTGAGTGTGATATCATCAGCTGACTAAAGTTCTAACATATCCTGCATGTACGCATTTGTGTATCGCTATTGAGGACAATTTCCATTCTTGTTGTGAAATTCGCAGTTAAAATGTGAAGATACTCTGTAACATGACCAAAAAGATGGTAACTTACCGTTTCAAGCAAGCTTTACAAGTGCAGATGTGGATGTCGGTACCTTAAAAAGTGCATTCTTTGTATTAAAAATTGCTGTTAGTCTAAAAGAACTAATATGTTGGTGACTGTTATCTGTGATGCCTTTGAAATGTGAAAGTACATTAAAATGTTGCTAAGCTTAGTAATCATTTGAATGCGTAATATACATTACGATATTCAACGTCGTCTAAACTGCAATGGTTTCCTGGAAGATCGATGGCTGCTATACGTTTAGGACCAAAGCGGTAAGTAATGAATTGAATATCCCAAATATCAAAATTAAGAGTTATATTGTAGAAAATCACGGTTAAAATAATTTATCAGCGTTCCATTAAACTCAAGTCGTAAATAGTCTGAAATATACTATAAAGCATTTTCGTTATGTTCTGCAATGTGTAGGAAGCTACATTGCAAATTGCTTTAAGTGAAAATTTTAATACTGGTTAAGGACAATTTTGTTGCATGATTTCAGTCATTTTATTGAGTGGCTCAATAGAAACGAACCTTGGTCTTTTTGTGGTTTTTATTTTGGGTTATGTTAAACTTTTGTGTAAATAAAATTTTGGTTGCGTCAGTCTTATAGAGGAAGGGCTCTATTCACATCACATGTGCTTGTATACCATATTTTACTCTATTGAGGACTATAATCTTACTTTCTTTGATATTTATTGAGCTCCCGCGGTTGTGATGAACTCTGGGTTAAATCATATCATGATTGTGCCTCAAAATTTCAGCGTTCAAAAAAAACCCTCTAGAAAAATTGCTGGATCCCAAAATAAGTCGCAATATGGTCTAAGAATGACGTTGCTTAATTCTGGTATCTATATAATTCATTTCAGTTAAAATCCTTTTCTTTTTGTATTCTAATGAAAAACTAATAAGCAATAATATGCACTTGCTCCTTAAGTTTGCAAAGTAGATGAAACTATTAAACCAGCCACAACCCACCAGAAAAATGGAATTTTATTCCATCCATTCCCCCTCTCAGTCATTTCAGCCGCTAAGATATGATAGACTCTTGCTTTCTCATTATCTCTATCTCTCTCTCTTGCTCTTAAAATTTAGCTCGTTTACCCTTTTATCTTTTTTGCGCTGCTGAACATTCTACTGGCTCCAACTCATAGGTGTTTAGGAGTACTTAACGCATATTAAAAATCTTCACCTTGAGTTAAACACTTCAAAACGCACGTCTACTTTATTAAAAGAAATTTTGGATACAAAGTTGGCTCCAATATAGATACTACTAAGCCAAAATAAAGTTCTCTATGGGCGTATACATTAAAAAGTGTCTGAAAAGAAGAATGACAGGACTATATGAGTTCAACAGAGCTGTATTTCCTAGTTACTCATTTTTCTGTCATTGTAGCAAAATAGCAAAATCATTGATCCTTGGAACAACTCGAAACATGATAGCTGTACTACTATGCGCTGTATATCCAGCAGATTGCTCACTATTGTGTCTAAGCAACCAAGTTCATATCTTATACAACAAAACATATCTTAATGAGTCTTCCGGTGGATCAGATACTAATTTAAGTCAGGCATCCCTTTTCGCGGTCAAAAATGATAATCAAAAGATCGCTTTTCCTTATGCACTTATTATTATTAGATGCTGTAACTTTTATTATTAATGCATCGATATTTGTTTCTGTTAGCTTCCTTTTCTTTTGCCTTATGTCTTATATATGCAATTAACTTGAACTGCACTTTCATGATTTCTATCCTCATATTTCTCACCCATTATGTGAAGGCAGGTGATTGGCCTGGTTATAAGATCATTGGTCTTTTGTATAAAAAAAAACTAGGATCAAATATTTTGATAACCAATAATTATTGTCAGTTATTCTATGTACTAGTTAGAATGCTCATCGCGTAAGTCGAAGGTCCCTGGTTTGAACCCCGTTGGTGACAACGAACTTCGTTTCGAGTGATTCTTTGGATGGACTATAAGCGCATTTAGTTATGTTACGTACTGTTTTAAAATCAAAGCGTAGCGCAGCTGGGTGGGCAGATCAACAGCCAAAATTTAATAACGACCAAATCACCTTCCTGAGCACCGAATCATACAATCAAGTTAATAAGATACTTTAATTAGGCCCGAAAGGGGCTGTAGTGCTAAAGCGAAAATTCTTTGATTTGCTTTTACAATACCTAATTGTGATAAGCAATATTATGGATAGGGAGTTCAAATCACATGTTATTGATTTTAATGCAGCCAACAAACGGTGGTGCGCGATCCGTATAAAAGTGGCATTCTTTAAAATCAAGCTGATAGATGTACACGCCTCGATCGAAGAGATAGATGAAGAAACGAAGGAATCATTCTACAATCGTCTGGAAAGACTAGTCGACTCATTGTCTACAAATGACGCAAAAATAGTTCTGGGTGGCAATGACCTACCTCATCGGGGAATGACTGGAGGATATAGCCTGCTCGATGAAGCAAATGACAACGACCAGCGCACGATCGGCTTGCTTCCCACATCGACGGATACATAAAGTGATCTGGATATCACCCATTGGCTATACACAAAACCAGATTGGCCATGTTCTGATCCAACAACGTTGGGCCACGAGCATACTTGACATCCATACATACAGAGGAGCCGATTGTAACTAGCATCATTACTTGATCAAATAAACTTATCGACTCGTTTGTCAAAGGCATATACGGCGAAGCCCACCCTTCTACAAAAATTTGACATTGAAATGCTCCAAATGGTGTCTGTGTTAAAGAATTTCACCGAGAGCCTCGACGACCAGCTTGCTCCCATCCTATCCGATTTGTTGAAAACAGCATCGAGCTATGAGTGGAAGTGAAAGCGGGAATTAAGACCGTAGCAGAACAGACGATCAAACATCAAGCCCAGCGCAAAAGAAACAAGTGGTTCAATGATGGATGCCAGAATCCATCAGACAAAAAAAAATCAGGCGTACAATGAATACGTAGGTAGAAAAACTAGGAGGAAGAGAGAATATTATCAAAATCTCGGAAGAGTAGCGAATAAGATAATTAGAACTAAGAAAAGAAAATACTATGACGACGAATTGAAAAGCATCGATGTGAGTCTTTTGAGCAACAACACAAGACAACTATACAAAGTAGTGAAAAGCCTGGAATGCGGTGATCAGCCCAAGACCACGCTCTGCCGTGATAGCATTGGCAATATCATCGCTAGTGAAAACGCTATTACGGATAAATGGGCATCATAGCTCAAGAACCTGCTCAATCTTTGGCACAGACCCAGAACATTGGAGCCTACAGATATTCCCGAAGAGCTTTCAATGCCAGCCCTAACTTTGGGTGAAGTTTGCTCCACTAGCAAAAACCCAAAGGAATAACAAAGTGCCGGGTCTCCATAAGGCTCCACTGGAACTCATCAAATATTATGGCATTGGTGTTCATAAAGTTACTTACAAAGTGATCCAGCATATTTGGCAATAAGAACATATGCTAAAAGAGTGGAGCCAATCAATTATATTCCTTATCCTCAAAAAAGTGGATAGGCTACAGTGCGAAAATTATAGAGGCATATCACTGCCTTGTACGGCGTACAAAGATCTTAGAAAATAAAATCGGATCATACGCCAACAGTGTTATTGGTGAGTATCAAGGTGGTTTTAGAGAAAGTAGATCGACGATAGAACAATTTTTTGCAGTCAAACAGGTACTTGAAAAGTGCTGCGGGTTCAACATAGAAGTATACCAAATTTCCTTTGACTTTAAGCGAGCATACGACAGTATTGATTGTAACGTACTGTACCAAATAATGCTTTGCTTTAGTATCCCAGCCAAATTAATCCATCTTATCAAAATGACAGAGATGTCGACAATCTCCCAAGTCCGTATCAATAAGGAACTTACTGACACCTTTGACACAAATATCGGACTAAAGCAGGGAGATGGGCTGGCCCCATTGCTATCCAATTTGGCTCTGAAATATGTCATAAGAAAGCTACCTATCAATACAAGAGGTGCATTACTATACAAGTAGAATCAAGAGATTGCCTATGTGAACAACACAAAAATGACGTAAGATAGGAAGCAATATGGCAGCAATTTTCATATGTATTAGTCGGCCTACGATTGGACAAGCTTCCGTGAGCTATCAGCCAAGTGTGGCATAAGCAAGTGCTTATTTCGCGTTATATATACTATTTTCCGAATGAAAACGTACGAAACACATTCCGTGCATACTTAAAATTCAACCTGCACTGTTCACTGTACTCCTATACTTTTCTAGACGAACCTAAAATAATTTTTTTTTTTTTTTTCAAAATCCGTGTAGGACACAAGTGCCGATTGTATGGCGCAAGTGTCAGCGAGCTATAAACAAGACCGAGCTCAGCTGACTAACTTCACTTAACGACCCTGTACGCGTGCTTGGCGGCTAGCTATTTGCGGGATCATATGAGGCGGGTTCTTGTCGAGCCACGAAGCTACACTACAAAATATTTATCACGCGTACTCTACTCTACGAGACGTACCGATCAATTTTTCATTATCTTAAGAAATGTTCTATTTTGTGTCAATTGAAGTACTCTACAGTAATTCCAAATTTTTTTTTTGTGTCCTTAATGTTAGCGGACACGGAGGCTTGAGATATACGCAACCATTCTGCAATAAGAACCCGATACTTTCTCCGCTGTTGTCCCCACAAGGGGAATGTCAAAACTAAAGATGTTAAAATGGCTGAAGTGAACCACTCGTCTCTGCCTAAAGGATGGAAACTTGACAGGTGTAGTTAATTTTAATCTTGTAAAACAACAAACTGAGCAGTTTCGACAGGGGGTGACCACCTTATCTGTTTAGGAGCAGCCACTCTTGATGACCACGGGGTTGCTCGACTGCTTGTGTTTATTACAAACCGTCCATTGATAGCTACGCTTTGAGAAGTAAACAAACTCCTATTCATTCACTTTGGAAGGCGACAAAAGTTCAACGGGTTTAAGAACTGAAATAATTTTCACTTCACTAGGAGCGCTATTGTGTTCTCCGTGGACAATCTGGATTTCGCTGCAGAAATCCGTCTCGAAACCGTACAAAATCTCGAATTTTGGTTGGCACCGCCACAATTCTTCATATACCGCCATGTAAGGTAGCAAACAAAGTCGACATACTGATGGTTATGTGTGTGGAGGTATGCGCTGGTGCCATATCGCTTCCTATCCTACGTCAGTTTTGGGACGACATCAGTATTTTCTCACTGTCGGTAACAACTGCCAAAGAACTATTCCTGAAACTCGACAGCGAAGCAAAACTAGTAGGGCTACAAATCAATGAAACTAAAACAAAGCTCATGGCGCAGTCGAGGAAAAATACTTCTAATGACCAAAACATCACACTTGGTGAATACAATATCGAAAATGTGGGCAAATTTCTATATTTAGGCGCCCAAATAACGAAAACCATCAATGAAAGAGACGTAATACGTCGAAGAATACAGCTCTGTATAACAGATTGAACTAATGCATAATAGGTTAACTTCATTTGAGATACTGTCAGAAAATTACGCAATGAGATGATGAGATATAAGCAACGTCGTAGCTTTGTGTTAATATAATTTATATGTAAATTCTACTTAAGAGTTTTATCGATAAGCTATTCCTAGATAAAGTCACATTCTTTGCACGTATGCCTGGGCAATCTTGTTTATGTAATTTGATGGGTATGTATGATGGCTGTCCCACGCAAGCTAGTGAAAAAGCGATGACATGAGTTTTAAGGGTGTTGAGGCAAAGTTGATTTTTGCCCAACCATTCATGGCTCTGTATCATTGCATTTTCTGCATATATCTAGTTGTATACCACGATTAGCTTAGTGTTATCGGCAAAAGCTACAACTTTAGATATACCACCCAAACTTATGTTGAAAAGATCATTTACATATATGTTATATCATGCAGAATTGGAGACAAAACAGTGCCTTGTGACATACCAACCTTGCCTTTAGTTTTCCACTTGCCATTCACCCAAAAACGTTGTTGTCTATGCGATAAATATGAACAGAAAAGTTTCAAGCTTTACTCTTCTTCTCTCTCGGGCCTTCGCTTCCTGCAAATAGCGCCTCCAACTGTCTTGGTCCATTGACCTCGCTCTCCAATTTTGAAATCCGAGCGGCGATGAAATATCTTCGTCGACCGAGTCAGACCAGCGTTTCCTCGGTTTCTCCACTGATCTCCGGCTTTCAGTTCTCCCAACGAATACCTTTTTGGGTATTCGTTGTTCGTCCATATGATTCATGTGTCCAGCCTGTTAATTCCTAGTTTACTATTTATTCTGGTTTTCTTTAACTTTTGCAGAAAAATGCAATGGGAAACAGTATCAAACACATTTGTCCATAAAAATTGCTAAGGGGTTGTTGCCTGTATCATATTCCGAAGTTCAATTTGTATATCAGACCTGAAGTATGAAGCATTTTTGCGGCAATTAAGAATATGCCCAAAATTTCCTATCTTCTTTCTCTGGTATTTGAAAAGCTATCGGTCCACTGTCATCTTTTCTTAGAGGAAGCTCATTCTCTCCACAAAAATGAATCGTCCCTATAATGGGCTTGAGAGCTTTTCTACTTTCTTCCCTTTTTCGGGTTTTGTAAAATAATTTTACAAAACCCTACTAGTTTCGCGACCAGTCTGTCCGTCTGTCCGTCTGTCCGTCCGTCCGTCCGTCCGTCCGTCCGTGTGTCACAGCAGTTTTTCTCGGAAACTACTTAAGCTAGAAACATCAAATTTTGTGTGTAGGTGTAAAGTGGTGATCTCTTCAAAGTTCAACTACAAAAGAAATTTTATGAGAGTGACCCCTCGAAAAAAAAATTTCATTGAAGGTAGCCGATATGGGTATCAAATGAAAGGTCTTGATGAGAACTTTTCAAAACAGGTTTCAGTTTGGTAAAATTAGCTTCAAGGGGCGCACAGGGAGGGGAAATACACGAAAAAATTGTGTCCCCCCCCCTCGCGATTGGACACCTGTGATCCGAAAAATCTGAAAAAAATCAGGAATGTAGGCCTTGGTGAGTACAACAACAACAAATACGTTAGAAGTCGCAATTCACTGAACTTTGTTGGTAATAGTATGATTTATCGATTTTATGTTTTCTTAAATAAAATCTTAACAGTACCCTTAAATTCAATGAAGTTCAGTAAACAGATAACTATTTATAAGATTGATCTACCCTGATAGTTTCATAAAGATTGAATCATATTTAGCGAAGTTATAGCGCTTTGAATTTTCCTGTATTACTATGGAACAATATGCGCTGCATTTATTACTATGGCAACATATGGCTATGGAACAACATGCGCTTTTTACCGACTCAGACACTACAGTTTTGCTAGGATTTGCATAAAAATTCCAGGAATGATAGGTGTCATGTATATCTTTGAGAATCGGTTCAGCTAGTGGTATCAGTAATCGTAAAACAAAATAGTGGCTGTTGTAAATGCGAAGATTGAATAATTTTGAGCTTTTTTTCCCAACTTCAACGTTTAAGGTGCATGCTTTGAACACTTGATTCAATTTAATGAATGACTGAAGACGAGTACCTACAATTAATGCTCATAAGTAAAACAAGTCAAGGAGGTGGGAGAGAGCTCCTAGCAAAAGGATTTTGTAACCATTCTAGGATTCGAAAAATTGGCCATTAATCGATGATAACATTACAGGAGAGTGGCTCCTGAAAAAAAATTCATCAAGCGTAGCCGATATGAGTATGAAATAAAAGTTTTCATTGGAGATTTTCAAAACAGTTGTTAAACTGTCAGTTTTTGCTTCAGTGGGGGCACAGGGGGTAAATACATGAAAAATGTGTTTCCTCCGTCGCGGATGGACATCTCAAATAATTAACAAGGGAGATATTTATGAGTATGACAATACCAAAAACCTCAGAAGTCGAAATCCGTTCAACTTTGTTAATAATAGTATGATCCTCGAATTTCATATTTTCTCCAATAAAATCGTCTTTGACATGTTTCTTGATTTGATTCGATCTGATGACTGCATTTTGTAGAGTGAATACAAAACCCTTCTGACATGAGCGTAGGTCTGTTTACCCAACTTGTTTAAATCAAATTATGAAAACCTTCCATTGAACGCAATATCAGAAACTAAAAATAAATAAAATGTAGTTATTCAACAATATCTAATAAAATTTTAATGAATTAACGCAATGATTTAAATTTCTTGCCGCAAGTCAACTTTTGCAAGAGAACATCAGAGTGCCTTTGTTTTTTCCCAAGATTCAAAATGGCTATCAAACAATTCAATACTGGAAACAGTATTCAAGGTTGAAATCATGGAATGCATAGGATTCTAAATCTATTTCAATGGCCATAGAATATGCGACATCAACTAATCGTAGGTATTGTACGTAGCATGCACAAATTT
Source organism: Odontomyia ornata (assembly GCA_963969285.1). Lineage (NCBI taxonomy): Eukaryota > Metazoa > Arthropoda > Insecta > Diptera > Stratiomyidae > Odontomyia > Odontomyia ornata. The sequence continues at coordinate 125,200,105 of OZ017740.1, forward strand.
TTTTAAACAAAAACGAAATTAAAACTGGGTTTTCGGACGCTTCTTACATACCTGTTTCTTCGAAAATCCGTCAAATTGACGGATTAAGGTAAGCGTGTTTTTCTTTCAAAAATTATGATGAACAATTTATTCAATATAAAAATAAGATGATTTATAATGATCGAATCTGTCAGGACATTTAATATTCGACCAATAAATACAAATTATTACATTGTATTTATTTCTTCAGGGCAAAATATGGTTTGGCTAATTAGAAAACAACAAATTGCCCTAACGGTGTCGAAGATCAGTTTTGTCTTTACCTAAATATGGAAACCCATTTATAATATATTTCGTTTTCACATCGGCTGCTAACCAAAATTTTATACCAAATTTTTCAAGCTTGTTTGGCATATTTCAGTAACTGAGCAGTCCGCCTAGGCAAATTGCTCGGGAAATTTTCACAAAAAGGACAATAGGAGTAGAGGAGAAAAGAAGAGAGGTGAAAATGTGATGATTGTGAAATTGACTTCGATTCTGTATAGTTCGCTGTTTCGTGTTCTTGTAATTTTAATTGTTTACGATCAAATTCCGTTTGATGCAATTATTCGCAGTAGTATGACTTCGCATGATAAGGATGGAGCAACAAAAGAGGATATTCGTCATGATTGTTATGAATATGCCGGTGAAAGATTTCCTTACATCGAAGACGTATGCGACAAAACCATTCCGTATTGTAACCATGTTCTGGTATTTTAATTCATCAACGACTAACAAACATGCAAAGGAACATATCAGCAGCGCCGATGATCACAAAATGAATCTTCATCATATGGCGTTGTTTGTTCGTCGGCTTATTTTACTTCCCCGCAACAACTTCAATGAGGGGCTACGATAGCACAGAAAGTAATTTAGATATGTTGAAGTTCCTCGTTCACACAAACAAAAACGTGCTTACTATCTGAATCGCGTATTCAAATTCTGATGCGCTCAAGGAAACGCACCGCTTAAGAGCTCGGGATATGTTTTGACATTAACAGTATTGCATCCGAAACAAGCAATCACCACAACTGTATCTCCAGCCACATACCAGCAGCACCACGAACAAATGGGAGGTATTGCTGCTCATGCGACGGTCTATACGCACGAAGTGCAAGAGCGTGTATTTCCCCTCCCTGTGTGCTCCTCGAAAAGACCTGTTTAAGACCTGTTTTGAAAATTTTTAATCAAGACCTTTCATTTGATACTCATATCGGCAACCTGTTATGAAATTTTCTTTTCAGGGGCCACCCCTCCATGGGGACCTTATAAAAATTTTTTTTAATTGAATTTTGAAGAGAGCACCACTCCACACGTCATACAAAATATTATGTTTTTAGCTTATACAGTTTACGAGAAAAATTGCTGTGACACATGGACGGACAGACAGGTCGCGATTTATTATTAGTGTGTAGCATTAACTTGAGCTCTTGTCGCAGATTTGGTCTCTCGTCGTCGATGGAAGCGAGACGATATTTTATCGAAAAGCTTGTTGAAATGGTGAAACTAGCATGAAAACGTTAATCTCGAGCTATTTTTTTTTTTTTCATACATATGTGTGGACATATCCGAGTCACATTGAGATTTGTGTTTTGTATGGAAAAATAGCTTGTCTGTTCTGTGCTGCTTTTCCCGTCGCTCAAATCGCATGATTTCGGTTATGCATATGTATGTATCAGTTTCATGTTGGTCCCACACATAGCAGCGTTATCGAATGTCAGGAAGTGATTTACTCATCGCAAATAATTCATTCATGTGTAAATCCTTGATATTGTGTTGCAAGAAGCAAAAAGAATTTCCACCATCCAGTGCCCAAAATTTGGCAAATTTTGGACACGATCGACAAATAAACGTGCTCGGAATTGAGAAAGGGTAACTGCCAAAATTGACGTTAGATAGGAAGCCATATGGTAGCAATTTGCATATGTATTAGTCGGCCTACTATGGACAAGCGTCCGTGAGTTCTCAGCCAACTGCGGCATTAGCAAATGCTTATATTGCGTAATATATACTATTTTCCAAATGAAAACGTATGAAACGCATTTCGTGCATGCTATCAATTCACCTTACACTGACCGCTGTACTCCTAAACTTTTCAAGACGAGCAAATGAAGCATATGTTTTGTACCTTCCACTGATAGCTCAGCGTTGAGAAGTAAACAAACTCCTGTACATTCACTTTGGAAGCCGATAAAAATTAAACGGGTATAAGAACTGAAATAATTTTAACCACTAGGAGCGCTATATTGTTCTCCACGGGTCTTCTGGATATCACTGTAGAAATCCGTCTCAAAACCATACAAAACCTCGAATTTCCATTGGCACCTCCATAATTCTTCATATACCGCCATGTAAGTTAGCCTTCAAAGTCGGCCTACTAATGGTCATGTGTATAGTAGTAAGCGCTGCTGCCATATGGCTTCCTATCTAACGTCAATTTTGGTAACGGCACAAAGATATGAACTCGAGTTCCCTGACTGGATGCAGTTTGGCTGTGCTTTAATCAGAATGGCTCATTTGCATATGTTTACGTGAGTGATTGCGGTTATTTAACGAAGACTTACCTAGAAAAAAAAGAATTTAAAGTACATTTAACCTGAAAGTTAATTTGAAAATATAATCAGTGGGAACTTATTGAATATTATATATATATATATATATATATATATATATATATATATATATATATATATATATATATATATATATTGTTGCGCTGGGCTTGGTTCCATTTGAAAATAACCTCAAATAGAATTTCAAAGTGCTCGATAATAATAAAACGTGGAAAAGGACCAAATTTCAAGTTAAATATCAATTTGACGTAGCAGGACTTTATTGAGTATCCAAATAGAAGAAATTACGAATGTAAAGAGGTTTCGGCGATGCTAGAACTTTATCTTGAAGTATCAAGGTTGGTCTTGAAAAAGAAAAAAAATTGCGCTTGTATCAAATCCACTAAGGCTGTTGCGAATTTTGGCGTACCGGCTTTCTCTCATTCGCAACTTCAGATTACCGCCGTAACATCTTCACCTTCCTCTGGGCACATATACCCATTTCCTCCGTAAATTTATTTATTTTTTGTTAACATTTAACAATTTCCCTATAATTTTTATTTCTCCATCATCTCAATCCTAACCTTTTCCCTTATTTTCAATTGCAAAAAATAGCAATGTAATAATAATTTTAATTTTCCCACTAACAACACTCCAAAATTTCATTCGATTCATTTTCCCTAACAAATCTAATTCCTTTCTTCATACTAACTAATTTTATTCATTAGCTCCCACTAACAAATTTTATTTTTCATACTAACAAACATTCATTCACGTTTCACTACTAACAAATTTCATCTCAATGACCACTAAGTAAGGTGCATAGTTGAAGTTGCTAATAAAATGGGTGGGAAATCAACGGAAGGTGGCTCCGTTGATAGCGTCATGGATTCTCGACCGGGGTCCGCTGGGACCCTGGGTTCACGTTCCTCGAGCACAGGAAAGCACTATTTTTGAAGTATTTACCGATGCAATTGTTTCCGTATATATATATATATATATATATATATATATATATATATATATATATATATATATATATATATATATATATACATATATATATATATATATATACATATATATATATATATATATATATATATATATATATATATATATATATATATATATATATATATATATATATATGACAATTTTCATCTAATAAAACGCTTCCATTGCGATGCAAATTGCCATATATGTAAAGTGGAAACTGTTGCGTTTGTCGATATGAAAAAGATGTGTGGATAGCGGAATCGAAGTGTATTGAACTACGATTACGTTACCCAGATGCGGCAGCAGTAATTAGGTATGAAATGATTGCGAGATTGGATTTTCTGGGTGAAATGTGGGATTCGGAAGGGCAGTCAGTATTTGATGGAAAGAAGAGGAATAGCTTTTAGCGAAAGTTCGGCGAAGTAAATTTTTGGATTTGGAAATTTCAGTAGAAAGTTAGTGAACTGATTTTTCAATTTGAGAATTGAAGGATAAAGGTTGTAGTGTGTTCATTTTTAAGTTGGAAAAAATAAAGAGATTTAAATTTGAAGTAAACGGGATTGATTTCCTTGGTGGACAAAGAAGAAAGTGAATGAATTAATTGCGAAGTTGAGTTGCGAATGTTTTGGTGTGAGGCAGGGCAAAAGAAACTACACTAGCTTTGGAACAAGAAACCAGAAATTACATTAGTTGTGAAATAACGTATGATCCATGTGCAAATACGAGTAAGGCAGTAGAATTTTTGGTTTTCGGCCTCCGGAAATAAAGTTGGTGCGAGTTTGGGTCGAATGTATTAATTGAAGTAAAATAAAGCGCCAAGAGTGGTTCTTTTTCCCTAAAAAAACAAAAACTGTTTTGTTGGGTTTCGAAGAGGGCCAGATGCCGTAATTAAAGTTTTCTTTTCTGCGAATAAGCCATAACGACGGATCGGAGAGTGCGATAAGTGGCTGTTTCGTGTTCCTTGATTTATTGATTGATTGAATTTTTAAATTTATTTAGTTTAATTTCCAGTGGCCCTACACTCTATTTTTTCTGTCTTCGCCGAGCGTTTGGAGATCAACGAGGAAAGAGTGAGTATTTATTTGGTTTTTTTTCCCTATTTGTTACTGTAAATTCACATCGTCAAGTTCTTTTTTTTTGTGTTTTCCTTTATATAAAAAAAATGTTGTTTGATTGTTTGTTTTTCTTCTGTACGTAAAATTTTAAAGGGTTTTTTTTTTTCCTTTTTTTATTGAAATTAATATTTTCTAGATTTTTTTTGTAGAAATTTGCCTTTAAAGTGAAGAAAACGGCCATGTCTTGCTAAAAACAATAATCTTTCATTTCTTAAAATGACCTCCCCTTCTCCCGTCCTTTTCCCTTCGTATTAGTTATTATATGTAAGGTGGCTCAGCACGAGCAGAGGGTGTCCTGGAAGACCCACGACACGACAAAGCGCTAGTCGGCCCCAGTATGCCATCCCGGGCTACGCACCCCTCTGCTGAAACATAATGTCTGCAACTGCAGTGACTTCTGCGGCCGCAACAAGGCTTAACGAGCTATATATAACTCGAACACCGACTACAGTGATGCGTCGTGGACTTTGTTCAACTTGTAAAAGCAATCAAATCACAAAAGATAATATTCCCGAATACCTAGTCAGAAGAGAAAAAGGAGGCGATCGTACAATTCTTACGGCGTATAGGGGATGTCCATTCTTACAATATACACAAAATAGGGTATAGTGGGCTCAATACATAACGAGGAATTTTGATGCTCTGGTTCATCAAATTACATAATTAGCGAAGATTGGAGACTATGATGTATACCAATGAATACAAGGATTGGCAACGATATCAATTACCTTATTCAGCTTATCTTTTGGGAAGTGAGTTGAATCGAGATTATTATATGTGAAGCGTGCCATTGATGACTAATGTTAAGGTCGATATATTTGCTTTCCAAAGCATAGAGAGTTTGTTTACATAGGGTGTACTAATTTTAAATAAAAAGAATAATCTTGAGATCCTTCTTAACTGTGTATAATCGGATTTTATCTATAAATATTTAGATTAATTAACACCGCATCGGATATGCTTCCTAGTGATATGTCTAAAATTACATGCATATATCAGCCGTAAAACAAGTAGCAGTGAGCGTTACCACTTTTCAAGACCATTCGCATGTTATTAATTTACTGAAAGAAAACCTTTTTAACTATTGTACTCGTCGCGAAGTTTAACGCAAGAGAAAGTGCTAGTGTAATTTGTAAGGACAAATGTACGTGAACTATTATCCCGTCTTTCTACATACCATTTGCTATTCCCATCGTCATTTAGCAAGGGGTCCATCAGACTTAAACATAACCAGTGTTTTACGATTACAATCTGAATTACCATCTGAATCATCAACAATTATACAAAAATTTGCATTGCTTAATAGTATTCTTTCGTTGGGAATACCTTTTCCTGTAACTTTTGGAGGTTTCAGGCACTCTTGCCCCCGCAACAATGATCACTTGTCGAAGGAATGGGTAAGTGCCCTTTTCTTGCTTATATTATAGATCTAACAAGCTTTTAAATTCAAAAAGTTTACGATTTTTGAAGAGCGGTTGCACCATTTTAGGTGCTTTTGATAAATTTTGCAAATTTTGAATTATTACTGTTTAGAAATAAATAGAATAAATATGTCTAATTAAAAGCAAAAGATTTCGTCCTTCCGTCAGCACTCCGAACGTGTGTGGGACCCGCCACGTTGACAGCCCCTCCGCTGATGAGCTAGTCATCGGGTAAGCTCTCCACTTTTTTCTTTCTTGCAGGGCTCTCGCCGGGATGCTTGACTTTCCACACCCAATATGGGTCAAGGCATCATATTTTTGGATTTTAGATCCGGTTGGGAGGGGAGCGTGGGGCACTGCCACCACCTTGATGCCCCACTCTTATTTGTGGGCCGTGACCGTCCTCGGCAAGGACGAAATCGCTTTACGTTTCAAGCGCGATTAAACTGTTATTCATCACCGCGTTTCCTCGTAATCCCTTTCGGTTGGTCACTTCTACCATTGACACCTTTCCAGCGTTCAGCCGATTCGACGTTTTGACTCTGGTCATCCTGTAATTCGTAAGTGCGAAAATATTATGTAGTGGGCACTTATGCTGTGGGAAAAGAACCCGCTCCACGACACCGCAAAGTTATCTCGCCCGCGCACTGACGCATCCCTATACAAGGCTATTTCCGGCGTAGCACTAATTCCGCCCGCTGAGCCAGCAGACCACCGCTGCAGTCCTTTATATACACATTAACATCCACAAAAACACTAAAATATATTGCATAAAACACCATCGAGCTTTTGTAGAAAAAACCTGTTCGTCAGTGAAAATATTCTCATGTAGCTTATAGCAGGCTTGACTGTTATCGATAACCTCTATCTCATCAAGACCTTTCATTTGATACTCATACCGGCTACTTTTGACGAAATTTTTTTTCATGGGGCACTCCTTTATATGGGGAGACTCCCCATAAGCACCTTGTACAATTTTTTTAGTAATGGAACCGTGAAAAGGGTGCCACTTTACACATACGCGTATATATAAAATTTTAAGTTTGTAGCTTATGTACTTTGCGAGAAAAATTGCTGTGACACACGGACGGACAGACAAACAGGCGTGATTTTAGTAGGGTTTTGTCAAATTATTTTTTTTTTGTTTTTCCGTAGCCCTACAGCCCCTTTCGGGCTTTTGCTTAGAGATAGTTAGAGTATCTCATTATCATGATCGAATGTATCGGCACTCAACAAGGTGATATGATCATTATCATGCTTTGGCCGTGTCTCCGTCCACCCAGCTGCGATACGTTCTAATTTTAAACCAGCACGTATCATAACTGAACAGGCTTATAGTCCGTCTGAAGAATCACTCGAACTAAATCCCGTTGACGCCAACGAAACTCGAACCAGAGACCTTCGGCTTACGGGCTTAGTTCTCCAATTACTACACCACGCATACTAATTATTTTACGAAGCCCTAAAAAGGGTCGAAGTTGCAGGTATTTCTGGAAACATAAAATTTCCATGCAGGGATAGTCCCGAAATCTTCATGAATTTTCATTGCTTTTAGTTGTGTTGATATTGGATCAGTGCTATTGAAAAATAGTTACACTGGATTACGATTTATGTTTAGAAATGGTAATAAATTTGAAACTAGCCAGGTAATAGCTGCTTCTAAGTTTATTACCAGGAATATTATAATGAAAAAACAAAACATTTATTAGGTTTAAGCATGGAAAGAGTGGACCCGACAATTTGACAGGTTGCCGGAAAAATAGGTATACATTTTCCAGACTTATGAAATTAAAAAACTGAAAGAAAAACCCAATTGGGGATATATTCATATCATTCCATACATGATTATCAACATAAATTTAAAAAATTAATAGGCATTGATGTATCTATGTATTTTGCTCATAAAATCAGAAACCCGTCACGTAGTGTTAAAATTAATCAAATCTCCTAAACGTAGTGTTAAAATGAATCAAATATAATTTCTTGATAGTGAAGTGGTACATCCAAGAGTTGTTTGAGTTGTTGTAAAACTATTTCCTTATTGTCATATCCCCACCTCTGGCTAGGGATCTGGTGGGAGTGTGTCTTTTTTTAGCACTTCTCTGCTCAGGGTCATAATAGTGAATCCAAGTTTCACCACCGGTAACAATCCGAGCCATAATTTCTTCCTTGTGCTCTTCAAAGCGGCCCAATAACTCACAAGAACATTCAAAGCACTCAAGTTTTTGGAGTGGTATAAACACTCTTGAGACCCATCTTGAACAAACCTTAATTACCCAAAGTGATGATGTAGGATGTTTAACACGATTTATTCAGACACTCCAATCACTGCCACAAATTTTTTCTTCTTTAGCCGGCCATTTTCTGAAAAAATTTTTTCTACGTTTTCGATAGTCTCTGGCTAGTAGCCTCAACTAGGTTAGTCTTCAATTGAGTCCGCCTCTTTCTTGGAAAGGCGGTGCCAATTATAATCCACAATTTGAAAGAAACAGAGACCCCGTAAGTAGCTAACATCTCTTAAAAAATTGTCTAATGTGTCTTTCCTTATTTGGTGTGACACTTCACCACAGCACGATATCCAATTTTGTCTATGATGGCTAGTTTCTCCAGGATCGACTTGTTTCCTCATTGAAAACACAATCCTTAACAACCGAATTAGTCTGAAACTTAGTATATATACTAACAACAGATTAATTAATGCTTACTCAGATGAATAATCTCACCAGCCAGCAACCCCGTCTGTTCAGGAGCTTTTGTGCTTTGATGAAATTCAGAATCATAGTGAGATACAAAAAGCAAGTCAAAATAATGTCCCCCTTTCCCTTCAAGATATCTGTGCTTCAGAAATTTAAGCAATTTGAGTAATCTGGAGATTGCTTCTACCAGAAGGTATTTGTAACCACCCTAGGGTTTGAAATAATTTTCTAATAATGTGAATCGATGACTTGAACTATTCATCCAACACTTGGATACGAAATCGTTCAAATTTCTGCAAAAGATGCGGAGCTTCTTTCATAAGAAATTGCAGCCGCCATTTTGATCGAGCTTAAATAATTTTTCTAAATGCTTAGCCGATTGAACATATTCAATTTAAACACTTTTCTTCTAATTTTCATGAAATTTGGAAAAAAATAAAAGTCCCCAGGCCAATTTAAAATATGTGGCAACCATAAACACGTGTTATTGTTGTTGTAATTCCACGCAATCGAAATGACTCTAATTCACTTGATTATGGTTTTATGAGATTTTGTGAGCGTTAAGATATTTTATCAGTTTATATAGTTGCAAAATTTCAAGAAGTTTAAAATTTTATTTTATAGGCGAAAATGTAAAATATACGAATCATACTATTATTAACAAAGTTGAGCGAATTTCGATTTGTGAGGTATATGTTGCCCTTGTAACCATAAAGATCCACCTCCGTGATTATTTTTAGATTTTTTGGCTCAAAGGTATTCAATCGCAAGGGGGGACACGAAATTTTGGTGCGTTTTTGCCTCCCATGGACCCCCTGATGCATAAAATAACTTTCTTCTTTCAGATTTTAAAAGTTTTAATCAAGACCTTTCATTTGATACTCCACTTGACTGCCTTGGATTTAAAAAAAAAAATTAAGGGCTATTTCGTTTTAAGGGGGCGACCCCCATTAAGAAACATTTGTTTGACTCTCTAGCTTCTATAGTTTCAGGGTAAACTCGCTGTGACGCACGGACAGACGGACAGGTCGCGAAACTCGTAGGTCGTTTTAAAAAATGTTTACAAAGGCCTAAAAAAACCATCAGACGAAGAATTGAAATTCAATAAAGTTTGTTAGCAATGTTCGTAGTTTGATTCATCATTTCCATGTTTAAGATAATTAAAGTATCGCAGAATTTTGAAAGGAGCAAGCTCTTAGCACAGATTTACGAAAAATGTTTAAATACGCATTCTTCTTGAATATTTGCATATAGCCTTAACTAGCGTTGCAGAACACTTTCAAGTAATTCATTAAATATATTCGAAAAGTTTATTATATACCAACGTTGCTCCCGCTAAGATAGTATGATTTCATTGTCGTGCCTTACCTTCCCAAGCTTCCAATTATTTCTGACCGCAATTATTATCTAATATACAAACATGCCAGTAAAATCCTAACATTACTCCCCTTTTTCACACGGATTGTAGCCATGGGTAACAAGGTAACATAGTGAACTCTCTCATGATATCAGCTGATTCGCGTTGCGGTTTCTTATCTCTAACATGCGAAATTAGAACGAAGATAACAAGATATAATGTTATATCTCTCCACACTCTAACACATTGCATAACTATTGAACAAATTTTTTAATAACATTAGAAGGTGCGGCTGGAGAAGGGAATGTATCGTTTGACCTGTTTTTCCAAAAAAAATCTTCCATTAGCGATTGCAGTTGCCAATGGCAATTGTGCTGGCAGAAAATATCTAATAATTATATTAATTGGTAATTGCTCATTGTCATTTCAATGGTATGTACTTTTACTTGAAATTACACATTGATAACTTATTCACCTTAATTTGGATGAACTCGGTCTAGATACACTTAGGTTGTGCGAATTATAGCAAATTCAAGTTTATTTTAATTTTAATTAACTTTTGATATTTGAATGATTGATTCGCTTCAGGAAAGCATTGTTTGCATTTTAACAAATATTTTATATTCTAGAATTTTTTTACATTCTTTTAAAATCCACTTTGGTTTTCTCTTTCTATAAAGCATAATTTGGAGTATTTTTGACTTTTTTTAACCAGGATGAATTTGGTTGCTAGACCGTTATGCTCATCTCTTCAATGTCAGTCAGTCAAGTCAAAAGCGTTTTATTTAATACCAATCGTTATAAATTTTTAAAAGAACATAAAGCAAATTCCAAACAATAAAACTATAAAAAAAACTTAATGGCCCGAATGGCTCTCTAAATTTATACGTTATCAGTTAAACACATTTAATGAAAAAAATACACTTGCAAATTTAAATTAATTAAGATTATTAGATATTTTTTGATTCAATTGGAAAAAGGAGAAAAAACCAACCAGCATTATTCAAAAATTACTTATACTACTAAGACAACAATGAACTTATATCCTATACCTAATATGTTACAACCTAATTCTAAATAAGTTCAATCAAAAAAAAAAAACGTTACCTTATATTGAAACCTATACCTAATTTATAATACAAATAAACAACAATACTAGATGTAGCAATAATGAGATGAATCTAAAAAACTAAGTAACGAGAAAAAGCACAAAAACAGAAAATAAACACGAATAATTTAGACATTGTCATTCAGCCACCAATACCTAGATTGTTCCATCTCAGCTCGATCAGCCTCAACGAATCTAGCAAATGAGTATCTCCATTGGAATTGTTGGTCTCGTGAACTCAGATTCGGAGGATATTTTATCTTCTTATCGGTGGCCCGTCGGTATATGTGATATATGACTGGGACGCCGTCAGAATCAAAAACATATCGATTCATGTCCAAATACACGAATGCTTCTGGAGGAACGAAGCCAGTAGTGAAGCAAGTCACAATATACCCGTCTGTAGGGTGGAACGGCTGTGAAATCCAAGGGTTTTCACTCACAGTCACAGATCTTGCGATATGATTCCGAAGAAGTTTCAATATGAAGATATCGACTCTTGTCACTTGAGCGGTTTGATATATATAGTGCTTCCAATCCGTCTCAGGCTTTCTGTACAAACCAGTACATGCACGAAGACATTTCCTTTCGAAAACTCTTAATCTTTCCATTGTACTAGCACTCTGGTTGTACCAGATCTGGCATCCGTATGTCAAAACTGGCCTAACCAGGGTCTTGTAACAAATAACTTTGACTTTTTGATCAATGTATCTGGAATGGAAGAGTCGCCGAAGGGCCATGACTACTTTTAGTGCTTTACTGAGCATGATTTTGACATGTTCAGTATAGTACAGATACTCATCGAGATGAACACCGAGGTATCGAACACAGGATTTATGTGGAACCCGTTCTGAACTACCCTCACCAGCCATAATGTGGAAATCCTTCCAATTACGTTTCAGGCCTTGACTGGCCCCCTGCAGCGTTGTCCGAAACAAAATTGTTTCGCACTTCTGCGCATTGATTTTCATTCGCTAATTGTCGGTGTAGAGCTACACATCATTAAACATTTTTTGAAGCTTGCTCTGAACTATTGTAACTTTTCGGTCTGCCGTATAGATGATTAGATCATCAGCAAACGCTACCAATGATCGCGTTGGCGAGACATTAAAATCAAAGCTGTTCAATAGCTTGCGAATGAATATTGAGAAAAACAGGGGCGCAGTAACTGTTCCCTGCTGTAGACCATTCAAGACCTTGAATTCGCGCATTGTTGTCAGATTTCCATCAGTTACAACGAACGATTTCCCGTACAACATATTACACATCATAGCGACAAGGTGTCTGGGGAACCTGTCCTGAAGAAGTTTGAAAGCTAGTCCATCTAACCATATCGTATCGAAGGCTTTCTCCATATCAATGAGACATGCTCCAACACATTCTTTGTTGTTTAGTTTCCAACAGATGTCTGAGGTTACTTTCGTTATTGCATGTATGGTTGAATGCCTGGCACGAAAACCAAATTGGCAATTCGGCATCAAATCATATTTCTCAATGTAGGCGTTTAATGCTCTGTTGAGTATCACTTCAAACACCTTGCTGATGTTAGGCAGCAAGCTGATTGGGCAATAGCTTTTAGGGCATGAAGATTCTTTTCCTTTCTTCAAGATCGGAAATACCTTAGCCTTTTTCCACTCATTTGGGAAATATGAATTGTTCAACATGTTATTAAACAATATGCAATAATTCCTAATAGCAACCTCAAGCAAATGTCGCAGAACTATATTTGGAATACCGTCAGTACCACATGATTTTTTGTTGTTTATTCTGCGAAATATGAAACACAAGTCTTCATAGCTGACAAAATAATCAATAAGATTCAAGCTCGGTATGAGGTCAGATGTTAATGTTTCATCGAAATGAAGAATTGATTGGCCATTCAGGCTTGATTTGAAGTCGGAAACATTTGCTTCAACGACCTCCGAGAACATTTCATTCCTTCTCTTTGGGTTTGGCAGATGAACCAATTCAAAATGTGTTCCAATCAGGGCAAGTTTCTGCAATCCATCACATATAATCCTGTTTCCATTTCTATCCGGAGTCGTACTATCAATTTCGATACCAGCCCTATCGAGAAGATTTATCTCATTACTAGTGACTTCAAGATTCGATACCTTCACTCGAGACTTCTTGCGGAATATGCTATTCACTTTCGTGAACACGCCATCTGGGTCCTGTGGGCTAATACCCCTCAGTTTTTCCGCCCATTGATTGCTGACCTCACTCCTGAAGTATGAACGGATTAAGTTCCGGACATTCTTCAGGTGTAATTTCAACAGAGCCAACGAGGGATGGTTGTAGTCCAAAACTCGTCGATAAATATTGTTGACGCGGGTGAGAAGAAGGCTTTTCAATCTTTTCAACCTTGCGATGGTTGGTGTTTCATATCCTTCCATATTGTTTCGATGTTTAATCTTGGGAACAACTTTCTCAATCGTTTCCAACGTCAGCTTCTCTAACTTCGACAAATAGAGATCTATTTCATCGTCAGTTAGATTTCTGTTATTAGGAACCATTGAGCAAGCGTTGCCATCATCAGAAGGGACATTGCTTCCGGTACTTCCGATTAAACTTCTTTTGAAACTTTCCCCAGTCTGTTTTTTTGAAATTCAACCGATGGTTTTCATGTTGAACTGGAATGAGGAAGAAATCATCCCTTTGATGATTGATTTCCATTACGATTGCGTTATGGTCGCTATCATAAGGAAGCACCTGCAGTTTCCGTTGAGGACTATTAAAGCTGAATTCAAGTCTTGCGTCAGCAATGCAGAGGTCCAAATATGAATTTGTCCTAGGGTATGTTGGGAACTCCGACCCATATAGGTTGCACCTGTATTCAATTTGGTTCTCTGTTATCCATGATTTCAGGAATACACCTCTTGGGTTATTGGTGGCATTTAGCCATGATGTATGCTTGGCATTCAGGTCACCGGCAAAAATATAGTAATTATGCAGCCTGTTCAATTCAAGTATTTCAAACAAGGAATTGAGTTCCTCCTTGAACTTGAGAACATTTTGACCAGTTGCGTAGGCAGGGATAACGAAGAGGTTATCCCCACCTGGCAGTGAAATTTTGATGACGGACACTTCAAGAAATTCAAAGTTTTTGAATTCGACTTTTTCAATATTTTGGAAACAATAGGGTCTTCTAACCAATATCCCGGTGCCACCTATCGTTTCTTACGAATGCAAAATCTTTGAATTCCATGGAATGCCATGAATTGAGGTGGGTTTCAGTGAGAAGTATGATGTCAGGCTTTTGCGTAACAACAAATTCAAGGAGATAATCACGTCGATGTATAGCAACGATAGAGTTGACGTTGATCGATATGAGGCGAAGCCTATCCATGGGAATATGACTGGATGACAAGTTATTATTAGGCATTTGAAAGACCTAAACGCTGAAAAGCAAAGTTAATTTTTGAATCTTGTTTGTCGATTCTCTCCGATAAAGGATTAAGTTGCTGGTAAATTTTGAGAAGCAGCTCATTATTGCCACTTACATTATTTACATTATTTCCAGCATTTTCTGCTGGTCCTCTAGCGGAGAGTGCAAATGATACTCCGGGCTTGACGAACTTGGAAGGTATGATATTATGGTGTACTTGTGTTTGCTTTGGAGCAAATTTAACTTTTGCATCTTGATATCGGCAGCATCCTCGATATGATGCTGGGTGACCAAAAACACCGCAGTTAACGCAGTATAATTTTTCTTTAGGCTCCGTCTGAGCCAATTTGCACTCAGCGGGAGCATGAACGTCTTTGCATTTAACGCAACGATAGTGCATGGCACAATTGGCAGCCGAATGTCCAAATCTTTGACACCGGTAACACTGGTTGACTTCTCTTTTCTGGAGGCGTTCCCACCTCACCACTCTGAAATTCAAGTACCTTATTTGTTGAAGGGCACTTGGACTGCTCTTATTTGCAATTCGTTCCAGGTAAAGTGGTAAATTCTTCCGTTCTATGGTCGACCTTCTTGTCGCAAAGGCTTTGACTGAAACAAAATCAATATCTGGTGCAGCCTTCTTGAGCACCTGAAGAAGATCGACCGTATCCTCTCCGCTGTCCAAACCCTTCAACAAGAAGGTCTGATTTTTTCACTTTTTGGGGTATAGGTGAAGTGTGGAACCTCCCCAGAAATCAGCGCATCTTTGGCTGACTTGAAATCAACCAGTGATTTCATCCTTATAGTTAATTTTTCGGCGTTAACTCTTTTGATTTCGAAATTGGCGAGTTTATTTTCGGCTGCCAATAGCCGAACCATATCTTTCCCGGTTTGTCCGAACACGTTGATTGGCGGAACTTTTTCTGTCTTGTTGGAAGCAGCAGAACTGCGGGCTGGTTTTTTCTCCTTATTTTTGTTCTTTAAATATTGAATAAAATTAACGTCATTATCCTGATTAAAATTACCTCCGCTGTTTTCTTCGATTTCCATATCTTCAGTTAATCCCTCCAGCACTGCAAAATAATTTTGGCTCTCGTTGGCGCCACCAGCACTTAGAACTTCCTCTGGAATTGCTTGGTTTGTACTTTTCTTCGGCTTTGTTACCTGTTGGCATTGATTTTGTGGCTGCGTCTTTTGAGGCTCCCTTCCTTGAAAAGATCCTTGAGAGACTATATCTCTTGCCTTAGTTCATCATTTTCTTTCTGCAATTTGGCCATTTGTTGATTGTCCGCTATTATTTGCAGCTTGCACCCTCCATCTACGGAGTTTTCTTCGTTATGTTTTCTTTTGGTGATTGTCGCCAGTTTCGTATTCGTCGTTTCCCCAGGTTGCCCCAACGGTGGGAAGCCGTCGGGCTCCTCCATACCAGCGGCGAAATTTTCTTTGTGAATTTGTTTTTCGTTACCAATCGAAGTAAAAATATTCGATAGAAATTTCCTGAGTCGATTACTTCGACAATATAAGCTTTTTTCCGATAAAAACTAACTTCGGACTAACGTTGTTAAAAAATTAATTTAATTTTTGAAAACTTTTGACAGGAGCGATTTTCATCTCTTCAATGTAATTTGATATGTAAGTGTTATTTCAAATTAAAGTATATGAGGTTGGATACTTGATTATTCATGGAAAGTACTAAAAATTGGTAAATACTCAACCGTCAACCCATTGATGCATTATCTGCTTTGGTTACTTGATAACTATAAACTATTCGAATAATTTCTCTAATTTTTGCTTGCAAGCAATGCATTTAACCCCCATCGCTCCATCCTAAAATTAAAAAAAAATCGTGGTTAAAATTGTCAATTTTTGTTTTTGCATGGACACTGGACACTCATTAACATCGAGAAGTCAAAGTCAAAAGTGCTTTATTTAATACTAATCGTTATAAATTTTCAAGGAATATAAAGCGAATTCCAAACAATAAAAATACTAAAAAGTTAATGGCCCAAATGACTCTCTAAATTTATACATTATCAACTAAAAACTTCTAATACCAAAAAACAAGTTGAGTTAGCAGGAGAGTGCTCCTACCAGAAGGTCTTTGTAAACATCCTAGGGTTAGAAACAAATTTTCTAATAGCGTGAATCGTTCAAATTTATGTAAAAGATGCGCAGTTTCTTTCATAAGCACAGTGCAGCCGTCATTTAGATCTAGCTTAAATTATTTTTCTGAATGCTCAGCC
This sequence comes from Odontomyia ornata, assembly GCA_963969285.1. Lineage (NCBI taxonomy): Eukaryota > Metazoa > Arthropoda > Insecta > Diptera > Stratiomyidae > Odontomyia > Odontomyia ornata. The sequence continues at coordinate 125,217,002 of OZ017740.1, forward strand.
GATTGAATATATTCATGTTAAACACTATTCTTTAAATTTTCATGAAAATTGAAAGAAAATAAAAGTGCCTCGGTCAATTTTAAATATGTATCAATCATAAACACGGGTTATTGTTGTTGTAATTCCATGCAATTGAATCGGCTATAACTCGCCTGATTATGATTCAATCTCAACCAAATTTTTCAGACATATTTATCTTATGTTAGCTAATATACCGTTTTGATTTTATGGGTGAAAATGCAAAATCTACAAATCATACTATTATTAACAAAGTTGAGTGAATTTCGATTTCTAAGGTATTTGTTGCCCTTGTACTTATAAAGGCCCACATTCGTGATAATTATCAGATTTTTTGGCTCAAATGTGTCCAATCGCGAGGCGGGGGGGACATAAATTTTTAGTACATTTTGCGTTCCCCTGGACCCCCTTAACCCCCCTTCGTTTGATACCCCACTCGACTACCTTTGATTAAAAAAAATTTTTAAGGGCTAATTCGTTATTAGGGTGGACCCCCCTTAACATTTTTTTTAATGTTTGGTAAGACCTTAACTTTCAAAAGACTACCACTTCTGACCTTTTCACAAAGTTTGAGCATTCTAGCTTCTATAGTTTCGGAGGAAATCAGCTGTGACGCACGGACAGACGGACAGACAGGTCGCGAAACTAGTATGTCTTTGTAAAAAAACTTTTAAAAAGACCTAAAAAACAACATCAAATCCAATGCAAATAAAATAATTACATATTTTTTGATTCAATTGGAACAAGAAGAAAACCCCAACCAACACTATTTGAAAATTAATTATTTGATTTATTTAAATCCATTTACAGACAAAAATCCAATTACAAAATAGACTTAGACAATTAAAAAATAAGTTAAAAATACTAATTAAAACATGTAAGAAAGAAATTAGAGGCTAGATGAAGGTTTGAAAAATTGAGTTATAAGGAAATATTAATCACAATTCACAATAGGTAACATCTTTACTTTATTTTTAAAAACCAAGCTGTACGTGGATAGAGAACCAAGTTCGGGATTGTTATGCTTTTTGATAATTCGCAGCATAATTGATCTAAATATAAATTTTTCCGGGCGTGCGGAACTTCGAAAATGCTATTAGACTGACTAGGGTGCGCATACTGTCTTCAGTGCAAGTGTTCGTTCGAGTGGAAGCAATTCGTTGTTGGTACAACTTGTAAACGAAACATTGATCTAAGAAGGTTCTACGGGATGACAGAGAAGAGAGACGAAGTATGGATAAACGATGCTCATAGGAGTCATAGATTAAGTTGCGTTTGAAGAACAAAATACGGGTAAACTTACGCTGAACTGCTTGTAGTGAGCTCACAAGATATAAGTATTTAGGAGACCACACTATCGAGCATTATTCAGTGAACAAGCGAACAGCGGTTGCAATATTTACAAACTTGTGCAAATGCCCCATAATAAAACCAGAAACTGTTGATGCCTTTGCTCAAAATATGGGCATCGAATTTAAGCTTGGGGTCAAATATTACACCAAAATCTTAACATGAGTCTTCAGAGGAGAGGAAAACATCACATAGGGTGTAATAGTAAGTTAGAAGAACAATTTTCAAAGTAAAAGTCATTTTAAGACATTTGGAAACATTGATACGAAGAAAGCTTGCATTACACGAGTTATAGAGGTTAAAGAGATCATTTTGGAGCTGCTGACAATCTTGAAGGGACCTAATTACCCGGAATACTTTGAAATCATCCGCATACAGGAGACAAGAAGAGAAAATTACAGATGGAAGATCATTGATAAACAGTACGAAAAGAAGAGGTCCAAGGATTGACCCTTGAGGGACGCCAGATGTAGGATTGAATGGAAAAGAGAATGTGCTATAGAGATTAACACGACATGAACGAGAGGATAGATATGATGAAATCCAAGAATGTAGGGAACCGGATATGCCTAGCAAAGCTAACTTTTGACAGAGGAGAGCATGGTTCACCGACTCAAAAGCTTTGGAGAAGTCCGTGAATATTGGATCAACTTGAAGCTGTTTACCTAAAGCTCTTGCAATATAATCTTCGAACACAGCTAAGTTCGACGAAGTTGAACGACCCTTCAAAAATCCGTTTTGCTGTGGTGTGACAATTGAACTCAATGACTCAAGAAGCCTGTTGTGTGCAAGTCGTTCCAGCAGCTTAGAGAAACAAGAGAGGATTGGTATGGGACGATAGTTTGAGGCAGGTGTAGGTTGCCGTTTTTAAAGATAGGAACAACATTTGCATCTTTCAGTACGTTGGAAAGGTGCCTGTACCAAGGCTGAGATTGAATATAAGGGATAGAGGAAAACACTAAGAAGAACGAAGTGACTTTACAAATATATTTGGGAATCCATCGGGACTAGGAGTAATGTTCAGATCGGGCAAGTTAATAAGGGATTCAACTTCAGAAGGACCGGTGGCGTAGGATGCAATTGATGCTGGACAAGTTTGAATTGAGTTTATGGAGGAGCGTAGTATATCATAAGAGGAGATAGTAGAGGAAAAAAATTTGGAAAATAGGTATGAAATATCCTGTGTGGAGAAGGCTTCAGCGTTATTCCATTTAACAGTATGCCGGATGGTAGGGGAAGTTTTAAAAGATCAGATGAAGCAGCAAAAGGGTTTAGCGTTATTTGTCAGGAGAGAACTCTCTAAATTGCTGAAGTAATTTTTCATGGCCGTTTTGAGCCCTTTTTTAGCCATAAAACGCAGTCCAGAAAAACTCTGTTTGGCTTCATCGTTTTCGGTTAATTTATAGTGCGTATGCTCCTTAACTTTAGCTTTTAAGGCACAGAGAACTCTACGAGTAAGCCAAGGCTTCATTTTAGCTTTGCAAGAAGCTTACAGTGGAGTATAATGAGCAATCAGACTGTTAAGGTAGCCGTAAAATTTGTTCAAAGCACTATCACAGTCAAGACGAGAGAAGAAAGTACACCAGTTGACCGAGTTCATATTAGTTTTAATTGCCTCATAATTTGCTCTAAAGAAGTCGTAACGATAAACTGAGGCAATTCTCTGAGGTTTTAGGGTATCAATGGTTAGTGCTAGATACAAAGGTGGATGATGGCGATCAAGTTGAATATAAAAATGTTTGAACATTTGACAAGGCAAGGTCCAGAAGGTGACCATTAGGGTTATGGATATGGTTAAACTGTGAAAAAGAACGGATATGGTTAAACTGTGAAAAGAAAGGAAGAAAGTAACAGACAAGGATTATTTGTTGAGGAAATACTAGGTGCTTTTAAGGCATCCTATTCCAATAAAGGTAGGTTGAAGTCCCAACAAATTATAAATTTAGAATCTGGATGACGAGCAAGAAGATCGGCGGTAAGTTCATCGAAGAAAGCTTCGTACACAGTTAAGGGAGAATTACAGGGAATATAAACAGAGGAAATTAATGAAGAGGAGTTATGGGGAAGAGGGATTTTAACAATTACACACTCAACAGCACAGTCACTGCAAAGTAAGATATAAAGGGTTTTGCAGACTGAAATCAAGACTTCCCCACCCTCAAGCAAATTTATTAGTTACGTTGGCCAAGTGGTTTTCTTTTCATTAAGGAAGTTTTGCAGAGACTGAAACAAATGGTAGTCTGATGTTGCAAGGTCTGGACTATACGGTGGATGCATCAACACTTCCCAGCCAAGCTCTGTCAATTTTTGCCGGATCATCAAAGATGTGTGGTCTGGCATTGTCATGATGGAAGACAACGCCCTTTCTATTGATCAATTCTGGCCGGTTTTTTTTGAATTGTTTGTTGCAATCTGGTTTATTGCTGACAGTACAGAGCCCAATTATGATAAACGATTTCGTTCCAATTCCACCATTCACACAGCATAACCTTATTTGGTGTCAATCCTGGCTTTAAAGTCGTTTATGATGATTCACCTTTTTTTGACAATGATCTTTTTCGAACGACATTCTCGTATCTTACCCATTTTTCATCGCCCGTAATGATTTGCTTCAAAAATGGCTCGAATTCATTGCGTTTTATTAGCATTTAGCAAATGGAAATTAGGTCGATCAAATTTTTTTGTGTTAATTCATGCGGCACCCAAACATCGAGCTTCTTTGTGTATCCAGCCATACGCAAATTGTTCAAAACTGATTGGTGATGGATATTCAGTTCCTTAGTAATGTCATGGCTGGTTATGTGTCGGTCTTCTTCAATTTTTGTAAGATTTCATCGAAGCGGAGCGAAGTATCTTGACTATAGACACCACACATTTTTTTACGAGCCCGGTGCATTCTGATATTGTAAAATATAACGAATTTGTTCAGAAATTTCACTCATTTTCAAATGAATACAACTTCTGGCACGAATGACGAAATACAAAACTGTCCATTTGAAAATTGAAGACTGGAATGTGACCTTTCAAACGCATGTCAGTTTGACCCAATCTGAGTATTTTTACCCGATATATGACAAAGAACACTATCTAGTGATGGAAAAGGCTCAATGCTTTTTAGACTATCCAATATGTATACATAAATATGTATGTATATATATATATATATATATATATATATATATATATATATATGTATATATATATATATATATATATATATATATATATATATATATATATATATATATATATATATATGTATGTATACATAAATATGTATGTATATATATATATATATATATATATATATATATATATATATATATATATATATGTATATATATATATATATATATATATATATATATATATATATATATATATATATATCTATATATACAGTAGAACCTCAATAACAAGACTCTCACAGGGATCTTCCAAACAAACTTGTTATAAGGTGCACTCCTAGCCGAGGGTCGTGTTATTAAGGTTGTGTTGACAATAAGTCGTGTTATCAAGGTCAGTCACTTTTTGAAACCCTGGTTTTGAATTAGCAATTTAGAATAAACTTAATTACTGCAATATGACCAAATTATTCTTTAAACTACTTGAAGCTTTAAAAAATAAAAACCACATCTTCTTATAACAGAATTTTATTTCGTTTTTAAAATAGTTCACACTGTACTGAAAGTGAAACTGATCTGTACTGAAAGTGAATCTGAAAAAAAAACAACTCTATAAATCAACTACATACAAAGCTTCAAATGAACTAGTTAATTCATAAATAATACTGTGACATACTTTTTTTTTAAGTAAACTGTACTCATCTAATTAAATAACATTTGTGAAAAAGTCTATGATTTTTGTTTGTTTAGAGCTATTTACATGGATGTAGTCCAAAGCGCTATCAATTTCATTAATTGACTTTACGACACTGCTACTCATTACACTTTTTTTCTCATAAAAATACTTTAACACTTTTACAGCGTTTCGCGCGTCTTTTATTGTCGGGTTCAGGCTATCGTCTGGGTTATAATCGTCTTCATCGTCTTCTTCCTCGTCCTGTTTAATTGGGTCTGCTGATACGGATTCAACTATATCATTATCCGAAAGCTCTCCACATACAGCAATGTCATCATCAAAGTTTACAAGCTGTTCGAACTCTACTCCCTGTACTTTGAGAGAGTCAGTAACTTGTTCCCAATCTGACGGAGCAATTACTATTTCTTCGGCGGTGGGTTGGCTACTGCTGGCGTTTGGCTCAACTTCATCAGATGTATCGAAGCCACTTTTTTTAAAACAATTTTCAATTATTAAATTATGTCGGATGCTTCAACAAACTAGCTAACCAAAAATATAAAAAAATTATTATTTCCCTTTTTTATTCGTAGTTACAACGAATAAAAAAGGGAAATAATAATTTTTTTATATTTTTAATTTTCAATTGTTTTTTCAGTCACGTTGTTCCAGGCTTTAGTAATCATCCACATAGCATCGAGTATGTTGATTTTCAATGGAGTGTTTTCTTCTAAATTGTTCAGGTATAGTCGAACAACCTCCTTCCTGTAATTCACTTTAAAATTTTTGATGATACCTTGATCGAGTGGTTGTAGTTTTGAAGTGGTGTTGGGAGGAAGGAACTTCACGTTTATATTGGTAAGTTTTGGTATGTCACCGTGAGCCGTGCAGTTATCAACGAAAATCAGAATCTTCCTATTTGCCTTCTTAAGTTGACCATCCCACTTTTTCAACCAATTTCCAAAGACATATCCATCCATCCACGATTTTCTTGTTGCCTTATAATCTGTTGGAAAACTGGTAACGTTTTAAAACACCTAGGCTTTTGAGCTTTGCCAATGACAAGAAGTTTCAATTTGTCTGTTGCCTTACTATTTGTGCAAAGCAAAACGGTGATGCGTTCTTTGCTATGTTTACTACCGTGGCAGGGATCACCTCCAAACGTTAAAGTTTTGTCTGGTAAACATTTATAAAACAGTCCAGTCTCATCTGCGTTGTACACATCTTCTGGTTTGTATTCGACTACTTGCGCTTTGATCTGACTTTTCCACTCAGTGCACACAGAATCGTCAACACTGGCACTTTCGCCACAAACTTTTTTGAACACAATTTCATTCCTTTTTTTAAATTATGTAGCCGACCATTACTAGCACGGAATTGGTCATATCCCAAAGTTTTTGCGAACTCCTGAGCTTTTTCCTGTAGTATAGGACCACTGACAGGAAGATTTTTGTCGCGGCATTGTTTGAGCCATCTCAAAACACATGCTTCCACGTCTGGATACTCACATTTTTTTGCCCTTACACATGTTCTGGTGACCCCTGCATCCTCTGCATACTTATCTTTATTTTTTAAAATTGTGTGCAATGTAGTTGATGGAATATTCAATTCCTTAGCAATGTCTGTTTTCTTTTTTGTTGGGCTTTCTTCCACACTTTTAATCACATTCCGTTTAAACCATACTGTCATTTGTGTAAGTTTACGTTTTTCAGACATCTTAAGTTCTATTTTCGGTGATTTCCCGAACACTGTAACACACTGCCAAATTTCACGCGAACTCAGAATAAAAATAGCAAACAGTTTTGATACCAGCCACGAATCTGATTGGGCTTTTTCAGACGCAGCGTTAAACAGGTTATATGGGCAAGATGAGTGAGAGGCATTGAGGGGACTTGATGGTAAAAACAAGCCAACATTTTGTAGGGTGAACGAGCGTAACGCACATATACAAACGCATTTTGTTGATCATTTGGTGGGGGAAATTTTATACAAACGCCGGTAATCATTCCGAATTGAACATTCGGTGAAGAAGGTAGTCGTCATGAAACGATTGCCTTTCTTTAATTTGCATGCAAAAATGGATGCGTGGACGCGAGAAGCTACGCGTTATTTAATAAATTTATAAAAGCGGAGGCCATGCTCAATTTCAGGAAACAACACGACGAATGTCTCGATTTCAATAAAGTTAAATTGCCTATTGTAAATCCATAGAAATTAACAGTACACATAATCTTTATAGAATCGCATTATAATATGCCAGTTGACAACACAACAAGAAAAATATGCGACTTAAAAGGATATTCAAATTTGAAATATATTTTTCAGAAAGCGGAAAAACACGGAGGTTCTAATAAATCCAATAGAAGTTTGAATCGACAAACTTTAACAATCAAAAAATACATTTTTCATTCCAGTTTTTATTACCTCGTGCACAATTCAAGGCTAAAACATCAATTCTCAATCGCTTATCTCTCTGTCTTCGCTTCCATGTTGTCCGCACGACGTTTAACGATCAAATGATCCTTTTGACACATACACTCGCAAGACGTGTATCGTATACAAAAATAGGTTGGCTGAACTATGCGACGTGTAAACATAAGGGCGTAAGCGCGAAACCTGTTTGGATATGGGTTTTTACCATTCCCGTGTGAAAGAGCCCATTAGCATCTGGTGTTTTATGATTGCTGCCGAAAGGGAACTAGGTGAGGAGTTTTCACATTAAATCATGAGCCCAAAACTTCCATTCTTTTCGTTTTGTGAAAACTATGGATGTAAAAGTTAAGAGTCGTGTTATAAAGGTTCAGTCATGGAGTTGAACGTGATACTGAGGTTGGAGTCGTGTTGTAAAGGTTTGTTTGCTTAGAGTGACGTATTATAGAGGTTATTATAGCCGAAATCTGAATTAGAGAAAAGACTTGTTGTTGAGGTTTTCATTTAAGTAATAGTCGTGTTATAGAGGTATATACAACATTAAATCCTATGATTATTTCACGGGGACTAGAAAAATGGACTTGTTACCAAGGATGCCTTGCTATCGAGGGTCGTAGTATCAAGGTTTTACTGTATATATATATATATATAGATTTATAAATATATATATATATATATATATATATATATATATATATATATATATTTATTTATATATATATATATATAGATTTATATATATATATATATATATATATATATATATATATATATATATATATATATATATATATACATATATATATATATATATATATATATATATATATATATATATATATACATATATATATATATATATATATATATATATATATATATATATATATATATATATATATATATATATATATATATATATATATATATATATATAGGCAGCTTACAAATATTTGAACTATTTTATCTTACCATTACCTTAACACATTTCTACAATAGTCCTTCTTCACGATGCCGACAAAGAGGACCCCGCATAAGCGATGTCTTCAGTCAGGCAGCGCTATGCGCAATCTGCCAGAAACCTGTAACTAAAGACCAACCTGTTCTCACTTTGGACTGCACTCACTGGCTTCATCGTCGATATGTCGAAGTCCATAGATGAAGTTTCAGCAGCTGTCCCTGGCGCCGCCGACATGCGGAGCCTAGGCTAATAGACCTGACAGCTGACGAAAGGATGAAAACCCAATGAGGTGCCCAAAAACCTGAGTACTTGGGAGCCAAGGTCACCTTCTCCGAACGAAACTGGTGAAGTTAGGTCATGGAAATCATACCATCGCTGCGACCAATTTGTCCTCCAGTACCGCCATGTAATGATTTTCTCTCTTCAACTCGAACGCGGAACCGACCTCTCATCGGTTCTAGACGTTAAGTCTGAGTAGTGCCAACGGATGGTACCAACAGGTCAACCAATCCGTGCACCGTAATCCATTCACGCGGTGACTGCTTGTCGGCCAGCTAGTTCGGAGAGGATTTCGGTCGCGGGTCTCCGAATGGATTACGCTCAACTACAATATTTCAGTCACCTGAAATTGCCCGTTTTCTAAACGCGTCAACATTCACTCATCCAGAACGAGAAACCTACATTACGTTAGTTCTGGATGGGATCTATCCACAGATCTCAAATCAAAAACGCTACAAAAATCCACAGGCGCGTTACCGATTCACCGACGCGGTACCGAAAAATATACTACTCGAACTTAAACCGAAGAAAACTACTCTAAAGAAATGGCGAAACAAGCAAAGGTACCGCGTACCGCGCGCGACGCGAAACCGACTTCAGCGGATTTGCAGAAACCCTACCCTCGCGACGGCATACTTACCCTACACTCTCTGTTCCCACTGAAAAAGAAGAGTCACTGAAAAGGAAAGCCGTGGTTAAATTAGCAATTCATTCTTAGTTTATTTAGTTTATGTTCAAGTTATGTTAGCTTGACGTTTTCTTCATATGAAGCTTGTTTACGTTTGAAGTGTTGATTTTTAATTTTACTTCTTATAATTATTCCAAGAAAGCTCATTCAATTATCGCATATCAGTTGTCATTTGAAATCATTGATTAAAGTTTTAAAAGATTTCATTGGATTTAAAGAATAGTGTTTAGTTGACATTCATGTTATACCATCTTTTGACATGCCCCCGATTTTCATCTAATAATACATGTTTAAAAATTATAACAAGAAAATCGAACAGTTTTAGTCCGGTTAATACATTTTTGTCTTTTATAATTTGTTAGTAATTTCTTTTGGTTTTTTTTTCATAAATTCCTAATCATTGTAAAATTCATGGAATCTGTGGCATGTTTGACGACAAAGGCACGCACCTGTCTCTAGGATCCAACCACGTTGTATCCTTGTTATTGTGGTTAATGTAGTAGACTTTGCCGTCGTAATCGCGGGCAATAACCCAACCGGCTGGCAATGGAAAGTCACCAGTTTGATGATGTTGTCCTTTTGGGCATTTTTCTAGGCACTCGGTTCGTCGCCGTGTTTGCTTGCTTGCTTGTGTCCCTTGCACGATGTCAGCGATGGAAGTAATCCGAAAATAGTTTGATGGCAATGGCTGCTGGTGCTGGAGTTGCGTTGGGCTAACATAAAGTTACACAATCCACTCGAGATTTTCCCTGATTCGCTTTTCCTTGCGACTACAGGCACTGTTTTCCACGTTCCACCACGCTCACCCTTTTCTTTGGTCTTTCAAGTCTCTCCAGTCAAGTCCTCAATCGCGCGTTCCTACAATTATTTATGCATTTTCTACGCCGCGTTCCCAATTCTCTGTTTCATCAAATTTACTTTGAATTTTTATTTCTCAGATGGAATTTTTATTTTCAAATTTATTTAGCGCGCGGCAGCAACGAGGAGAGAGCGGCGGCCGTATTTCGAATTGGACGACGGCGGCGGCGGCTGTAGGGCACATGATTGTGAGTCAATTCTAACTTTCTTTTTTGTTATTAACTAAACTAACCTCTTTCCTAATGTTCTGCTCCGGTGAATGTCACTGCCTCACGAATAACGTTTTCCAAAAACTCCTTACGCACACCACGCGTTTCTTCATAGATTAAACCGGGAATACGTTTCACTCCACCACGTCGCGCCAAACGACGTATAGCTGGTTTTGTAATACCTTCGATATTCTCATGAAGAACTTTACGATGACGTTTCGCGCCTCCATGTGGCCGTCAAAATTTCCGGTTGTCACCTCGGACAAAACATATGTGCGTGGAATGGCACTTCATATGGCGGAAATGTGCTTCTTCAGATGTCGCCAGTGGCATAGTTTTCTCGATGGCCACGGTGGAGGGGCATTTCCAGATGGCTATGTCTCGAAATGTGCCGGGGTTGGATTAATTCTATATTCCGAATATTTATATCCACGGATCTAAATATTTGGACAGAAAAAAAAAAATATTTTCTGCACAACGATATCCGCACAACAGATGAAGTCCGCTGGCACTTCGAGGACATATCCATCTGGCAGGTTACAAGGGTTCGGGATCGGAATCACTTCGATTCCTGGGCGTAGTCGTCACATTACACATTCCCCCCCCCAAAATCGAAGTAATTACGATCCCGTCTCCTTTGTAAAAGGTCTTGGTTAGGGACGTGGCGGGTCGAAGATCCGTTTCGAAGGATAGGCTACAACCCTGTTCGTGAAGACTCGACAGTGACTATACAGTAGGAAGTCAGGTGTTATTCGGAGGCCTTCGTCTAGGCAGAGATTTGGGATAAGCCAAGGTTTCTCGTGGGAATTAGTTGCACTTCATCGTCTAAGGTCTTTTGCGTGGTAAATTCCCAGGGTCTTACCAGTCATGTCCGCGATGAGGTACCGGGTGGGGCTTATGACTTGCATGACTCGACACTTCACGAATTTCTTGTCTAGTTTGGCATTGTAATGGCGGGTGGCATCGCTCTGTCGGAAGTTTCGACGATATATTTCGTCGCCGGCCTTAAAGCCAGAAGGATGAGATCGCAAGTTGTACCGCTCCTCTCCCATCCGTCTACTTTCTTCAATCTTCTCCCGCAGTTGATCTCGCAGAAGTTGGAGCTTTTCGTGCGGTTCTAGAACCACGATTGGGTCCTCTAGCGATTTCAGCTGCCGCAATAGCCGGTAAGCGCTCCCATGACCGATCATGTACTGGCCGAACACTGCAAAATACGGCGAAATGCCGGTCGTGGCGTGGTACGACGAGCGCAGCGCACTAGTGATGGCGGACAATTTGCGATCCCAGTCCCTCTGATTCGGGTGGACATAGGCGCGAATGGCCGCTATGAGCGTACGATTCAGTCGTTCGGATGCGTTGGCTTGTGGTGAATAGACGGCAGTTCGTTGGTGGATGATGCCGTATTTGGACATTAGGTCTCGGAACTTGCTGGAGGTGAACTGGACCCCATTGTCGGAGACAAGTTTCTCCGGAACTCCAAACATGTGAAAGACTCGGTTCTCCAAAAAGCTGGTTATTGGTCCAGTGTGCATGTTACGTAGTGGCTCTATGATAGGGAATTTGGAGAGCTGGTCCAGGACCACGACAGCTCCCGTGTGACCAGAAGCAGATCGAGGGTAAGGACCGATAAGATCAATGTACAAGCGCTGGAACACGCGTTCGGGGACCTCAACCTTACCCATGGGTGGCCGAAGGATGGTGTTGGGCGCTTTAGTGCACTTGCATAGCTCACAAGAGGCTACGTACGCTTTTATCTGTTGGGCCATCTTAGGCCAAAAGAAACAGGTTTTCAACCGCCTAAGTGTACGACCGTATCCGCCGTGCGCACTTGATGGGTGGTCATGAGCCCGTCTGATAAGATCAGTGGTTAATTCTTCGGGCACCCACAACTTCCACTGTTCTTCTTCTTGTATGGGGTCTCCGGATGCGTGTCCCATCCGTTTGTAAATGAATCCATCCGTCAACCGCAGTTCAGGAAGCTGGGACAGTTGATTCTGGATAGTGTGAATCAGTTGGGTGTAGCTGGCTGACTTGAAGGCAGGATGGTCCAAATCGATCAATTGGGGGCTGTCGTCCTCTTGGACCAACTCGGCTCCTTCAGGGGCGAACATTCTGGATAGGGTGTCTGGGACTACATGCTGGCTTCCTTTTCGGTGGCGGATTGTGAAGTCAAATGCCTGTAGTTTCAGTGCCCACCTGGCCAATCTACCGTTGAGATCAGTCTGGCTCATTAGCCATTTCAGAGAAGCGTGATCCGTAACGATTTCAAAGGTGTGTCCCTCCACATAGGCTCGGAAGCGTTTCACAGCCAACACCGCGGCTAAACATTCTTGCTCGGAGACCGTGTAATTTCGCTGGGCTGGGTTCAGCTTGTGAGACATGAAGGCTATAGGTCTCTCCTCGCCGTCTTGTGCAACCTGGACTAAGACTGCTCCCACCCCATGTTGACTCGCGTCACAATGGATTGAGAACGGTTTGTCAAAGTCCGGGCTGTGCAGTACGGGGGCCGTAGTCAGACTCTTCTTTAGCTCTTCAAAGGCTCGCAAGCTGGGCTCTTCCCATACGAATTTACGTCCCTTACGCAGCATGTCGGTCAAAGGAGTGGTAATGGTGGCATAGTCACGTACAAAACGCTGGTACCATCCGCATAAACCTAAGAATCGGCGTAACTGTTTGGTGGTCTTGGGTAATGGAAAAACGTCAATCGCTTGAGTCTTTTCCGGATCGGTCTTGATATGCCCATGCCCAATGATGTGACCTAAATACTTCACCTCCGTCATCACGAACTGGCTCTTCCTTATGTTGATGGTTAATCTTGCCCTCCGGATGTGTAGAGCCACCTCCTGAAGCAGGTCGATGTGTTCGTCAAAGGTCTCGGTTATAAGCAGCAGATCGTCCAAGTAAACGAAAACTTGGTGCCGCAAATGAGGTGGTATCACCTTATCCATAAGGCGCGTCATTGTTTGGGGGGCATTACACAATCCGAATGGCATGGTCACGAATTGATATAAGGGCCGGCCTGGGACTGTGAAGGCTGTTTTCTCCTTTGAACCGGGGTCTAAAGGAATTTGCCAGAAGGCGTCCTTGAGGTCTAAGCTCGTGATGAAATGGGCTTTAGGCAATCGACTCAAAATGCCTTCGATCAACGGTAGAGGATATGCGTCCTTGACTGTGACGGCGTTCAAGCGTCTGGCATCTAAGCATAACCGGACCTTGTTCGGCTTGACCACTAAGGTGACTGGGGAAGCCCACGCGCTCTGTGATTCTTCGATTACGCCTAATGCTAGCATTCGATCCACTTCGGCATATAACGATTTTTCCTTCGCCGGAGATATGGCGAAATGTCTCTGTTTTATGGGTTTAGCATCCCCCACATCTATAGTGTGGAACACCAGGGCAGTCCGCCCGAGACCTTCCTTCTCGTGCGAGGGAAAAGCCGATATAGCCGAGTCGAGACGCAGTTGCTGAGTTACATCCAGTGTATGCCGTAATAAGTTAGTGGGTTGAGATTGGTCAGGAACGGTGGTGACGGACTCCAGGGTCGAACTGGAAAATAGTGCCGGGGCCAAGTTAAATTTTCGAACGAAATCCACTCCTAAATAAAGATTCTGGGTTAACTGAGGTATGATGAAAAATTCCATAGGTTTAGTTACCCCTTTAAAGGTGACATCCGTCATAATTTTTCCCACTACAGAGTGACGAGTTCCGTCCGCCGTGCTTAACCAGGAGGTGAAATGACGGATTTGGTCCGCGTGCTTTGCCAGTACCTCCCCTGCAACCTCGGCAGATATGCAATTCACACTGGCTCCCGTATCGACTAAGCCTGATACTCGTTTTTGCAGGAGGTGTACTGACGCATATGGCCGAACATCATCCCTCAATAATTCGTCTAAGTATATGTCCTTCAACCTTTGTCTCGACTGCCTGACTTTTCTCCAGAAGCTCCGCATCCGACGCGTGGCTCGCTTGCTTCGCGGTGGGACAGTTGTGGCCAATTCCTCATGGAAGATGCGCTGTCGAGTAGCCAAATAATTCCGCAACCTGACATGAAAAGGTTTTACATGCCAAGGAGCCTTCGTCTCGCTATCATTTCCCTGCGCATTGGCCTCGGCGAAGGACGGCGTCGGTTGTGGAACTTCGGGAGAACTGTGTTTAGCGGTGCGAGTCAGCAGAGTTGGAGTCATGTTGGGAGCTGGGTCATAGCTGGTGATGGGGTCTGGATTGGTTCGTCCGGGGTCTAGGAGTGCCGACGGGTGGTCGCGGCACTCGGTGGCAAGTTTTTTCGCCCTTTGCAATTTGCACAGTCAGGTGCGTATGTGTCGGCCTTCCCGCAGCGGTAGCAGAAAAGCGTCGGCTCCGCTGGACATGCATAGAACCGATGTCCCGGTTGTCGGCAGTTCCAACAGACCGTCGGGCTTGTAAGTGCTTCAAGGGAGGGTCGATCAATCAATGCGGGGTCCTCAAGCTCCGGTGGTGCTCCGCTCCTCGGTACTGGTACTGGATCAGCAAGCAGGTGGTCTGCTGCCATCAACTCCGCGGTGTGATGATTTCGGGGATTTGGTCCCGTTATGCGAGGTTGTGGGCGGAAGGTACCTCGTCGCTCATCCAAGTGTTCTTGTCTACGCGCATGGAGGCGCAATCCCTGTATGGTGTTGATGGGAAAATGTAGCAGGCTGTTCTGGAGATCCCAGCGCATGTTCTCTCTGATAATTTCTACTAATTCGTCCTCGGGCATGGTATTTCGCAGGCGAGTGCTCAATCTCACTATACTGGTGTAGTACTGGTCGAACGGTTCGTGAGCGCCTTGTTTCCGTTTCTTTATTTGCTCTCTTAGCTCTCTCTCAGTGAAGCCATCCTCAAATCGATTGCGGAAGGCTGCACTGAAAGAGTGCCAAGTGGGACGTGGCGTTGACTCTTTAAAGCTCCAGTACCAGTCGGCAGCGTCGCCGCTGAACAAAAGATGGGCATGCCGGAGGAAGGCCGAGGAATCACCTCCCAGGGTGCTGGACACCAACGCCTGAATCCGGAAAAGGAACCGGTCCGCCGATATCATATCGTTGAACCCTGTAAAGTTCAGGCGCCAACTCTCCATGATACGAGGCGTCGGGTCTCGAAAAGGTGCCAATGCGTTCCCGGGGGGAATCACATCCTCGATTGACCTGTGGTACTGAACTGCCTCGGGGGCTGGAGGTACCAACGGAGGTCCGGTACTGTGTCGCGGTCTGTATTCGGGAGCTCTGGGATCCATTCCCGAGTTCCTTGGGGGTGGGACCCATTGCTCGGATTGTCGGGAGTGGGGCATAGCCACACTGGGATTTGGCTCCCAGCCAAGCGGAGTTCTCACGCGGCTGGGTGGTTGGCTCAACGGAAGATTCTGGAGCTTTCCCTCCAGGTTGCCAATCCTCTCCGACATATCCCTCATCAACACCACGAGGGTGTCAATGGAGTGAGCGGAAGGCACGGGTGTCTCCTCGGACACGACACTTGCGGCCGGAACTTCACCGCCTACGGCTCCTTGCATACCAATCATCTTCACAAAATTAACGTTCCCTTCCATTTTAATCTTTGTAGTATTGATTCCAATTTATCATTCCTAACAATTATTTAAAAATATCGAGCTTAAATTAAATTTTTAAATCTTTAAATATGACTAAAACTTAAGACTAAATCAGTGGCCGAAAGTGGCGAGCTATGAATAGTGACTGGGAAAAAAAAATGTTTAAGACACACTTTCCTTTCCAGTGGTCGACCTCTTCAGCGGGAAATGAGAGTGCGTGGTAATCTGCCGAAGAAAGGGTGCTTTTGGTCGATTTACGAAATTTAACCCCATACCCTCATACATTACAAAAAACCGTCTCTAAACTACGTTAAAGTGACTCGACGAGACAAGTGGTAGAGCTACCGTAACGATTTTAGTACGCGGTCAAAATTCCCGACGCGTAGAAGCATTCCGGGCTTCGCAACTCCTGCGTACGCCATCGAACGTTGAACCGATACCACTCGTCTAACACGCATAAGAAATAGTTAGAATCCTTCCGCGACATAAAGGCAAGGTAGCCTTCTATTTTCTTGAGAGTCCATGCTGATAGGTAAACCCATCAGACTGGCAGTTCCATCAAGAAAATAGAAGGTCCTTACAGGGGTTAACCTGGGACAACACATCGGAAGGATTCTGTCGCGAAAGCAAAATCAAACAAAGGAGAGCGGAAGCTACAACTCACGTGAAGCGACTTCTAGTGTGTATCACACAATTCCACTGCTCCTGATAGTGGGACTCGAGTACCAAAGTACCTTACATCCTCCGTAAAGGACCAACTCGTCAGAAGACGCGAAGTTCTTTCCCCCTTAGGATGTTGTTTGGCCCCACGTTGGGCGCCATTTGTAATGATTTTCTCTCTTCAACTCGAACGCGGAACCGACCTCTCATCGGTTCT
Organism: Odontomyia ornata; assembly: GCA_963969285.1. NCBI lineage: Eukaryota > Metazoa > Arthropoda > Insecta > Diptera > Stratiomyidae > Odontomyia > Odontomyia ornata. The sequence goes on from OZ017740.1 coordinate 125,234,027, forward strand.
AGACGTTAAGTCTGAGTAGTGCCAACGGATGGTACCAACAGGTCAACCAATCCGTGCACCGTAATCCATTCACGCGGTGACTGCTTGTCGGCCAGCTAGTTCGGAGAGGATTTCGGTCGCGGGTCTCCGAATGGATTACGCTCAACTACAATATTTCAGTCACCTGAAATTGCCCGTTTTCTAAACGCGTCAACATTCACTCATCCAGAACGAGAAACCTACATTACGTTAGTTCTGGATGGGATCTATCCACAGATCTCAAATCAAAAACGCTACAAAAATCCACAGGCGCGTTACCGATTCACCGACGCGGTACCGAAAAATATACTACTCGAACTTAAACCGAAGAAAACTACTCTAAAGAAATGGCGAAACAAGCAAAGGTACCGCGTACCGCGCGCGACGCGAAACCGACTTCAGCGGATTTGCAGAAACCCTACCCTCGCGACGGCATACTTACCCTACACTCTCTGTTCCCACTGAAAAAGAAGAGTCACTGAAAAGGAAAGTCGTGGTTAAATTAGCAATTCATTCTTAGTTTATTTAGTTTATGTTCAAGTTATGTTAGCTTGACGTTTTCTTCATATGAAGCTTGTTTACGTTTGAAGTGTTGATTTTTAATTTTACTTCTTATAATTATTCCAAGAAAGCTCATTCAATTATCGCATATCAGTTGTCATTTGAAATCATTGATTAAAGTTTTAAAAGATTTCATTGGATTTAAAGAATAGTGTTTAGTTGACATTCATGTTATACCATCTTTTGACATGCCCCCGATTTTCATCTAATAATACATGTTTAAAAATTATAACAAGAAAATCGAACAGTTTTAGTCCGGTTAATACATTTTTGTCTTTTATAATTTGTTAGTAATTTCTTTTGGTTTTTTTTTCATAAATTCCTAATCATTGTAAAATTCATGGAATCTGTGGCATGTTTGACGACAAAGGCACGCACCTGTCTCTAGGATCCAACCACGTTGTATCCTTGTTATTGTGGTTAATGTAGTAGACTTTGCCGTCGTAATCGCGGGCAATAACCCAACCGGCTGGCAATGGAAAGTCACCAGTTTGATGATGTTGTCCTTTTGGGCATTTTTCTAGGCACTCGGTTCGTCGCCGTGTTTGCTTGCTTGCTTGTGTCCCTTGCACGATGTCAGCGATGGAAGTAATCCGAAAATAGTTTGATGGCAATGGCTGCTGGTGCTGGAGTTGCGTTGGGCTAACATAAAGTTACACAATCCACTCGAGATTTTCCCTGATTCGCTTTTCCTTGCGACTACAGGCACTGTTTTCCACGTTCCACCACGCTCACCCTTTTCTTTGGTCTTTCAAGTCTCTCCAGTCAAGTCCTCAATCGCGCGTTCCTACAATTATTTATGCATTTTCTACGCCGCGTTCCCAATTCTCTGTTTCATCAAATTTACTTTGAATTTTTATTTCTCAGATGGAATTTTTATTTTCAAATTTATTTAGCGCGCGGCAGCAACGAGGAGAGAGCGGCGGCCGTATTTCGAATTGGACGACGGCGGCGGCGGCTGTAGGGCACATGATTGTGAGTCAATTCTAACTTTCTTTTTTGTTATTAACTAAACTAACCTCTTTCCTAATGTTCTGCTCCGGTGAATGTCACTGCCTCACGAATAACGTTTTCCAAAAACTCCTTACGCACACCACGCGTTTCTTCATAGATTAAACCGGGAATACGTTTCACTCCACCACGTCGCGCCAAACGACGTATAGCTGGTTTTGTAATACCTTCGATATTCTCATGAAGAACTTTACGATGACGTTTCGCGCCTCCATGTGGCCGTCAAAATTTCCGGTTGTCACCTCGGACAAAACATATGTGCGTGGAATGGCACTTCATATGGCGGAAATGTGCTTCTTCAGATGTCGCCAGTGGCATAGTTTTCTCGATGGCCACGGTGGAGGGGCATTTCCAGATGGCTATGTCTCGAAATGTGCCGGGGTTGGATTAATTCTATATTCCGAATATTTATATCCACGGATCTAAATATTTGGACAGAAAAAAAAATATTTTCTGCACAACGATATCCGCACAACAGATGAAGTCCGCTGGCACTTCGAGGACATATCCATCTGGCAGGTTACAAGGGTTCGGGATCGGAATCACTTCGATTCCTGGGCGTAGTCGTCACATTACAGCCACATCCCATGACATGGTATGGTGCAGGTGATCTCGCTACTGCGGAACCTCTCCACCCTCTGGTGGAAAGCTGGAAAACAAAGCGGGAAACCAAATACTTCCGGACGGTGCCCAGCATCCGGGGATGCCCCTCTTGCTGACCGACTACTCTGATCCTTGATTGTTACCACCTAATCCACCGAATGAATCAGCTCAGCCTAGAACCAGTTCGGTTATGAACCTCATGGCCCCTGTATACCAACGCAGGACGTTTGCCAGGCCCCAACCACCAGCGGAAGGCGAGGATCGACAATCTCATAGGTCCTTATAGAATCAACCAACCAATTCCATCTATAGCCCTTAGCAGGAACTCACAATTTGAGGGTGAATCCGGTTCAATAACCGTTGAATTGTTCATCGGCAGAGTGGAGTCCGTGTCGGACAGAGCATAAGGTTTTCTGCTACGGTTGTGCCAAGCCGGACACTTATTCCTCAGACCGCCCTGATTGTGACGTTTTAAAAAACGGAAAAATGAGCCTTAAAGGTGTTCCAAGACTCAAACATAGACAGAAAACTCAATCCTATCACTAGTTATGAACCACACCAATTATGACCAAGCCACCTCTTCCATCACTATACTTCTTATGTGGATGACTGTGATTCTGACAATTGGACAATTTTGTGCAAGACAATGATTCAAATAAATTTCACGTTATACTACGACTCATTTGTCTTTAAAACTCCGCAATATATAATTGGAAAATTTGAATTAGCTCGCGTCGTAATATTTTCAATATTTCCCTTTACCTTATCAGAAAAGAAATCCTTACTACAAACCATTTGAAATATTACGATATGCCTTTCATTGTTCACATTGTAGCAATCCCCTCTAAAAGTGCAGGACCAAACCAGAATTGAACGAGCAACTTGACTAAAGTGAAATCGGTTTTCCATTGCTGAAAACAATCAACTCTTTGAGCAGAAATTTGATTTATTTATAAATATATCCAATCCGAATGTATCTAAAATGAAGCAGTTCATTTTTATTAGCACATAAAAATTATACACGCACAGGCTTTCGCCGCACATAAATATTTCAACGAATTGGCAGCACTGATTAAATACAACTTCAATGGTAATTTTTTGCGATATGGAGAAAAAGCTCACGAAAATTGTTGCTAAGTGTTGTTTGACCTCATTGCCATATGGCATACATATGATTTCCACCCGGCAATGCCCCACCTGCCCGTTCTACCGCTGAGCGTCACTAACGTGCAAATTATAATTGCCGCGACCGAAAAAATCCACTCTTTGTGTTCTTTGCTGTTTATTTTGGGTAAAACAGATTGCAAAAGAAAAATTCACCACCATCATCCAGCAAATCGCGAATTTCATTTGTAGCGAACCTGCCCTGCTCATTTTTCTTTTTTTTCGCGGAGAACAATAAATACAATTTCTATGATGTGTTCCCATTTGCTATCATCTGATTCATGTTTGTATTGTGTACCGCTCGGTGAAGGTGATCGCGTTTGGCCGATAAGAAAACGCATTGCATACTTCGAACTGGCGCGGCGATTTCGCACGGTTAAGCTCTGCTAAACATTTTCCCCCAACGTTCGCAGCGATTAGCTTAACGCGAAAGAAATCTGCTCGTTTGGATGATAATGATGTTTGCATTGACGTAGTGCAAGGCACAGGCAGTGATAAGAAACTTAATTTCAGAATCATATGGGGACTTTTCTACTTGAACCGATATGAGTCGAGCCAAGGTCAAGAATCACAGGTGTGTTCGCGTTTCTAGGTCAATGGCCTGCGAGTCTTTGCGAGTGGAGTTGTCTATTAGGCTTAAGATTGAATTTTTAATGAGCACAGATCTTTTCGGAGTTCGAAACCATGGGCATGATTCAGACAGCTGCGTTTCTAGGTGTTGTACCTTCTCCGGGAGTTAATAAGATTTCATGTTGAATTGGAAGTCTTAGCATGTTAAATTTGATTTGATTATTAAATTCACAAAGTGTTTTATTGGTAACAGGTGGACCGTAGAACTAGCGACTTACTTTGATCAGAAGGGATTTATAATAGCAATAAATATAATCAAATGGGGTATGCTTCTGCTCTCTAAAAAAATGTTCTGTATTGTTTGGGATTTAGGCTTTCGACTTTGTTTATTTAATACACTGAACCCTGTCTTCTTGGAAACTATAGTAGCTGCAGTCACAAAACTCTGTAAAACAGCCAGAAATTAAAAATTATGCATGACCACTGTAGGACCACAGCTTTCGTAGTATTAATCATGTGGAGTAGACGGGAGTACGCTCCTGTCAGAAGGGTTTTGTTCCCAACATATGATGTGCAGAATCCAATATAGAAGAAACTCAAGAAAAATTTCAATAAAATGCTCATCAAACACTTGGCTCAACTCTCTTAGCCACACTTTTGTGAAAACAATGTTTGGATAAAATTTTGGTGATAAATGTTTTTACTAGTCCCCATAAAACTTTAAAAAAAAATCACAAAGTAACGCTTCTGAGGAGTGTGGTGGTTAGTTTTCTAACTACCGTGACGGTCATCGCAAATTGGTAATTAATAAAACTGCTCAATCTGAAACTATTTTTATAGCTCTTGTTGTAAATATCAAAATATAGATACTGCTAGTGCCACCTTGTAACAAACTTCTGACTATGTATTCTATGCTTCTTCTCTGTATTCTATGCTTAAATAAAGTAGTACGTTGTTCGTCGTCTCCGCCGACACACGTTGTTTTATTATAGGTTATGGGCCCAGACCCATATTGCGAGCTAGTTATTGCGTTTATTGTTAGAATTATCTGTGTGATGAACAATAAACTGTGTGTTTTACCATCGGACTTGTGCGTAGAATAAACAGTGAGCAAAAACCGGCTATTTGCTATAAAGTAAAGAACTTGTGTGTCTGTCATGGCATCCAGCTCGAACTATCTTGTTAGCGTACCTAAATTACAAGGGCGCGAGAATTATAGTGAATGGTGTTTCGCCGCAGAGAATTTCCTGGTGTTAAAAGGAACGGTTGGGTGTATAAAACCTGAGCCCGATCATCCGCCAGCAGCTGCAGATGATGCGAAAACAAAAGCCAAGCCGATTTAAACTATCGACCCGAATCTTTACGTTCACATAAAAAACGTCAGAACATCGGAAGAATTGTGGAATAAATTGAAGATGTTATTCGATGACTCGGGATTTACTAGAAAAATTAGTCTTCTGTGGAATTTAATATCCATTCGATTGGAAAATTGCACTTCGATGACGTCGTATGTAACACAAATTGTTGAAGCTGGTCAGAAATTACAAGGTAAGGGATTTAACATAACGGACGAGTGGATTGGATCTATCATGTTGGCTGGTCTATCTGAAAAATATATGCCCATGATAATGGCCATCGAACATTCAGGCATGACTATTACAACCGACGCCATTAAAGGAAAGTTGATGGACATGGAGCCGGGAGACAATGATGTCAATAATGCATTTGCATGTTTTCGCAAGAATCAACGTTCAAATCCAAGGAGTGTAAAGTCTACACAGTCTATGGCCAATAGAGATGGCGGGAATGTACAAACGTCAACATCTGTCAAAGGAACACAAAACGTCAAATGTTATAATTGCAACCAACGTGGCCACTATCGTAATCAATGCAATAATAAGGAAAAGACTTCCAAGTATCCAGTAAATAAAACGTCAAAAACAAGTAATGCGTTTAGTGCTGTGTTTTTCAACAGAATATTTGACAAGAATGATTGGTATGTCGACTCAGGTGCCAGTTTGCATTTGACATGTAATAAAGATCGGATGATCGACGTGCGTTATTCTGGATTTACCAAGGAAATTATAGTTGCTAATCAGAATAAAATCCCAGTGCTGTGTTGTGGAAACGTAAACATAACAACATCAACTGAAGAATGTGATTTTAACATAACTGTTGAAAACGTGTTATGTGTTCCCATGTTATCTACGAACTTATTGTCAGTGAGCCAGTTGATAAGGCAAGGCAATAAGGTGCACTTCACAAACAAAGGATGCGAAATACTTAATAAACAGGACACTCTAGTAGCTACTGCTACACTTGTGAATGGAGTTTATAAGCTGACCACTTCTACTTGTTTGGTGGCAGCAGCAGTGGCAGAGTCTCCAGAAGTTTGGCATCGTAGATTGGGACATGTCAACAGTTATAACTTGAACAAAATGCAGGATGCTGTGAAGGGGGTCATATTTACTGAGAAGCCGAACATCAACAAGTCTAACTGTATAGTGTGCTGCGAGGGTAAGCAGAGTAGGTTGCCTTTTGCTCATGAAGGAAACAGGAGTACTGAGCTATTGGAAGTGGTGCACTGCGATATCTGTGGCCCGATGGAGAATTTATCGCTAGGAGGATCTAGATATTTCCTAATTTTTGTTGATGATCACAGCCGCATGACATATGTTTATTTTTTTAAAAGGTAAGAATGAGGCCTTACATTGTTTTAAAGAATATAAAGCAAAAGTTGAGAATTTAATATCAAAGAGAATTAAAATTCTGAGAAGTGATAATGGCAGAGAGTTCTGTAACAGAGATTTTGATAGTTATTTGAAGAAAATGGGTATAATTCAAAAAAAATCAAATCCCTACACTCCTGAACAGAACGGGCTTTGTGAGCGGATGCATAGAACGCTAATAGAAAAAGCCAGATGTCTTTGATTTGATGCTAAACTTCGTAAGGAATTCTGGGCAGAAGCCATCAACACGGCAGTTTATTTACAAAACAGAATTGTAAAAACTGGATTAAACCACCGTACACCATACGAGTTGTGGACAGGGGCCAAGCCTAACCTCAGCCATATAAGGATTTTTGGTGGTACTGTCATGAAGCACATACCCAAGGAGAAAAGACATAAGTGGGACAAGAAGTCTGAACAATGTATACTGGTAGGCTACCCTGAGGATGTTAAAGGATATAGGCTGTATATTCCTTCAACAAGAGCTATTACAACGAGTCGAGATGTCATCATCATTAAAGAAAAATTGCCTCCACCAGAAAATATGATAGAAATAGAAGCTATTAAAAACAAACCAACAGTGAACAAGCCACATCAGTCTTCAGTGGGAGAGCTCTCAGATCACAGTAATGAGGAGTCCACGACATCCGAGGAAGAGTTGCAATCAGACACTACAACAAGGACCTTACCAAAACGGCAGCGACAACAACCAGACAGGTATGGATTTATATGCACAGAAGAGTGTAATAAATATTTCAGCGATGAACTGACATTAGAAGAAGCACTGCAGGGACCAGAGAAGGAACATTGGGAACTGGCTGTCAAAGATGAATTGAAAAGCTTTGAAGACAACAATGCGTGGGAACTCGTTGATATTCCTGTGAATGGCAATATAGTAAGATGCAAATGGGTTCTCAAAAAGAACTGTTATGCTGAAAATAATGTCCGTTATCGAGCCAGGCTTGTGGCTAAGGGATGCTCTCAAAAATATGATATAGACTACAATGAAACATTTTCTCCAGTAGTGCGGCATACAACACTTAGGTTATTATTTGCATTATCAGTACAGATGAATCTAGATGTGACTCATCTTGATGTGAAGACAGCTTTCTTGAACGGTGATCTGTCTGAGACTATATATATGCAAAAACCTTTAGGTTATGTCTGTACAGGTGATAATAAGATTCTAAAATTAAACAAGGCTATATATGGTCTCAGACAGGCATCTCGAGCATGGCATAAGAAAGTGGATGGTTGTATGTTAGCAGATGGTTATGACAAGTCTAAAATAGAACCATGTTTGTATATAAAGTCTATTCATAATAGCATTACCATTGTGACATTATATGTTGATGATTTTTTTATCTTTTCCAATGATAAAACTGAAACTAATCGTCTTAAGAGCGTGTTAAGTAAGAATTTTGTGTTAAAAGACTTAGGGATTGTAAAGGAATGTCTTGGCATGTCAGTTAGTTTTGATAAACAGAATTGTACTGTTACTTTGAGTCAAGAAAAATATATCGACAAATTATTGTCTAAATTTAATATGACTGATTGTAAAACAGTGAATACTCCAATGGAGGTGAATTTAAAGTGTATAAAAGAGAATAATTGTAATACTCAGAATCTCTATCAGCAGCTTTTCGGGAGCTTAATGAATTTAGTTGTGCTTACACGACCCGATATAGCTTATGCAGTGTCATATCTAAGTCAATTTAATACCTGTAACACTGAAGAGCAATGGATTTATGCTAAAAGAGTATTAAGATATTTGAAAAAGACAAAAGATTAAGGTTTGAAATATAGTAAAGATAAAAATGTTAATATTGAAGGATATGTTGATGCAGACTGGAGCAATGATATTAATGATAGGAAATCATATTCAGGTTTTTGTTTTAACTTTGTCAGGATCTGTTATATCTTGGAGTTGTAGTAAACAAAAGTGTATTGCGCTCTCTAGTACGGAAGCAGAATATGTGTCAATATCAGAGGCCTGCAAGGAAGCAGTGTACTTAAGAAACTTACAACATGAAGTGACTAAAAGAATGTATAAGATAACTTTGTATAATGATAGTATGAGTGCTCAGAAGTTATTACTAAACCCTGTATTTCATAATAAAACAAAGCATATTGATGTCAGATATCACCATTGCAGAGAAATGATAAATGAAAACATTGTTAGTGTTGATTATTGATGTACATGAGATATGCCTGCAGATTTACTCACTAAAAGCTTAGGTGCTGTAAAACATTATAAACATTTGAATGCTTTAGGAATTGTTAAAGTGTAATTTCATTTAAGTATGTATTTTATGTTTATATAGTTTGAAAGTAATCTTTATTTTGAGTGGGAGTGTTGTAAATATCAAAATATAGATACTACTAGTGCCACCTTGTAACAAACTTCAGACTATGTATTCTATGCTTCTTCTCTGTATTCTATGCTTAAATAAAGTAGTACGTTGTTCGTCGTCTCCGCCGACACACGTTGTTTTATTACAGCTCTTTATTATGAAAAATTAAAAAGATACTTTCTATGGCAATTTTGAAAACATAATTTATGTTTTTTAATGCAGAGGCACTATTTTTGCTTTCTTGTTTTGAATTTTTTTATCAAAATAATAAAAACGACGATGCAATCAGCAACAGAGATTAACTGGCAGTCTTGTCCAGACTGCGCTTTCTGTGGCGTTCGGGCGCAGCAAAAAAAAAATGATGTGAACGTTCTAAAAAGGAAGAGCGGGAAACTCTGCAGGACGCGCCAGATGTTCGAGCGGTGGGGGAAAATATAAAGAACATCGAGAACTCGGTGGTTACTGCTGCCCTTGCTACCGAAACGACCAACCCAAGAGTCTTCAGTCCCATAATAATAAAAATCTATCCTGAAGTCCACAAAGTGATCACGACAGGAAAAGAAAGGCGTGACCAGACAAAGAAAGCGCCGTTGTGTGATTTCATCACAACCATCGAAAATAGAATGGAAGTACTGTACTCAGGAAAGGAAGCCGCTAACTTCTCTCAAGGAAGGTGGCCGCAATTTACAATTGCCGTCCAGCGACATAAAGAAGAAAGGCTAATACGAAAAGCGGGAGATGCTTTAAAAATCCACTAGAGGAGCTTATAGACCGCATAGGGCATTACCGGAGGAGCTGGTTAAAGGCCGAAGAGGAACAGAAGACCGAAGAAAAGCAGAAGGCTACAAAAGCGCTGTGGGCCAAGCCTTAAGGGTACGCGTGGATTGCTCCACCATCAAACATCAATAAAAGAAAGAAGGCTAGCCCAATCGAAGAAAATCAGGACAAAAAAAAGAAGGAAGAGGATGGACGTGGAACACCAAATCAGGGGTTTGGAATAGTTCTGACAAATGAACCGAAGAAAACCACTAAGAAACTCCTCCAAAAAGTGCCAAAAAATAATGTTCGCATGGACGCGCAACAAGAAAAAAGACCTGATGCGAAACAGGAGAGAAAGAAGCTCCAACAAAGACCCCGGTAGCAGGCACTGCTCGTAAAACCTCAAAATGGTTAATCCTACGTAGATGTGATACGGGATATCAGGAGAAATATAAGACCCGAAGACACCAACACTGCCATTAAAGCAGTACGACCAACCCGGTCGGGCCGCATACTGGTCGAATCCGAAGCAGAGGTCGACAATAAAGAAACTTTCTGCGACGCAGCCCAGAAAGCGTTCGGCAAAAGTGCAACTATAGCCTCGCTCGAGCCAAAGGCAACGATATAAATAAGAGAAATTGACTGCGTCATTGACCTGGCCGAGGGAGCACCGTAGCGTGAGCAGAATCAAAGTGAGGCTGACACCAGAAAACCAAATGGGACAACGCATGGCCACAATTGACTTTACCGAAAAGGACGCCAAACAATTTCTGAATAAGGACAAAGTACGAATAGAGTGAGTCATCTGCAGGATACGGCGAAGAACAGTGCCCCTTTAATGCTTGAAATACCGCGGCTATGATCATACCGCATAATTATGCAAAGGACCCAATAGGAGTTCCCCATGTTATAAACAAATGCGGTGAAATAGGACATAACAGAAAAAGTGCACAAAAGAAGCACACTATATTGTTTACAAGGATGCTGATCCAAGACCTGATCTTGGGCACATCTTGGGATAAGGAAATGTTCGGTTATCCAAGGCTGCTAAGTGAGCAACACTACGATAAAAGTTCTGTATCATGGTATCCTGATGAAACTACTACTGCCGCCATCTGGGTTCGGAAAAGTGATTTTCCGGCAGAGAGCTGTGGACGGAAGACGGTTTTGTGTGGGTTTGGTATTGCTCAAGGACTATCTTCTTTAGTGTTTACTTAACGCCGAATGAACCGCTATCATCTTTCCAAGCCAAACTGAATGCTTTGGAGATCGCTGTCTTAACACAGATGGCAACGTGCTCGTTGGAAGAGACTTCAACGCTAAAGCAAATGGAATATGCTTCAAACAAACCCGTGAGGAAATGAAACCTAGAAATGGCAGCCAGGATGGCACTCATCGTACGAAACACCGGAAATACGTCAGCTTGTCGCCGCATTGGCTGCGAAGGAGCTATACTGAACGTGACGTTTTTCTCGGAGTCCTTAATACGGTGGAAACACAATTGGAGAGTATTAGAGGACTACTCTGCCAGTATTCTGCTTGAAATCAGTGAAGTTTTCTCGCGATGTTCGTGCTCTCGATTTTCTACAATTGGGTGGAACATTGGAAGGATGGACATCGAGAGGTTCTTTGAGGTGCTCATAGTAGGTGCTCCACTACAGGGAGATTCGCAGAGGACAGAAGAACTGGCAGCTCAAGACGTGATGAACTCAGCGGTGAACATCATCACTACTGCTTGCAACGCTTCTATGCCTCGTCAAAACCCCAGTAAGGTAAGCCTGTAGTATACTACAAGCTAGTTATGCGGAAGCTTAGTGCCCTACGCACGCCTTGCGTGCATGACGCGGAAAAATGGACGAGGTAGTGCGAGCACTCTTCCCCGCACATCCCATCCGTGTTGACGTGGTTCACGGAGAAATAGTAAACAATCGTCCACTCTTCACACTGCCAGCACTGGAAGAGGCTGTCTTTTCATAGAAATCAAAAAGGCTCGAAGCCCAGATGATGTGGCAGCTGAGGTGTTGCAATTTGTCTATCGCCATTGTTCTGAGTTGCTAGTCAGTGCAAGAAGAAAAATCCCGGATCCCCATTTACATATCGCACGTTTTGCAAGCTAAACACTGCTGAGGAAGTGCTAGAGACACTCATCAAGGGAAGACTCACTGACGCGACTCGTGCTGCTGGGGACCTATCTCCTCGGAATTACAGCTTTAGAGCAGTACGCTCCACTGTTGATACAATTGCAGAGGTGATGAGCATGCTCCAAAGGTAGAGACATATAGCCACACCAAATGACGAATTGTGCTTTTGATGACACTCGACGTTAAGAACGCGTTCATTCCATTAGATGGGTGAATGCTCTAGATGGGCTGGCAAATTCTTTTCATGTTTCAGAATATCTAATACGGTATCTGAGGGACTACCTGAAGAACCGACGCCTGCTTTGCGATATACAGGGCCAACGAAGGATGGAAGCTACATAGGGTGTTGCCTAGGGTACAGATCTGTGGAACGTATTTTTCGACGGGCTAGTGACGCTGAAGACGCCAGGCGAGTCATACTTCATCGACTATGCGGTTGATGTTGCAGCTCTGGTCACTGGACAGACCATTGAACAAGCGCAACTTCGCTTAGTTATGCTAATTTGCCGAGCGAGAGACTGGATGACTGTTCGAGGGTTCAGTTTAACACTGGAGAAAACCGAAGCGGTCATCTTGACCAAAAAGAGAATTCCTAGAGTAAGGATGACCAGTATTAGAGACATACCAATCGAATCGACGCAACAGTGGAGTACCTGAGGCTACTGATCGACTCAAAGATGGGTTTCTCTGAGCAAGTCAGAGTAATGGCTAAGAAGGCCCCTTCAGGAGTATCGGCTCTGAGTCGACTTATGGCCAAGGTAGGAAGACTCAATCTATAAAGAAAACGCCTCTTAATGAGTCATGTAGGGTCAGTGCTACTGTGCGACACAGAAATATGGAGCGATACGCTCAGTAAGGATGTATACCGAAAACGTTTGGTACAGGTACAGAGAAGAACAGCACTGAGGAATGCATCTTCATATCCGACAGTCCCTGACTCGGTGGTGAGAACTATTGCAGGCATGACACCTGTTACTCTCCTTGCCAGAGAGCGCCGTTCTCTTTACTTGCGTCGAAGTGAGGATGCGAAGGAGGTGGTTCCCCGCGAAAAAAGGCAACGCTTACTCAACGATTGACAGCAATCTCGGATGAGTTCCACGAAGGAAAGTGGGACTGCGCGTCTCATCCGGGATGTGAGACCGTCCGTACTTGATTCCTCTGTATACGAGTATGACAGTTTCGTGTTATCTACAAAGCAAATAATTGAAATATTCTATTTGATGTAAATTTTTATAGGTCCTGAATAGTGCTTCTGAAAAAATTTTACCGGTGTCAGAAGTTACTAGCACTTGAATATTAGCAAATTGACAATTTAGTCAAAAGTGATTAGATGCCAATGATGATTTTAGAGCTAAAGGGTATGCCATATTTTTTCTAATTGTGGTAATGCGTGCGTATTTTTTAAGATCTTTATATTTTGCTTCAAATCGAAAACATCATAAAAATTTTAATGAGCCACTATTTAATATGATTATTGTCGGATAGTGAAGCAAAAAATGACGCTTCGGTTTTAATGGCCTATTAGCTCAATGCTTAATCCGTGATAATCTTTCATTGTATTTTTTAAATATGATATCTGGGACTTTGTGAAGGATTTACGTAAACTATAGTCAATTATATGTAATAATTTCATTGCTGAAATCCAAAATTTTTTGTCAGAAAAGTGCATAAATGCCCACATTTCACGATTGTCGGTTTTGCCCAGGAGAGAAAGATGGCGCCGGCCACGAATTTTTAGCTTGCAAAAGCAGGAGCAGGCTGTGACGGAGCTCTACAGGGAGACAAAAGAACTCACCTTGGATAATATAGTCGTAGAGATGCTTGAATCGATTGACAAATGGAAACAGGTGACACATTATGTTCGGGCAGTCCTAAAAGATGATAGGGGCTCACAGCAGCTGGGCACGTCGGGGCTGGGGGATTACTTCTCTGATAATTCCTCTTCCCCTTTCCCCTCCCATTAGAAGAGGAAACCCCCAGCTTGAAGGCGCCTCACGGCGTAAAAAAACGAAGCCTGGCCCAAAGTAATGTGTTAACCGGTTCCAGGCTATGTTTTAAGGTTGACAGAGGGGTTGTTTAGTGGGTAGGTTAGTTATTTGCGAGCGTGGGAGTCTCACACTCAGTGCGTTAATGACATTCACTTCTCAACCACAAAAAAGAGGCGTATTGGTTTTTCTTTAGTACTAAAATTCACGCATCTTCTTGATGTGGTTTGCACTGCCTGATGCAAATTTCTACCTAGGCATAACTCTACTCGAATTGTTAGCTTGTGACGTTTCAACTGGACCGGCAAAAGGTAAGATGACGCAGAACTAATGTTAGAACAAGTGGAATGATGTCTTTGTTCCCTTGCTTGAGGTGGCGCTAGAATACTATAATAAACGTTTCTCTGGAAACCCGTTGTGGTCAATTTGTCCATATCAGAGCAGTACATTTTCTGAAGAATTTAGTACAGTCAAGAATGTGAAACAAGATTCCATGCCACTATTTGTTGAAGTTTCGATCAATATCATAGGCAGTTTCCAATCTGCCTAATTTTTCCTCAAAACTCATGTTGTTATTATGATGTATCACTGCCTTAGGATAGGGTATTTCTTTTTTGATCCCTGTTTAATTCTCTAAGTGCCATTTCGCTCGAACTTTTTGGATTAATGTGATTGGTCAAAATAAAAACAGACCTCTTTTCTAACCCTTTTTTAAAATGCACCGTTTGTATCGCTGATTCGATAATAAAATTCTTCACTGCTCAGGCTTTCATCTCCTTCAAACTGTGGTAAAAAAATTCTGGTTTGGGTTGACAGTACCACATGCTAATATTTTATTTTTAAGCAAGTCTACATGTTGAAATTTCGATAACACTTTACAGCTAATGTAATTTCTCACAGAACTGACTTACGGATCTCCCTACTAAATGAACTGCGATATCACCTTGTTTTCTGATGTAAATACTTAATTGTTGACAATATTCTGACTCAGCATACATCATCCTGCTTTTTAGTCCCGTTTCACTGATTTTTGAGTATATGTTGCTTTAGGTAGCTTCTATCCTTGAATTTTACTATGCTTACGTCAATCGCCACTTTTTCTATCACTTGATAGTTTTCCTGGAAAATTTTTTGAGTTGTACGCAGTGAAGGATGAGATTTAAACAACTTTCAAAATTTGCATGTCTTTTCTTCGGCATCAAATAATTATAACTTAAAATTTTTAGATCCATCGAAAACTTTATAGTCGAACTTTACTAGTTATTTTAAAATAAAAAACAACTTTGTTTCTTTGACGACTATACTTATTTATTTTTACAGTAAATACGCATTTCGACACGGAGCATCCAGTGCTCTTCAGTACACTGAATAGTTTTCCCTATTGATCTAGTATTTATACAACATACTTTTTTCTACAATAATCATAAACTTAATCCTAATCACTTTACAAACAATAAATCTATTAATTTTTAGTCGCTATTTCCGACATCTACATTCGATCTCCGGTTCGCAGGTACTTTTCTGATTTCAATGCTTTCACATATATCAAGTTTATTGCTCCTTAACCCCTCTTTAATGACCCTGAGGTCAGATAATACAATTCAAGTGCAAGTTGTTGAGCAGCCATCCAAATCGATTTAGTGCCACTAAAGAGGTTATATACTCGTCGTGTAAATTGGGGGCAGGAGACCAATGATCCTTGTAACTAGGTAGTTTTTTCACACCGGCCAACAAGTTTAGTGCAAAAAAGCCATTTATTTCTTCAGGAGTTGTAGGAGTAAACCGTTTTCCTTTTTAAGTTGCATACAGATTAGTTTGAATGCAAGTAGTTTCAATCAAATCATCTGTCCAAAACATGCGCAAAAGCTTCACAGGTGTTATTTCCTCCAATCCGATGACATGGTGTGTTATGCCGCCAGAGCCAGAACATTTATTAGGTACTTCCATGCGATAATTTTTCTTCCATTTCCGTTTCTTCACAGGAGCTTAACGTGACGTAGAACGATTTCGTTCAGAATTCCTTATGCTAGGTTGATGAGAAGTGTCAACCCAATATAATACCGCAAACTTGTTGTCCTAGTCACCTACTAGGATTGGCACTGGCTCGTCTTCATTCATATTAGATTCCAAACTGCACATACTGCCATCATCTTAAGGTATGTCCTCCAAAAAAACATCTTCACTTTCATGCTTGAGTCGTGCCATATCTAAAAAATAAGATTAACAACACTCAGACAAAATATAGACACAGCGCTTTGACAATAGTGACTTCTTTTAAATTCTTACCTCTTTGACTATATACAGCATTTTCTATCAACGCGGGCCCTAGTATTTAACAAGCGACCTACTTTCTAAGAATTTCGCAACTATTTGGCATTTTATACTCCTAACGCTTGCTTTCTGTTAATTACCAACCCATCACAGGACATAGCTAAACCATTTTGCCCTTTTTGTTTTATTAATCTCCATTCATTCTACCTGCCAATGGTAATAATCTGTTAAAGTTATCCATGCTTAATCTACTGATTTCTGGTGTCTTTGGAATACAAAAAGTTGCCAATGATTGCAAATTTCAAAATTTCATTCAATATTTGTTCGTTGTTCCATGTTATGCGGTTTCCACGACTTGTCTCACTAGCATTCATCAAATGTCCTTTTTCCTTATATTACTGGTTATTACGCTTCCCTAATGTGATGATCGAAATTCGTTTTCACTAGTGTGTTGACGTGTCCTATATACCTTCAGTTATGATACGTACTGGTATAAAATCAGAACGTACCACAGCTGGATTAACGAACTTGACCTGACCAAATAATCTTCTTGAGTGCCTGCACATACGAGGTGTGTTCAAAAAGTACCCGGAATTTTTAAATTCCGCGTGTCTGGAGAGTTCGATTTTCAAAATTGTTTTTATTGTGTTGGTATACATGCCCCTAAAGTATGATAACATTTCAGCCATATTCACTGCTTACTTTGTCTGTGGCAGTCGCTAAGGTTCGACTTCTTTCTATGAACCCGGCGATTTTTGCTGAAACTGCTGAATTTTGACCAAAAAAACAATCGCATGAACATCGCTCAGGAGCTGTTAAATGACGTCAACGACGATCCAAGTTTGCTTGAAAGGGTCATAACTGGTGATGAAACATGGGTGTACGGTTATGATGTCGAAACCAAAGCACAATCGTCCATCTGGAAGCATTCAACGTCACCAAGAGCGGAAAAAGCACGTCAAGCTCGATCAAATGTCAAGGTTTTGCTTACTGTTTTCTTCGATTATAATGGCATAGTGCATCAAAAGTTCTTACCACAAGGTCGTACGATTAATGAAGAGTATTACCTTGAAGTTATGCGACGTTTACGTGAAGCAATCCGAAAAAACGCCCCGATTTATGGAAAAAGAATTCATGGCTTTTGCACCACGATAACGCACCTGCTCACTTGTCGTTGCTTGTTCGTAATTTTTTGGCCAAAAACAATACCGTAGTCATGCCCCAACCTACATATTCACCAGATATGGCTCCGTGTGACTTTTTTCTGTCCCCAAGGTTGAAGAGACTCATGAAAGGTCAGCGTTTTTCCTCGATTGAAGAAATAAAGGCCGAATCGCTGAGAGTGCTCAAGGACATACCAAAAAGTGGATATCAAAAGTGTTTCGAAGATTAGAAAAAACGCTGGCATAAGTGTATTATATCTGGGGGGGACTACTTTGAAGGGGACCACTTTGATGTAGCCGAATAAATAAACATTTTTTTGAAAAAAACGGAAATTCCGGGTACTTTTTGAACAGACCTCGTACAATCAAGATAATGAGATCTCCTAATTATCTCCAAGCGAAGGCTAAAAGCAAAGCAAATCCAGCAGTTTGCTGAAAACAGTTTTGAACTGTCTATCCTCGTTCAAAAGTCATGAGTAGTTTATGCAAAAAATTATAAAATGCTATTTTTAACTATTTTTTCCATATGTTAGTGGGAATATCTGAATATCCCAGAGTTGATCATATTATAAAACTGATCACATTATGTTGCCTTTCATATGCAACCCTAATAACTGGAACCCATCAGCACATCAATAAGCGGTGAACAGAAATCGCTTCCAAAGTCAAAAAATTGAACTTTACCTAACGGATTTCGTACAATACTTTACCGTAACCGATAAAATGTGAAAATCGTGTCATAAAACTTGCCGCCATTTTGTTTGCGTTTTACTGACCTCGTGTTTTGAGCAGTCACAATGATCTATCAATATAACAATCCATTTCTGAAATTTTCCGTGAAAATTTAAACATACAGGTACCTACAGTGTTCAGGCTCCATAGAGTCGTATATCTCTCCTGTATCACTTATTGTTCTTGTTGTTGCGTATGTAATGGTAAAATGCTCAATCGGCTATAGCAATGTTGTGTAAACCCCGATCGCTATCAGATTCCCTGGATATATGTATCCAACTATTGTGAGGACATCTGCGCATGTGTTTTTGGCAAATTTAAGGGTGACCTTTAGATATTATGTACGAAAATTTAAAACTCACAAATCATCCTATGTGTTGTTTTTTCGAAGCGGAGAACTTTAAATTGAAATAAAACAAAGAAAAATGTTTTTAATACCCACGATATTTACTTCATTTGAAAGATATTTTTTGTCATTAATATTCAAAGATAATTTCGGGCATGCGCTCGCCGCGGCCTGTACGTGACGTGGTCTCCGAGTCCAATTTTCACACGCTCTTCGCAGTAAATCAGGCTTTATTTCGGCAATAACGCGTCAAATGTTGGTTTCCAAGTGACTAATTGTTTCTGGCTTATTGACTTTACGTATTTTCAAAAAAAGTAATCTAACGGTGTCAAATTGTACGAACGGGGTGGCCAGCTAACAGTACTGATGGGTTGTACACATACGTACTGTGCGAACTGTGCCACACAGTGTACTGTACTGTTCATGTGCCCCAAATATTTAAGGTACAATACTACTCGCACACCGCACAGTCGAACAGTACAGTGCTCGATGTTGATCATAGATCATAATGTTCAAATTTCGGGGTGCTGTTCGGTATTGTAGTACAATCTACCGTACGGTGTGTGAGTAACCGTACTGAGTACGATTAGCCATGCTGGGTGTAATCTACCGTGCTGGGTGCGATTTCCCGTGCTGTGTGCATTATAGAATCTGGTGTGCTGCTTGCATTGTAGCAAGAATCAGCTGTACTACGTACGATTTATTATACATCGTTGTTGTGCTTCATATGTATGACATTCGCATGGGTTTGCGTTGTTGAAAGAGAGAAATGCAAGGACGCACGCAAACAGCGTAAGCAAAGAATCAAGTGAACAGTGTAAGCAAAGTTTGTGGCTGTTTGCGATTAATTCGTATCGAAAAATTGTACTGCTGTTGAGAAAAATGCATTTTTAGGACCTTGTCAATTTTTTATAAAACCCTTTTAGTTTCGTGAGCTGCTGGTCTGTCTGTCTGTCCGTTCGTGTATCACAGCAAGATTAAATTATTGTATATAGATTGAATGTAGTATCCTCTTAAAGATTCTGGTAGGAAAACATTTTTATAAGGTTTTTAAGGGTTTATGTAAAGTTGAGCCCTAACATTTTTTTCGTAGAATATGGCGAGTATAGGTACTCGTATCAAAACAAAGGTCCTGATGAAAACTTTTCAAATCAGGTTTAAACACTTTCGTAACATGGTAGGGGATCACGGGAGAAGTCAAAATATGCGAAAAGTTTGTGTAAAAACAGCAAAGTTATTGCCAATTCAAAGTCTTACAATCAGTAATGTCTAATTCAACTGACGCATATATGTGGGCAGATTGAGGCATGCCTCTATATTATGCGCTAGCGCAAGTTGAAAACCAAAAATGAAGTACAAGTTGGAAGGGAAGAGAGAAAGGAAAGCGCACTAGTCTGGACATAACTAACCGCATTTCGCCCTTTCAACACAGTTTTCAAAATTGAAATGTAGCAGCTCCAGCACCCAGAATAAGTTATGTTTTATGTTGACTTTTGTGTCACTTGCGCTATGGCCTAATCAAATGGGTAGTAAATTATAACACTTTGGAAAAAGTGTTTGAGAACACACAATGCGAACGATTTGGTATCAAAGAAATCATGGTTTATTAGCTTTATTTGGGAAAAAATTCTATTAAAATACAGCTGTGTAAACAATACAACTCATTTGATTCTTTGGAAATAATAAAATAAAAATTCTAATCTAATTACAAATTTAAATTCAGGGAAAAAGTTGGCTTAAAATTAAGAATACAAGGATTAATATCATATTAGGTCTTATGAAATAAAATAAACTTAAAAATGTTCTTAAGCACAAAGAAATTGTTACAACCATACATCACACTAAACAATTAAAAGACCAACCATATTTACATATTTACATTTAAAAACACAACTTGATTTACTTTTTCTCCGCCTAGCTTGCTTCTTTGATCTGTAACTAATTTTCCAGTCTTGAAAAAATTCTCTCAGTAAGTGCAGATGTAGCAACAATACATAGCTTCTTCATAGCTACCTCGTGGGTAACCAATCTTATTTTTCTGTCACCGTAAGAGAGGATCTCCTGTTCGTACGAAAATTGGCTCCTGGAGATATTTTTTTCAATTTCACTGTTGATTAAATCTTTTGTATTTGCTTTTTCTGCCCATTTCCATTGAAATCATTCCAAATTTTCGATTTTGAAAGATATTCTACAATATTAGTTTTGAAATTATACTCTTGATTTTCGTGCTCAGTTTTGACAATGTTCGTTGTGTCTGTAATTTGTCGAATAATATTTTCTTTGATTCTTTCAAAGGATTCTGTATTTGCAAAGCCATGTTTTTTGAATCTTGGATTCAAAAATGTTGAGTCTCTGCTAGGATTGCATTTTTATCCGCATTTTCGAACCAAGCGTTGAGTAAAGCGATTAATGCTTGTCCTAATAAGTTTACATTTTCAGGTAAGTTGGGATTTTTGTGCATGTAATTAGTGCTATATTTTTTTAATGCTAAACTCAGAAGAATAGCCTTTGCTGCGGTGACTATTCTCACTGCATAGCTCCTCAGTGACATCCTTGAAAGCATCTAAAATTTCGCAGCTTTTTTCTAAGAAAATTATGTTATCATTTGAAAGATTTTCTAATGTCGGATACTACAGTACAATGCCTGAAATAAGTGATTCTTTGGTTTCCAAAATGCGTTTAAAGATATCAAAAGTAGAATTCCATCTAGTATTTGATTCCTGCTTAAGATTAAAAATTGAGTGTCCAATTTTTTTTTCGCATTGACTTTAGTAGAGTAGATACTTTTGGGTTTCTTTTGAAAAATTAGACGATTCTTTTCACCTTTTTCTGTATTGGCTCAATTTTTTTTTATTGCATCTTCAACCACTAAGTTCAGCGTGTAAGCAAAGCAAGCCACATGATTCCATGGTATTTTTCCAATGGCAACAACCATATTGTATGCTTTATCTGTGACGACAGCTTGAATTTTCTCGTGGTTCTTCCAACATTCTGCGATCCTTTGAAGTTCATTGCCCAGTTTCACTGCCGTATGACTGTAAGTATAATTGTAGCACTCCAAAAGAATTGTCACATTTTTTAAATTCTGGTCGATAAAATGTGCTGTTATCGATAAGTAATTTCCGTTAGCCTTCGAAGTCTAACTATCAGTTGTCAAACAAATTGCTCTTGCCGATTGAAGACTGATTTGAACCTCTTCTTTTTTTAAGTTGTAATACTGTGGTATAAGAATTTTTGGAATGGTTTTGCTAGACGGCATTTGATATGCGTGGTTCAAAGCGTTAATGTATTTTTCGGAGCTTGCACTGTTGACTATTTGAAAGAGTAAATAGTCTTTGATGATAGTTTCATCCAACAATTTATTAAGGTCGCAGGTTTTTTTCTGGCTCATTGCCTTTTGGAAAAAACTGGTAATTGTTGATGATCTTTCAGGGATTCCAAATGCCAAAGAGGTTTTTGCAGAGTTGCTGGGCTCTAACGAGACAGAAGATTGAACTGACGTTGAAGCAGCTGGATTTTGTAAAGGAGAAGTGAGTGTAAGTAGATCGCTTACATTTTCGGCTTGTACAGCTCTCGTATGGATATAACTTGCTAATAAAAGTTGCACTTTGCTGATTCCTTGTCTAATATTTTTTAAAGTGCATCCAACGAAAACTGCTTCTCTTTGTTAGTTCCCTGTTTTTTTTTGGATATGCTTTCTTTAAAAACATGCTTTCGTTAAAAGGACTAGAGAACTACACAAAAAAATTTTTCGTCCCCAATAAGATGCCCATTAAACAGAGCCTAAAATTGTTTTACCACAATTGCAGTGGGGTCCGATCTATGTAAATCAAGTCAATTATTTCTTGACGCAAAATCTTGCCATTTTCAAATTTTATCCCTGACAGAAACTTGGCTTAACAATACTTACAGACATGAAGAAATTTAAGATAGTGATTGGACTATCTTCAGAGATGATAGAGACTATCACAGCACTGGACAATCAAGAGAAGGTGGCATATTAGTTGCGGTTCACAACTCCCTTTCAAGTGAGCTCGTAAGCACCACGTCATATAAATTAATCCAGCATAGGGTAGTTCATATATCAACAAAAAAGCTGAGCTTATATCTTGGCGTGTACTACGTCCCCCCAAACTCTTCTAAAACCGTCTATCATGAAGTCATAGAAACCATTTCTTCTCTAGCTGCATCTATTAAAGAAGATGACATAATAATTATTACTGGAGACTTCAATCGACCGAATTTGAAATTCGTAATTGACCAAGTCGATAATCGTCATCTCCCAATCAATCTTCTTGACAGCCAGGATTGTAACTTGATAAGTAGTTTTTAATGACAACGATCTGCAACAAATAGCTCCGACGCCTAACCAAAATGGAAATTGGTTAGTCTAAATATATACTAACGCATATGACGATGCATTTTGTAACAGCCTTCATCACTCTACACTTACTATTGAGATTTCCACTACTGATATTTCGAAGCCTATTTCATACAATAATTCAATTGTATACGACTTTCGCAATGCTGATTATGAAGGCATTAAAAAGCATCTTTGTGCTGTTGATTGGACTTATACTCTTTCGACAATAGATCTAGAAGAAGCTTTATCGTGTTTTTACGGGATAACTCTTGACGCCGTTGAAAAGAATGTGCCCAAAATTATGAAAAAAGTTAAACTTTCAGAACCTTGGCTAAATAGCGAAATCAAAGGAATACATACTATAAAATGATTAAAAGTAAAAAAAGTGTCAGCAATGCTATTCAATCAAAATATGAGCTTGCTAGTAAATTCAAATCAAAATTTCGAAAATCATATGAATTATATGTTAATTTGATAGGCGAAAATATCATTAAAGACCCAAAGAAATTCTTTGATTTTGTAAACGTCAACCGCAAGACTCAAGGTTACCCGTAATTTATATTTTTTAAAAATGCTGCTTCTGACTCCTAAGAGCAAATCTGCGAGTTTTTTGCAAGTTATTTTTAAGAGGTTTATTGCAACCTTGAGGAACCAAGAAATCCCATTTCTAAAATGCCGTGTTCAATAACTTTGATTGCAGAAGTTTCAATTCCAAAGGAAGAAATTTCTTATGCAATTACGGGTTTGGATTCAAATAAGGGACCTTATCCTGATCTTATTCCTTCGAGCTTTCTGATCCAGTGTAAAGAACAATTAATCGTGCCTTTCTCCATCATTTTCAATAAATTCCTCTTTAGCGGCATCTTTTCTTCTTACTGGAAATCTTCGTAACTAATACCAATCCATAAGAAGAACTATAAACGCTGTATTCAAAATTACAGACGCATCGCTATAATATCAGCCATTCCAAAGCTTTTTGACCAGATACTTTGCAACAAGATCTCTCCTATTGTAGAACCGCGGCTTCATGAAGAGCAGGATGGGTTCCGAAAAAATAGATCTACTACCACCAATCTCCTCATTATGACATCAAAGATTCTATGTGAGATGGAGAAGGATCAACTGATTGATGCAATATATACAGATTTTATCAAAGCATTTGATCGTGCAAATCATGAAGCTCGGATAAATAAATTCCGTAATTTTGGTAATACAGGTCGTTTACTCAGCTGGATCCATTCATACCTTAAGAACCGCACTCAAGTTGTCAAATTTCAAGGACCATTATCCAAACGAATTCATGTTCTTTCCGGGGCTCCTTAAGGAAGTCATCTTGGACCTCTTTTATTTAATATTTTCATATCGGACCTCTCATCAGTATTACTTGATGTACCTCATGTTTTTATGCAAATGATCTTAAAGTTTACCACATTATATCTTCTTTGCCGGATATGTTGTTCCTTCAGTCCAAGCTTAGCACTCTCTCTGATTGGTGCAATAATAATCAACTTTCTATAAACTTGGAAAAATGCCAGGTGATAAGTTTTTCAAGAAAAAAGAGCCTTCTCTTATTTGACTATCACATCAACAACACAACACTTAATAGAGTCGATAGCATTGTGGACCTTGATGTTGTTCTGGACTAAAACCTTTGCTTTAAACCACAGTACGATGGAGCTATATCTAAGGCTAATAAAATGCAAGGCTTCATCAAAAGATAGCTAAGGATTTCAAGAATATTTAGGTTACTAAATCACTATACATCTCATTAGTGCGCCCTATTCTTGAATATGCCATCCTGATCTGGAACCCTGTTTTTGATACCCACGCTGATAGGTTAGAATCGGTCCAGAAACAGTTTCTTCTTTTTGCACTAAGATCTCTTTACGACCCTAGGAATTTCCATAGCCTACCATCATATAGCTATCGGCTTCAAGTACTTATTATGGCATCACTAGATTCCAGGAAAATGATGATATCTGCATGTCTAGCACTTGATATTCTGAGAGACAATATTAAAGTTCAGTGTATAGCAAAAAATTTAAGAAAAATGTCTTGTTTCCAATTTTTATATTTTTGTAAATATTTTTTTATTGTGAGGATATGTCTTGCTTGGCAAATAAATGAATAAATAATTCTTGTTTTACGGAACTAAAGAAAGCGTATCCAAAATCTGTAAAGCTGCTATTAAAAATAACAACTGACCTGTTTAATTTGAAGCGGAAATATCAAATAAATATTTACGCAATACTAAACAATTTTCACAGAAAAAAACAAAAACCAGAAATTTTCACGCCATACCACAAATAGTACATATCCGTTTATATGCTACGTTTTATAGGAAAAAAGGTCGACGCATATTAAAACTTTACTCTCGCAAGGTCTCCTCGATTCCTCTTGAGATTACTCAGAAAAAAGGAAGTGTGGGCTTTTTTGGCTTCTTCTTGTTGCGCAACAGCTAAAGCGCACTATCCATTGTTCAGATGAAAGTAAAAATCTGAGAATAACAAAGAGTGAGTTTTACGATGCAATAAATACTCAGGGAATAGTCGAAGCTCATTTTTCATAGTTCAAATCAAAGGGAAATGTGTCTGATGCAACAGAGCAACTAAGAATTTGCATTGAAACATAGGTCAGTGCTGTCGAACATACGTCAGAGCTGTCCAACATAGATCAGTGCTGTTCAACACTAAACCCTCTTTAAAGTTCTTGATTTGTAAAGTTCTATGATTTTATAATTCATAGATAAACAGAATAATGATATTAAGTAGATCATCTGACCAAACTGCTCGAAAATGGTTTCGCAGTTTCTTATCTTGAGATTGAAATACAATATTCAAGTAAGTAAAAAACCGTTTCTGCTAAGTTCTATATTGAGCGCTGAGAACCTGGAAAAAAGTTTGTTTTTAGTTGCAGAAAATACACAAAAAAAAGAACGAAAAAGTTGCACTGTACTGTGGACTAACTACTGAGGAATTCATGTGCTGTTTGTTAATAACTATTCACCGAACAGTCTCCTTCACGCACTGGATTGACAATTTCCGGCCACTTCGGTGTACCGTGCGGAAAGTACATGCACAGTTTAATATGCTACTGCGATTCATCACTAGCTAACAGGGCCGTTTCTTGAAATTAATCGTTCGTCAAATGTGTCTTCTAGTAAATTATTGGTATCACGCGCTAATAGATATGTAGCGTTAGAAATATACATAAATGCCTTCGAATTGAGGCACCAATAAGTTAGTAATCTTATCTCTGTACCGCTCATTGTTGGCTATAAGATTGTGACCATCATTATTTTAAAGACATATAGACCAATTATTCCACCTGCTCATGAAGCGTATCAAACGGTGACTTTTCATCGCTTTAAGTGCGGCAATTCGTCTTACAGGTTGCATATTATCGTGTAGAGTGAAAACATTGCGAAAACTATCCATCGTTTCTCGAATTTAGCGCTTAACACCATAAAATTCACTTAATGCTCGATTTTTTTCTCGTATTGAATCGTGTTTTTCAAAATAAATTTGAACAATTTACAAACGTTGCTGCAGCTTAAGTCCTATCATGAAAAATTTCCAAACAGAACTAACATCAAAATAACCGAGAACTTCGACTTATCACCGGAAACAGTGTTGTCATTTTTAAGTTCTTCGCCTGTAAAAAACATCCATTATTTAATTTTGACTTCGGAGGCATTTGTTGCCCTTATACTCATGAAGACCAACACTCATGATGTTTTTTCTGATTTTTCGTTTCAAAGATCGCAAGGGGAGAGGAGCACAAATTTTCCACATATTTCGATTCTCCCAGCTCCTTTCAACACCGCTATAGCCCCTCTAAGTGCTCCTTTAATTTTAAATCCATTTCGAATACCTTTTGTAAAAAAATTTTCAGATGTCACTACATAACACAAAAACACTTTTTTATACTGAAACTTTAGAGAGTTTGTCATTTTTAATCTATGTATAAAGTTTCATAACTGTAGTTATTGTAGTTTCCGAGAAAAATCACTGTGACGTACGGACAAATAGACTAGCCTCGAAATTAATAGGGTTCTTTCCTAAAGAAGTCGTTTAAAAAGAGTTGAACTGCTTGCGTACAAAATTAGAACCGAAGCTCTATATCAAGAAATTCAACGTCAAACCATCTGAGATCCTGAAGATCGTTACATAAATATATGTACCTAACACAGCTTCCAACCTACATTTAATAAAGGGATTTCCAATAAGAGGTATTATTTTGAATAGCCCGCTATTTCGGTAGATGTCACTTTTGAAGCTGTCATTTTTTCACATTTGACAAGTAAAAACTGCACCATTAATAAAAATGGAATGAAACACGCTTCAACAACGCATTGAAATTCACTATAAATATGGTGAAAATTTGGCAGAGACGGTTCGTAAAACTCGAACATTTTTGGGTCGTCGTGAAGCACCTTGCCGGACTCCAATACAGAAATTGGTGGAAAAATTCGAACTGTTGGGACAATTTAGTGATGTGAGGAAACAAATCCGTGCACGTCACTCAAGAACAGCCGAGAATATTGCTGCTGTAGCCGAAAGTGTTGAAAAAAACCCAGGTTTGACTATTCCTCGTCGTTCTTTGGAATTAGGCATTCCAAATATATATATATATATATATATATATATATATATATATATATATATATATATATATATAACAAGAACTCAAGCCGGTCGATCATCAACAACGTCGTGTCTTTGCTGATTGGGTCCTTGAAATGCATGAAAATGATCCGGAGTTCCATCCATTTCCACCTCGGTGACTTCGTCAACAAGCAAAATTGTCGCATCTGGGGCTCGGGAAACCCAAGAGTTATTGTTGAAAAGCCTCTCTATCCTCAACGTGTGACTGTTTGGTGGGGTTTATGGTCTGGCGGAGTCATTGGACCTTACTTTTTCGAAAATGAGGCTGGAGCAACGGTTACGTCGAATGGATTGCGCTGTCGAGGAATGATTAATAATTTTTTATGGCCGGAATTGGATGGTATTGATCTGGACAACGTTTACTTTCAACTTTTTACGGGAAAAGTTTCCGGACCGTGTTATCTCGCGAAGAGGTGATCACAATTGACCACCGAGATCTTGTGATTTAACACCTTGCGACTTCTTCCTTTGGGGCCACGTGAAAGAGAAGGTCTACGCCAACAGCCCAGTGTCGATTCAAGACCTTAAAGATGGAATTCGTGAGGCTACCGAGGACATGGGCAGCCACTTTGTGATTTGGTTATGGAAAATTCCTGTTGTTATTTTCCACTATTAACGGCATACCTTCTTATTTATGATAAAATAAACATCCAATCATTTATATTAAAAAATGGCACTTTTCTTCTCATATCAAAATAACACCTCTTATTAGAAAACCCTGTATAATTTATTTATTATTTCGATTGACCTAATTTTTTTCAACTCTGTAATCATGTATCGATTGATGCACAAAAGAGCAGTTGGCAAGTGAATAAAGTTTCTTGGAGCCAATTTAGCATTCAAAAGTGTT
The DNA here is from genome assembly GCA_963969285.1 of Odontomyia ornata. Lineage (NCBI taxonomy): Eukaryota > Metazoa > Arthropoda > Insecta > Diptera > Stratiomyidae > Odontomyia > Odontomyia ornata. The sequence goes on from OZ017740.1 coordinate 125,262,314, forward strand.
CAAAACCATTAGCTCTATTCCTCGTGAGCTTATGCGCAGAACTCGCCAACAAGCGGCCGTCAATATCCACTGCAAAAATAACTTCCGCATTGGGGAGTAGCATAAAGTATTATCGTCAGTCTCAGTGGGTGAATATTACACCCACATCCTTTCAGCACAGGCACGTGCAATACTTTCGCCAAATTTCACCCAACTGAATATATCCAATGAAGATTTATGGCCAAGCAAATTGAAGCTTTATTCATTTTCAAATACTTCCCTGCCTACATGGATTTTTCTCCTCTAAAATAGTTTTATTCCTGGAGCGCAGGAGCTAATTCAGCGTGTGCTAAAGTAAAAGTATAAAAAATTGAAATTATGTACATTCATGTTCTCAAGGGAATTCTTACACGATTGCTAAATATATATTTTAGGTACGCATATATTCCGTTAAGAACACTTCATTTGATGTGAATGTCCTTAGTAACAACTTTCACCAGAGCCGAATGTCAGTGAAGTGACGTAAGACGACTATTGTGCGATTGAAGTGGAGTAGGTTAGGGTGAGTGATTTAGTCACGGCTTAATGTGTCATAGTCGCGACAAATCCAATAATAGAGTCGGCAGCTGTAAGATGTAAAAATGAAATTCAATTAAATAATGTAATATTCACCAGCATGGAAAATATTTATGAAGTGAGCTTTAAACAGACAGTTGAAGATATAAACATTGAATAATCTTTATGCGTTTAGAGTGTATTGAACTTTGAAATTTACAACATAGATAATCAATATTCAGACTATTTACTAGCAGGTATTTAACCATAAGGTGAATTTCTTAAATACAAAATTACTGTTATGAAAATCATCAGAAACATAAATTTTTGAAATGGAAAGAAATATCCGCCAATTTTTATAATGCGAAGAAATGCATGATCAAAAGTACAGTTGGGAAAAGTTGCTGAAAATTCTGTCGGAAAAGTGCGATTTCCCTTTTAAGTATGTAAGAGCTTTGCTTGGAATCCTGAATGATACTGGGAAGTTTCACGTTGGAAATATCGAAATTGGCCAATATATTCATTTCCCATGAATGATTCATGAATAGCTTGTATTCAAGCCAACACGGCCGGAATTTTCAGTTCATTTTAATATTTCCTACAATATTTATGTAACGCCTTCTTCTAAGAGTGGTGGCCATAGTCATTATAGCCATTATTGTTGGATACATAAACAATCTGAATACCTGTATGTTCTCTATCGGTATATTCAAACCATCTGGTAAACCAAAAAGTTTCAATGTGATAATGAAACGATTTGTAGATTATCTATCCCAATAGCTTGGATTTGGGGTTGGCCTGCAATCTAAAAATTACAAAGTCAGAATATTTTTACTTCGATTGGCAACGAAAAACCAATTCACAAAGAAAATTCCGCCGCTGGTATGGAGGAGTCCGACGGCTTCCCACCGTTGGGGCAACCTGGGGAAACGACGAATACGAAACTGGCGATAATCACCAAAAGAAAGCATAACGAAGAAAACTCCGCAGATGGAGGGTGCAAGCTGCAAATAAAAGCGGACAATCAACAAATGGCCAAATTGCAGAGAGAAAATGATGAACTAAGGCAAGAGATACAGTCTCTCAAGGATCTTTTCAAGAAAGGGATGAAGCCTCAAAAGACGCAGCCACAAAATCAATGGCAACAGGTAACAAAGCCCAAGAAAAGTACAAAGCAAGCAATTCCAGAGGAAGTTCTAAGTGCTGGTGGCGCCAACGAGTGCCAAAATTATTTTGCAGCGCTGGAGGGATTAGCCGAAGATATGGAAATCGAAGAAAACATCGGAGGTAATTTTAATCAAGATAATGACGTTAATTTTATTCAATATTTATAGAACAAAAATAAGGAGAAAAAACCAGCCCGCAGTTCTGCTGGTTCCTCTGAAAAAGCTTCCAACAAGACAGAAAAAGTTCCGCCAATCAACGTGTTCGGACAAACCGGGAAAGATATAGTTCGGCTATTGGTAGCCGAAAATAAACTGGCCAATTTCGAAATCAAAAGAGTTAATGCCGAAAAATTAACTATAAGGACGAAATCACTGGTTGATTTCAAGTCAGCCAAAGATGCGCTAATTTCTGGGGAGGTTCCACACTTCACCTATACCCCAAAAAGTGAAAAGAATCAGACCTTCTTGTTGAAGGGTTTGGACAGCGGAGAGGATATCGTCGATCTTCTTCAGGTGCTCAAGGAGGCTGCACCAGATATTGATTTTGTTTCAGTCAAAGCCTTTGCGACAAGAAGGTCGACCATAGAAAGGAAGAATTTACCACCTTACCTGGTACAAATTGCAAATAAGAACAGTCCAAGTGCCCTTCAACAAATAAGGTACTTGAATTTCAGAGTGGTGAGGTGGGAACGCCTCCAGAAAAGAGAAGTCAACCAGTGTTACCGGTGTCAAAGATTTGGACATTTGGCTGCCAATTGTGCCATGCACTATCGTTGCGTTAAATGCAAAGACGTTCATGCTCCCGGTGAGTGCAAATTGGCTCAGACGGAGCCTAAAGAAAAATTATACTGCGTTAACTGCGGTGTTTTTGGTCACCCAGCATCATATCGAGGATGCTCCCGATATCAAGATGCAAAAGTTAAATTTGCTCCAAAGCAAACACAAGTACACCGTAATATAATACCTTCCAACTTCGTCAAGCCCGGAGTATCATTTGCACTCGCCGCTAGAGGACCAGCAGAAAATGCTGGAAATAATGTAAATAACGTGAGTGGCAATAATGAGCTGCTTCTCAAAATTTACCAGCAACTTAATTCTTTATCGGAGAGAATCGACAAACAAGATTCAAAAATTAATTTTGTTTTTCAGCGTTTCCGTCTTTCAAATGCCTAATAATAACTTGTCATCCAGTCATATTCCCATGGATAGGCTTCGCCTCATATCGATCAACGTCAACTCTATCGTTGCTATACATCGACGTGATTATCTCCTTGAATTATTGTCAAGCAAAAGCCTGACATCATACTTCTCACTGAAACCCACCTCAATTCATGGCATTCCATGGAATTCAAAGATTTTGCATTCGTAAAAAACGATAGGGTAATAGGTGATAGGGGAGGTGGCACCGGGATATTGGTTAGAAGACCCTATTGTTTCCAAAATATTGAAAAAGTCGAATTCAAAAACTTTGAATTTCTTGAAGTGTCCGTCATCAAAATTTCACTGCCAGGTGGGGATAACCTCTTCGTTATCTCTGCCTATGCAACTGGTCAAAATGGTCTCAAGTTCAAGGAAGAACTCAATTCCTTGTTTGAAATACTCGAATTGAACAGGCTGCATAGTCATTATATTTTTGCCGGTGACCTGAATGCCAAGCATACATCATGGCTAAACGCCACCAATAATCCAAGAGGTGTATTCCTGAAATCATGGATAACAGCGAACCAAATTGAATACAGGTGCAACCTATATGGGTCGGAGTTCCCAACATACCCTAGGACAAATTCATATTGAGACCTCTGCATTGCTGACGCAAGACTTGAATTCAGCTTTAATAGTCCTCAACGGAAGCTGCAGGTGCTTCCTTATGATAGCGACCATAACGCAATCGTAATGGAAATCAATCATCAAAGGGATGATTTCTTCCTCATTCCAGTTCAACATGAAAACCATCGGTTGAATTTCAAAAAAACAGACTGGGGAAAGTTTCAAAAGAAGTTTAATCGCGAGTACCAGAAGCAATGTCCCCCTTCTGATGATGGCAACGCTTGCTCAATGGTTCCTAGTAACAGAAATCTAACTAACGATGAAATAGATCTCTATTTGTCGAATTTAGAGAAGCTGACGTTGGAAACGATTGAGAAAGTAGTTCCCAAGATTAAACATCGAAACAATATGGAAGGATATGAAACACCAACCATCGCAAGGTTGAAAAGATTGAAAAGCCTTCTTCTGACCCACGTCAAAAATATTTATCGACGATTGTTGGACTACAACCATCCCTCGTTGGCTTTGTTGAAATTACACCTGAAGAATGTCCGGAACTTAATCCGTTCATACTTCAGGAGTGAGGTCAGCAATCAATGGGCGGAATAACTGAGGGGCATTAGCCCACAGGACCCAGATGGCGTTTTCGTGAAAGTGAATAGCTTATTCCGCAGGAAGTCTCGAGTGAAGGTATCGAATCTTGAAGTCACTAGTGATGAGATAAATCTTCTCGATAGAACTGGTATCGAAATTGATAGTACGACTCCGGATAGAAATGGAAACAGGATTATATGTGATGGATTGCAGAAACTTGCCCTGATTGGAACACATTTTGTATTGGTTCATCTGCCAAACCCAGAGAGAAGGAATGAAATGTTTTCGGAGGTCGTTGAAGCAAAAGTTTCCGACTTCAAATCAAGCCTGAACGGCCAATCAATTCTTCATTTCGATGAAACATTAACATCTGACCTCATACCGACCATGAATCTTATTGATTATTTTGTCAGCTATGATGACTTGTGTTTCATATTTCGCAAGATAAACAACAAGAAATCATGTGGTACTGATAACATTCCAAATATAGTTCTCCGATATTTGCCTGAGGTTGCTATTAGGAATTATTGCATATTGTTCAACAACATGTTGAGCAATTCATATTTACCAAATGAGTGGAAAAAGGCTAAGGTATTTCCGATCTTGAAGAAAGGAAAAGAATCTTCATGCCCTAAAAGCTATCGCCCAATCAGCTTGCTGCCGAATATCAGCAAGGTGTTTGAAGTGATACTCAACAGAGCATTAAACGCCCACATTGAGAAATATGAGTTGATGCCGAATTGCCAATTTGGTTTTCGTGCCAGGCATTCGACCATACATGCAATAACGAAAGTAACCTCAGACATCTGTTGGAAACTAAACAACAAAGAATGTGTTGGAGCATGTCTCATTGATATGGAGAAAGCCTTCGATACGGTGTGGCTAGATGGACTGGTTTTTAAACTCCTTCAGGACAACTTCCCCAGACACCTTGTCGCCATGATGTGTAATATGTTGTACGGGAAATCGTTCGTTGTAACTGATGGAAATCTGACAACAATGCGCGAATTCAAGGTCTTGAATGGTCTACAGCAGGGAACAGTTACTGCGCCCCTGCTTTTCTCAATATTCATTCGCAAGCTATTGAACAGCTTTGATTTTAATGTCTCGCCAACGCGATCATTGGTAGCGTTTGCTGATGATCTGATCATCTATACGGTAGACCGAAAAGCTACAATAGTTCAGAGCAATCTTCAAAAAATGTTTAATGATGTGCAGCTCTACACCGACGATTGGCGAATGAAAATCAATGCGCAGAAGTGCGAAACAATTTTGTTTCGGACAACGCTGCAGGGGGGTTTGACGCTTTCATTAGGATTCATAAAAGACATATTCATTCACAAAGCAGACAACTGGAACAAATCTTAAATAGAATAATAGAAATTCGAAACAGCAACCCACAACAAAATAACAATTTTTATTTTCATTTTCCAATAAGCCAACTGTCATGAGACAGTTCGAGATCAACAGGTGTAAGCTTTGCAAATTGAAAAATTTTGTTATAGGAGCTGGCGCATTAAATGATGGTTGCATAATGCTGCAATTAACCAAATTACGGTGCAGGGGGTCGGATCCCCAGTACTGGCGGCAGAGGGTAGTGAGCGAGCAGGATCCCGGCCGTCGTCATCTAGCGACTGCAATGTTATAGAAGTGGTGAACTTGGCTTCTGTAACAGATATAACTACAAGCAAACAGGACGCTAGCACGGAAAACCCTTTCAGGCATAAACCGCTGTTGGCAAGAACACCGATCAAACAAGTCACCGATTGCGGGGGGAGGCAGCAAACCCCAGAAACACTGTCAAAGTCAACATCACAGGCTAAATCATCGGAGACAGACGACAGACGGACTAACGAACGATAGAAGGCAGAGTGCGTTGTGTAACCTGGCATCATTGCGGCCAAAAAGCTACTCCTAGAAAAAACAGACAAAGAGCTCAACCACGAAAAGAAGAACAAAGAGTCTCCCGATATACCGCAGAAAACAAAAAGCAAACCGCGGCACAAACCCTTGCGAGAGGCACTGCTTATTAAACCCACTAAGGGCCGAACCTACGCAGATGTCCTCCGTGAAATTAAAGGAGCGGTCAAGCCAGGCGACACCACAACTGCCATCAAAGCAGTTCGACCAACCCGGACCGGTGGCCTGCTGGTGGAATTCGGGCCAGAGGCCACAAACAAAGATGCATTCCGTGACGCGGTTCAAAAGGTTCTTGGAGATGCGGCAACCGTTGCCTTGCTCGAACCAATGGCCACCCTGGAAATCAGGGACCTCGACTGCGTCACGGACAAAGCTGAAGTAGAGGATGCCATTAGGAGGGAGTTCCCCAGCTTAAGTGAAGTCAAGGCAAGATTGACACGTGAAAACACAAGGGGGCAACGCATGGCTATTGTCGAACTAGCTGATAAAGACGCCCAGCAAATCCTGGCGAAGGGCAAAATTAAGATAGGTTGGGTGATCTGCAGGATACGAAGAAGAGCAATCCCTATCCGCTGCTTCAAATGCCTCGAATATGGACACACCGCGTATGGCTGTAGGGGACCCGACAGGAGATCTCTGTGCTACAAATGTGGTGAAACGGGGCACAAAAGGAAGGAGTGCACGAAGGAGGCAAAATGCATTCTTTGCAAGGATGCTAAGCTAGCATCCGGCGACCTCAAACATGAGCCGGGCACAGGGAGATGCTGAGTTTTCAAGGAGGCCCTAACTAAAGCCAAATCGATACTCAAATGATCCGTATCCTGCAGGTCAATTTGCACCGAAGCGCAAACGCCCAGGACCTACTTGAGCAGTTTTCGAGGGATAAGAAAGCTGACCTGCTGTTGCTGAGCGAGTAACATCATAACAAGGACTCGCAAGCGTGGTACCCTGACGAATCTAGTACCTCGGCCATCTGGGTTCGAGACAGCGCCCGCCTTCAGGTGCAGGGCCATGGACGCGGGGATTGTTTTGTGTGGGTGCGGTGTTCAGGGATAACATATTTCAGTGTTTATCTGACGCCTAACGAGGCAATGCGATCTTTTCGAACCAAACTCGATGCCCTGGAGGTCGCTGTCTCGAACACAGAGGGCCACATGCTGGTCGGGGGAGACTTCAACGCTAGAGCCATTGAATGGGGTATGCCACAATCCGACCCAAGGGGAAAGCAAATCTTGGGCATGGCGGCCAGAACAGCACTTTTTGTCCTAAATACTGGTAACACCCTTACTTTCCGCCCCTGGGGCTGCGTAGGAACCATACCCGATGTGACACTCGCTTCGGAGTCCCTGGTACCTAGAGTACACAACTGGCGAGTACTAGAGGACTACTCGGCTAGTGATCACCAGTATATAGCGGTTGAGATTCACAACGGTGCCACTCTGCGTGCATATGCCCAAACTTCAATCTTCGGATGGAGGACTGGGAGGATGGACGTTGAGAGGTTCGCTGACGCGCTTACGGCAGGCGAACCGTTGCTGGGAGCTCCGCCAGGGAGTGGAGGGCCTACAGCCAAGGACTTGGTGAACTCAACTATGAGTACCATCATAACTGCTTGCGAGTCTTCCATGCCCCGTCGGAGACCCCGACACGGTAAGCCTCCAGTATACTGGTGGTTAAACGAGATCGCCGAACAAAGAAGCGAGTGTCACAAATTTCGGCGAGAGGCCCAGCGGGCGCGAACACGGGAGGAGACAGACACTAGGCTAGCAGCATACAGGTCCGGCAGGAAATATCTTCGCAGGCTTATTAACAAGAGCAAGACCTCGTGGACGATGTAAATAGGGATCCGTGGGGCCTAGGTTAAAAGCTGGTCATGCGAAAACTTGGTGCCCAACGGAAGCCCTGCTTACATGAAGCAGAGAAGATGGACGAGATCGTACGGGCACTATTCCCCACGCACCCTGTCCGTGTCGATTCAGCTCATGCACAAACACCATTAGAATACTCACCTTTCACAATGATGGAACTGGAGCAGGCAGTTCTATCCATGGAAGCAAGGAAGGCACCGCTACCAGATGGTGTTCCTGCCGAGGTTTTGCAGCTTGTCTACAAGCTTTGCCCTGACTTGTTGCTCCGTATGTTCAACGCTTGCCTTTACGAAGATGTATTTCCGGAACGCTGGAAAGTGGCGAGGCTCGTACTGATCAGCAAGGGGAAGGGAAATTCCGAGTTGGCGCCTGCATACCGCCCGTTATGTATGCTAGACACGGCTGGGAAAGTGCTCGAGAAACTCATCAAGGGAAGACTCACTGACGCGATCCGTTCCGCCGAGGACCTATCTCCACGGCAGTATGGTTTTAGAGCAGGTCGCTCCACTATTGACGCGATAGCGGAAGTAGTGCGCGCGGTCCAAAGAGCGGAGGCTCACTGCCAGTCAAACAAAAGGGTTGTGTTGCTCGTGACGCTTGACGTCAGAAACGCCTTCAATTCCGCTAGATGGGCGGATATTCTGGAAGCGCTGGAAAACTCTTTTCAAGTTCCAGAATATCTGATGCGAATTTTGAAGAACTACCTGACAGACCGGAGCCTGCTCTATGAGACGAAGGAGGTTCGGCGGAGGATGGAAATTACATCGGGTGTTGCTGAGGAACTAGTCATCTTGACAAAGAAGAGAATCCCTAGAGTAAGGATGATCAACATTGGGGAAGCACTCGTTGAGACTAAACTAGCAGTGAAGCACCTGGGCATTTTGATCGACTCGAAGATGCGTTTCTCCGAGCAAACCAGGGCAATAGCTGACAAGGCTGCAGCGAGTGTTTCGGCTCTCAGCCGACTAATGGCCAACATAGGGGGTCCCACCTCATCAAGAAGGAGACTTCTGATGAGTGCAGTACAATCTGTGCTGTTGTACGGATCGGAAATATGGTGTGAGGCTCTCAATAAGGAGCTGTATCGAAAGTGCTTGGCACAGGTGCAGCGACGAGGAGCGCTGCGGATTGCATCTGCATATCGGACTGTCTCGGAGTCGGCAGTGCTGGTCATCGCAGGAGTGATATTCATTGCCCTCCTTGCCAAGGAGCGCTGCAGAATCTACCTGCGGAGGAACGAATGCGACAGAGATGCTGTCGCCCACGAAGAACGAGAACGCTCACTCAGTGATTGGCAACAGTCCTGGGTGAGCGATACAAAAGGTAGGTGGACCGCACGCCTTATTGGTGACCTGAGGCCGTGGCTCAATCGAAAGCATGGTGAGACTGACTTCTATCTAACTCAGTTACTGAGTGGACATGGATACTTTCGGTCTTACCTGCACAAGATTGGTAAGTCACGGTCTCCTGACTGCATATTCTGTGCTGGAGAGGTCGATGATGCCTACCACACATTTTTTGTATGCAAGAGGTGGGAAAGGCAGCGCGGTGACCTCATTAAAGAAATGGGATATCTCTCCCCGGATGAACTCACTGAAGAGATGCTCACATCCGTTGACAAATGGACCTGTGTGGCACATTACGCTCGGGCAGTCCTTAAGATAAAAAGGAACATATTTGAGCGCCTGGAGGCGTCCAGGGCGGAGGGGTCTCTTTTCTAGAAATCCCTCTCCCTCTCCCTCCTTCCGCTGGAAAAGGGATCCCTGTAGCCCGGTGGCACCTAAACGCGTAGAGAAATGAGGCTTAGCCCGAAGTAATGTGTCAAACGGTTCCAGGCTAGGTTCTCAGATTGACAGGGGAGGTGTTTAGTGGGAAGTCCAAGGGTATCCTCCATGGGAGTCCCACACTGCCAGACTCGGCGGGCGTAAATGCCTTCACCTCCCTACCGCAAAAAAAAAAATAATGCTGCAATCAAGTCACGACAAAGTGAGAGTTAAATGGTTTGGAAAAGATGATCCTATTAGGGTTTTCGGGCAAAGGCTTATTAACACGAAACCGTTTAATAATGAGCCTCTTTGTTTAGCCAAATTTGCGATACTCATATGAGAGTTTGAATCAGAAACCTTAAGTTTTGAAATTCCAGATATAGAATACATATCATGCAAAATGTGCTGTTTCGCTTACAAAGATAATCTTTATTTCGTTTCCCGTATCAAAAAATAAAAAGTACAAAACACATCACAACTTTATATCCTTCTAAATTAAAAATAAAATATAAGATGAGTTTTGATCCCGAAAAAATTGTTTTTGTCATGAAATATGGGCTGCAATGCGTCTTCTAATTAAGAGCATGTAATTGGATACTATATTTGTAACTTAAATACAATAATAAGATTTCTTACATATTATGGAAAATGTATATATCTACACAAAAAATATAAAAATTATGAATTATGTAAACATAAACGAATTTCTTCACATAACAGTCGTTTTTCAGTACTAAAAGAATATTCAAAAATTTTAACAGAATAGAGTATGAGGATAATATTGTGTTATAGATCCAATTGCAGTAACATAAATATACAATAGTGATATCAAAACTGTTAAAGGCTACTTGGGCAAGTAGGCTGCCTCTTTTCCTCGGTACGAAGCCTGTCACAGGTTTGTTGGAAATACCTTTGCACTTCCAATGTTACATTTCTTTCCGTCTCGTCGGAGATCGCTCCCAATATATATATTCATGATTTATTTTGTTATTGTTTGTGTTGAAATTATTCTTACATGCAGTACCCGTGGAGTATACTTGTGTTTACCATTTAGTGTAAACAAAGTACCGTGGTGTGAGTTGGTCTGTGATGACCGAAGTACAGTTTGCGTTGTGCTTCGAGACCGAGTAGAAGCGATAGCCATACATTGAGTTCATTTAGAGACAATTAAATATATTGAATTTACTTTATGTAATATTGTCGCGTGTTATTGGTTCGCGGCCTATAATTTTAACGTTCCGGGAAAGTGAAAACGCAATGTCTTTTAATTTAAGTTAAAAGAGTTTATTTAATTCAAGAAAATGCACAATAATCAGTTTAACACTTTTCACTAATTTTAATTTTCACTATTAAAATAAAATCTAACACTTGTCCATAAATTTATTATCGCAATTGTCTTCTAAATCACTTCACTATTACAAAAATCACTTTTCTACTACTCGAATAATTTCGCTTCCCACACACAAACGCAGTTCTTATCGCGGTCGAATGAATGATTCCCCCCATTCATTCAGCTCGCCTTTATATAGGGTCTCTACCTATTCACCCATTTCTCGCACATTGGCGAACGTTCTACCGAGAGGTACCTGGTAGATTCGAGCAAATTCATCAATGGAGTGACGTCACTTGCAGATGTTGATCATGCTTGTTGGGTTCTCGTCGTTTCGAGTGGATTCGTGTTCTTCATTGTTGTGAAAACAATTGCGACAGTAGCTCGCAGAATTATTTGTACATGTAATTATTTGTACATGTAACACTGCCCCCACCTCAGTTCTTTTCGCCCCGAAAAGACGTGTCGCTATTTGTAGTCAATTCTCCCTGGGTGTAATATGGGCAAGACGGTCCAGATGCACGATTTTCATTTTAGCTCTCGGCTTACGATGTTCCTGTATTCGGTATACGACGTCGTTGATTCGCTTTGTAACTCGGTATGGTCCCTCCCAATTATGTTGCAACTTTGGAGACCTACCCTTTCGCCGTTGCGGGTTATAAAGCCACACCAAGTCATCTTGCTGGAAGCCAGTAGAATTAGCCTTTAGATCATACCTGGTCTTCATGCGGTCAGTAGCCGATTCGAGGTGTTTTCGCACTGTCCGATGTATCTGGTTCAACCGTTGTCTTAGATCACTTGCGTACTCCGAGACCGTTTGGGGTTTCTCAGGGGGTGTTCCGAACTTTATATCGGCTGGCAGACGAATAGTCTTTCCAAAAATGACTTTGGCTGGGGCTTGGCCCGTCGATGCATGTTCGGCAGCTCTGTACGCCATCAAAAATAGTGGGATATGTCGGTCCCAGTCCCTTTGGTTCTCGTCAACCATCTTGGCAAGGTGTTTATTGAGCGTGCCGTTGAAACGTTCGACCATTCCATCGGATTGGGGATGCAGCGGTGTTGTCCTCGTTTTCCGTATTCCGAGCAGCTCGCACATTTCGCCAAAAACTAGTGACTCAAAGTTTCGGCCTTGATCCGAATGTAATTCGCGAGGTACGCCGTACCTACTGACCCAATTTAACACTAGCTGTTCAGCTACGGTAGTTGCTTCCTGGTTGGGAATGGGGTAGACCTCGGGCCACTTGCTGAAATAATCGGCTACAACCAGCGTGTATCGATTTCCCCATTCAGATTCAGGAAAGGGTCCAGCGATGTCAACAGCAATCCTTTCGAATGGCACGCCTACGTTATAGGTTTGCATTTGTCCTCTCAGTCGTCGCTTTGGGCCTTTGACGGAAGCGCAAATTGTGCATCTGCGACACCAGTCCTCTACGTCTTCTCGAGCGTGGAGCCAGTAGAATCTTTCCCGCAATTTCGCTAAGGTTTTGTTAACACCAAGATGGCCTCCCGAGGATCCTTCATGCATTTCCTTTACCACATCGTGGATTCGGCTTTTGGGTAGTATAGTTTGCATCCTATAGGAGCTGCCATCCGCCGTTTCCCATTTCCGCTTGAGTACACCACCCTCCACCTGAAGGGAGTTCCATTGTGCCCAATAGCTTTTCAGGGTTGCGCCATGCGTTGAAACGTCCTTCCACTCAGGTCGCCCAGTCGTCTCCTTCCATACGAGCAACGGTCCGATGTCCTCATCGGCTAGCTGGGCATTTCGAATCTCCTCCGATGACCAACCTTCATCAAATTCGGCCGTTATCAGTCGCAGATCAACGGGCGGTTCCTTTTCCTCAATCCGTCGGCAATGCTTGCAGTTAGCTGGACATGGGCGACGAGATAGGGCGTCAGCATTTCCATGAACTCCGCCCTTTCGATGAACAATTTCGTAGTCGTATGACTGCAATCTTTCGATCCATCTCGCAACTTGTCCCTCGGGGTTTTTGAAGTTAAGTAGCCATCTCAGCGATGCATGGTCCGTTCGAAGAACAAATTTCTGGCCATATAGGTACTTGTGGAACTGCTTGGTGGCCTCTATTATAGCCAATAGCTCCTTCCTGGTCACACAGTAGTTCCTCTCACTTTTTGAAAGAACTCGACTGTAATACGAGAGGACTCTTTCTTCGCCATTGATCTGCTGGGAGAGTACAGCTCCAATACCGCCGTTGCTTGCATCGGTGTCAACTACAAACATTTTTCCGGGTTTCGGATACGCCAGTACGGGTGATTCACACAGCTTTTCCTTCAGGGTCTCAAAGGCTGTCTGGCATTGTTCATTCCAGACATACGGACGATTTTTCTCGGTTAGCTGATGGAGACACTTAGCTATTTTGGCAAAGTCTTTGACGAATCTTCGATAGTAGGTTGCCAGACCCAGGAAACTTCGTAGTTGGCGCTTGTTGTTTGGTGTTGGCCAGCTTTTCACGGCTTCAATTTTCTCAGGGTCTGTTTTGACCCCTTCTGCTGATACGACATGTCCCAGGTATTTTACTTCAGCTGCGAAAAGGGTACACTTGTCGGGACTAAGTTTCAAATTTGCCAGTCGCAGTCGGGAGAAAACCTCTTCTAAGTTCCGCACATGCTCTTCGAACGTTCTCCCGATGACGATGATGTCATCTAGGTACACCAAGCAGGTTTTCCAGGTTAGACCACGTAGCACGTATTCCATCAAGCGTTCGAAAGTGGCTGGAGCATTGCAAAGCCCAAACGGCATCACCACAAATTGCCATAATCCGGTCCCAACTGAAAAAGCGGTCTTCTCTCGGTCCTTCTTGTCGATTTCTACCTGCCAGTAGCCACTCTTGAGATCGAGTGTAGAAAACCATTTTGCGTCGGCTAAAGTGTCCATGATGTCATCGATGCGTGGGAGCGGGTAACTATCTTTCTTAGTGACGTCGTTAAGCTGCCTATAGTCGACACAAAAGCGAGTGCTACCATCCTTTTTCTTGACTAGAACTACAGGCGCGGCCCATGGACTTACAGAAGGTTCGATAATGCCTTGTTTTTCCATGTCCGAGATCAGCGCGCTCACTTCTCCTTGTTTGGCTATAGGGAGACGTCTTGGTGCTTGTCGGATCGGCTTGGCTCCCTGTGTGTCTATGACGTGAGTTACCAAACTCGTTCGGCCTTGGTCATCCGGGCTTGTTGAGAAGATGTCACTGTACTTGGTGACCAGATCAGAGGCTCGTTTGAATAGCTGCACCGGCAATTTGACTTGCTTCAATATTGCAGACGTGGATTCCCGGGCTTTTTCTGTGTCTTGCCTCCTTTTCCAATGATGGTTGTGAGTAGCTTCCAAAGAGGTGATGGTGGAAACAGGCTGGCAGCTGCCGATGACTTCTCCCGCTTTGATGCTCGTGGTTGAGTCTGCGGTGTTAAGGACTCTAACCGGCACATATCCGTTCCTTAAAGATCTAACAAGGCTTCGTCCTACAATCAAACTGCGCAATGCGGATGTCTTCGTTGGCTCTATCAGATAAGATCGGTGGTCTCCAGAATCACCATCAAGCTTGGCCCATACAATGCTTTCGGAAGAATTCGGTACATCAGTGTCAGTACATACCACTACATTCATCTTGGGGATTTGGACGCTGGGATCCTCCATCAGTACTTCGACATTCTGCCATTTCAAGACACGTTGTCCCAAGTCCATTGTGATTCCATGTGGTCGCAGAAAATCCATTCCGAGAATGCAGTCATCCATAATGTTCGCGACCAGAAAGTTATGTCGGAACACAAGGTCTCCCAACTGTATCTGGAGGTTGACCTCTCCATGAACAGGTGCAGTTTCTCCCGTAGCTGTCCGTAGTGAGAAAATTCTGCCCTTGTGAAGTTGTTGCTGTCTAACTAGGTCTGGTCGGATAATCGATCGGGTTGCACCAGTGTCGATTGTTATGGTGCAGTGTTCTCCGTCAACTTGACCCCGAAGGCATAAGTCCGCTTCTCCACGATGTAGTCTCGACACGGTGATGGTGGTGCTGGGGACGTCGATCCTCCTAGCCAACCTCTGCCCCACGAAGTTGGCTCTTACATGTTTCCCGACCCCTCTGTTTGAAGGGCTTCCATTCTGGGCTCCTGACTCGGTCTGGATCTCCTCCTAGCTGCACACCCTGGACAATAGCTCGGTTTTCTTCGCTTCTTGCAGTCTCTTTGCAGGTGCCCCTTCTCTCCGCAGTTCCAGCATCTAGGCGCACCATTCACATGCGGGTCTCGCTCAATTTCCACGCGTTCACACCTGCACTCGTCTGTCACGACTTCACGAACCCGGGCAGTGGTACGAGTCACATTTTTCGCTGCCTCAAAGTTCAGACTGTAAGCCAATGCGTCCTTAACCGTTTGCTTTTGAGCTAAACGCACGGCTTGTTGCAATTCCGGGTCCTTTAGTGCGCTGATGAATGCCTCTGTCGCTGCATCATCTCGATGTTCTGGGTCGTAGGCTGGGTAAGCCAAAAGTGCTAGTCGCTCAATGTCTTGGGCTAGCTGCTGTAGGGTTTCACCAGACTTCTGCACCCGATGCCTTAGCTGTGATCGATAAATCTGCTTTAGATGATCATCTCCATAACGCATGTCGAGCGCATTCATTATAGCATTCGAGTTTGAGTGCAATTCAACGGGAATCGTCTGCAACAGCTCGGCAGCTGGGCCTCTTAGAGCAAGAATCAATGCAGTTGCTCGTTCCTGCTCATTCCAGTGATTTATGCGAGCGGCTGCTTCAAACTGGGTTTTGTAAATAGTCCAGACCGTTTGCCCATCGAATATTGGTGCTTGTACATTTCTAGATGAGCTTTGCGCTGCGGTTATAATTGGGGCTGGTGGGGCGGTTATTACTGCCTTTGCTGCTTCCAATCCCTTTTTCATGCTTTCCATCTCATTGTTGATTCTCTCCTCGACCTGGCTGACCTTTTCCTCGACCTGGCTGACATTTTCCTCGATCTGGCTGACTTTTTCCTCGACCTGGTAAACCTTTTCCTCGACCTGGTCAACCTTTTCCTCGACGCCTTTAATTTGTTTGTTCAGATGACCGAGCTCCGCTTTTATTTCGGTTGACTGTTTCTCCAGCTTCTTGGTGATGTCTGCTTTGATTTCGATTGCTTGTTGGTCCAGCTTCGCAGTTAAATTAGATGACTGTTGTCGCAGCTCTTGCTGCATCAGCATTAACATTTGCATCAGCGCATTTTCTGGCTCCTTTGATTTTGGTGTTGGTACTTCTCCACCTTCTGCGCCTTTTTCCGCATCTGAGAACTCACCCGAATCCAGATTCACGCCTTCCGACTCGATCGCGTCACGCAAGCGTGCAATCAGTGTGGCCTTTGTACCTTGCGTAGCCAGGTTCCGCTGTTCCAACTCTTCCTTAAGCTCCGACATGGTCAATTCATTAATTTTTAAGTTTAAGCTTCGTGGCATTTTTAATGTTTCTTTCAATTTTACTATTGTGCACTATAAAAATGTTCAAATTTTCACTTTCAAAATTTTTCTTTCGCACTTCTTGACACCACTGTCGCGTGTTATTGGTTCGCGGCCTATAATTTTAACGTTCCGGGAAAGTGAAAACGCAATGTCTTTTAATTTAAGTTAAAAGAGTTTATTTAATTCAAGAAAATGCACAATAATCAGTTTAACACTTTTCACTAATTTTAATTTTCACTATTAAAATAAAATCTAACACTTGTCCATAAATTTATTATCGCAATTGTCTTCTAAATCACTTCACTATTACAAAAATCACTTTTCTACTACTCGAATAATTTCGCTTCCCACACACAAACGCAGTTCTTATCGCGGTCGAATGAATGATTCCCCCCATTCATTCAGCTCGCCTTTATATAGGGTCTCTACCTATTCACCCATTTCTCGCACATTGGCGAACGTTCTACCGAGAGGTACCTGGTAGATTCGAGCAAATTCATCAATGGAGTGACGTCACTTGCAGATGTTGATCATGCTTGTTGGGTTCTCGTCGTTTCGAGTGGATTCGTGTTCTTCATTGTTGTGAAAACAATTGCGACAGTAGCTCGCAGAATTATTTGTACATGTAATTATTTGTACATGTAACAATATTTTTGTCATATCTTGTATTTCGTTTCACAACAAATAAACTTTTATTTTGTTAATACCTAATTCCCGCGCTGAATTTCTTAACCTCAACAGGTTATGGGTCCAGCATAGTGAAATTAAAACAAAAAGGCCGTTTCAAGTTGAAAGTTATAAAAGTCGCAAAATTGTATTCAAGATGGCTTCGAGTTCGGCGTCTAGTTCCTCGCGTATTGAGTTGCTGTCGAAAGACAATTATGATACTTAGAGTATGCAAGCGGAAGCGCTGTTGACGAAGAACAATCTTTGGGAATACGTATTGTAAATGGTTCAAATGTCATGCCAAAGGTGGCTGAAGAAAAAGCAACATGGTTGAAACAGGACAAGAAAGCAAAAGCTGACTCAGTGATGTCGATTCAACCATCTGAACTCAATCAGATACGCGAATGTGGATCTTCTCGTGAAGTATGGCTGAAGCTGCGGTCAATTTATGCTTCAAAAGGAGCCGCAAGAAAAGCTACCCTGTTGAAGCAGTTTATGCATCAAGTTTGAAGAAGGTGGTGATATTCGTGATCATCTCTCAAAATTCTTCGATACCATGGTCAAGCCGGCAAACATGAATGTCCAGATAAATGGCGATCAGCTGGCCATTATGCTTCTGTACAGTTTACCCACTAGAGATGAGCTTCCCACCGCTGAAGCTTTGAAGGTCAAGATTCTGGAAGAAATCGAGGTGCGAAAGCGAGCGTCAGGCAGCATCGTCACAGCAAAGGTGGCTGAAAATCGAGCAAATGTGCGCCAAAATTTGCCTCAGAAATGAAAGGGAAGATCTTCCTCACGAAAGGAAATAAAATGATTCAAGTGTGGTGCCCCGGGACATAGGGCAAATGTGTGTCTGTCGAAGGCAGGTGACAAAAGGTCTAAACAATCAGCAAACAGTGTTGATTAGTGTGACTGTGCGGTGAGTCATACGGCTACGGCAAGTGTAAACAATGCCGGTAGTGCAGTTGCTAAGACGAGGTTGTTAGACAGTGAATGTACTACACATCTGTGTGAGGATGAAAGCCTGTTTGAAACGATAGAAGAGTGACAAATCAAGGCTCAATTTGGCAAGTCAAGCATGTGCTGGTATCAAAGGTATGGGTGCTATGCGTTTCTCGGTAGCAAGTGATAGAGGTCGAAAAGCAATTGAGTTCCGCGATACTTTATTTGTGCCGGACTTAAAGACAAATTTGATTTCCGTGGCAAAAATCACAAACAAAGGAAATGAGGTAATCTTCAGGAAGAACGATGCCTCCGTACGTGATAAGTGTGATAACGTATCTGTCATTGCAAGTCGCAAGGGTGATTTGTACTACGTGTGGGAAAATTCTGAGTGTACGGTATTTCAAGCGGAGTGCTCCGAACTGTTGAAGTGGCGCAAATGGTTTGGCGATCTAAACGTGAAAGAGTTAGAGTGATTCCTACGGACTCTGTAAGAGCTACAGATCAATTACCCCCTTGTGAGGTATGCATCAAAGGCAAGATAACTGCATTACCGTTCGCAAAAGGTCGCACTTCTTGTCATGACGTGATGAAAATAGTGCATTCCGACGTAGTGGGACCCTTCAGAACTGAATCCATGAGTCGAACGAAATACTTCATGACATTTACTGATGACAGCACCAGGTGGTGCGAAGTCTACTTCTTAAGACAAAAATCAGGAGTCTTCGAAGCGTTAAGTTATATCAACAGCTGGTTGAAAAAACCCGGATATAAAATAAAGTGTTTGCAATCAGATAATAGTCGTGAGTATTGCAATCTTGACTTTGACAAGTACTTGGGAGCTCAAGGTATCCAGAGAAGGCTGACGGTAGCTCGAACACCGCAGCAGAATAGCGTAGCGGGGAGGGGATACTGCACGTTGTTAGACATGGCAAGGTGTCTTTTGTTGCAATCTGGTTTGGCAGCATTTTTTGGTCTGAAGCCGTGGCGACAGCATGTCATATCAGAAATCGTTGTTCAACATCTAGCTTAAAACGAAGAATTCCATACGAGAAATTGGTGAAGAAGACACCTAAGGTTAGTCTTTTGCGAATGTTTGGTTCTAAAGAGATGGTTTTAGACAAAGATCCTAACAAGGATAAGCTCACACAAAGAGGTAGTGAAGGTGTGTTTGTGGGGTTCCCTACAGATAGGAAGGAGTACTGAGTGTGGCTGCCTAACGCCCATCAAATTGTAAATATGCGCGATGTGAAATTTATCGAGGACACTAACAAGAAATCAGGTGATACGCGTGTGTTGGACAAGTTGTTTACATCGCTAGACAAAGATGACAATCAAATAAGTCAGCCCAAGATTATTGAATTCTCACCGAGACGAATTGATAAAACGATGGAGTTAGAAAAAGAAGAACGACCCATTACTCCGAAGCAAATCAAATCGTTAGAAGCAGAGTACAAAAGAGCCCCATTATTAAGTGAATTAGAGGTAAGGCAAAGTACTGTTTAGGCTTGAAAATAAATCAAGGTGATGAATTTATTGAATTAATCCAGACTGGTTATATATTGGAAATGCTCATGCAATACGGAATGGACGAATGTAATCCCGTAGAAACACCTGCAAAAGGGAGCGTGAGTGTGAAAAAAGAGTCCTGAGATATCTTGCTGGTACTGTAAAGATGTGACTCGTATACTCAAAAACAAATTAACCTTTGGTGGGCTACATGAATCCCGACTCGGGTGGCTGCAATGTTGATTGAATATCATATACTGGATATATTTTCCTCCTAAGTGGTACAGCAGTAACCTGGAAATCTCAAAACAGAGGACTGTGGATTTATCATTGACCGAGGCGGAATATGTTAGCTTAGCAGAAGCTGCGAAAGAGGCTAATTATTTATTGAGATTGTTTTAGAAGAATTGACAAATATGACGATTTTTATTGATAATCGTTGAGCTCAATTTATCGTGAGTGTTTTTCATGCACGAACGAAGCATATTGACATTAAACATCATTTTGTTCGTAAAGCCAGTGGTGTTGGTGTGTTTGTGTTAGAACACATACCTACAAAGGATATGATAGCAGATATTTTGACAAAACCACTGACTAGTGTGAGTCATGATCGTTGTCTTGAAGTACTTGGTTTTTTCCCGAGAAGACTAGTGTCCAGTGCGACGTGTGTACTGAGAGGGCGTGTTGAAAATATTCTCAAATGCAGTACACCATCTAGTATACTTTTGTTGCCATTTGTTGTAAACAAAGCACCGTGGTATGAGTTGGTCTATGATGACCGCAGCTCAGTTCGTGTTGTGCTTCGAATCCGAGTAGAAGCGATAGCCATACATCGAGTTCATTTAGAGACAATTAAATTTATTGAATTTACGGTATGTAATCTTTTTATTATATCTTTTATTTCGTTTTACAACAAATAAACTTATCTTTTGTTAATACCTAATTCCCGCGCTGAAGTTATTAACCTCAATAGTTTAATATGATCATAAAGAAAAGATAATTTACCAAGAGCAGCTTCTATAGAACATAAGTTCCTTTATGGAAATTTTTGCCCTCTCGACCAGTAAATGATAAGACTTTTTGAAAATTCAAATCGTAGACTTTGCTAAAAATTTTAAGATTTTCTCTTATGCTAAGCCCACCATACTGAGTTACATACAATTTCTAGAAAGGAAAACATATATGTTTGCCTTGGCAGGTAATTGGACCGAAAGTGTTAATAGTTACAAACTGTTCTTGTAATTCTGAATCTGCCTTATGACTTTTATCGAATTTTTGCAAGCTATTTAAAATTTTTTAGAGGGAAACTGTGGATTTGCTCGGAACAAATTCTATTGTATTAATTCGAGAGCCCGTACAGTTGTTTGCGACTTCTGGCAGCACATCATGCATCATATTTTTCATCTGATCTTTGACCTTATCGAGCTCTTCTATAACCACCATCCGTATTGTCTCACAATCAAGTGGTAAAAAAGCCAACGCTGATAAATCATCACATTGATGGGATGATGCTCAATAATTTCTTCCTTTGCTAGGAACATGCTTGGCAATGAAAAAAATAAGTGCAAAAAAAACAAGTTGGGTAGACAGAACTATGCTCGTATCTGAACGGTTTTGTACTTAACATACGATATGTAGGCATACGAATATACTAGTAGAATGATTTAATTCAAGGAAAACTTTAACGACATGCACAACAACTATATTTTTGCTTTAAAAGAAAAACTAGTGCTACTCCATTGGATGCATATCCTGGATACGCTGAAAAACCCTTTTCAAGTTCCAGAATATCTAATGCAACTTTTCAGGGACTACCTGAAGGACCGAAGCTTGTTTCACGACACGATACAGGGCCAATAGAGGATAGAAGTTACATTAGCTGTTGCCCAGGGACCTAATTTTGGTCTAGACCTAAGGAACATGTCTTATGATGGGCTACTGAGACTGGAGATGCCAGATGAGTCGCATTTTATCGGCTATGCAGATAATGTTGCGGCCCTGATTACTGGACCAGGGGGAAATGGTTGTCCGCGAGGAGAGACAGCACTCACTCAACGATTGGCAGCAGTCTTGGGTGAATTGCATGAAGGAAAGGTGGACTCTGCGCCTCATTCCGGATGTGAGCCGTGGCTAAATCGAAGGCATGGTGAGACTGACTTCTATCTGACCCAGCTTTTGAGCGGGCATGGGTGTTTTCAGTCTTATCCGCACAAGATCGGTAAGTCTCGGTCCCCCGATTGTCGGTCTTGCCCAGGAGAGGAAGACAATGCCTGCCACACATTTTTCGCGTGCACAAAATGGACCGGGCTGCGAAGTAACCTCTACAGGGATACGGGAAAGCTTACCTCGGATAGTATAGTGGCGGTGATGCTCGAATAGGTTGACAAATGGAACCATCAAGCTCGCGCGGTCCTAAAAGATGAAAAGGACTCATAGAAGTCGGGGGCGTTGGTGCTAGGGGATCGCTTGTCTGGCAATTCCTCCACCATCCCGCTAGAAGAGGGATCCCCCAGTTTGAAGGTGCCTCACTGCGTAACAAAACGAAACCTGGCCCGAAGTAATGTGCTAAGCGGTTCCAGGCTAATTTCTCGGGTTGACATGGGAGGTGTTTAGTCGGTAGTCCAGTCGCTTGCGAGTATGGGAGTCCCACATTCTGTGCGTAAATGACAATCACCTCCCAACGACAAAAAAAAAAGAAATTTTCAGATAAGATCAGTAGCATAAACATTTTTGGGAGTTCATGATGTGAGTGATCTTTACTACATTGTAACAAAATCGCGACGATTGAAAATGGAGCAACAATGGATTTTCTTTTCAGCCTGTACATCTTTTTGACTTTATTCATTGTTGGTGCCTGCATGTTGTAAGTTGAGTACAAAACCTTTCTGACATGAGCGTAGGTATGTCAAACTAACTGGGTTAAGATCGTTCTCGGTATGTGGTTCGAAAAAATTTAACGTAATCAAATTATCTCCAGCAACATTTCCTAGAATTAATTTTTCTTTGGTTGCTTGATTGAGAAGTTTTCACACTTTAGAACAGGCGCGGATGGAAACGATAAATTTTGAAAAGAATTTGTAAGTTAAATCTTAAGAATATGTAAAATTATTTTTAACTCAACTTATTATCAACCAAATAAATTATTGCCTACATTCAGAACACTTGCGTATCACTAACAATTCCATTCTCTTTAATTATTTTCGCTCAACAAAAGACCGCGCAATCAATGAAAACCACTCAACAAAAATCATGTCCTGGACCTATTAAATAAATCACACACGATGAACGTACATGAAATCAATATCACGTGTATCACCAACTATTTCCGTTCAGGATATCATATTGTCCGATCTTGCGACCCAACCATCGTGCCATAAGGTCTTGAAATTAAAGATATGTTCTATATATCAATTTTACATTTAGAATGAGACCATCTACACATGTATGTGCATAAATATTCGCGAAATTGTATGGAGAAAACGTATGACTTTCAGTTGTATGAAATAAATCTTTCTGGCAGCAATGTTAAAGCCAAAGCAAAAGAACATGTAGTGACACGTTTGTGCATGAAACAGATGCCGGAGACCTCTTGAATACACTGAAAAAAGTTGAGCCGGTCACACAGCACACCTACTTAAAGAACATATGAAACATTTGCTGCTATGAACAAGCATTGCGAATTTTTTTCGCGATCGCGAAAATGTTGCTTGTACTCTGCAAATACGCGAATAGTACACATATGATTTTTCCTGTATGCATAGATGTGTATGACTACTGACTATAAGCAATCCTACATGCAAGTACGAGTATGTGAGACATTATCATAATCGGTACACATACTATATAGCATGATTGAAATTTTCGTGACTGGAAAAAAAGATGCGCCTGTGTTCATTTCTTTTATATGCTGGCGTATAAGCTTTCTCAATCAAACTCACAATGGATCTAACATAAACCAAGAATTTTCCCGTGCTTGTGCTGGCCGCGTAGGTTTTGCATGAGTGCACATTCATATGTACTCGTATGTGATAATTCGCTCCCATGTTGGCAGGGTATGTTTCACTCTCGCGAAGATCCATCATATGCGCCAAATTTTCAAGTGGTCGCGATAGATGTACAACAATTTTAATTGGGGTAGGACTCTATTAATAACGGGTC
This sequence comes from Odontomyia ornata, assembly GCA_963969285.1. Lineage (NCBI taxonomy): Eukaryota > Metazoa > Arthropoda > Insecta > Diptera > Stratiomyidae > Odontomyia > Odontomyia ornata. The sequence goes on from OZ017740.1 coordinate 125,285,988, forward strand.
AATGAATTTTATAGCACATATTCGTATAACATTTGAATAATCGCTGGGCATTGATTCGTTGATGTTGATTTTCAGGCTTTGGTGGCTGTTTCGTCAACTTAAAATTATGTGGTATTAATTATAACTTTCAGATAGTTTTAGATCAATCGCAGTGGATATGTTGCGCGTTCCTGCTGAGAAAATTTGAAACCCCGAAATTTCTCTTAGGATATTGATATTAATTTTAGAAGTATGTATGTCGGTTCCGGGAAATATTGGATCTGGAATACATGTGAATATAGGCAGTAAAGAAAGGTAAGCGCTGATTTCTAAAAAACGTGAAAAATGATATAAAGTTGCTGTTCGTGTCAGCGGAAATAGACAAATAATTTGGTTCATACTTGGTGGAAAATACCATCCGGGACTACAAACCCGTAAATCTAGAATGTATAATAGTGCTTGCTGCGCAAGCCGAAGGTCCCTGGTTCGAATCCCGTTGGTGACAACGAGATTTGTTTCTATTTTAGCCCTGTCTCTTCAGCAGATAATGATACAAGACTAGTTAATATATATATAGAATAGCTTACTATCCTTTGCTATTACAACATAAGCTCCGTGAGCTTAGACTTGACCCTACGACTCTTTGATGACAAGTGACCAGTCTTCTTCTGCCATGATCAGTGTTGCCATCCCCGTTAAGATGGATTATACGGTCCGATGTACAATTTGCGTCATGTCATAATCCTCATAGTGTTGTGGCAGTATTCCTGCGGTTGCGGATCTTCAGCACATTCGTCTCTCTGTACTGCTGCTTGATCCAATCGTTGTTTGTTGGCAGGCTGTTCAGATTTTGAATATAGTTGGAACCCAGTCACCACTTCTCCAAGGGTTTGGGGCACAGGGATATCACGACCATCAAGTAGAATGTTTCTCCCGTTATTGAGGAAAGTAAACCGCTTTTACATTTGGATTGCATGGACGTTGACTTGCCGATCACTCGACAGACCCTTCGTAAACGCCAAGTAATTGACTGCACCACACCTTTTCAAAAGAGGTGCTGGTGACTATATCCATTTGTTTGCGGAGTACGTTTTGATAAAGACGTCTTCACCGTCATCGAATTCTCTCCATTTGGCTCCGTGGTGGTGATTAAATTGCTGCTATATATTCCTGTTAAGCTTGCAAAAACGGTCATGCTCTGGTTTCAGTAAATCCAGCTTAGTCTTCATAGTGCGACCTGTCATGACCTGGAAGGTTGACTTCATTCCAAAGGCTGCCGATGGTGTGTAACGATAGTATAGCAAGAACTTGCGCAAAATCTGATCAGCATTCCCTTCTCCCTCTAGCTTCTTTAATCCAGTTTTCAGCGAGTCGATAAATTTCTCAGCTTGATCGTTTGATTGGGGATGAAAAGGTGCCGTTCTGATGTGATCGACACCGTTTTCTCCACAGAAACTCTCAAATGCCTCTGAAACCAGCTGCGGGTCATTGTCAGAAACCAGTGTATTGCAAAGTCCTTGCCACGAAAAGGTTTCCTCCAATCGTTTGATTGTCTTCGATGTCGTTGTGGATTGCATTTTGTATACCTCTGGCCAGTTGCTGAACGCATCAATAATAAATAAGTATCAAAACCCATTTATGGGACCCGCAAAATCGATATGAATACGAGACCATGGTCCGTCCGGTATGGGCCATAATTGAAGCGAACACTTGGTTGGCGATTTGCAATTTATTGCGCAGCTTCAACACCTTTTGATCCCTGTTGATATCGATGGCCAGTAAACCTTGCTTCGTGCCACCAATTTCATCCGAGCGACGCCTGGATGGCCTTGATGCAGCTACTTTTATGACATTCGGACGAAATTCGATTCAAATATTTTCTTTCGATGCAATGGCTATCACGGAGTGACAATCTCAGATACGGTTAGAGTATTAAAAGAGCAATTAAAACTTTTACAAGAAATTCGCAACAAAGTATGTACTCCTTCCATCAACGATAGGGATGGGATGGATTTGTAGCTCAAAGTAATGCTGATACCGAATTGATGATAAGTAATGTAGGCTCACCAGGGTTTACATATGCCAGCCGGGGGCCCTCACCTGGAGGCGATATGATGACATACATTACTACGATGAAACCTGGCGCCCCACTATATTTCTCTCGAGATTAGAATATAGCACGCCAGTCGAAGACATTATCGCTCATAAAAAATACAAAGTGAACTCTAGTCCTGAGTTGATCCAGTGCACCAAGCTTACGCCTGTTGAAAAAACGTACAGATTGATTGCGTCTTTTGAAATTACTGTGCCAGCTAACCTTAGTATCTTGTTTGATAAGGAAGTTTGGCCACCTGGCGTATTCGTCAAAAAGTTCTCTCCGATTCGTAAGCGGAACCATCCTGTATCCTTTCGCCCCAGAAGAAACATCTCTTAGGCCTCGTAATTCATTCTTGACTTGCTATTACCAAAATATTCGTGGCCTGAGGACTAAGACTATTGAACTGCGCATTTTTTCCATCCATTTTCTGTATAATATCATCTATCTAACGGAAACATGGTGGAAAAATGACATTAGTAATAGTGAGCTACTCCTGAACCATTTAATCTTCCACAGAAATAGAGACCGTGATGCTACTGGTAAGTCTGACAGTGAAGACGTTCTAGCGGGTATACATGTATTCCTTACTAGCAAATCCTGTGATGATTTCAATCCACCTCCACCTGTTGAGTGTATAATTGTGCTAGTCCCTCCATCTGATTCTCTTTCCTTCCTCGTATCATCTGTGTATATCCCTTGTAAAAGTCCTGCTATTGTTTACGAATATTTCTTTGCAGAATTCTTGAGCTACATTAATGCTCATTTCCCTTCTATCCCTATATTGGTCTGTGGTGACTTCAATTTGCCCTCTATTGTTTGGAATGATTTGTATATCTCCATAGTTTCTGGCGGTGGCGTGTTTTTTGCTCTTTCTTCTTTTATTTCCCTCTGTTCTTTCACCCAATACACACTTTTCCTAATGCCAATAACAAATTGCTTGATCTTGTTCTTTCCAACTTGTCACCTTCTTTTCTGTCCACGTCGGTGGCACTCTCATCCTTTTTCAAACCAGATTCCCACCATCCACCGCCCTCCATTGAGCTTACTGTCACATCTCGTTCTTTGAAGAATTTCTCACCTTCCCACTTTATTTTTTTAAAGTTGATTTATCGAGCATGGAAGCTAGCCTTAATGCCGTGAATCGGTATTCCTTCTTCAGCAATCTCCAAACTGAAGATTGTGTTGATAAGCTCTATATATTTCTTTTGTCCTTAATCTCACAATTTACTCCTGTATGTCCAGCGAGAAGACTAAAGATGCTCCTTGGTTTAATTCAGATGTTGTCATTGCAATCAAAGCTAAAGATGCTACCCGTAGAAAATTCTTATCCATTGGTCTTCCAATTGACCTCATTAAATTCAAAGAGCGTCGTGCCACGGCCAAGAAAATTGCCACATCTGCACTTCATGCATATGTTAACCACATTGAAACTACGTTAATGTCGAATCAAACTCGTGCGTTCTGGTCGTACGTAAAATCTTTAAGGACCTCTCATCATGCTTCTGATAATTTTAGTCTAGATGGTGTGACATCGTCTACTCCTCAAAAATCTTTTGAACTCTTCGCTTCTTATTTTTCCTCCTTTTTCTTCAACCAATCTTCTTGCTCTTTTTTCTCTACTAATTTTCATACAAACCCCTTGCAGGTTGAGCAACTCTTAAATAATCTTGACAACAGCACCAGTGTGGGCCCTGATGGCATTCTAAATTTTCTAGCAAAATCTTTATCTTCTTCGCTTTGTGTTCAACTCTAAAGTATTTTTAACTTGAGTTTATCCTGTGGAATTTTCCCCTCCCAATGGAAAATTGCCCACAATTTTCCTATTTCCAAATCTGGTGATCGTAATATCGTCTCAAACTATCGTCTTATTTCCGTTCTTCCTTGTTTTACTAAAATTCTTGAAAATATAGTTTTTGATGTGCTGTATCCACTTGTCCTCCCATTTTTAGCAGACCAACAGCATGGCTTTGTCAGAGGCAGGTCTATCCTGACAAATTTACTTTCTTTTACCCATCATATTGCAGCTACTCTCGATCAACAGCAACAAGTGGACGTTATTTTTACGGATTTCTCTAAAGCCTTTGACTCAGTGGATCACTCTATCCTATTCGAGAAACTTTTGAGGTTAAATGTCCCTGTTGCCCCTTTTCCTGGCTTCTCTCCTATGTCCTGAATCGTCAATGTTTAATCATTTTAAACTCTTGCTTCTCTTCTTCCTTTCACCCAAGTTCGGGAGTTCCGAAAGGTTCAATACTTGTCCCCATACTAATTCAACTTACTGTCAATGATCTAGCTTCTGTTATCACTTCCCCCTGTCTCCTTTATGCTAATGACTTTAATATTTTTCGAGTTATTGATTCCCTTTTAGATGTGGATATCCTTCAAACCAATCTTTAGCGTCTTAGTGACTGGTGTGAATCAAACCATCTCTCCTTAAATGTTTCGAAATGCCATCAGGTGAAATTCTCCTGTAAAAAATTTCCTCTTTTCTCAACGTATAGGCTTGTTGGTATCTCTTTGAGCAATGTAACCTCCTTTAAGGATCTTGGTGTGCTTGTGGATTGTAAACTGAAGTTTGATCTCCACATGGCTCTAATTATTATGAATGCCTTCCGCTTAACTGCTTCGTCATTCCAACACCTCCTGTATGTGTGTAGACTTCTCAATAGTACGTAGTAATTTGGAGTACTGCTCCCAAATTTGGAGTCCGTACCACAGGAAGCACATCGATGCTCTTGAGTCAGTTGAACGCAGATTCACACGGTCTCTATTCTTCAAATTCAACTTTCCTTACTCCCCTTATGATGACCGACTACATATTTTGAACCTTCCTACCCTCAAGTCCAGACGATTTTTCCCTGGCGAATGTCTTTTGTTCAAGCTTCATCATAGTCTTTTATCTCAAATTGTATGCACGCAAATAAATTTATTCTACGCGGCTCGCCCTAATAGATCCTCGCTTCAATTGCAGGTGATGCACGCACTAACACCTTCTTCCAATCTATCTTACTACGCTTACCTCGTATGCACAACCAGCGAAGGCTTGGTCCTCTACCACAGTCTCTATGCGTATTCAAATCTTCAATGAAAAATCAAATTTATGAATCCACCTACAAATCTTAATTTTTGATATCGTATTGTGATCTTTTTGCTCGAATTTCTTCCATATTTTGAATTTAAATATTGTATTAATTGACATAAGCGAAGGCCCGAAAGGGGCTGTAGTGCTAAGAAGAAGAGGAAGATTAATTGATATGTAATTGGACTACTAGTCTGTAAGTTGATTTGCTGAAATAAATAAATAATAAATAAATATGTTATTGTCCCCCGATAATAAGCTGGCACAAGGCTACGATCTCCATAAAAGATGCACCCTTGAATGCTAGTGAGGGATTTTTGTTGGGCAAAACATTTCGCAACGTCCGCATTATCGATCTGCTTTGAAGTTCGTGGCCACCCATTTTCGATGTAATCTGCGGCTTCCCTCAGTTTTAGCATTTACTGGTTCCTTGTTTGAGAACTTAAAATTTTATGGGCAGCATTCGTGCTGTGTCGATCGCAAAGCAAGCTATAGAGCAATTTTCCATCCTACCGATAACGGTTCTCTTGTTTTCTAATGAGCCGCGAGATTAAGTCTGCATATGCAAAACTTTCCGTATTAATGCACTTGATTTGGAAATTGTAAGCAAGCATCATTAGTGCGTATGCTTGTAGACGGGTGGCTGTATAGACAGGTATACCTTTCTTTGCAACAAAAATCAGCAATAACGGCTGATGATCGGTCTGGAGCTCAAACTTACGACTGTAGATATAACGGTGAAACTTGAATAATGAAAATGTCAACACCAAGGCTTCTCGATGAACTTGTGGGTAGTTCTTCTCGGCGTTTGTGAATGTTCGTGCCGCATGCATTATCGGTCGCTTAGTCCTATTCATAAATCGATGTATCTGCAGCCACGATAATTTTCTTCTTTGGGTCATAGTGGGCTAATACAAGATCCGAGTAAAGTATATTCATGAGCTTGTTGTAATTGTTACCACTCCTTATGCAGCAACTCGTCCAGCAGTCCGCGAAGCTCCCTTTGCTGATGAATGAATTCACCGTACCACGTAATGGCCCCGAGGAAAGCTTGCAATTATTGAACGTCTTTCGGTGCCGGCATTTTGTTCAGAGCTTCGATCTTCTGTGGACTCGGTCTCAAACCATTTTCGTCAATTACGTGCCCAAGGAATTCCAATTTCTTTTGACCAAATGAGCACTTCTCGATTTTGATGTGAAACCCGTAGCTTTGGATACGTCCCGATACTTTAAATAGACTTTCACGCTGGTTGGCCTCCTTAGTCCCTCCTACAATAAAGTCGTCAATGAAGGGGAATGCACCTTTTATTCCGCTCATAATTGTGTCAACTAGTTGCAGGAAAATGCCTGGAGCGGTTTTAATGCCAGGTTGAAGGCGACTTACTCGGAAGAGGCCACAGTGTGTGTTGATCGTCATCATTTTCTTTGCTTCATCGTCAAGTTCCACCTGCACAAACGCAACCGAAAAGTCAATCTTACTTAATATCCGATATTGGGACAGTTGCGAGAAGATATCTTCGGGTGTTGGCAGTAGGTGCTGGTTCAGTTCAAGGGAGTCATTCAAACCCGTTGAATAATCGGCGCAAATTCTTATCCTGCCATCCTTCTTTTAAACGGCAGCGATTAGTGCTGCATACTCTGATTAATCAACAGGGCTAATCAACCGCTTAAGTTCGTTGGCTATCGGCGCTGCAGCAGCAAATGGGCCTGGCCGCTCATTTCGAAAAACTGGTTTGGCACCTTCTTTTAGCGTGAGTGATGCCTTCATTTTATTGCATAGCCACAATGCATTGTTGTTTCACCTCCTCGTTTAGTGACAGTGCCTTCATTTGCCCAATTGCATTGCAAAGTTTATCAACAGGCACGTTTCATAAGTCAAGCGCTTCCATCCAGTCGCTTCCAAGCACATTCAAATTAAATGCTGAGACGTAGCAGATGCCACTGCTCTCTCTGCCGTGCAATTTTAATCGTGTGTTGAATTTGCCCAGAATTTTCACTGGAGCTCCCGATATGCTCACAGTTTGCTCCTCGTATACAGCCAAAGTCAGTGATCCTAATAGCCTCCAGTTTATATCAGAGATAATCGTCCAATCGGAACCCGAATCAAGTTGTTATGTCAGCTTCATATTGTCAATCGTGGGCTTAACAAACTTACGCTTGAAATAGCCATCGATTTAACTTTGAGGCTCTTTCGTTCGTCGAACTCTCGCCAACGTCTGGGACGTTGTGCCAATGCTGACGTACAGTATCCTTCATTGTCCGACTCTTCTGCAGTCAGGGGAATCTTTCTCTCGGAAAGGAAAGTCTGTGTGGAAATGGATATCGCCAAACTTTCTAATGATTTTCGAAATACCCGTGTAGGACACGGGTGCCGATGATCTGGCATAAGTGTCAGCGAGCTATAAACAACACCGAGCTCAGCTAACTAGCTTCGCTTAACGACCGTTACTTTCACCGAAGAAGGTCGTTGCATTACAAGGGCAATGTCAAACCTAAAGATGTTAAAGTGGCTGAAGTGAACCAATCATCTCTGCCTAGAGGATGAAAACTTAATGGATGTAGTTTGCTTTACACTAGTAAAACAACAAACTAAGCTGTTTCGACGGGGTGACCACCTTATCTCTTCAGGAGCAGCCACTCCTGATCACCACGGGGCTGCTCGACTACTTATGTTTATTTCAACTTCCGGCACGGAAATCTTGCTATTACAGCGTCAGTGAACTGCATTCTTCTTCCTTCTTTTTCTGGTCGTAGCTTGATTGCGTTCTCCTTCAGTTTCCCGTGAACTGTCAATATCTCACTCTTAGATATGCTTTCCGGGCACGGGATTGTTCAGCTTTTAAGTCACTAAGACCGTTTGCAAGGTTGACACAGTCGTGAAGTTTAAGCTTGGCACTACCACTTTGTAGTGAATTTAAAAGTTTCAACATGTCCATAAAGGACTGCAGCGATGTTCTGCTGCCTCGGCAGAAGAAGATGGAGATATCTGCCGAGAATGCCCTCGTCTGGGGACGCGTGAATGCGCTGGCAGGCTAGCATTGCGGTTTCGTGGGGCGGGTTCATTTCCCCAGCACAAGGACCCACTACAAAAAAAATTTCGCACTCACGAATTTCTCCTGGTCAAACTAAAACGAGGCGACCGAAGTCGCAAAAAGTGTAGGTAACTACACCAAGAGAAAAAGGACTTGTTCCGAGAACAAGTGGAACATGTAAAAAGGGGCGGACTTAGAGCAACTTCGTCGTTACCCGACGAAGCTCATGGCCCACAAATGAGAGAAGGGCAACCGGGTGGTGATGGAGCCCCTTCGCACCCACCCAACCGGATTTAAATCCATATTTTGTTGCAGTGGCCAGGTATTCCTCTTCTGAGTGGAAAACTCATACAACTTGACTTGTATAAACTTTCCCATTAGAAGGGGCGTACCCCGGTGACCAATTTATGCCATAGAACTATGCAATTCGATTGCATAACTCTATGTCATAAAGAGGCACTCTGCTTGGGCCACTCAACCCGCGACGGCACCTGAAACAAAGAAGACTTAATGAGTATCCGGCGGCTGGCTCATGTTTTGAGGTGGAAACCTGCCACCGTACCGGGTCCTATACCCGGTGAGAATGGTAAGAAAGGAAAGACCGACGTTTTACTTTTAAAATTTCATGATTTTACTTTTATTCTCTATTATTTTACATTAATTATACATGCTCAAAGTGGCATAAGCTTGATACGAGATATTTAATAGTTTGACATTTGGCATTTGCGTTTTGTTCTGACCATGCAAAAATATTTATGCGATTTAACACGTAACTGCGATTCATTATAAATCCAACATGCATGAGCTAAGCTAATTTTTCTTTTAACAATCGTTGAAGATATGCCGAAAAATATAAAAGAGCGATATTCTTTATCAAATGGAGGAGAAAAAAAAAGATTGGGTTCGATACGTGGTACCACTCATCAAAGCCTTCTCTTACCAAGTCAATGCGAGGAAATTTCAAGGAAAGTAAAATGGTTAACTTCTAGCTGGAACCAAACAAAATAAATGGTCAAATATGTATGACAATCTGGTTCTCACTATTATTTTTTTTTTTTTGTGGTGTTTTAACACTTTCCAGTCAATTTTAATTAGCAGTGGTGCATGACGTGGTTGTAATAATTTATGTTAATAAAAATATAATTGATTTTAGGTAAATTCACTTTCAATAACAAATTATTTGCACAAAAAAATCAAATTTTTTCAAGAGAACTGTCAATTGAAAAGAATTTAGTTTTTTCCCAGATGCAAATTCAGTTAGAATGAATCGTTGAAATAGATTCTTCACAAAAATTCATTTTTTGTTTCGTTTAATGCGAGAGAATATCATGACACAAAATCGATCGCTTAGTTACATTCAAAATCGAATAAATATAACTCTACTCTAAATAGTTCTACTCAAAATTTAAAATAAAAGTTATTTCAGTTGACTTGATTGCGACAGACCGATAATGATTTCCTCTAGAAAACAATGCGAGACCCGTCTAGTTATATATTTGTGTTCTAGATTTGTTGGTCTCTTACTAAATTTACAACAAAAAACTTACTTCTTAAATTGTGTAGCATTATCATTCAATTTATGTTGCGGCTGACTGAACTTCATTTTTTTTGCTCAGCATTTGCATTGTTTGTATTTGCTTTTTCACCTTCGTCTTTAAATTACTGTTGTCCTGAAACTGCCCATTCCGTCATACTCCCGACTACTGGTTAAATCCAAATAAACGAGGTGATAGCGGGCTCCGTTATCATTCGATGCAGTTACCTCAATCGTTGGAAAGTGTATGCACTTAAATGCCGTTAGATATTACATCAACCAGATGTTTTGTCGTCCAGGTTGAAACGGTGCTTTTTAACTCCACGCGGCTGGGTTTAGGTGGCAGTATACACACAATTTTCATTATTTCATCTCTATTTCCGCTTCTATTGTCCACTGTAAAAACGTCCAATACTGATTGTGTACTCGGTTACCCTTAATCAGTTCTATTTCTACTTTTTCATCCCAGCTTATAATTCGTCATGTCCTTGACTTGAGCGTACGCACCAAATCCCAACTGGCGTTCATCGTTTAGCACAGGCCGTTGTCACGCGATGAAGTCCAAACCAACAAATTGCCAAGCAGACAATCAAATACACCAAAGTCCTTGGGTTTTTTATTTAAGTGCGCGAGAAGAGTGTGTTCGGGGAAAGTGAATCTGATAGATTCTTCACTACCTAACGAGGGAATTCCATCAACTCCCAATTTAACTGCGTATAAGGAAATTGCCTTTCTTTACTGAGTTGCGGAAGAATTTCGCACGCACGCAAATTTCTTTTTCGGCGGATTCGTGAACACACCGACGACAACAACTACCAAGGCTCTGTCTCCCCGAAAGTACAGTTCCCTCTTTCTTTTAGATGCTTTCACAAGTCGAACGGCGAGACGTTCGAAACTAGTGGAAATGGTCCGAAATCACAAAGTTCTAGGCAATTGATCAGATTTCTGAGCGATTTTTGATTCACTGACCGGTTTCGTAAGGAAACGAGTTTCCGCCACCAATTTGTTCAATTCACATACGCGAAGATTACGTTAAATCTGAGCTAAACCGCAGAATCTGCTAGCGGCGAATCTAATGTAGCTTATCGATAAACCGCGTTCGCACAAATAATACATGGGAAACCCGCACCTATAATAATTCACCAGATTTGTTTATTGTGGTTTTTAAGACGGGCCAATCCTCCCCCGGATACCACCACATGCGCCCGCCCTGTCCAATTCTCTAATTGTACCAGATCAATCTTAAAGGGCTATGTTCGTTGTGATGAAATTGGAGGGAAATTGATGTCCCATACAATTTGTACAAAGCAGCTGGTTTTTAGTTTGATTAGTTGCTCTGGGACATATTATGCCTGAATTTCTTTGAACCCTTTGCCGGCGCCAAATAATCGAGCAGTTTTAGTTGTGCGGAAAAAATAAAAAAAAAAAAAATAAGAAAAAAAAATCTATAAATTGACATAAATAAAATTTGAATTCTATGTGAATTTATCAAATAATTTAAAGAAAAAAAAATAGTAAATTTAACTAACTGCTCGATTACTACAACTTGATTCTACGCTGGCACATTCTCCCGCCAACTCCTACTGCTCTAATTTTGTCAATGATTTCCCCAAGGCCAATGAGTCTTGTGTTTTATTCAATCTCTGCACGAACATAAGAATCTTGAAGTCGTCAGGACTGCACTTAGCGATGTTGAATTTTTACACCTTACGTTGACTTGCGCAGTACATTCTGAAAAACGTTTATTTATATCTTTCTAAGTCTTCAGACATTTGTATCTAAGCAAAAATTGTAACTCCTGACGACCGCAAATTCGCTTAAGCTCCTCGACAGCGCCATCGAAGGGGATCGTTGCCTTCATCTGTGGGAGAATAGTGTTTGCGAACCTCTGGTAATCCGTTGATTCAAACGTTTCCCTTTACTTATATTCTTCATGAGATTTAACTTTTATTACTATTTAAAATCCTTTTTCATTTTCTTTACATCCGTCAATTTTTTTTTTGAAATTTTGAAATCTGCCAATAAAAATTTTGGAAATCGGAACACTGAGTTAGTGCACGACAACGATGTATTACATTACCGAAGGCATGCGAACCCGGCTGAGCGAGCAGCTGATAGATTTACCGTGTACACGGGAATCAAAAGAATGACAAGTTTGGGACAAATCGTGGAGTTGAGTTACGACCGCGATACGGGAAGCACGCGGAGAATGGCAGTTTTTATATGAATGCTCTGACAGTGAATAAAAAGTGTTCAAGTTTTGTTGTTTAGCTGCCTTTAACAAATTGCCGAATGGATAAAATTAAATTGGAATAAAGTGACAAGAGTAAAAATCGCATAATAAACTTTGCTGTCGATAAACCTTCAAACGCAAGGAAGGAGTCGACTCACAGCCGCTACCCGAGAAAAGAGGTGTGAGCACACGGTCGCAGGGCAAAATATGTTCGGTATGAAAAGTGTTGGTAAAAGTGCCGTCGAAATCATTTAACCCTAAAATGCATTTTGTTTCATAAATAATACATACTGGAAAAATGAATATTAATCGGGATAGAATATCACTTTCATCACAACGCTAATTTTATCTGTGGGAGAATAGTGTTTGCGAACCTCTGGTAATCCGATGTTGATAGTTTTTCTTTAAGGAGGTCAACTCTTGCTGAGTTTGCCATTTTGGCAGCTGCCGTCCCGAAAATGGACTCATATTGCGCGTACCGCAAATCAAATGTCAGGTCGTCTTCCTCACTGTACGATAATTTCTCCATACAATCCACCAGATTTTTGTGCAACGACATTCCCGCTAGGGATGCCAATGGCTGATGCTGAGTCACCACTGGGGCTACCTATTCGTCTTGCCTTGCTGCTCAGCCATTTGTTGGGCAAATTTGTTTAGCTTAGCGTCGGACTTGCTGTGTTGTTCAGCCATTGTTTGCTAAGATGTGAGGCTTCCCTCCTTGCGAACGATTTTGCTGTCATTTTCGTTGCATCGAGTCGTCGTGAGAAAATCTATCGTACAGCAGCAAGATGGCAGTGGACAATCCAGATCCTGCACCCGCACATGGCCTGTCTCCCGCTTAGCACCAAAATTTGCGCTGGGGTTCTCGCTCTCTGATCCACCTGAACGAAGAAATCAAATTGAGGTTAGATACGTGCCGAACCTCGCTGCACCATAAATAAACTATCCCTTTTTTCCACGTACGCAAAGCTGGCTTAGCGCTTCTCCAGATGGCTGTTTCCCCGTCTAAAGCCTATATCCCTTTTTATAATACAGGCTAGAAAGTCCATGAAACAGAACTATTAACCTCATTTTTCAAAACAAACTATACCTGACAAAATTCGTTGCACGATCGAACTCGAAAACAGTTTATTTCAATGATTTAGTTTATACACTTTTAACTGAACATTCTATATTGTTTTGTAGAGCAATAATACAATAATAGCTCCACTTAAAATTCACACTTTGATGCCCACATTGAGAATCTTCACAGTATGGCCCGGCGCGTCCCTCTTACTTTACTAAAAGTTTTTTTCCCGACAAACGTCAAGTTGCGGTTCAGTGGCAGTTTTAAAGTTTCTCACCGCCTGTCGACGTCAGTGGCGTAGGGGATATGGATAGGCTGGTCGACGTATGCGTAGGGTGTATGGATCTGCTGATCGCGTTAGTGCTTTAGGCCGCCAAGAGCGAGGTTATCACAGTTTGAAATCGAGCACTGACCAAGAATATAGTACATTTTTTGCTTATTAATAAGAATATTGAGCCAGAAATGAACTCCATTGCTGAAGATGATTTTTCGGTAATAGTAATCAATAGTAATTTTTAATGATTTTCAAACGTTGCTGGTTCGTTGAACTTTACCATAATAAAAATGTTGACTTTAACTAATGCTTTGACATTAACAGCTTATTAAATAAGTTTAAGGGTGCGTTCATATCAAGATACAAAATTGTTATGTCCCTAATGCAAAACCATATACAAATATATATGTATTTCTCACTCAAATACATCGGTTTTTCTGTATGGTATCCTGAAACAAATTTAAATGTACATTTTTGCAAATTCTACTGTATTATTAGCAATACTACAACGTAATGACGGCCGCTTGAAGTGGGTTACAATAGATTTTCTTGAATGGAAAGTTGATGTACATGTCAGAGGAGCTTTTCTTGAGTTAATTACCTATTGGGGTCTGCGTATCAGAGGTTGAGTTCAAAACCATTTTTAACCGGAGCATACTTGTGTTTCTCAAACTTGTTTCCACATCAAAATCACGTGAGCTTAAGACCACAATCAATTGGATGGAAAAATTTTCATAAAAAGTAATGCTGATTTGCAATTTGATAACATTTTTATTTTTATAATGATCACAGCTAATGTACTTAAAAAAAAAACAAAGTCATGTATTGAAATTTATATAGCTCGAACCAACAATTAAGATTTATTTGATTCGATTTGTTCATATCAGCTCTAATCTTGTCAATTTGTTAATATATAGCCGGGAAATGGACTCAAGTCAGGGTTATCTGGGCGCCTTCAATTTGTTTTGTATGCATTCATGTGCATTCGTTAGAAAATATTATCAAATTGTAAATAAGGAACGAGCTATCAGTTAAGGAAATCGACATTCCTCGACGGCATGCCATGACTTATGAATGAAATGGATGATACATCATATTCAGTTCACAGAAATAGTTCATTCATTTCCACTGAGAATTCTTGTTAATACTGCCGAGCCTAATTTATAATGCCTCAAATACTAAAATTATTTTATAGTTAGTATTTCGTCAAATATGTTTCATGGCTAAATTGATTGTACAAAATGGTTACTAAAAATTCTGGAATATGATTATTTACAAAATGCACTAATTTGCTTCCTATAGGTGGTGTCAAAGTTAAACCGACGCAATTCAATATCAACTAATTGCGATTTCATGGTTTCAAACGATTATTGAACCCTCTCGAAAAACATATGCACATACATTTGACGTCAATTCAAGATAAATACATACATATTTGCGGCCCAGTAATAGTTTCGATCACTTGCCAAGCTTTAAGTTCACACGTCATGTTCAAAGTTTAAAATGTTATCAGATGAGTGATATGAGGAGTTTTTTTGTGAGAAAAGAAAAAAGCGAGTACTGCAAGAATATCAAATCGTCCGCAAACAACGTGACTGGAATTATCTAATAAAGGAAAGATTGAATATGTCATGGGTGTGTAAACTTCGCCTTAGTAAATTCAATCCTATCGTTTGAAACATACATACTTGTATCTTATATCATGTGGAATAGATGAAAGCGAGTTTTTTTGGTTGACGAATTCAAAATTTATGTTTTCTACACGTGCCATTAATTTATTTGGGGTCACGTTCAGATAAATATTTTGAAGATTTATGACAAACGCGAAATGTATGATCGAACGGTTGAAAGAGTTCTTCAAAAAGATTTGAATGGACATAGCCCAGTCATATTAGGTAAAAAAAGGGGTCAACCTCGGAATGAAAGATAATAAGCTGCAAATTGGTATGAACCTTTGTTTTGTCATTCTAAATGTTGTCTCAAAAGTCACAATTGTTATCGTGTCCGCGTCTCAAGATATTCAAGGTCAAAGGTCACAAAAATCGGTTTTTCGCGAATATCTGGCTTCCTATCGGTTAAATGAGATTTGCATTTATTATAAAAGTTGTAGGCTATAAAATTCCCTACAACTTTTGTTTAAACTTTTTTTTCATACGACCAACCGTTTTGAAGGTAGAGCGCGAAGAGTGCATATCGTACAGTCATATACGGCCTAATGCAAGGTCAAGCGTGAGTTATGGTTATCAGTACGTTATAAAGTCAATTATTTACTTGGAAATTATAATTATTAAACAATGCCTATTATTTATGTACTAACTATTAATTATTTATATTTAATTAAAGTAAGTAACTTGATTATTTATATATAATTATTCATATTTAACTATTTAAGTATAAAATATTATTAATTCTGGATTATATATTTTAGTTTTATTTTAAGTTAACACGACATTATATATCTTTTCTTTAAAACGCGTAAATTTCTCAATACTTATATACCATCATATGAAGTTTGTTTTGACGAAACAATGGTTGTGCCAATCAGTCAAGAAAAATTTTTATCAAATCGGTCTAATAAAAAAAAATTTATCGACATGCTTGTTGAAAAATTTAAAACTGTTAATATCACAACAAAACAAGCCAGAGATGATGCTGATGTTCTCACCATTGACACAGCTATTGCCTTATCAGAACATCAAAAGACTGCTGTCATCATAGGAGAAGATATCGATTTGCTCGTTATTTTAATTGGACGTACTCAGTCACATCATCAGGAAATTTTTTTGAAAAAAGTTGGCAAAGGCAATGTCAAAACACAAATATATTCTACTAAAAGTTTTGACCAATATCCTCGTACTAAAAAGCACATTTTATTTTTACACGCATTCAGTGGCTGTGACACGACTTCTGCGCTATTTAAAAAAGGAAAAAAAACTGTTACTAGAGCATTGGAAAAAATTCCTGATTTAGATAAACTGGTGGAAGTATTTCAACAAGAAAACTGCCCAAAACAAACATTATTAGAAAATGGAGTGCGCATCTTGTTGGCATTATATAATGCTCCAAAATCTGAGGACAACATTGATCATTTCCGCTACACGCAATTCATCAAATTTACAAAACTAAATAAACCTGTACAACTGTCAACACTTCCACCAACAAGTGTAGCAGCTCATCAACACATAAAACGTGTCTACTACCAGATTCAAACGTGGTTAGGGAAGGACTTAGAACCTAAAGAATGGGGCTGGATGCTTGAAAATGAAATCCTGGAGCCCATACGAACGTTATTACCTCCAGCACCAGCCGAACTACTAAACGTAATATTTTGCAATTGCAAAAATGGTTGTGGTTCCCGCTGTGGATGCAGAAAATCAGGGCTACAATGTTCTTTAGCTTGCGGCCAGTGCAACGGACAAGCTTGCCTCAACGCTTCACTGTATCCAAGTAATCCCGATGAAGAAAATACATATGATCCCGATATTCTGGAAGGTTTGGAGATGAACATGACAGATAATGAGGATGATGACAATGAATCGAACATTTTTGAGCGACAAGAAGAAGAAGACGACGAACAAGAAGAAGATAATTAGCTTCCATTTCCAATTTCATTACAATTAAAATCAACAAAGATACTTTTGATATTTGAACTCACATTTTGATAAATGTATATTATGCCGTATTTAATAATAAATAAAAATATGTGTAAAATATATACTCTTACTATCATTTTAACTTAAAATAAAACTAAAATATATAATCCAGAATTAATAATATTTTATACTTAAATAGTTAAATATGAATAATTATATATAAATAATCAAGTTACTTACTTTAATTAAATATAAATAATTAATAGTTAGTACATAAATAATAGGCATTGTTTAATAATTATAATTTCCAAGTAAATAATTGACTTTATAACGTACTGATAACCATAACTCACGCTTGACCTTGCATTAGGCCGTATATGACTGTACGATGTGCACTCTTCGCGCTCTACCTTCAAAACGGTTGGTCGTATGAAAAAAAAGTTTAAACAAAAGTTGTAGGGAATTTTATAGCCTACAACTTTTATAATAAATGCAAATCTCATTTAACCGATAGGAAGCCAGATATTCACGAAAAACCGATTTTTGTGACCTTTGACCTTGAATATCTTGAGACGCGGACACGATAACAATTGTGACTTTTGAGACAACATTTAGAATGACAAAACAAAGGTTCATACCAATTTGCAGCTTATTATCTTTCATTCCGAGGTGAAAGCCCTAATATGACTGGGCTAACAGCTAAATACTGGCAAAACACAATTATCTTACAATTCAGCTTTAAATATGTACAGTCATGTCAAAAAATTGTTGTGCATAAATAAATAGAGAGCAATTTCAAAGCCCCGGTGACTGTACGCCAACTGTAAATCAAATTTTTCTTATATCGTTGAATACCTTGCTAAGCCTTCTAAATTATAGTGAAAAATAATCGAAATTGGCTTAAATACTCGTATAACTGCAATATTTTAAGATTTTTATTGTTGCAAATTGTGTGTCGAAAATTTGGAACGAAATATCAGAATCCTGTGGTGATTAAAAATTCAAATACGGTAATCATTTCAAATGAGTTTAAATGCTATAGGCTATGAGATCCTGTAAAGTTTTCCCTTCTTAACCTAAGTGAGAGTATTTTAGTAATTTTATTTACCCTTAACTGGACAATTCTCTAAACTTTCACATGCTGAGAAGTTGTGACTAAGATCCTTTAGTTCTAGTGACTCTCCAACCAGGATATATGCTATTTTCAGGGATCATACCAATGTGATGATATTAAGAAAGGACATTTTTTGTCTAAAACTCAGTCTACGTTTTGACTGTAAACTAATTTCATTCGTGCACCCGTTATCCAGTTGCAGAAAGAGTTCTTCGCTAACACAGGATTATACTTTAGGTGGGATAAGCTTTTCACTGAAGGGCTTCTCGAGTAGAAATCAGTTCAGGCATGCCTAAACGGGCATTAGGGCCTAATGCCGAAACATTGGGGCTTGCCTAACTTAGGCATGCCTAATACCGGCCAAATTGGGCATGCCCAAGTTGGGCAAGCCTAATGGGGGCTTAATTAGGCATGTTAGTGATGACGCTTGCCTAAACTGTTCCTAAACACAAATTTTTTTTAGTGTTAAAAACAAACAATCTGTAGTGATCGAACATTCACACAAGCAAACGGCTCGAAAATCCTCCTACCTACTATCCCAAATTTTAATCGCAGATTTAAAAAAAATATTTAATTACTTCCATTCATAATAGTAATTTATAAAATAGTTTTCTTTCTTATTATTATGGTTATTATTAAATGTAATTTTACACCAATTTTCCTTTATATTAAATCCAAACGTTTCCCTTTACTTATATTATTCATGAGATTTAACTTATATTACTATTTAGAATCCTTTTTCATTTTCTTTACATCCGTTAATTTTTCTTGAAAAATTTTAAATCTGCCGATTAAAATTTTGGATATGAGAACACTGATTTAGTGCGCCTAATGGTGTATTACATAACCGAAGGCATGCGAACCCGGCTGAGCGAGCAGCTGATGGATTTACCGTGTACACGGGAATCAAAAGAATGACAAGTTTGGGACAAATCGTGGAGTTGAGTTACGACCGCTACACGGGAAGCACGCGGAGAACGGCAGTTTTTATATGAATGCTCTGACAGTGAATAAAAAGTGTTCAAGTTTTGTTGTTTAGCTCCCTTTAACAAATTGCCGAATGGATAAAATTAAATTGAAATAAAGTGACAAGAGTAAAAGTCGCATAATAAACGTTGCTGTCGATAAACCTTCAAACCCAAGGAAGGAGTCGACTCACAGCCGCTACCCGAGAAAAGAGGTGTGAGCACACGGTCGCACGGCAAAATACGTTCGGTATGAAAAGTGTTGGTAAAAATGCCGTCGAACTCATTTAACCCTAAAATGCATTTTGTATCATAAATAATACATACTGGAAAAATCAATATTAATCGGCATAGAATATCACTTTCATCACAACGCTAATTTCATCATATTTGTAACAAAGCGCTCCAACCATTTTGCATCAGACTGCAAAGAGAAATGCGACAATGATAACGGCACTTCTGATTTTGCGAAGAAGTGACACTTAGGAGCTCATCAGTGGTTTCGGTTGTGCTTGTTTGATTTTGTTTAGGTGTTCGTAATCGACCCTAAGTTTTGAAAAAAATTAATAATATTTGTGAATACCTCCCAATTGTGTCAGTGGTGCTTCCATAAGAAAAAAAGCAGTGCTTTTGATGTAAGTGGGAATTTTGTAGTATGTATCAAATATGTTACAGTGGTCTTTGCTTTATATTTAGAATGAACCCAGGTGAAAACGAAAGGCCCCTGAAGTCGCATGAGCTGCAGTTTATAATTGACAATTGGGATGTTAGCAAAGATGAATTCGATCATTCTGAAGATGAAGAAAACTTCGATATCGAAAACATTCCAATTGTTTTTGATTATGAATTAGAAGAGGAAGTAAATGTGACTGAAAATGAACGTCTGAATCAAGAATATGATGAACGTGAATTGCAAAATTATAAAGATTCTTTCAAAAATATAATTTGAAAGAAAAAAAACCTTATATTAAATGAAGAGCAAAAGCAGTTCAGAGGAGACAGTAATCTGCCTTTATCGGTATCGACATTAGAAAGTCCCTACGATTATTTCCGATACTTTTTTGATGATAAATTGATCAACTCAATTGTACAAGAGTCCAACGTATATGCAAAACAGAAAGATATAGGTACTACAAACCATTTCAAGGCTGCAGATGTAAAAAAATATTTGGGGGTATGTACATTCATGTCTGTTATACACTTACCCAATATAAGATGCTATTGGACTACAAAGCTTGGAGTGCCACATATCAAAGAAACGATGAGCCTGAAGCATCTCGAGAATGTGAAGAAATTCCTACATTTCAACAATAATTCAAAAATGCAACCTAAGGATATTGACGATTTTGATCGATTGTTTAAACTTCGGCCTGTTTTTGATTATTTAAACGCTAAATTTTCAAGCATACCATGCGAACAATATTTGTGTGTGGACGAGCAAATATGCTCAACAAAAACGAAGCACTATCTCAAACAATATTTGCCGATGAACCCCATAAATGGGATTTCAAATTTTTAGTTTTGAGCGGCGTCAGTGGATATGCTTATAACTTTGAAATATATACGGGATCCAATATAAAGACACTACCAACAGAGCCAGACTTGGGATATTGTGCTAATGTTCTAGTCCGACTTCTTCGAAACGTCCCAAAAAACCAAAATTTTCGAATTTTCTTTGATAACTTTCATTCGACGATACCTTTGATTTCCTACTTATCTTCCATGGGTATATTTTCTTTAGGGACAATAAGAAGGAATAGAATTCCTAATTGTAAATTGTCTACTGACCCTGACACAAGAGGCAGTATTTATGAATTCGTTTCTAATGCAAATGGCACAGATATTACAACTGTTGCGTGGAAGGACAATAAACTTGTCACATTGGTGTCGAATTTTGTCGGCGCATTACCCTTTAGCAAAAATTCAAAGATTCGAAAAAAAACAAAAAAAGTTGTAGAAATTTCATGTCCTTCGATTGTCAAAGAATACAACCGACACATGGGTGGTGTTGATTTTCTAGACAGTTTGATCGGAAGATATAAAATAATGTTTCGAACGCGAAAGTGGTACTTACGAATATTTTATCATTTACTTGACCTTACCCTTGTGAATAACTGGTTGCTATATAGCAACCAAAGCTTGCATTATCAAGAAGGGAAATTTTTTGAGCTTGGCGGAATTTCAATTTGAAGTTGACTAAGTAGTTACACCTAAACGAGGCAGACCAAGTCTGGTCAATATCGCGAATGAAATTCAGGCGAAAAAATTAAGAGGACCAACGAGCTACATCCCCCCAAAACCAATACGTACTGATAATATAGGACATTGGTGCCATTACACCGAAAGTAGAAACAGATGCAAAATGCCAGGGCGCAAAAAGCATACATATGTAATTTGTGAAAAGTGTGGAGTTGCACTTTGTTTCAATAAAGGAAACAATTGTTTTAAAGATTTCCACCAATAAGTTTTTATTGCCCCACTAAGAAGGCCTAAATTTGAGTTTTTTATTTACAATCTTAGAACATAACTAATGATTTATTTATTTTTTCATAATTGAATTAAGATTATAATAAATGTTGTGATACTTATTACTAGAGAAAAAAAACTGAATTACTTTTGTCAATACCAAAATGAGAATAACAATAAACTGTACTGCATAAATTGACTTGAACTTTCTGTTTTTAATACTACCCCCAAAGGCCAAAGTACCATTTCTGATACATACAGGAAAAATCGAATGTTCAGGACATTAGGGCATAATTGATTTTTTTCATTATTTTTCCCGCATTCTACATGTTAGAGTTCATAACTGTGATTTGTTTCGCTCAAAACAAAAAAATGGTGCATTTAAGGGTTAAAGACCAGGTATTAAGTTCAAAAGTTAAATTGAAACCATTTCCACCCTTTTAACTCCAATAGATTACCATTCCCCTGCCGAATAGTGCTCCCAAAGGAAATTGCATTTGCTTAGGATGGGGTATCATAAAGAACAACAGACGAATTGGCGAAATTTTGCTCGATAAAACGCTTTTGCAATTCGATAAGTTTTGTGGCCATTTGATTCGGTGCCATGTGAAGAGGACTAACAGCATGTCTTAGTGAATAAAAAGAGCATTTCAGTGCGACACATCGTTTACATAGTAAACATTAAAGCGACGACGACAATCGCGAAATATATGGAAAATGCAATTGGGAGAATAGTCACGGTCATACATACATCATGGAGGTTACCGTACGGGGACCGGTTTGTCCAAAGAGCGGCATGGTTATGAATATTGTGGAGTTTAAGCATCACATCGAGGAAGTGATTTTCAAAAACTTGGACCACAAGAATCTAGACAAGGACGTCCACTTTTTCAATGACACTGCTAATACAACAGAAAATTTAGCAATTTACATTTGGGGCAATATCTGCTCATTGATGAAGAAGCCTGAATCGCTCTATGAGGTGAAAGTCTTCGAATGAAAAGTTGAGGTTCTCCGGCGCGAGCAGTGCAGTTGATTTGCGTACTAACTTTGCAGATCTTGTACTCAAATCCAACGGAGGCGTAAATTTTGGAAAAGAATAAGTCGTTTTGTGAAACAGACGGCGATCTCACTGAAATTACATCGAATTGATTGGAAGTGGAATCCGACTAACGACTTCACGGGGAATTGTCAAAACACGCATTGCGCGCGCTTGTCCGTATGAATCGCGCGCAAATGCGTTTAGTGATTTCTAGATAATTATTGTGTAAAGAAATCGGGAAAAGTGATGTTGAGATATGTGAATATAATATTTAAACCCCAACTCCTGCGTCCACTTACACAATTCATATTTTACTACGCTAGAAGGGGATGCCGCCATTGTGAAAAGAAAAAACTAAGGCAAATGAAACATATTAATAAAATAGCCATGACTATGAACTGCGATAGAATTAGTGATTAATTTGTTGCAAAAGCTTAAAAGGGGTGTTAACATCCATAAAATAGGCATGTTAAAGGAAGAGGGCAATGTGTTCCTCTAGATAAAATACCAATTCATTCGAGCTGCATGGAGGACATTGAAATACGGTTGGCATTTCGAGAACGGTAATTGTTGCAAATTGTATTTTTTTGGAAGACTGGGACTTGTTTGAGTATTGCTACATGTGCCACTTTTCGTGCAGAGGCGTGTAGCGGTGTTGCTTTTTCGATTTAATGAACAGGGTGCTACATAGAAATGAGATATGAGTGACAATCCTTTAGGCGCGATCAAGGGCGTAGCTAGGATTTTATTTTAGGGGGTGCTGAAATAGGCAGGAAGGTTATAAGGATGTAATAGTTTCATGGGATAAAAAAGCGAACAAGAGACAAAATTACAACAAATGTCAATTTTACTATCGCTTAATTGCTTAGAACAGAAAACGTATTATGATATAATTAATTACATGTTCTATGATCAGTTAATAATTAATAGTTGTAGACTTTAATTAGTCCCATAGATACTTGTAAAATGTAGATAGTTTTTATAGCACGAAAAAATACAAGAGAACAGCCCTCCTCGGCACATTCGCCATTATATCCAACACGTCTTCTGGCGAAACATTGATATTGCCGCAGTGAACGGACAAGAGTGCTAGATCAGTTAATCTGTCATTGTTTATTCGATTTCTCGAATAGTTTCTTACTCGTTTCATTGTCGAAAATGACCGTTCGGCTGTGCATGTTGATACTGAAAAACAAAACCATTTTGTCAAAACGAACAATTAATTATGACTTTAGGCTAGGCTTCTTAAAATTAATGTTTTAACTAATGAGAATTTGGTTCTTAGAAAAATTTATAATTAAAAACGAGCATAAGGTAATAAAAAAAGAGTAGTAGTTAAAACTATGTTTAAATTCTGTAATTTTCCAAAAAAAAATTAACTAAACAATTTAGTTAATATTTTTTGGGTAAATATTAAACTGTTTAGTTTATGTTTTTTTCGGGTAAATTTCAGAATTCTGTTACTAACTAAACTTACCTGGAAGTGTTGCCAAGATTTTAAGCAAATTGTGAATGTGCGGGAAAAATGTCTTGTCACAGTTATCCAGACATTCAGAAATACTTGGACATTTCTTCTTCGTCACCATCTCTTCTTTTCCCACTTCTTGCACCATATTAGGTACTCTGCTTTTACAACTACAGCATTTTCTTCGAAATAATGGGAAAGTTTGTCGACTTCATCAACATTTTTTCTGGATGCATGCTAAGGAAGCATAACTTTCAGTGCAGTTAACATATCATCCTGGCCGTTGCTGAATCTGCTTTTGAGGTGGGCTATTAAGTCATCTAACGATGGGACGAAAATAGTTCTTCAGTAATATTCCTCAACTTAGTGTTGAGGAATAAGGGTAGTTTTCTCTATTAGTTTGTCTACCCACTTATCTAGGCACATTCAATGCAGCGTCAAAATAGAGTTCATGCATCTTAGAAGCTGACTCAAACAACTTGTGAAACTCAGCATCAATGTAATCTCTTAATGCCTGCAGTATTTCAATAACAGAAGAAGCATGTCTGTATACTGAGCTTAAATCAACATCTGGACCCTGTACATACTTTGAAAGAGGCAAAGTAAAAGTGAACAATTTTTCGCACGTCAAGAGAGATACCACAAAGTAATTTTTCTCTATAGCAGCAAGAAGTCCACTTGCACGAGATGATATGGAACGGTCACACTCTGATAACTCGATCAAACTGGGGACAATGGCCTCATAAAGCTCAACAAACACATTCACTGCGTCATGTCTTTCAATGAACCTCGTTTGACAAACAAGGAGCAACCGGGTTTTTTTGCTCTCTGGAATGTACTTTTTGATATTAGATTTGAGTAAGTCTCCTGCATACGCGTTATTTCTGAATAGGTTGCAAATTTCTGTCATAGTGCCAAGACAGTTTCTCACGTTTTTTTCACTTAAAGCTGATGACAATACAAGATTCAACCGGTGTGACACACAATGAACGTAGATTGCTTTTGGGTACAGTTGTTTGATCTTAGCTTGTACGCCGTTGAACTGTCCACTCATAGTGCTTACGCCATCATACCCTTGACCAACCAATTTTTCCATTTCAAGACCTAGTTTTGTACATTTGTCTAAGATAACGGTTGTAACGCCTTCGGCAGTCATGTCAATTATAGATGCAAAAGTAAGGAAATCTTCATGAAGTGTGTTTTGTTCATCAACAAAACGTACAGATAAAGACAGCTGCTCTGTACCCGATACATCTAAAGTTTCGTCTGCTATAATTGTAAAGGCACCAGATGTGTTTGCTTTCTGTACAATTTTGTTTTGAATAATTTTTGAGGAAATGTCTAATATTTCATTTTGTATGGAAGGACTCACGTAGTTTACGTTTTTTGGAGAGTTAAGTAGATGACTTTCCGATTTCTCGTCTCCACTATTTGCTCTAAATCTCAATAGAGCTCTAAATTTCCCATCCTTGTGATGTGGATTTTCTAAGGAAACTGGACCGTAGTTTTCAGGATCGTGTTCCTTGCCTCGTAAAGGAAGCTTATTTTCCCCACAAAAAATGACCGTTTCAATTATGGGTTTCAAGGCTTCTCTATTTTCTGCAACCTGTTTCTTTCTCTGCGTGTCAACTTGACAAGCGGTACTGTCAGTTTTCATTCTTATAACATTCAAAAAGTGTTCAGCAGAAGCAGCGCATTTTTTTGTGATAGTGAGCATCAGTGTGAGCTTTAAATTTTTCCAACGCATTTTGCCATTTTGTATATGGTGAGCTAACTAATGAGCCTATGCTTTCGTGACTCCCTTTTCCTACACTTTTGGAACAAAATGCTACACAATACTTACAAAAAGCTCCATTAACAATTTTGAATAAGACAGCCATGGGTATTTTACGAGCCAGTTATGTTGAAACTTTCGTTTTTGACCGCCTGCCATAGTAGTTGGAAAACTAAAATTTTCATTTGGTATGAATGCATCAAGCAATGCTTTACGCCTCCATTCATCCATATTTTTAACAGGAAATGAAGAAAAAACTAATTCTGAAATCTTACCAATGCCGTTTCCAGAAACCTCGCCATATTCTTGCACGTGTGGCTGTGAACAAGTGTTTTTGGTAGTCTCATTCTCGGTTTGAACTTGCACACAACTATCACTGTCACTGTCAGAGCTTTCATTTCCTTGTGTATTTGTTGAGGCAGAAGTCGAATCTTCATTTTCAATTGATACTTTTGTTTTTGTTTGTTTAAAAAAATAACTCGCAATTGTTTTCACGTGACGACGTTTCATTTTATTTAAGATATAACCGCACTATAGATACTCAGCAACAACAAACTAACAGCACTGTTACACGCACAGCACAGTGTAATGCACACTGACACCACACAACGTGAGTTGTTGTTGGTATAGACTACAAAACTGTGATGCAAGCGCAACAAATGTAATATGACGACTGACTGATATGTCACTGTGACTGTGAGTAGAGCCGCTGAACACTTCGTGTAGCGACGCGTCCGTACAGTCAGCCACAGAAGCGACGAGTACGTACAGCCAGCCACAGAAGAGCTCTAATTGTCCGTATGCGTGTTTGTCGTGCGCCAAATAACCTCTCTCAATAGTTCGGTAAACTAACCAGCAATGCAGCAAAACTAAGATATTTTAAGAAGGTATTTTTTTAAGGATTTCGGGTAGAATTTCGGGGGGTGCTGAAGCCCTTTCAGCATCCCCCCTGGCTACGCCGTTGGGCGCGATATAGTGAAAATTAAATTATGAGAATTGTTGATATCGGAAACTATTGAGAAATCGGAGCAAAAGAGCAAAGAATTAAATTTTATATTGATTTTATTCTGGTTATGAATGACGTGTAACTCTGTGAGGTAGAAAGATGACGATGATCCGGAAAAATTATTAGGAATCGCCTGTGACGGGAACATCAAACATTCCACACGAAGGATTCTCTGCGCTTCGAGGATGAACCACGCGAATATACTTATTTCAATCGATAAGATCTGCCACCGCACCCGACAGCCAAAATCTTCGAAATCTTTTTGGAAAAACTAACGTTTGCAATTGAGGAAAAGTTATTGAGTTTATTTACATATTCATAAAGAACCAAAATTAAAAGGGAATTATTATAAGCTATAAACTTTTAAAGCCAAATCAATTACCTATACTTTCATTTTCTTTCAATAAAAATGGAAAAAAATCTACTCAGAATATCTATTTCAACGCTACTGAAAAAAGTATGCATAAGGAAGATTTAGCTAAAGAAAGCTAAGTAATGAGGAATGTGCAACAAATTCTTGCACCCCGGTTAATTGTTAGAAATATTTTATGGTTGTTGCATTTCTACAATAGTTTAAATTCCCGTACCAAAGGCTAACATTATTTTAAAATTTTTTGTGTGTATTTTAATGACCTCGGGGGTGAATATACTAATAAACAATTGTATGCAAGAATAATTGTTACAATCACAGATGTGTAATTGTCTGAAAGTAGTCAGTAGCTTATAACTATTTGAGTTTTTTGTGTTAATGTTACTTCCTTTTCTAATTATATCCACCGACGCATGTGCATAGTTAAAACATGAAAGTAGGCACTCCATCTTTAGTTTTTTAGCACTAAATATCTAATTCCGCTCTCTGCAGCCATTTGATTAGGTATGCAAATAGACACTTTTTTTTCAATAAGATACTAAGTTGCCATGTAATTATTAGTCGTATTAATCAAATGGAGTACATCAGAATGTATCACTTCTTCTTATGAATGATTAAGTTTAACGAGTCACCATTTGCCTTAAAAGAACCGAAAACTATAAATCGCGCTGGAAAAAATTGTCTATTAAATTGAAATTGAATTCTTGAAGTCAAGTGCGTGTATAATACTCGTAGATAGAGGAAGCCAATAAAAATAATGGATTATTAAAACTTGAATACTCGGTCTTTCCATTTCGATTGGCCTGACCGGGTATAGGACCCGCATCGATGGCAGGCTCCTCCGCTAAAATGGGCTAGCCATTGGGTGCGCTCCTCCATTTCATTCGTTAATAGGGGCTCTCGCTAGGTAGGGTGGCCTTCCGCTCGCGGGCCCATTTATGACACAGGGCTATGTGATTTCATTGCATAAGACTATGGCATAAATCAGCTACGTTTGTATTTCTCATTTGAGGGAAAAGGTCATACCAAGTACTTTTGTATGAGTTTTTCACTCAAATGTTAAATACATGGCCACATCTACCTTTGGATCTTGATTCGGTTGGGAGTGTGTGAGGGGGCACTCCTACCAAATGGATGCCTCACTCCTATTTGTGGACCATTAGGATCGTTGGTAACGACGAAGTCTCTGTAAGTCCGTCCGTTTCTGCTCGGCCCAATTTGTTCTTCGAACAAGCGTTTCAACCCTTAGCAGGTTACCTCGGCCTCGACACCAATCGATCGGCATTCGACCATGTTTAATTCGTCAATGGAAATTTTTTTGTAGTGGGTCCTTGTGCTAGGGGAAAAGAACCCCCCCCCCCCCCACGACACCACAATGCTAGCATGCTAGCGCATTCACGCGTCCCCAGATAAGGCCAATCTCGGCGGGTCTCAACATCCTCCATTTCAAGACCTAGTTTTGTACATTTGTCTAAGATAACGGTTGTAACGCCTTCGGCAGTCATGTCAATTATAGATGCAAAAGTAAGGAAATCTTCATGAAGTGTGTTTTGTTCATCAACAAAACGTACAGATAAAGACAGCTGCTCTGTACCCGATACATCTAAAGTTTCGTCTGCTATAATTGTAAAGGCACCAGATGTGTTTGCTTTCTGTACAATTTTGTTTTGAATAATTTTTGAGGAAATGTCTAATATTTCATTTTGTATGGAAGGACTCACGTAGTTTACGTTTTTTGGAGAGTTAAGTAGATGACTTTCCGATTTCTCGTCTCCACTATTTGCTCTAAATCTCAATAGAGCTCTAAATTTCCCATCCTTGTGATGTGGATTTTCTAAGGAAACTGGACCGTAGTTTTCAGGATCGTGTTCCTTGCCTCGTAAAGGAAGCTTATTTTCCCCACAAAAAATGACCGTTTCAATTATGGGTTTCAAGGCTTCTCTATTTTCTGCAACCTGTTTCTTTCTCTGCGTGTCAACTTGACAAGCGGTACTGTCAGTTTTCATTCTTATAACATTCAAAAAGTGTTCAGCAGAAGCAGCGCATTTTTTTGTGATAGTGAGCATCAGTGTGAGCTTTAAATTTTTCCAACGCATTTTGCCATTTTGTATATGGTGAGCTAACTAATGAGCCTATGCTTTCGTGACTCCCTTTTCCTACACTTTTGGAACAAAATGCTACACAATACTTACAAAAAGCTCCATTAACAATTTTGAATAAGACAGCCATGGGTATTTTACGAGCCAGTTATGTTGAAACTTTCGTTTTTGACCGCCTGCCATAGTAGTTGGAAAACTAAAATTTTCATTTGGTATGAATGCATCAAGCAATGCTTTACGCCTCAATTCATCCATATTTTTAGCAGGAAATGAAGAAAAAACTAATTCTGAAATCTTACCAATGCCGTTTCCAGAAACCTCGCCATATTCTTGCACGTGTGGCTGTGAACAAGTGTTTTTGGTAGTCTCATTCTCGGTTTGAACTTGCACACAACTATCACTGTCACTGTCAGAGCTTTCATTTCCTTGTGTATTTGTTGAGGCAGAAGTCGAATCTTCATTTTCAATTGATACTTTTGTTTTTGTTTGTTTAAAAAAATAACTCGCAATTGTTTTCACGTGACGACGTTTCATTTTATTTAAGATATAACCGCACTATAGATACTCAGCAACAAAAAACTAACAGCACTGTTACACGCACAGCACAGTGTAATACACACTGACACCACACAACGTGAGTTGTTGTTGGTATAGACTACAAAACTGTGATGCAAGCGCAACAAATGTAATATGACGACTAACTGATATGTCACTGTGACTGTGAGTAGAGCCGCTGAACACTTCGTGTAGCGACGCGTCCGTACAGTCAGCCACAGAAGCGACGAGTACGTACAGCCAGCCACAGAAGAGCTCTAATTGTCCGTATGCGTGTTTGTCGTGCGCCAAATAACCTCTCTCAATAGTTCGGTAAACTAACCAGCAATGCAGCAAAACTAAGATATTTTAAGAAGGTATTTTTTTAAGGATTTCGGGTAGAATTTCGGGGGGTGCTGAAGCCCTTTCAGCATCCCCCCTGGCTACGCCGTTGGGCGCGATATAGTGAAAATTAAATTATGAGAATTGTTGATATCGGAAACTATTGAGAAATCGGAGCAAAAGAGCAAAGAATTAAATTTTATATTGATTTTATTCTGGTTATGAATGACGTGTAACTCTGTGAGGTAGAAAGATGACGATGATCCGGAAAAATTATTAGGAATCGCCTGTGACGGGAACATCAAACATTCCACACGAAGGATTCTCTGCGCTTCGAGGATGAACCACGCGAACATACTTATTTCAATCGATAAGATCTGCCACCGCACCCGACAGCCAAAATCTTCGAAATCTTTTTGGAAAAACTAACGTTTGCAATTGAGGAAAAGTTATTGAGTTTATTTACATATTCATAAAGAACCAAAATTAAAAGGGAATTATTATAAGCTATAAACTTTTAAAGCCAAATCAATTACCTATACTTTCATTTTCTTTCAATAAAAATGGAAAAAAATCTACTCAGAATATCTATTTCATCGCTACTGAAAAAAGTATGCATAAGGAAGATTTAGCTAAAGAAAGCTAAGTAATGAGGAATGTGCAACAAATTCTTGCACCCCGGTTAATTGTTAGAAATATTTTATGGTTGTTGCATTTCTACAATAGTTTAAATTCCCGTACCAAAGGCTAACATTATTTTGAAATTTTTTGTGTGTATTTTAATGACCTCGGGGGTGAATATACTAATAAACAATTGTATGCAAGAATAATTGTTACAATCACAGATGTGTAATTGTCTGAAAGTAGTCAGTAGCTTATAACTATTTGAGTTTTTTGTGTTAATGTTACTTCCTTTTCTAATTATATCCACCGACGCATGTGCATAGTTAAAACATGAAAGTAGGCACTCCATCTTTAGTTTTTTAGCACTAAATATCTAATTCCGCTCTCTGCAGCCATTTGATTAGGTATGCAAATAGACACTTTTTTTTCAATAAGATACTAAGTTGCCATGTAATTATTAGTCGTATTAATCAAATGGAGTACATCAGAATGTATCACTTCTTCTTATGAATGATTAAGTTTAACGAGTCACCATTTGCCTTAAAAGAACCGAAAACTATAAATCGCGCTGGAAAAAATTGTCTATTAAATTGAAATTGAATTCTTGAAGTCAAGTGCGTGTATAATACTCGTAGATAGAGGAAGCCAATAAAAATAATGGATTATT
Source organism: Odontomyia ornata (assembly GCA_963969285.1). Lineage (NCBI taxonomy): Eukaryota > Metazoa > Arthropoda > Insecta > Diptera > Stratiomyidae > Odontomyia > Odontomyia ornata. The sequence goes on from OZ017740.1 coordinate 125,317,344, forward strand.
AAAACTTGAATACTCGGTCTTTCCATTTCGATCGGCCTGACCGGGTATAGGACCCGCATCGATGGCAGGCTCCTCCGCTAAAATGGGCTAGCCATTGGGTGCGCTCCTCCATTTCATTCGTTAATAGGGGCTCTCGCTAGGTAGGGTGGCCTTCCGCTCGCGGGCCCATTTATGACACAGGGCTATGTGATTTCATTGCATAAGACTATGGCATAAATCAGCTACGTTTGTATTTCTCATTTGAGGGAAAAGGTCATACCAAGTACTTTTGTATGAGTTTTTCACTCAAATGTTAAATACATGGCCACATCTACCTTTGGATCTTGATTCGGTTGGGAGTGTGTGAGGGGGCACTCCTACCAAATGGATGCCTCACTCCTATTTGTGGACCATTAGGATCGTTGGTAACGACGAAGTCTCTGTAAGTCCGTCCGTTTCTGCTCGGCCCAATTTGTTCTTCGAACAAGCGTTTCAACCCTTAGCAGGTTACCTCGGCCTCGACACCAATCGATCGGCATTCGACCATGTTTAATTCGTCAATGGAAATTTTTTTGTAGTGGGTCCTTGTGCTAGGGGAAAAGAACCCCCCCCCCACGACACCACAATACTAGCATGCTAGCGCATTCACGCGTCCCCAGATAAGGCCAATCTCGGCGGGTCTCAACATCCTCTTTCGCCGAGGCAGCAGACCATCGCTGCCATCCTGTACAGATATTTTCTGATCACTCATTTCACTACAAATCGTTACATTCTTGGAAATAGTTTAAATATTTACAATTTTCTCCACTTTATAAACAAAATCAATTTAGGCGGGAATGGAGCTTGCCTGAAAGATTCCTAATTTAGGCGGTGATGGAGCTTGCCTAAACACTTTCTAAACAGAAAATTTCTTGTTGCGTAAAATCGAAACAAAATAAAATTTCTTGGTAATAAATTACAATTATACGTAGAAGATGAGAATGTATGTTATATCTTTAAATAGTTTTGAGTTCGAATGTGATGAGGAGATGATCACTTTTTCCCGTGTTAGGCATGCCTAATGGGGCCCTTATGTGGCATGCCTACTCGGACCTTAATGCGGCATACCTAAATTGGATCAAAATATTTCACTGCATACAATTTTCACCAGAGCCGTATTGTTGTGGTCATATATAAAGGTCTATCGCAAATGTGGATTTTCTCGAAAAGTGAAAACTGGCAGGTATATTTTGAAGTGAAGAGAATGGTAAGTATTATGAGCAAATTTATATCTTCTGTGTTGATTTTGCCAAGAAAGTTATTTGTGTTCAGGACACGTTTAGGCGAACCCCATTCCCACCTAAATTAAAAAGTGTTTTGGCAAGTCGCATCACTGTCTAAAATAAGAAGTACATATTAAAGCTCCATAACTACCTAAATTAGGAACTGCTTAGGCAAGCCCCATCTCAGCTTAAATCAGGATCTTTTTGGCAAGCACCATCACTGCAAAATGCGGACTCTGCATTAAGCCCTAATGCCCGTTTAGGCATGCCTGATTAGGGCCTAACGACTGCCTGAATTGAATTCCTACTCGGGTTTGTCTTCTTGTTGGTAGCGCCACAGCCTCTCTCAGGCGTTTGTTTCCTGTAATAAGAGCCTCCAACTGCCTTGGTCCATTGACCACATCTTCCAATTCCGAGATCCAAACACCAATGAACTGTCTTCGTCGACTGAGTCAGACCAGCGTTTTTTCGGTTTTCCACTGATTTCAGTGCTCCCAACGAATACTTTTTTGGGTACCCGTTGTTCATCCATACGATTCATGTGGCCAGCCTATTGCAGCTTCCGCAATCTTACAATCGCTGAGGCCTCCGACTTGTCAAAAATTTCATACAGGTAATAGTTCGATCGAATTCTCCATTGGTCCTCGTCTAGCATCGCTCCGATTATTCGCCACAGGATCCATCCTTCGAAGGCGTCCAATATGTTTGCGGATCCATAACATAACACAGCTCTTATCACAGATTTGTATGCTTGGAGCTTTGTTTTCCTGTGTATGCAGCTTGTCTTTAAGATCGTCAAAACTGAATAAAAAATTTTATTTGCGAGCTGTATTCTTCGGCATATTTCATCTCTTTCAGTACTGGTTCTCACTGTTTTGGCGCTTAAATACACAAATTTGCTCAAGTGTGATATTTTGTGTGCTTGAGGTATATTCCCTAGACAGCGTCATGAGTTTAGTTATATTTTCATTGATTTGTAGCCGTAACAGTTTTGCTTCGCTGCTGATTTTCAGGGATAGTTCTTTGGCAGTTGTTAATAACCGTGACAAAATGCTGACGTCGTCGGTATAGACTATCACTACCAATCGTTATAAATTTTAAAAGAATATAAAGCAAATTCGAAACAATAAAACTATGAAAACTTAATGGCCCAAATGGTTCTCAAAATTTATAGGTTAGCAATGAAATTCGTTTAATGAAAAAAATGATAGCAAATTCAAATTAATTAAAATTATTATAAATTTTTTCATTCAATTGGAAAAAGGAGAAAAAACCAATCAATGTAATGTTCCTCGTGTATCAACAGAAAGCTTCCTTATGACGTGTTCCAGAGCCAAATTGAATAGCAATGGGGCCAGCCCATCTCCCTGCCTTAGTTCAATATTTGCGTCAAAGGCATCGGTGAGTTGGTTATTGATGCGGACTTGGCAGGTTGTCGACGTCATTGTCATTTTGGTAAGACAGACTGATTTGGCTGAGATGCCAAAGCAAAGCAGTATTTGGTATAGTACATTACGATCAATACTGTTGGCATATGATCCGATTTTATTTTCTAAGATCTTTGAAAATATTTTGTACGCCGTAAAAAGTAGTTATATGCCTCTATAATTTTCGCACTGTAACTTAAAGCCGTTTTTGTGTACAGGGAACATAATTGATTGGCTCCACTCTTTCGACATATGTTCTTGTTGCCAAATGTGCTGGATAACTTTATAAGTAGCTTTATGAACACTGCTGCCACCGAATTTGATGAGCTCCATTGGAATTTCATCGATGCCTGGTACTTTATTATTCTTTTGGGCTTTGGTAAAGCAGCAACCTTCATCCAGAGTTTGTGAGCCAATGGAAGTTCTCCACAGACATCTATAGCTCTGATATTCTGAAACTGTGGGTAGAATTAAGGAGGTTCTTGAAATATGATGCCCATCTTTCCTTAATCTTGGTTTCATCAGTGATGATATTGCCGATGTCATCATGACAAAGCGTGGTTTTGGGCTGGTAACTTCGTTTCAGGTTTTTCACTACTGGGTATGCTTGTCTTGTTTTGTTGCTCGCTAGACTTGCATCTATATTTCTCAATTGGTTATCAGAGTATTTTATTTTCTTAATTCGAATTATCTTATTCGCTTCTCTTCTGATATTTTCATAGTGTTCTCGCTTTGTCCTAGTTTTCCTACCAATTTATTCCTTGTACGCCTATCTCTTTTTATCTAACGCATTCATCATCGAACCAATCATTTCTCTTGCACCGGGCTTGATGTCCTGCCGCGGTCTTAATAGCCACTTTCACTTCCATCTAGAGCTTGTTGCTTGTATTCAGCGATGCATCTGGTGAGTTGGAAGCCAGCTGGTTGTTGAAGATCACCGTGGAATTTTGGGCCACAGACGCCGTTTGGAGCCTTTTGATGTCAAATTTTTGTACCGGGCTGGTCTTTCCCGAATCTGCCTTTGGCATACGACATTAATTGGTTAATTTAATCAAATAATGATCTGAGTTACAATTGGCTCCTGGGTATATACGGACGGCAAGCATGCTGGAGGCCCAACGTTGTTGGATCAGACCATGGTCGGTCTGATTTTGTGTGTTGTCTTTCAGCGATACCCAAGTCATTTTACGAATGCGTGAATGTGGGAAGCAAGTCCAACGTATGACTAGATTTCTGCTGCATGCAAAGTTAATCAGGTGCTGGCCGCTGCATTTGTTTCATCCTGGAGGCTATATACTCCAGTCGTTCCCCGATGAGATAGCTCATTGCCAAACTTAGGGTTTTAATCATCCAGAATAACGTTTATTTCATTTGTGGGCAATGAGTTGACTAGTCTTTCCAGCCTTCGTTTCTTCGTCCTTGTATCCGGTCAGAGCGCCAATATTTATCAGCCAGGTTTTGAAGAGTTTCACTTTTATACGGATTGCACACAACCGTTCATTGATTGCCTTAAAGTCAATCACGTGTGATTTGAACTCCCCATCCACAATAAGGGTATCCCCAAATTCTCGTTTTCAAGTAGGCTTCCCACTTTTGAGTATTGTGTGCAATTACATGTCTTGAATATCATTTCCAGAATTGCCAGTATTTTTAATTGATATTGACTGGTCTATTGAAAAAGGTCCTTAACAGCGCCAGGGTGATTGAGTGATCTGACATTCCAAGATCCAATGCCATAGTCCTTTTTCCGTTTGCGAGATAGTTGCCGTGAGTCCGAAACATTCCGAATCCCATTTGCAGGTTTTGAAAATTTTCATGGTTTTCCAGGGGTGGGGAGTGAGCCCGTCACCCAACCTCCATTCTGGCAGCATGGTTATTACTTCGATTCCGTTATTAGGCGGGGAAGATTTACCTTCACCCTCTTACGTCCCTATTAAGGAGGTTTGAGTAGGATTTAGTAGCAGAGCTATACATGTATTTAAAGTTATTGGCATTTCTATGCATTTAATGTCCCATTATTGGGGAACCAGTAAGCCCAATGTGCGACCCCGAGAACATTTACTACCATTTAATAGCTGGGTTTGCGATGAAGAATCATAGAAACTGAGGGTTGGGGTTGGGTGGCCTATGTTAAAGATTCTGATTCGATATCGCTTTATTATCTTCTGCATCTTTTGTTATTGATGGAGGTTGTGGTGGTGAGTGCTCTTCAGCATAGTATACTCACCTACTTGTAGTATCCACACCATACGCTGTTCACGGTGAAACAGCAGTCTAGTGTCCGCTCTTCACACAGCCGGAACTGGAGGAGGCAGTCCTTTCTTTGAAAGCGAGGAAGGCTCTAGCTCCAGACAGTATTCCGTCTGAGGTGTTGCGGCTCGTCTATCACCATTGTCCTGACTTGCTGCTCAGCACATTCAATGCTTACCTGCGAGATGGGGTTCTCCCAGCACGATGGAAGGTGGCGAGGCTCGTGCTGATCAGCAAGGGGAAGGGGAATCCTGAATCGCCGTCTGCATACCGCCCGTTATACATGCTAGACACGGCTGGGAAAGTGCTAGAGAAACTCATCAAGGGAAGACTCACTGACGCTATTCGTGCTGCTGGGGACCTATCTCCTCAGCAGTACGGCTTTAGAGCAGGAAGTGCTACTATCGATGCGATTGCAGAGGTGGTGAGCATGGTCCAAAAGACAGAGGCATATAGTCGCACCAAGCGACGGATCGTCCTGTTGGTGACACTCGACGTCAGGAACGCCTTCAACTCAGCTAGATTGGTGGATATTCTGGATACGCTGGAAAACTCTTTTCAAGTTCCAGAATATCTAATACGGCTTTTGAGGGACTACCCAAAAGACCGAAGCCTGCTCTATGACACGACACAGGGCCAACAAAGTATGGCTGTTACATCGGGTGTTGCGTAGGGATCTATCCTTGGTCCGGACCTGTGGAACGTGTCTTACGACAGGCTGCTGAGACTGGAGATGCCAGATGAGTCGCACTTGATCGACTATGCGGATGATGTTGCGGCTCTGGTTGCTGGACGCACCGTTGAACAAACGCAACTTAGGCTAGGTATGTTAATGCGCCGAGTGAGAGACTGGATGACTGCTCGCGAATTCAGTCTAGCACTAGAGAAACCCGAAGTGGTCATTTTGACAAAAAAGAGAATCCCTAGAGTAAGGATGATCAGTATTGGAGACTTGCGAATCGAAGCCATCGGTGAAGTACCTGGGGCTACAAATCGACTCAAAGATGAGTTTTTCTGAGAAAATCAGGGAAACGGCTGAAAAGGCTGCTTCGGGAGTATCGCCGACTATGGCCAACGTAGGGGGACCCAGCCCATCAAGAAGATGGTATATTAAATTTTATTTAGCATACTTTTTCAAAGCTAACATGCGTGAAAGTTAATTAACAACTTGTCACAATTAGCAATATTCCTTTGAAAACACACTAAAAGTAGCACCTTAAACTGTAGTAGATCTTTTAGCAATATTAAATGCCAATAAACCAACATTATCATACTGAAAATACACAGATGTGAGGATATATATTTTGCACTTACAAATACCAGCCTTATTTTCATTTGTGTTGAGATGGCAAACTTTTTTTATGTACCGTCAAAAATAATGCCGAATTTATTGTCATCTATTTCCAGGATTCGATGTGATCGACTTTTTTTTAAATATTTAAAATTTTTTTTTCTAATTGTTAATTACATGTACATAAGAGATACCGAAAATATATAATTGTATTAACGGCAAACAAACGTGTTGACCAATATTATTGGGTGAACCTACGTGTATTCTGATTCATCATCAATGGACCAATTTTCTTCTTCACGTCCCTTCTTAGAAATATTAACATTAGAATGCTTGAATGATCGATAATTAAATACACTTATGACGATTTTGGCGCTTACGTCATTACAACAATGATAAATATGGGACTGGTAATTGATCACAGTGATGACGTCATCGGTAGAAAACAATTAAAGTCATTAGCGCTTACGTCACCACAACAGAAAGTATGGGAACAAATAACCTTTTGCTGGTAACGTGTCAAATGTTTGAGTTTTGCTTTATGGAAAGCACCGCGACACACACATATACGTGAATTAGTAGACCCCCGACATCAGAGGCGTCTACACTCGGGACTAGCAAAAATTTGTAAAGAGCAGCTCCGTGTATGGGGAGACCCCATTTAAATCATTTGAAAATACTCTTACCCTAAAAGTACCAAACGGTTATCACTTCTGACTTTCTGGTTACTTAAATGGCTTCTTTGTTTTTGTGCAAAAAGGTTTTGAAACACGGATGGACATAGGCCACCATTTCAACAGAGTTTTGCAATTCTATAGAATTAATAAGTTATAATCATTTTTCATAAAAAAGCTTCAAATGTTCCAAAACTGCCTTTAAGTTTATAAGTAATCTATTTTATTTTTTGCAGACTATCCAGCTGCTCGGACGAATAAATATATTTTGACTGGAAAATAAACTTACTATTCTGCACTGGTAAGTGAAATGTTCTATTTTAATTTGTTTTAAAGAATGTTAGGAACTCTGACCCGTACAGACTACACATGTATTCAGTTTGGTTCTTTGTTATCTACGATATCAGGAATGACTTGTGGCTTTTGATTATCAAAAAAATTTAAATAATTATTTTAAGTCACAATCGGTGACGGCGCTTGATAGATTTCTTTTAAGGATACTGTTTTGTGCATAAGTTTGAGGCAGAAACGATCATATTTTCTTGGAAAATTATATTATCGCCAAAAACTGAAATTCTGAGATATCTTGAAGATTTCACTTTAAAGGGTGGTCCAACCAAAACGCACGATTGTAATTGTGAATAAAACAAAAAGTTTGAAAAAAATTATATTAATATTTTTTTATTATAATAGAAGACTCTATGACGATTGTGTGTAAAACAAAATATTGCCCAAATGCTCGCCATAGCTACGGTGGCATACTTCTATCGGATGGTACATATTTTCAATGACTCTGATACACAATTGAGGTTCAATGTCGTTAATGTGCTGAATTATCACATCCTTTAGCTCTTGAATCGTTTTTGGCTTATTGTTGAACACTTCTTCTTTTAAATATCCCCAGAGAAAGAAGTCCAACGGCGTCAAACCACATGATTGTGGCGGCCAATTAACATCGCCACAACGTGAGATAACCCGCCCATTGAAATTTTCGCGCTAAAATCCATTGATCCGTTGGCAAGTGGCACCATCCTGTTAAAACCACATTTCGTCCATAACCTCAATTTCTGGCCACAAGAAGTACGTGATCGTCTCGCAATAGGGAACACCATTCACTGTAACTGCTTGGCCGTCCTCATCTTCGAAGAAGTACGGCCCGATGACGCCGCCAGCCCATAAACCGCACCAAACTGTCACTCCTCGCAGATGCATCGGCTTTTCAACAATCACTCGTGGATTCCCATTTGCTCAAATGCGGCAATTCTGCTTGTTCAATTGTTGGGCACGACGACGAGTCGAGGTTGACGGCTCTTCTGCCACACTATCGTGAACAACAGTGATGTTTTCCACAGAACGAACTGGGCGAGCATGCACAGGTGATTTCACATTTGCGATAGACTCGGTTTGCTGAAATATGTGCACAATTCTCCCGATTGTGGACACATTTGTTCGATTACGCTGACCAAAAAATTTTGGTTTGTATGCCCATTTTCGTAAAAGGCTTCAACAACCTTAACACGGTGCTCAAATGTGTACCTCTCCATGGTTAAATTTATCAAACACTGAAACAAAGAAATGTCAAATTAAGTTGGGCGAAAAACTTGACGTTAAGGTGTAACTCACAATTAACATCGTGCATTGTAGTTGGACCATCCTTTATTTAGAATTTTTAGTATTTAGGGGAAATTATGGACGGAGAGCAAAGTATATGCTATATTGAGCAGAGCAGATAAGAGCAATGGGGATGAATGTCGGCAAAGTGACAGCGAGTTAGAAGAAAGTTTGATCGAATCAACAGAGCGAAGATGCTTTCATCGATAATGAGGCAATAGAGCAGTTAAAGAATATTTCGGTTGAAGAAGATTCTTTTCATCCTATTTCCTCAGAGCCTGGAGAAACGTCAGAGCATGACGCTCATATAATTATCCCTAATCAAGCAATACTTCGAGGTAAGATTAGACATCGCTGGTCTACTTTTAAGTATTGCAATCATGCTAGAACATCTTCCACAAAAATTATTTGCGCAAACTGCCACAATATGTCTGATGCCAGTATCATGTTTTTATATATATTTATCACTAACAAAATTATTGAAGAGAGTGTTCAGTGGACTCATTTTGAATTGCTGTAAAACGTCGTGCATATATGACAAATACTACTTTCAGAGGTATAAACTCTGCAGAACTTTGAGCTTTGCTTGTTATCCTAGCTTTGACTGCAGCTTTGACAGACAATCGCTTATTGACCAAAGAGTTATTTGACAGAACTTTCTTAGCAACAAGTACGTGGCTATGTTAAGTAGGAATCGTTTTGTCTAAGGGTAGATGGTAAATCCTTACGTCCTCTTATTCGACAAGAAGATCTCTTTGTACTCGTAAGGAAGGTTTGGGGATTTTTATAAATAAATATCAGATAAACTATTCTCCAACTAGTCATATGTTATTATGGAAGAACAATTGCTAGGATTTCAAGGAAGGTGCCCATTTAGAATATGAATCCCAAATGAACCTAATAAATACGGCATAAAAATCCCTATAATATGCGATAGCAGAACTGAGTACACGATGGATGCAATACCATATATCAGAAGAGCCACGAATACTCATGGTCTGTTTCAGGGGGAATATTGTATAAAATAGAAACACAACCTGTGACAATGGGTTTACTTCAATACAACTTTCAAAGTTACTTCTTCAGGAACCATACAAGCTCACTCTTGTTGGCACTATCAGGTCTAACAAACGTAAGATTTGTGAGGAATTGAAAAACAGTTGATCTCGACTAATAGGCTTGTCAATCTTCTGTTATGACAGATGTTTGTCATTAATGCCATACAAACCGTAGCCCTTGAAGATGGTTTCCTCGATTTTGTAGCTCGAAAGCCAGAAATGGTTTTATTTTGTAATCAAACTAAGAGTGGCGTCGACACACTTGATCAAATGTGCTTTATCATGTCATGCATGAGGAAAACCAATAGATCGCCAATGGCCATTTTTCATGGCATGCCAAACATAACTTCTGTTGATTAATATACTATATGCTGTCACAATGTTTCATCAAAACAGGACAAGTGCTTAAATTGCAAAGAGTACATGAAAACACTCATTACACTGTGGATGAAGCAAAGACTCCAACCTACTACTTTGCCAAGGCATGTACGAAGCAAAATAGAAAATATCCTTCCAAGAACTAGGGCTTTTTTTCTTCTTCTATTAGAGCCTGTGTCTAATAGAAGAAGAAAAAAAGCCTTCACCCAAAAAGAGGCGTTACTATAGGCACTTGTTAGCAGTGAAGAAGGAAAAATACGTGCGGTCCGCTTGGTGACTATGACAGGAGTGACATTTTATTTAAAATAGGTTATAAAGTACATAAAAGATAAATAACAGTGTGACAATAAAGATTCGAATAAAAGGGTGACTCTAACACTCCTCCTTAGGACTTCTTGTTGCACTCCTACTGCTTCTATGAATTATGCATGTTTGGTCTTATCCAGCTATTTTTTAAAAACATCTGCATTTTGCTCAGTGGTGCCTATGTAATCGTCTTTAATTTGATTTTGGTTGAGTACATCCTGTATGAAGTAGTAACGTATGTCAGTATGTTTGGTTCTGGGATAGAACCCTGCATTCGAGGTGATCGCAATTGTGCTTTGGTTTTCGGACAGGATTTCAAGTGGCCGCTTCTTTTGACCAAGTTGAGTGACAAGTCCGTCCCACCACAGTGCCTCTTGTAAAGTAGTTGAGAGCGCCATGTATTCAGTTTTAAACGGTGAAAGCGCCACTGTATGCTGTCTTTTGGAACTCCAAGATATCGTTCCTCCTTGAGTAATGAAGACGAATCCAGTAGTGGACCTACGATCATCAATGTTAGCTGCCAAATCAGCATCGAGGTAACCAATTATGTTGTTGTTCCCATTTTTACTGAATTTTAGTTTGATTGAAGATGTAACATACCACGCAGGTAGCAAAGTAAATGTTTCACAGCCTTCCAATTTCGTGGTCCAGGACTGGAACTGAACCGACTAAGTAAGTTTAGCGCACAGCATTTATCAAGCCGTGTACATTGTGCCAAATGCATTAGGCAACCAATTGTCCCTTGGTACGCAACATTCTTCATGAATTCAATATCTTTCATTTCAGATGCACCATCTTTAGTTGATATGTTTTCACTAGAGTTTATTGGTGTCATCGTAGGTTTGGCCTTTTACATCCCAAAATTTTGTATATATTGCTCTTGATCAATTGCAATTGAACAATCAGGTATTGTTATACACATTCCAAGGATTTATTTCGCTATTCCAAGCATTTTCATTTCGAATTGTTGATGGAGTTGCGCTAACTATGTTCCAGCCAGTCGGTTTTATTTGAGAAGGGCAAAAAATCATCAACGCATATCGCTATGATAAGTATATTTTTGTTTTTTGCTTTAAAATGAATGCACGGATCATGCTTAGATCTTTTTAATCCAAATGCTTTTAGTGTTTTGTCTAGCTCTTGATTCCAGACTCTACTGGACTGCTTAAGTCCATATAAGGCCTTTTTAAAGAACATACCATTGATGGGTTTTCTCGACTCTGGTAGTACGCAGGCTGTTGCATATAAATTGCTTCTGGAAAGTTTCCTTGAAGAAAAGCGGAAATTGCATCCATTTGTTCCACCTTGAGGTTAAATTGAGCTGCATTTGCGAATAGATATCACAGCGAACTGTGTTGCACAACAATTGAATATGTGTCCCCATAGTCCACCCACTTTGGCTGCGAGTATCCTTTTATGACCAACCTGGCCTTGTAGCGATCAATTTGTTAGGTGAGATTACCTTTTGTACGGAGGACCCATTTACATTTTATCACCCTTCAATTGTTTGGTAAGGCTTGAAGTGTCCATGTACGATTTGCGAGTAGTGACTGCATGTCTTCTTCTATAGCCAACTTCCATTGGTTCGCATCAGGTCTGGATAATGCTTCTTCTGGCATCGCCGCGTCATCTTGGAAGTAGTTCTGGTACGTTGCAGGTGGTAAAAACCTTCAAACAGTTCCGTTTCATCTTCAGGAAAGGAAAAAGAAGAAGAATCAACTTTTTCTAGTACAAAATCAGTATACTTGCCTGGAGTCTTGCGCTTTCTTTTGCTGCGCCTCAACATCTGCTGCTACAGTGGGTTAGATTTGGATTGCTGAGGGAGTGCCGAAGGATCTGAATCAATTGATGTGACTGCATCTTGAAAAGTGTCTTCGTGTCTTGCATCTTCTTCTTTGTTGCTTATAATGATATCTTGGACCAAATCGTTGTAATTGTTTTCAGCTTCACTTTGGTTGCTGATCTTGGGTGGTTGCATTTCGTCTTGGTAGATGAGTTCAACTTTCTTACTTCTTGAATTTTTCGGATGCAGGAACATACGAGTCTTCATTACAAAAGTATACATCTCGACTTTGAAAATACAATTTTTAACTGGGTTGTAAAAGTGGTAGCCTTTGGTGTTTTCATCATATCCAACCAGTATACATTTATTTGATTTTGGATTCCATTTTTTCGGTTGCCTTTCGGGATGTGTGCCATGGCCGTTGTTCCAACCATTCTGATATGCGCAAGTTTAGGTACTTTTTGACTCCATGCTTGAACTGGTGTTGTCCTGGTTCGTTTCGATGACGAACGGCTTAGAAGATAAACAGAGTATGCAACTGCTTCTGCCCAAAGTGTTTTCGACATTTTCGAGTCGGCAAGCATACATCTCGCCTTTTCCAAGATTAAGCAATCGTTGCGTTCGGCAAAGCAGTTCTGCTCTGGCGGGTGGGCATTGACGGTTTGGTGATGCATCCCATTTTTCCGATGTGTGGGTTGAAATTTGCCGTTCATAAGCTCCTTGCCGTTATCAGAATGTACAATTTTGAGCTTGTAACCACTTTGCTTTTTGGCAAACGTCATGAAATCTTCAAAACATGAAAGTACTTCTTAATCCATTTATGTTTTTAGGAAGTATACAAAAATTTTTATCGATTTGTCATGAACACATGTTATAAAATAACCACTTTCACCAAGCAAACTGTATTCCATGGTGTCCATGGGTCTGCATAAGTGTGCACTAATTAAAGTAGCTCATTAGCTCTGCTGCCACACTTACTGAATGGCAACCTTTGTTGTTTGCCAATGGCGCACACGTTGCAGTCTTTGATAATTTTGTTTGTGAAATATATTCCAGTTGCCAGTCCACTGCATAGTTTGTCTAAACTTTTGTTGTTTTAGTGGCCCATTCGACGATGCCAAAGGTCTTTAGTGCACTTTGAACTTCACGCAAATGCAACATTCTTTGACGATTTCGTGTCCAATTTAAACAAGTCATTAACGTTTGTGTCTGTTGCAATTTCTGTTTTTTTTGAGTTTATCACTTTGACACATTTGCTGTTGAACTCTACGGTTTGTTCTTATCTTATAATTTGATTAACAGGTAGAAGATTGACGGATAAATCAGGAATTGACTTCACATCATTGACTTTAAGTACAGGCGTATTACATGCTGGTCTTATTATTGCCATTCCATACCCTTTTACCTGCATCCTGCTTTTGTTTGCAGCAACCACTGTGCCAACATCTTCAGATAAACAATCCAGCATGTTTTCGCTAAAACACATTTGCGATGTGGCCCCTGAGTCAAAGTACCATGCGTTTTTATTTCTCGGATTATCTATTGTACACAAAACACAACACAACATCAAAACTTTTGCTTTTATTTGCGTTTCTGTAACATCTTGTGCGGCAGTTTTTCACAATATGGTCAAAATTGTCACATATTCTGTACCTGGGTCTTTTTCGTGATATTTCGATTGGCGTTTGGAAAGTTAAACTTTCACTGCAGTGACGTACGTCTTGCAATAACTTTGTTTTTATGACATCATCATTAATTCTTCTCCAAAGCCTTGTCATAGGGCGGTAATCATCTGGAAGTCCAGCAAGCAGTAAGGAGCCAACCCATTCCTCATTTATAGGAAATCCAATTCCGTTTGAAGATTGAGCTGTGGTAATGATTCCCTTTATATACATTGTGACAAAAAAGTACCCGAAAATTGCAAATAAAACGCAAAATATTTCATTATTCATCAATATTCATTTTGTCGCCTTCAAAGTAATCCCGATCAGATGCAATACACTTACGCCAACGATTTTTCCAGTCCTCGAAACACTCTTCGCATGCACTTTTTAGGATGTTTTATCTCTTCAATCGACTGAAAGCGGGTTCCATGGAGCGGCAATTTCAGTTTGGAGAACAAGAAAAAACCACACAGAGCCAAATCTGGTGGATACGGTGGCTGATCGACGGTATTTATTGCGTTTTTGGCTTTAAATTCGGTCACAATCGTGGTTCGATGCGATGATGCATAATCACCGTGTAAAACCGATGAATTGTTCTTCCACAATTCCGGTTGTTTTCAATGGGTGCTCTCACGTAAATGCCTCAATACGGCCAAATAGAACTCCTTATTGACCGTCTGTCCCTCCGGAACAAATTCGTGAGTGGCTTTGGCGCGGTTTTTTCAGTTTCGACTCGTTTCCTTTCCCTCCATTCCCATGATTTTTGACTTGTTTCAATACCTCCTCACACAGGCCCATAATTGGAAGCTTAACATCAAAATGCGTACCAGGTTTTTAGATCTATTGATCTGTTTTTTTAGACCAATTGAACAACTTTTGACAGTTCACACTGTGACGTCGTACTCGTTAATTGCTTTCCTTCTAGGCCTGAGTAAGAAGGCATTGCTTGTTTGCATGTCAAACTCATAGACCAATGTCTCATCGCCAGTTATAATGCTCTCCATGAATGTGGGATCAGAATGCGCACGACCAAACATGTCCAAAGAGACCTGGTACCATTACCGGTGTGTATCTAAGAGTGATGGCCTGAGGAAAATTAGTACACACGTCGAAACCACCTTCTTCTAACATTTTTCTTCTCTAATAATTTTTCAGAAAAATTATTATTCAAAATATGCAACTCATTTATATGTAGCTGCAAACAATTCCATAAAAAGTAATTTGAAAAGCTATCGGAGCCATCCGAAAGAGTGATCGATATCCGCGCGACGTTAGATAAGCTTCAAATGTAGAGCAAATTTGTCGTATAGATTTACATTAAGTTGATGTGAAAAGGGTGAAATGATCCAATAAAAAAGTTTAGCTAAGATCTGGTACTCTTTGTGAAGAAAATTCATTAAAAATCGCAACGCACTACTGAGGTGTACCGACTTTAGCAGCTGCTGTAAGCAAACTGGTTAACAGATCGCGCACAAATTTGGCATAGTAATTAAAGAAAGTCCTACCAACTTAACAAAATACATTTTTTTGAAATATCATTTACAAATTAGCTAAAGATGTGAAAATCAAAGATGTGCCATTTTAAACCAACCACTCAATTGATTACATTGTTTTTGAGTTATATTGTTTTTATAAATTGCTTTTTCTATTAGACACAAAAAAAAATTATAAAAAACAAAAATACTCGTATAAGTTTTAACTAGTTTTCAAATATACATAAAAACATAACTAACTTCAGTGTTTTATAAAATGAACGTAGACATAAATATAGTTTCATATTAACATTTTCAGTATGCTATTTACTCTTAACTTTTTTCCTTAAATACAAAATTTCTTTCAGTTTTACGTGAAATTAATGAAATTAAATTTATAATTCTTTCCCATTCTCGTATTAGTGATCCTCAACTCTTAAATTTCCATGAAAATATTCATGACATTTTTTAATCACATTCGATTTAACGGGATACATCAAATTTCGTACTTTTTCTTTGCTATATTTGAATTGCATCTTCGCTAGCATTTTTGAGCTCAACGTTTTTGAAATCAACTGACCTTCTAGTTTGTTTCACTAAATTGACTTCTCTGTATTCGGATTCAGAATATGAAACTTTATAGAAAAATTTCTCAGGATACTGTCTTTCTACTTTGAATACCGCTGCATCACAAAATTTAACAGCTTGGCCAAATATGTCTTTCCCAAAATCAAAACTTGTTTCGAAATGCATTTTTTCAAGTCAAATAAGTCATCATGGCTCATTTCGACAACATTGTACGGCGATCATTGTTTTTTGGCGTTTGACTATACAGACATAATCGTTGGGTGTAGAAATTGGGCCTGCCTTTAGGGATCGTTTAATGTTCTTTTCAATCAAAGAATGGACATTGTCGGCTTCGTTTTGAGTGTGGCCACTTACCAAATAATTATGGGTGATAGATTGAATAC
Source organism: Odontomyia ornata (assembly GCA_963969285.1). Taxonomy (NCBI): domain Eukaryota; kingdom Metazoa; phylum Arthropoda; class Insecta; order Diptera; family Stratiomyidae; genus Odontomyia; species Odontomyia ornata. The sequence continues at coordinate 125,333,470 of OZ017740.1, forward strand.
CTGCGTTCTTAGCGATTGCATAGAAATATGCTGCCAATATAAATTTATTTTTTTATTGTTCTGCACAATTGTCCGAATAAAAGACAACTTTCGAATGATTACCATTGTAAGACTCATTCTTTAGCTTCAGATAGTGAAGCAAACAGGTACCGATCTCATAAAGACCTCTTTTTCATTGTCCTTTATGCCACACAAAACAAGTAACTGGCCCTTGTCCTTTTTCTGCCAGGTCACACACAATAAAGTTGTAAGTCGACAGTTTTGTCCGGTAGTAAACGTGGATACATCTCCTCTTGGGGTCAGCAGTGTGGCCTGTAAGCCGAAACAAGCAATAAGGTATGAATGATTCTCGACAAGCTTCCCTTTATCTTTAAATTTTTCTTCTCTGCTTAATACTTTTTCTATCTGAGCGGTTTCCTACTCAACACATTTCTGGCATTGACCCTTTTTAGGAGTGAAAGAAAAAAGACAAATTAAATCCATTATTAAAAATGTTTCTATACGTGCTTTGAGCTTCATAATCAGCTTTTTAGTTATGGTATAGCTGCGCGATGGATTTACCACCTTCAATAAACTCTTTTTCAGAGTGGGCTCTAGTGTAGTGACTCTAAATTCTAGGTATAGAAGAAATATGTGCTCTCACATCATTTTTCATGCACTCTGGTAAAGCTTTCTTCATGTGTTTTCCCCGCATATCTTCAAATATGCCTTCTTTTCTTTTTGCATTTGTCTAAGTGGTACCAATTTTCCAGTGCTAGTTGTTTTGTATGCTTTTCCACTGCTTCTTAATTGCTTGATTCCATTTCTTTTCCATTTCGTTGGCTTGGCGTTATTTTTTCTAGTTTTCTTTTCTACCACATCAGTTTCATCCGCCTTATGGTTTCCTTTGTCACTATGAGCGTCATCCGAAGGTGCAGAAGAAATTGTTTTTAATACGTAATTGGGATCTGCTATGGAATTATCAGAAGAAAAATCTGAACCGGTTTTTTCATCATTAACAGCTGACAATACGTTTTCAACATTCGATGGTCCAACCTCCCACGTTCTGGAGTTTTCTTCCTCAGTTTGGAAATGCAAAAAATATACACTTTAATACGGCTAATCTTCTGACTTCCTATGTATTCTTTTACAACAAAATGGCTTAACATGAAATATGCCTAAGCTGCATAAAATATGCATTTCAAAGTGCCTTTCATTTTAGATATGCAATAGTGGCACAATTCAAAATGTGCCAAAATAACTTTACATAAAAAAGCAATATTTGATTTTCTGCTAATCAATACTGGCATATTGTAAATTGAGTCGTTTTGTCTAAAAGAAAATAAGACAATATAAACTCAACTTACTGGTACATCTCAAAATCTGCTGTTATTACATTCACTTTTCACTTAAAACGTGTCGAAATGCCGATAGTTTAGAATGCACTGATAAGTTATGCCACTGCAGACTTGTTTGAATAGAGAAAAGCATTCAAATACTCAAAAAAGTCTGCGTACACTTGCTGGTCGTAGCAAATATGTATATCAATATAAAAACCTTTGCCATTTGTTTATAACTTAAAATCTTTTCTTTATTATATTCATTTAACTATATGGTACATAAATATGTAACTGATCACTCGTTCGCTGTTTAGAATAACCAAAATAAAAAAGTTTCTTCCAAAAAGTCATGAAAATCCATCCAAAAAAGTCTGCGTACACTTGAAAAAATTAATTCATTTTATTTGAAAACCACTATATTAGCTTTCAGATTTTGAACCTTAATATCTAGTCGCATAGCCTTTCCTATAAATGACTTCCTTTAGCCTATTTTGCATGGATTGAACAAGTTGTGATGTTTCTTCGGCCGTTATTTTGTTCCACTCGTTCAAAATAACATTTTTTAATGACTCTTTGCTAGTTATGTCATGCTCTCGAATTTTTCTTTCAAGTAAATCCCACAAATGCTCAATTGGGCTTAAATCTGGTGATTGAGGAGGTGTACCTAAGAGTTTTGGGATGTTGTAGGCCAACCAAAGCCTATTTATTTCAGCTGTATGTTTGGGGTCATTATCGTGCTGAAAGAAAAATGCGTTTATTTTTTTAAATATCAAGGTACCCGTATTTATCCATTGTAGATTCTATGAAAACGAGTTGCCCTCCTCCACTGGCTGCCATACACCCCCAAACCATCACACCGCCGCCACCATGCTTTACAGTGGGAATCAAATTTTCTTTATTGAATTCTGTCGAGCGTTTTCTCCATACTAATTTGCGTCCTTTTATCCCAAATATACAAAACTTACTTTCGTCCGAAAAAAGAACGCTTTCCCAAAATTCTTTTCGCATATTTACATAATTTTTGGCGAACTCCACTCTCTTTCGGCGATTCCGTTCCGATATGAACGGCTTTTTACGTGCGACTCGACCATGGTGACCGCCTTTTCTGAGAATTATGCGCACTGTTTCATCGCTTATTGTTTTATTGTATTTCTTTCTTATATCCTGCGCAATTTGGAACGCGGTTAATCGGGGATTTTGTTTCACAGCATTAATAATACTCCTACGTTCACGTGCTGTAAGTTTGGGAGGACGTCCTGACCGATGCCGTGAAATAATCAAACCGCTTTCTTTGTAATTAGCAACAACCCTTTGGACCGAGGAATGGGTTCTCCCAACTAATTTTGCGATTTCACGAAAACTTTCCCCGTTTCCACGCAGTTTTACTATGACTTTACGCTCACTAACACTGATTTCCTTAGTTTTTACTTCCATGTTAAAGAATAGTCTTTTATTCACGCAAAACAACAATTTTCCAATGAAGTACTGTCACGCAGAACAATGAAAATATGAAGGCATCAACATTGCACATTTCGGGGAATCCGCAAATTTTGTGATGTGTACGCAGACTTTTTTGGGGCTGCTCAGAGACTTCCAAGTATTGAAATTACTATATGTTCGATAATTTTAGGAATTTTTTAAGCAAACCTGCTTCAATACATTTCTTGCTGTTTAGGCTCTTTTATCGAAATGATTAAATCAAGATCACATTATTGATTCATACGATTCCAACATAATTCAGTTTGTACTAATGAGATGTACGCAGACTTTTTTGAGTATGTGTATATACGCAATATTGGCACAAGTGCCACCTGGCGGCTTATTATTGAACTTTCTTAGTGCCGATTTTGTTCATACTATATGGTATGCTACTGGGAGTATAATTAAATAACTCAAATTTTGTGATTTTCGAAGGTGTGCCACTATAACATAGCTTTTCGTGAGTGATATGTCCATGGAATCGCAATTTTCCAGTGACGTTGTAGTGAGCTTACGCTTGGCTGATTTTGCCCCCTGTATGTGGACATAGCACGTAGGATCAATCATTAAAGTCAACTTACTTCTCGGGATCGACAGCGGTGTTGGGATTTCCTGCTTCATCGAGTTCATAATCAATTGTCGTTGTCCAAAGATTAGCCAAATCTAAGAGCCCTTGCGCAGCAATCTTCCCCGTTCGGTAGTTTTCCCTACCGAGTAGTCCATCGATTGAAATGCTGCTAGCACTATTTTCGGACTTAAACTTAATTTTTATGAAAATCAACAACAAAGCGAAACGTTTTGAGAACTTCTATTTTTTCGCGAGGGGCCTATAACCTTTTAGCAGAGAAGAAAGAAAAATACGTGGGGTCGGCGTGGTGACTATGACAGAAAATACATTTTATTCAAAATAGATTATAAAGTACATCAAAGATAAATAACAGTGTGACAATGAACATGCGAATTATAGGGTGGCTCTAACAGTACTGCACCTCAAAAAAGAAAAGAATGTCGAAGATGACTTGTGCCAAGTGCAAGAAGGCCGGCGAACGCAAAATAGCGTCTGCCATTAGTGTCTACAAAATTCGTGATAATGTTTAAATCACTTGCTTTAGACTGACAACATTTTGAATTACGTGAATGTAAAAAAAACATTGCTTAAGATTTTATTCCTTCTATCAGAAGACTGTTGATTTTTGTGAATGTTTCGGAAGAAGGCTAAGGATTTATTTTTTAAACTACTCAAAATATACCTAATTTTAATCAAGATGCATTTTATTTTGCAAACAATATAGAAACTTTAAAATTACGAGATTATTTACATAAAAATTTGTTATAAGCGTTAAATAGCGACTTTAGAAAATCGTGCTCCTCTGAAGCGTATTATTTTTTGTGCAGTTTTTCATATCGTTCAACAGTTAAAGTATTAAATGCTATAGCTTCGGGGACCATTTATCAAGAAATATATGAATAGTTAACCGATGAAAAGTTTTAACTGTATTAGGAATTTAATGAAGACTATCGTAATTCTTTGCTCCTTTAAATTAAATTTACAACGATTACTCTTCTAAATATTCCAAAAGGAATCAAATCTTATTTCTAATGTACTAAGTGATTAATATTTCCTGTATACATTCACTTCATGGGCTCGTAAAGCGAAAACCAATTGCTCTTGCCTACTCGAACGAAAATGTCTGCATGAATAACGAATATATTGCTGATGGTACTCTATGTGCTACTGATATGATGGACTTGCCACCCTGTTAATTCTATCCAACTTAAAGTACCATAAGTTGTGATTAATTGAACGTTTCCCGTTCTTTTTCTGTTTTCTCTAAGACGACGAGAAGAGTGTTGATAAAACGGTTCCCTGCTGATATGAGCATTAATGAATATTTGCTGCTAATGGTATCACTCAAACGTGAAAAGTAAGAGAGATGAATTTATTAATACATTTACATATATGTAGCCTAAGGAAAGGATAAGTATGAGTTTGAACTATAAATTTGATTAAAAACCAGTCAAAAGGGCAGAGGCGGATTAACCTTTTCGGCGCCCTAGGCTGGATAAAATTTGCCGCCCCAATATATTTGGAATTTGAATGTGAAAAAAGAATAATCTTAAGAGAATATAATAATTATTTATAACTACTGTTGGTTTTAAAAATATTTTATTAATTCACATATTTACGCCTACATTTTAACGAAGCAAAATTATTTATCAAAACATCGAAATTTTCATTTTTTACCAATTCATTTTCAATGTTCAATAGTGTCAGAGAATTTAATCGTTCTTGGCTGATCGTTGTCCTCAAGTAATTTTTTATTCTTTTAAGCGTCGAAAAAGATCTTTCTCCTGAGCAATTCGATATCGCCGTACAAACGTACATACGTAAAGCGATTTCCACATTGGGATATATTGAATCTAATTTATTATTTTTGATCCACTTTAACAGCTCGGTCGGTGTAAATTTTTGTTTAGATATTTCATTCGCACTACATTGTGCTTTGAAATGGATGCATTCCTTCACAAAATTTAAATCTAAATCGTCAGGATAATTTTCTATTAAATGATTAGCTTTTACTTGAATCTCATCATTGTTTATTTGCTGTAATTTTACCAAAAATTCAAATTTTGAGGCAAATTCTGCATATGACGTACGGCGACCTGTCAATTCGACAATCAAACTGTCCAAAATGCAATAGTAAATGTTAATCCTAAAGTGATCTCGAGATGTAAACGAATGTGCTTTAGTAGCTGAATCATCGAAATAAACTTTTTGTTTTTTTATTCTTTTTAAGTCTTTATCGTATTCTTTGTTTTCACTTATTAATAGAGCTTGATTTTCAAAATTTTTAAATGACTCTTCACTCCTTATATCATTTAACAATTGAATCAAACCATCGTATAACATGACTACAGATGAAATGTCTATATTTGGATCTTGTAATTTTTTACTCACACCATTAATTCGTTGCAACAAAAATTCCCATACGCACAAAAATAAAGCAGTTTCAAGTGTTCCTAATTGCTTTAAAATACCTTCAGCTTGCAATTTCACAATAGGTTTTTGGGTAGAATCATTTGAAATTTTGATTAAAGCTTGATTTATTGGCTTCCACAAAAAAAGTAAACTTTCACACAAATCATGTCGAGCAGACCATCTTGTTCCAGATAATGTTTTAATTGTCTTAATTCTTCTTGTATCCAAATTATTTATTTCTGGATTTTTCTTGTATAGATCACATTCATTTTTTAATATTTCAGATCGGTGAGTTGATAAATTAAAAATATTGTTGAGTTCTTGGAATAAATTAAAAAATGGACAGCTTTCTTTGCAAATTTCTGCCGCACTAATGCCAACTAAATTTAAAGAATGCGCTGAACAAGGTATATATACAGCGTAAGGACACTTTTTTTTTTATTTCCGCTTGAACGCCTTTGTTTATCCCAGACATATTCGCAGCGTTATCATAAGATTGACCACGACAATTCTTGATATCAATTTGTAGTTCCTCTAATGTTCTCATAATAGCATTTGCTACATCTATGCCTTTATGACCAACATTAGGTAAAAATGTCAAAAATCTTTCTACTGGAGAGCCACTTGAATCCACATATCGCAAAATAAATGTGAGTTGATCTATGTGTGACAAATCTGGTGTAGAATCAACAATTATTGAATAATATTTTGAAGCCTTAACTTCTCTAACTATAGTTTTTGAAACTTCGTCAGCAATAATTTGTACGAATTCGTCACATATGGTCGAGGATAGATAGCTCGTGCCTCCTTTACCCGGATTTCCATATTCAGAAATGTGCGTAGCTAAAAAATCATCGTATATCGCAATTAATTCGAGGGACATCATGTAGTTCCCATTGTGAGGATTTCCAAATTACTCTACGTGACCTCTGAGTGATAGGCCTCGAGATGAAAGAGCTTTAATCACATTCACGACTCTCTGAAGTACACTACGCCAATAAGTTCTTTCTTCTTCGATTTTCTCCAATAATTTTGCGTCAACTCGATTCGTTTTATTTCCTCGTAGTTTCATAGATATTAAAGCATTTTTATGAGACTGACTATTTTCGTGCTGACCAATTCTTACTTTATTTTTCCAGTCGTCGTAACCTTGTTTCTGTGATCCAAATTGAGTTTTTCTATCAAACAATGCACACGGCCCACAAAATACTTTCCCAGTACTTTCTGAGTAGATTAGCCACTTACGATGCACGTTTTCGCCGTTGGATAGAGTTGTTTCGAAATCAGCTTTCGAAAAATAACGTGGCCCTGTTGCATACTCGCGCTTACTTTTTTTAAAATCACTATTCATATTTTGAGTAAAACCATTTGTCACGATATGATCTATGGTTGCGTCATTTATTACCCACAGAACCGGATCACTACTCACACTGACTGAGTCACATGGTTCACGAATTATATGCTGATCGTGTGCCTTGTCTGTGTCGTTAATTGATCGAATTTCTTCTATCTCCATTGCTTCGTCACAAATATTTTTACACTGCAACATACTGCTGGCACCATTGTCAGAATCTTTCTTCTTCATTATCATCGTTCTTGTGAGTGTTGGTTTTAAACAGTTTGTCTATTTTCGGTGTTTTAGCGATTATTTCTTGATACTTCTCTTCTTTTCTTGCAGCTATTTTTCCATATTCACATCCACTCGATTTTTTTCTGATACTCATTTTATAAATGTTATAATTAATCGCCCACTATAATAATAAAAATTATTTTGACGCCAATTCTGCACAAGAATAACTTATTTATCAGCGACCCGTGCTGCTTCAAAAGTCGCTGCACACTGACTAGTGTTCAAACGTGTCACTGTATCGAAACGAGTGAGCAAAATGTAAACATTAAGCATATAATATTTTGGCCAATGATGTTGCACGCGAGTGTATAATATTCTAAGTATTCCGCGCCTCCACGAAAAAAGATCGCATACTCGCAGAGACCGCGGTCTTTAAGCCGAATTTTCACGCGCGCGGTCTTTAAGCCGAAGCAGCCCCGCGCAGTCTGCGACGACTCTAAAGTCGTCGACTCCAAATTCGTCGCAGACTGCGCGCGGCTACATTTCCGAAAAGTTTTTTGTTTACTTTGCCCAGACGATCATTTCGGGCCGATGCAGCTCTTGCGCTGACGTGTGTTTGAACTTTTGTTGTGTTATATCTATATTTATACGTATCGAAAATCTGAATGTGTATAGATATATATGTATGTGAACCTTTCTGTAAGACAGTGTCTTCTGCATTGTAATTAACACAATACATTAATTATTTCTCGTTCAATAAATCTAAACTTTTTAGTCGGTTCTAAATTTGCCGCCCTGAAAATTTGCCGCCCTAAAAATTTGCCGCTCTAGGCCGTGGCCTACTCGGCCTATACCCAAATCCGCCCCTGCACAAGGGGAATTTCTTTTGATCATTACAGGTGATCAATTCCAACCCTACTAAGAATTTGGAAGATACTATTTCTATCAATAATTATTTATTATGATAGGCACACAAAACTGCAAAAATTGAACATATTGTCGAAAAATTCAATTGATTACCAAATTCTAGAACACTTTGTTAGAATCTAGTACTATTGAAGAAATGTTTATGTTGTTGGCGAACTTTCCTAAGGCTTCATTATTATGTTGGGCTTAAATTATTACCTAAGATTGATTGACAAAAAGAGTAGGTTATTTTTAAGTAAATAAAGCACCATGCACTTTTTACGCTGTTTTTTTATTACTTTCAACTCTATCTCTCAATTTTCTACATTTCCTTTCATAATTGTGCTTTTTTATGAATTTCAACCGAAAATTGCAATGAAACATCATAAATCCTTATTCACGTTCAATTGAATCCAGACTTTCAATACTTCCATTTTCAAGTCCTTTATGCGCATAAGGACATTTTTCCTCTTGTTCGCGCGTGTCACAAGACAACGGTGAACGCCCTATAAAGTTAATGTTTTTGTCTGTTAACCTGGTGAAGCTTCTAAAGCACATCCTCATCCACGTGTATTGCAATTAATAAAAGCATCTGCAACAGACATTTCCTCATCCCATCTTTTAATTTGTTGTTTGTCTGAAAATTGTCTAAAGACACAAGAGCTCCATGTCCCTGACCTTCCTTGGCGTCTCGACACAGCACCTAGCTGAGATGAAAAAATCAATACTTTGATGTCAATAACCTCGTAGCGTATCAACCATTGTTCTACCCCTACAATTTATAATGAGCAGTTTGCAGCCCTGCCCTACCGGGGAGCCATCAACAGCGTTTGACTGTGGAAAAGGGCAATACCGTCGAGACATTAGAATGACCTCGAACCTTGTGATTCTGCTGCATGTCTCAGTTTTAGCCCTTAGTCTCTCACCCTCATTTTATGGTAAGTCGCGTCGGTCTGTCGCAATAAAATTCACTTCTTACTTCACCCTTACTTAATTTTCTACTCATTCCACAATGATTCCAAGTCTCTACAGAAATGAAAACCCAAACAAACTCCTGAGGGATCTCCGATTTCAGGCTTTGCTTGTGTGTATAAAGACAGGCGTAACTCAACAAACATACACTTAGGGGATTGTCTGGAACAGTAACTACCCCACAGCCCAGTTTGATATAAGCGTCAGCAGTGCTTGAAAGTTGAAAGCTCATCGACACAAGGCATACAGACGGAAAACCTAAGGAGGGAAAAAGATTAGGTAATGTAGCTTTCTTCCAGGGTGCGACGTTAACGGAGCGTCCGCTTTGCTTTTTCATTCACAGGCATCGCCTGTTTTATCCAGACATGACAAACCTAACCTACCCCATTCGTTTTTTCGTGATGTACCTCAACATGCCCTATATGTCTGGACGTAGAAGTTCACAAGATACAAACATTTCAATGAGCTTAAAGTTCACAGGCCTAGGTAATTTTTCTGCGAACATTATCCAGGAGAACGAGTTCCAGGAAGATTAGGTTTATATCAATGCTGGCTGGATTTCAAAGAAGAGATTTTTCCCAAGGAAAATATGATACGGTTTGTTTCTCTAGAATTCTGCGCCGAAAGCAAGGATTCGGGTATTATTCAATTGAAATATACTTCTTTTCGACTTGTGTCGCTGTCAGAAAAGGACGATAAGAAAACTTGGATGTGAGGAATGTTATTTTTCTAAAAATTTCTAGAACAGATTCGATCTATTGGGTGCTACCTTTGGCTTTGCGATCAAACGTCGAGTCTGAGTCGACATTAATATTTCTTTGAAGCCAGCCCAACATCGAGTAACTTTGATTGCTATTAGATTGAATATGAGTAATCGCCCTCCTTTTTATTATATAACAGAAAACGACTCCTTATTCACTTGGTAATATTTTCTTTCAGTTTTGTGAAACGTAGTACATTCTGATAAAGTTACAACGACGCTAGTTCAGACCAGACTTCTAGGAATGAAAAACATAAATTAGGGGTAGAAATTTAGATTTAATTGACTGCTACGAGTATGCAAGCAGATGGAACCGAAATGTATCCTTAGCATTTTCCGATTGTAGGGGGAATCTTTTAACTACAGTGTATAGTTAAATTAGATTAAATTAAATTAGTCCTTTGTGCGCTACGTTTTTGAATTGTGATATTTGGCAAAATATGAATTAACAGCATGGAAAAATATAAAAAAGACATACAATACCCTATGACATTACAATACCCTATTAAAATCGGTAACTGTCTTCCTATCAATCCGTCCGTCTGTCCATTAGTGCGTCACAGCGATTTTTTAGAGACTAAAGAACCTACAGTTATAAAATAATGTGAAAAGGACACAAGTTTCTCGTCAATGAAAGTTTCATAGTCAAAAAAGGATTCTAAATGGGGTCTCTTCATATTAGGATATGACTCAAATCTTTTCCCCGAAGATATTCAAGTAGGGTACCAAATGAAAGGTATCTTTCAATATCAGTTACTAATATTGTAATATCTATAACGGTATAGGTACGGGTGCGGAAGAACATAATAAAATGGTGTCTCCCCCTCGCGATTGGACATATGTGGACCGAAAAATCAGAAAAAAACCATGGATGTGGTTCTTTATGAAAACAACAAGGAAAAACAACACCAAAAGTTGATATTCGCTCCTTATTGATAGTATGATTTATCAATATGAAAGGCTTGATAAGATTGTTTAATATCAAGCACTAAAATTTTTTTATCTATGTCGAAGGTGCGCCACGGAGGGAAAAAAATCTCAGGGGTACCTCTTAACGTGTACTGGGGTAATGAATACCTGAGAAGTTGAAATTCACTCAACTTTGTTGATCGTCGGTTTAAAGGTAAAACTCACTAAGTGACATTTTTACAAAAAATAATTTTTTTGCATAATCTGCATCGGCATGCTAAATTCTATGAGAAGAAAAAATCAGCAAAAGCAATCTAACGGTATTTCCAGAAATAACTAGTGGCAAAATTCACTAAGTAAACACCAACGGAAAAAGCCTCAGAGGCAAAACTCATTAATTACTTAGTGTTGCTAGTCTTGAACTGAATGTCAGGTAGATAGGACATAATTTGATTTATAGTTTCAGTGGAATATTAAGTGTTTTACATAAGTGATATAAGAACATACGATTGGCTTTGGAAAAGAGCAGAACAACGCATTATGCACCAAAAAACGTAAGTATTTACAGCCTCAATTTATAGTAAGTGATATTTTACCACGATATGTTAGCAGTGCAATTATGTAAAGCAGGCAATAGAAGATTAAACTACGATAAACGGATTAAAAAAACACCTGCATTTTATTTTTGCAGAATCACGAAATCAGCAACATTGATAATAAGTTTCCTGGTACAAGTGGAGTTAGTATTTCACAAAAAAGCAACGGAAGAAAAATTAAAAAAATACTTGGTAGATTATTCAGACAGCGAAAGAAATGATTTTTCTTCAGATGATTCAGTAAATGATCCATCCTTTCAACTGCTACAAAACGACTTCAATATTTCTGATTCTGATGAGTATCAAGAAAATGTGTCTCCTAATACAAAGAAACTTACCCGTTGGAGGAAAAAGCAACCGTCACAATGGAAAGTGAATGTTGCTAAATCTAGGGGATTGATGTGTCTGCCATACCAGAATAAAATGAAAGACTGTACAGCCAAACATCTTAAAGAAGTCAACTGTACTCGCTGTCGATTTGGCTGCAATGATCATTTTACAGAGCCAGAACGAGCTGATATTTGCTATTCATATTGGGCTATGGCAGACAATAAGCGTCAAAAAGATTTTTTAATCAAATCGGTACAGGTGAATGCACCTAAGCGACGAAAACTCCATGAAAATTGCACTTATAGCCGTACAGTTTCCAAGGCATATTGGTTACAAAATAATAGGGGCCGCTTCAGAGTTTGTGCTAAATTTTTGAAAAAATTCTCTGCATTTCAAATGGCCCTATTAATACAGCCATTCAAGGTATTGGGGCAACAGGTACCTTTCAAGGAATTGATTAAAGGGGGAAAAAATCCTGGAAATAAAACAACTGATGAGCAGTTGACTTTAATTAAAGAACATATAGAAAGCTTTCCTCGTATGGAGCCAAATTATGTCAGAAAGTCAAGCAACAAAATGTACCTCGATTCCAAACTGTCCGTGTTAAAAATGTACGAATTGTACACAAAATTTTGTGAAGAAAAAAATGTTCTTCCAGTCAGTGGATTCATTTATCGGGGAGTATTCGGAACTTGCTACAACTTATCATTTTTTAAACCCAAGAAGGATCTGTGCTCAAATTGCAACAAATATGAAGTAGCAGATAGTCTGCAATAAGCAGAATTGCAATTGGACTACTCGATGCATATTATCCGCAAGATCGAGTGCAATGCAGCTAAAGAGAATGAAAAAATAAGATGCCAAAATGATTCCTTCTTTGTAACAGTTATTTTTGATTTGCAAAGTGTCTTACAGTATCCATTTTCAAATGTTTCGCAATTTTATTACTCGAGGAAAATTTGTGTCTACAATTTAACGCTATATGAAAGAGACGGTACAAATGCATACTGTTATTGCTGGAATGAATTGAATGGAAAGCGAGGTAGTAACGAAATTGGTTCAATTTTATTACAATATAACCAACAACTGCCAGAAAATTTTAAAGAAGTATCACTGTTCTCAGATACTTGAGGGGGACAGAACCGTAATCAACAAGTTGCTGCTGCCTTAATGTACGCTGTAAAGAAAACTCACCTGAATGTAATACAACAAAAATTCCTTGAATCTGGGCATTCACATATTGAATGTGACTCCATGCATTCAGCAATTGAAAATGCACAGCGTAATAGAACTGCCTTCGTAATGAATGACTGGTTAAATATATTTAAAGCGGCTCGATCTAATAGAATACAGAACAGACACTCTCAAAAGAAAAAACTCGAAACCAAAGGCCTGTACAAAGTTCTCTCAAATGAAATGTTCTGATTTCAAGGATTTACAAGCACTTGCCTTAAATTTATTAAAAATTAAAAAAAATGCGAGGATGGAAATACTGTCTCATGGCTTAAGATAAAATGCCTAAAATTCCATAAAAACTTCCCTGATGTAATGTTTTATAGATATGATCACACTTCAGATTCACATGGATGCTATTAGACTAAAGCCTGCATATAAAAAGTTACTTCCGATTTCAAAACAAAAGAGGAATGATTTGGTTAAGCTTTGTAAAAAAGGTTTAATCCCAGAGGAGATTTGCAATTGGCACACAACTGTACCAATAACAACTCATATAACTAACAGATTACCTGATCCAAACTTTGATGAGGAGGAAGATGAACAAGATTATTAAACAAAATAAAGTAAAATTGAAAATGAATACAACGTTTTCGAATGTATTTCCAATACTTATTTTCATTAGATGGATTTTAAAAAAGGCACTTGTTTCAATTAATCTTAGAAGGAAAATTCATTAAGTACACTTTTCAATTTTATAATATCTAAATTTAAAACTTTACTATTGAAACTGCATTGTAACCTTTTGAATTATAGTTTTATACAAATTTGCTGAAAAAGCAGATTATTTAGATGTAAAACTGATTTTTGAGACCAGAAAACGTCCTTAAACTTTATTATCTTTAAACAACGAAAATGTCACTTAGTGAATTTTATCTTTTAACCGACGTAATGAATAGTATGATTTGTCGATTTTTAACTGGATTCCATAGTAAAGAAGGCGTAATTTGTTGCTTTTTTTGCTTAATTTACCCTTTCTAAAAATATTTTTTACAATACCCTATCAAAATCGTAACCTGTCTATTTGTCGGTACGTCACAGCAAGCTTTCAGAGGAACTAGACAAGGAAGTCATTGGATCGTAGTAGTCTTTGCGTATAGACGTCTTTTAAATCGCTCCTGTCAAAAGTTTTCAAAAATTAAATTAATTTTTTAAAAACGTTAGTCCGAAGTTAATTTTTATCGGAAAAAATCTTATATTGTCGAAGTCATCGACTCAGGAAATTTCTATCGAATATTTTTACTTCGATTGGTAACGAAAAACAAATTCACAAAGAAAATTTCGCCGCTGGTATGGAGGAGCCCGACGGCTTCCCACCGTTGGGGCAACCTGGGGAAACGACGAATACGAAACAGGCGACAATCACTAAAAGAAAACATAACGAAGAAAACTCCGTAGATGGAGGGTGCAAGCTGCAAATAATAGCGGATAATCAACAAATGGCCAAATTGCAGAAAGAAAATGATGAACTAAGGCAAGAGATACAGTCTCTCAAGGATCTTTTCAAGCAAGGGATGAAGCCTCAAAAGACGCAGCCACAAAATCAATGGCAACAGGTAAGAAAGCCGAAGAAAAGTGCAAAGCAAGTAAATCCAGAGGAAGTTCTAAGTGCTGGTGGCACCAACGAGAGCCAAAATTATTTTGCAGCGCTGGAGGGATTAACCGAAGATATGGAAATCGAAGAAAACATCGGCGGTAATTTTAATCAAGATAATGACGTTAATTTCATTCAATATTTAAAGAACAAAAATAAGGAGAAAAAACCAGCCCGCAGTTCTGCTGGTTCCTCTGAAAAAGCTTCCAACAAGACAGAAAAAGTTCCGCCAATCAACGTGTTCGGACAAACCGGGAAAGATATGGTTCGGCTATTGGCAGCCGAAAATAAGCTGGCCAATTTTGAAATCAAAAGAGTTAATGCCGAAAAATTAACTATAAGGACGAAATCACTGGTTGATTTCAAGTCAGCCAAAGATGCGCTGATTTCTGAGGAGGTTCCACACTTCACCTATACCCCAAAAAGTGAAAAGAATCAGACCTTCTTGTTGAAGGGTTTGGACAGCGGAGAGGATACGGTCGATCTTCTTCAGGTGCTCAAGGAGGCTGCACCAGATATTGATTTTGTTTCAGTCAAAGCCTTTGCGACAAGAAGGTCGACCATAGAAAGGAAGAATTTACCACTTTACCTGGTAAAAATTGCAAATAAGAGCAGTTCAAGTGCCCTTCAACAAATAAGGTACTTAAATTTCAGAGTGGTGAGGTGGGAACGCCTCCAGAAAAGAGAAGTCAACCAGTGTTACCGGTGTCAAAGATTTGGACATTCGGCTGCCAATTGTGCCATGCACTATCGTTGCGTTAAATGCAAAGACGTTCATGCTCCCGGTGAGTGCAAATTGGCTCAGACGGAGCCTAAAGAAAAATTATACTGCGTTAACTGCGGTGTTTTTGGTCACCCAGCATCATATCGAGGATGCTCCCGATATCAAGATGCAAAAGTTAAATTTGCTCCAAAGCAAACACAAGTACACCGTAATATCATACCTTCCAACTTCGTCAAGCCCGGAGTATCATTTGCACTCGCCGCTAGAGGACCAGCAGAAAATGCTGGAAATAATGTAAATAATGTAAGTGGCAATAATGAGCGGCTTTCCAAAATTTACCAGCAACTTAATTCTTTATCGGAGAGAATCGACAAACAAGATTCAAAAATTAACTTTGCTTTTCAGCGTTTAGGTCTTTCAAATGCCTAATAATAACTTGTCATCCAGTCATATTCCCATGGATAGGCTTCGCCTCATATCGATCAACGTCAACTCTATCGTTGCTATACATCGACGTAATTATCTCCTTGAATTCGTTGTTAAGCAAAAGCTTGACATCATACTTCTCACTGAAACCCACCTCAATTCATGGCATTCCATGGAATTCAAAGATTTTGCATTCGTAAGAAACGATAGGGTAATAGGTTATGGGGGAGGTGGCACCGGGATATTGGTTAGAAGACCCTATTGCTTCCAAAATATTGAAAAAGTCGAATTCAAAAACTTTGAATTTCTTGAAGTGTCCGTCATAAAAATTTCACTGCCAGGTGGGGATAACCTCTTCGTTATCTCTGCCTATGCAACTGGTCAAAATGTTCTCAAGTTCAAGGAGGAACTCAATTCCTTGTTTGAAATACTCGAATTGAACAGGCTGCATAATTATTATATTTTTGCCGGTGACCTGAATGCCAAGCATACATCATGGCTGAACGCCACCAATAATCCAAGAGGTGTATTCCTGAAATCATGGATAACAGAGAACCAAATTGAATACAGGTGCAACCTATATGGGTCGGAGTTCCCAACATACCCTAGGACAAATTCATATTTGGACCTCTGCATTGCTGACGCAAGACTTGAATTCAGCTTTAATAGTCCTCAACGGAAACTGCAGGTGCTTCCTTACGATAGCGACCATAACGCAATCGTAATGGAAATTAATCATCAAAGGGATGATTTCTTCTTCATTCCAGTTCAACATGAAAACCATCGGTTGAATTTCAAAAAAACAGACTGGGGAAAGTTTCAAAAGAAGTTTAATCGGAAGTACCAGAAGCAATGTCCTCCTTTTGATGATGGCAACGCTTGCTCAATGGTTCCTAATAACAGAAATCTAACTGACGATGAAATAGATCTCTATTTGTCGAAGTTAGAGAAGCTGACGTTGGAAACGATTGAGAAAGTAGTTCCCAAGATTAAACATCGAAACAATATGGAAGGATATGAAACACCAACCATCGCAAGGTTGAAAAGATTGAAAAGCCTTCTTCTCACACGCGTCAACAATATTTATCGACGATTTTTGGACTACAACCATCCCTCGTTGGCTTTGTTGAAATTACACCTGAAGAATGTCCGGAACTTAATCCGTTCATACTTCAGGAGTGAGGTCAGCAATCAATGGGCGGAAAAACTGAGGCGTATTAGCCCACAGGACCCAGATGGCGTTTTCGCGAAAGTGAATAGCTTATTCCGCAGGAAGTCTCGAGTGAAGGTATCGAATCTTGAAGTCACTAGTGATGAGATAAATCTTCTCGATAGAGCTGGTATCGAAATTGATAGTACGACTCCGGATAGAAATGGAAACAGGATTATATGTGATGGATTGCCGAAACTTGCCCTGATTGGAACACATTTAGAATTGGTTCATCTGCCAAACCCAGAGAGAAGGAATGAAATATTTTCGGAGGTCGTTGAAGCAAAAGTTTCCGACTTCAAATCAAGCCTGAACGGCCAATCAATTCTTCATTTCGATGAAACATTAACATCTGACCTCATACCGAGCTTGAATCTTATTGATTATTTTGTCAGCTATGAAGACTTGTGTTTCATATTTCGCAGAATAAACAACAAAAAACCATGTGGTACTGACGGTATTCCAAATATAGTTCTCCGACATTTGCCTGAGGTTGCTATTAGGAATTATTGCATATTGTTCAACAACATGTTGAACAATTCATATTTCCCAAATGAGTGGAAAAAGGCTAAGGTATTTCCGATCTTGAAGAAAGGAAAAGAATCTTCATCCCCTAAAGCTATCGCCCAATCAGCTTGCTGCCTAACATCAGCAAGGTGTTTGAAGTGATACTCAACAGAGCATTAAACGCCCACATTGAGAAATATGAGTTGATGCCGAATTGCCAATTTGGTTTTCGTGCCAGGCATTCGACCATACATGCAATAACGAAAGTAACCTCAGACATCTTTTGGAAACTAAACAACAAAGAATGTGTTGGAGCATGTCTCATTGATATGGAGAAAGCCTTCGATACGGTGTGGTTAGATGGACTAGTTTTCAAACTTCTTCAGGACAGGTTCCCCAGACACCTTGTCGCCATGATGTGTAATATGTCATACGGGAAATCGTTTGTTGTAACTGATGGAAATCTGACAACAATGCGCGAATTCAAGGTCTTGAATGGTCTACAGCAGGGAACAGTTACTGCGCCCCTGCTTTTCTCAATATTCATTCGCAAGCTATTGAAGAGCTTTGATTTTAATGTCTCGCCAACGCAATCATTGGTAGCGTTTGCTGATGATCTGATCATCTATACGGCAGACCGAAAAGCTACAATAGTTCAGAGCAATCTTCAAAAAATGTTTAATGATGTGCAGCTCTACACCGACAATTGGCGAATGAAAATCAATGCGCAGAAGTGCGAAACAATCTTGTTTCGGACAACGCTGCAGGGGGCCAGTCAAGACCTGAAACGTAATTGGAAGGATTTCCACATTATGGCTGGTGAGGGTAGTTCAGAACGGGTTCCACATAAATCCTGTGTTCGATACCTTGGTGTTCATCTCGATCAGTATCTGTACTACACTGAACATGTCAAAATCATGCTCAGTAAGGCACTAAAAGTAGTCATGGCCCTTCGGCGACTCTTTCATTCCAGATACATTGATCAAAAAGTCAAAGTTATTTGTTACAAGACCCTCGTTAGGCCAGTTTTGACATACGGATGCCAGATCTGGTACAACCAGAGTGCTGGTACAATGGAAAGATTAAGAGTTTTCGAAAGGAAATGTCTTCGTGCATGTACTGGTTTGTACAGAAAGCCTGAGAGGGATTGGAAGCACTATATATCGAATAGAAAAATTTATCAAACCGCTCAAGTGACAAGAGTCGATATCTTCATATTGAAACTTCTTCGGAATCATATCGCAAGATCTGTAACTGTGAGTGAAAACCCTTGGATTTCACAGCCGTTCCACCCTACAGACGGGTATATTGTGACTTGCCTCACTACTGGCTTCGTTCCTCCAGAAGCATTCGTGTATTTGGACATGAATCGATATATTTTTGATTCTCACGGCGTCCCAATCATATATCACATATACCGACGGGCCACCGATAAGAAGATAAAATATCCTCCGAATCTGAGTTCACGAGACCAACAATTCCAATGGAGATACTCATTCGCTAGATTCGTTGAGGCTGGTCGAGCTGAGATGGGGCAATCTAGGTATTGGTGGCTGAATGACAATGTCTAAATTATTCGTGTTTATTTTCTGTTTTTGTGCTTTTTCTCGTTACTTAGTGTTTTAGATTCATCTCATTATTGCCACATCTAGTATTGTCGTTTATTTGTATTATAATTTAGGTATAGGTTACAATATAAGGTAACGTTTTGTTTTTTTTTTTTATTGAACTTATTTAGAATTAGGGTGTAACATATTAGGTATAGGATATAAGTTCATTGTTGTGTTAGTAGTATAAGTAATTTTTGAATAATGCTGGTTGTTTTTTTCTCCTTTTTCCAATTGAATCAAAAAATATCTAATAATCTTAATTAATTTAAATTTGCAAGTGTATTTTTTTCATTAAATGTGTTTAACTGATAACGTATAAATTTAGAGAGCCATTCGGGCCATTAAGTTTTTTAAAAGTTTTATTGTTTGGAATTTGCTTTATGTTCTTAAAAATTTATAACGATTAGTATTAAATAAAGCGCTTTTGACTTTGACTTTGACTTTGACAAGGAAGTCATGATTCATGCAAATTTTATAGTCGAAAAAATTTTCAAAAAACTTCAAGCGTGATCTCCTCATATGTAGTAATCGAGCAGTTATACTAACAAACTGCCCAAAACCCTCCTATCTCCTATCCAAAATTGTAATGGCAGATTTAAAAAAAAAAATTGTTATTTTTTTTCACCTGTAATTGTAATTTGTAGAATAGTTTTTCTTCTTATTATTATTATTAAATGTAGCCTCATATAAATTTTCCTCTATATTAATATTTAAATGTTCTCCGTTAATTATCTTTTCTATAAAATTTAATTTTTCATTACTATTTAAAATTTTCATTTCTTTCCATCATATAAATTTCCACACTATATGTAAATTTTTGTCACTTTATTTAAATTTCTTTACATCATTTCTAATTTCTTTAATTCTTTTAAAATTTCCCTACTGTTTTTGCCTTTAAAAATTTTGAATCTGCCCATTACAATTTAGGATGTGGAACCCCTGACTTAGTGCAGGGCAACGGTGCATTACCTAAAAACCCCATCAACGAGCGCTCGTCGAGGAGGGTGGGTAGGTACCCTTTTGGATTGATTTCAAATTTTCATGAGCCTCTCAAAAATATCCATACTAAATTTTTTTATATACATTTTGAAATTATTTATATATACCTTTTTTTTTTAAATTTTCTAATATATATTTCTTAATGTTTTTTTAATATACATTTAATACGGGCACCTGAAATAGTAAATTACACTAAGACAGAAGGTGACATATTTTTTATAAATAAAATGGAAGGTGATATATATTTTTATAAATAAAATGGATTGTTAAACTGAACCGTCGGTCTTTCCATTCCGTCGAATCTGACCGGGTATTCGACCCGGCACGGTGGAAGGCTTTTTCCACAAAAAAATGAGCTAGCCATCGGGCGCGCTCCAACTTTCTCTTAGTTTCAGGGACTCTTGCCGGTTGAGTGGCCCCTAGTCAAGGTGCCTTTTTATAGCATAGGGTTATGTGATCCGATTGCATAACTCTATGACATAAACTGGTCACCGGTATATTTCTTTTCTGATGGGAAGGCTCATGCGGGGTATGTTTGTATGAGTTTTCCACTCAGAAGGGAAATATATGGCCACTGCAAAATTTTTTGGATCTTGATCCGGTTGGGCGTGTGCGAGGGGGCACCACCACCATCCGGTTGTCCCACTCTTATTTGTGGGCCATGAGAATCGTCGGGTATCGACGAGGCTCCCCTAAGTCCGTCTGTTTTGGCTTGTTTCAGCTTGTTCTTTGAACAAGCAACTCTCCCCTTTGTAGTTACCTACGCTTTTCGACTTCGGTAGATTAGTTCTGTTTTCGAGACCCAAGAAATTCGTGAAAGCGAAATTCTTTTGTAGTGGGTCCTTGTGCTGCGGGAATGAATCCACCCCACGACACCGCAATGCTAGCCTACCAGCGCATTCACGCGTCCCAGACAAGGGCATTCTCGGTGGAAATCAACATCTTCCTTCGCCGAGGCAGCAGACCATCGCTGCAGTTCTTTACGAACATTTTTATACTTACCCTTTCACTACACATATAAGGGAAAGACCTCTTACAATTTTTTCACCAAAGATAGTCGAGGAGGACATCAAATGACCTTTATAAATCATTTGTTAAGACTGCAATATCGACATTACGTAGGCAAGGGAAATGAAAGAATGGAAAAAATGGAAGAACAGGAAACATTTGTGTTCCTCGCGGAGGCAGTTCCTTATGGGTACAACAACGAAAAATATCTTCGAAGTCAAAATTCATTTCTTTGTTAATACTAGTAGGGTTTATGAATTTCACATTTTCGCCAATGCAATCGGATCATAATCTATGGCGCTACAGCCCGAGCCAGGCCTTGGCCTATAAGATTAATCTCCTCCAATGGCTCCTAGTAAGGATTCGCTGTCAGCTTCTATCGTATCTTCCCATCGGGTCCCATAGAGTCCTCCTACTGAACACCTACCTTGTGCTCTACGCTTCAATGTCCTTTTGGGTAACCGGTTTTCTTCCACTCTTTTCCGTAACATTTCGCAAGCGGATACAGTTGGATCGTTAAATACAACTCACCGTTGTAACGTAGTCTCCACTCTTTTCCTTGTTTCACTGGACCTTCGATTTTCCATAGTAATTTGCGTTCAAGTACGTCCACTGCCTTTTTTGCCACGCTCGTCAGGATCCATGTTTCACGTTCATAGAATAGCATAAGTTTGATAAGAGATTTGTAAATATGACGCTTATTTTGCCTGTGTACAACTCTGGCCTTTAGAATGGGAAGTACGGAGTACAGCATTTATATGGCGTCCAATTTCATCCTTTTCGGCACCTCTTCTATTTTGGTTGACTCCAAGGAAGATAAAGTTATCCAGACTTTTAAGGTAATAGTCTCCTACAGTTAGGTTTTTCCGGACTGGAGTCTTCTTCCTCGTTTGAGTCATGAATTTAGTTTTCATTCCATTAACTCGTAGGCCGTTCAGTTTGCGTCAGGCTCTAGGCTCCGAAAGGCTCCTCCGGCTTCTGAGATTGAACATGCCATAATATTGACGTCATGAGCATATGCTACCAATTGTGTGAAGTTGGAGTTCCAACTGATGTGTTCCTGATGACGCATCCCAGCGCAACTCTAAAGAGTATTGGAGCCAGTTGACCCCTGGCTTTAAACCTAATTCCATGACTAAGCTGTCCATTAGTGTGCTTAGCGATTGTGACCATAAGGAATAGTTTTATGGAGACGTCAAAATTATACATTATTTTATACAGGGCATATTTTTTGACACTGTTTTATGCTGGCTTGAAGTCTACAAAGAGTTCATGTATATCGATGTTATCTCTCCAGCCTTTTTCAAGCATGTGATTTACTGGAAATATCTGGTGAATCACAGACGATCGACTTGGAAAGCCTCCCTGATACTCTCCGACAAAAATTTTATAGTACGGCTTTCATTCTCTTTGTATGATTTTGGAGGGCACTTCATATGACGTACGAGTCCATAGTAAAGCAATATCTCTTTACTGTTTACGCTTAACTTGTTCCCCTTTCGTGTACAGGATGAATGTATAACACTTTATCGCCAGTCCTCTTGTAACTGTTCGTCTAACCATATTCTGCGTATTTGTTGGTGGAGAAGGTTACTCAGGTATAAAGACCCTTCCTCCTCTGGAGCAATTTTGCTGATATTCTATCTATTTCAGGACCCTTATTTTTTCTGGGGTCACATGCTGCCGCCTGTACGTCGTCTCTGGTTTGTGGTGAAACTGAGACAGTATTTGGTGGAGACACTGCGAATAGCTTTTTGAATTACTGGAGCTATCCCTTTTCTGATTTTGACTGAGTTATCTATTATTAATCCTGTGCACTTATGCAAAGACTTGCTTGTGTATTGAAGCCGTCTCTGAAATGTATAAAAGGAGGCAAACACTGATCTAACTTTATTTAAGGTCACGTATTCTCTGGTTTTTGATGATCAGTCGTTTTCTTCTTTAGCATACTTTTTTACTTTCTTTGGGCTGTTTTAGGGATTTGTAAAATAGTTTTACGAAACCCTACTAAAATCGCGTCCGTCCGTCCGTACGCCACACCACTTTGTCTTGCAAACCACATAAGCTACAAACATAAGATTTTGTGAGCAGGTGTAAAGTGACGCCCTCTTCAAAGTTTCAGCTCGAAAAGGAATTTATAAGGTGTTTAAAGGAGGGTCTCTCCATATAGGGATGTAACTCCTGAAAAAAAATTTTTGCTTTGTGGGGTGAAGATGAAGGGGAAATGTACTCTCCTGCTACTGCAACTTGTTTAAGCTTATGTTGGGCCTTGTTGGATTCTCTTTCAGACCTCTTTCAGGCCTAGTTTGGGGTCAATGTCCCACAAATAATTGTTGATAATTTTTTTGCATTCCTGGGCTAAAATTTCAAGCCTTTTCAAATGATTTTTTCATCTAATTTATACTAAAAGGAGATATTCGAAGCCATCTCAGAACTTGACAGGCTTTCAATGAAGCCTTTGCTGATTCTATAACTAAAAGGAACCCATATATAGATAAACAAAGTCAACGTCAAGTCTCTTCAAACCTTCTTCTTTTTCTTCTTCTTCGTAGTACTACAGCCCCTCTCGAGCCTTCGTTTCCTGAAATAAGCACTTCCAACTGTCTGGGTCCATCAACTGTGTCCTCCAATTTCTAAATCCGAACAGCCAACAGTCTTTGTTGACCGAGTCTAACTAGCGTTTCCTCAGTTTCCCCGCTGGTCTGCGCCATTCAATTCTTGTAACGGAATAGCTATTTGGATATCTTTTGCTCGTTCATAAGATTCATTTCGTCAGCCCATTGCATCGTCCATGGCCTAACAATTGTTGAGACTTCCAGCTCGTGAAAAATTTTATACAGGTCATGAATGTGTCAAATTCGCCATTGGCTCCCATCTAGCTATTATTTGCCTCAGGAAGGGTTTCAATATGCTTTCGGATGCTTGGGTTAGGGTTCATATTTTGCCCCCATAACATAGAATGGATCTTATCACAGATTTGTATGCTTGAAGCTTTGTTTTGCTGTATATATATGCAGCTGGTCTTCGAGATCGTCAAAACTGAATAAAATATTTTATTTGCGAGCTGTATTCTTTGACGTATTCCGTCTATTTCATTACTGGTTCTCCTTATTTTCGCACCTAAATTCACAAAATTGTCCACTTTTTTGGTACTCTTTTCGCCAAGTATGATATTTTGGGGGTTTGAGGTATTTTCCCTTGACTGTGACATGTTCTTCGTTTTATTCTCATTGATTTTTAGCCCTACTAGTTTTGCTTTGCTGTCGAGATTCAGGAAGAGTTCTTTGGCAGTTGATAATGACCATGACAAAATGTTGATGTCGTCCGCATAGGCTACTACTTGGCTCGTCTTGTATGGTAATGTACCTCACAGTTCGACAGGTAGCTTCCTTATGACGTACTCCAGAGCCAAATTGAATAGCAATGGGGCCAGCCCATCTCCCTGCTTCAGTCCAATACTTGCGACAAAGGCAGCGGTGAGTTAGTTATTAATGCGGACTTATCATTGTCATTTTGGTTAGGTGAACTGATTTGACTGGGTTGCCAAAGAAAGCATTATTTGGCGCAGTAAGTTAAGACCAATACTGTCGTATGCTTGCCTAAAGTCAACGAAAATTTGGTGTACGCTTATGTTGAACTCCCAGCATTTTTCGAGTACCTGTTTGATTGTGAACAGTAGGTCTATTGTCGATCTACCTGCTCTAAAACCACCTTGATACTCCCGAATAATACTGTTTTTCGTAGGATCTGATTTTATTTTCTAAGATTTTTGAAAATGTTTTGTATGCCGTACACAGTAGTGTAATGTCTTTATAATCTTCGCACTGTAATTTGTCACCTTTTTTTTGGATAAGAAGTATAATTGATTGGCTCCACTCTTTTGGCATATGTTTCTGTGTCCAAATATGCTGGATGATTTTGAGAATAGCTTTATGAATACTGCTGCCGCCATATTTAATAAGCTCCACTGGAATCGCATCGATGCCCGACGAGCTAGCACCCCAACCACTACGCCATGTGGACTGCTACTTATATCAAATGTTGTTAAACAAAAATTAGCAAATGTCATTAATGGGTTAGTAAAACAGAGAGCACTACAACCAACTCTATTGAAAATTACATTCAACTAAAGAACACAACGAAAGATTGTACTTTGAGCTTACAACTAAAATTTATTTTAATGAAACTTTCCAAATAAAACACTTGATCTAATCCTAACAGAAAAATCTTACGACATGCTAAACTTATTTCCTATTATTCCTCAACCTACAATTACAATTGATATAGCAGTAATGAGCTGCAGCGAAAACATAACTTGAAAAACCACGTACGAAGACAAATAATATATTGATTGCCTCACAGTCACCAAAACCTAGACTGCCCCGGCTCAACTCGGGCACCTTCAATGTACGAGTACTGTACCCCACATATATATATATATATATATATGCATATATGATATATTATTGAGGCATCATCAAAATTAAAAATATATCGATCCATGCCCAAAGACACTAGTGCTTCTGTATGTATGAAGCCAGTGGTGCGATGAGTCTCATACTCGGCGGTAGGGTGGAACGGCTGTGCAATCCAAAAACTTTCGCTGACAGATACAGACTTCAATATGTGATTTCAAAGAAGCTTCAAAATAAACTTATCGATTATCAACATTTTGGCATCTAATTAGATTCTTCGATTCGATAGATAATGTTTCCTAACCATCTTAGGCTTTCTGTACAGAGGAGTACACGCGTGAAGACATTTCGAAAACTTGTAATGTTCCCATTGTACTCGTACTTGCACTCTGATTATACCAAACCGGACACCCATATGTCAAAACTGGTCCAGCCAGGGCCTTGTAACTGATCACTTTGACCTTATGATTTATGTGTTTGGAATGAAAGAGTCGGCCAAGAACACTTTACGTGCTTAACTGAGCATGGTTTTGACGGCCCCATTATAGTGCAGACACTGATCGAGATAAAGACCGAAGTATCAAGCACAGAATGTGGAAATCTTCCCAATTACGTTTCAGTTCTTGACTGGCCAACCGCAGTGTTCTCCGAACCAGAATTGTTTCGCATTTTTGCGCATTCGCCATTTGTCCGTGTAGACTTGTATATCGTTGGATATTTTTTGAAGGTTCCATAAATCGACCGATACCTTTCAGTCCACCGTATAAATATCAGGTCATCAGCAAACGCTACTGATGGCCACATTGACGACATGTTAAAATAAAAGCAATTCATTAAGTTGCAAACGAATATGGAAAGCAACAGAAGCGGAGGAACTATCCATTGTTGAAAATCATTCAAGACCAATAAATTGCCCACAGGCATCAGATTTCCATCTGTTACAAGGAACGATTTTCCATACAACATATTGCACATCAAGGCAACAAGGTGTCTGGGCAACTTGTCCTGAAGGGGATGAAATAAAAGTTCATTTAGCGAAACCGTTTCGAAGGCTTTCTCTAAACCAATCAAATATGCTTCAACTTGGCATCAACTCATGTTTTTCAATGTGGGCGATTAATGCTTGTTTCAATATCATTTCAAACAGCTTGCTGATGTTATGTAGCAAACTGATTGGAAATCGGCTTTTAGGGCATGAAGATTCCTTTCCTTATTCAAGATCGGAAATGCCTTGGCCATTTTCAACTGATGAGGGAAGTTTTAATTGTTGAATATGTTGCTAAGCAATATGCAATAACTTCTAATAGTGAACTGAGGCCGATTCGTAGTACTTTATTGAGAATACCTTCAATGACAATAATTTCTTGTTATTTATCCTACCAAATATGAAACACAAGTCTACATTGCTCGCAAAATAGTCAGTAAGATTCAAGCTCGGTATGAACTCCGATATTAATATTTCATTGAAATGTAGAATTGATTTGCCGTGCAAGCTTGATTTGGAGTCGGAAACTTTTGCTTCAATGACGTTTGAAAATGGTTGATTCCCTCTGTTAGGGTTTGAAAGGTGAACCAATTCAAAATTAATTCCAATCCATCACATATATTCCTGTTTCCATTTCTATCTGGAGTCGTACTGACAATTTCGATACCAGCCCTATCGAGAAGATTTATCTTATTACTAGCGACTCAATAACTTTGATAACTTCACTCAAGACTTCTTACGGAATAAACTTTTCACTTTCATAAAAACGGGTCCTGTTTGCTAATACCCCTCATTTTATCCGTTCATTGGTTGCTGACTTCACTATGGTAGTATGAACGGATTAAATTCCGGACATTCTTCGGGTGTCATTTCAACAAAGCCAACAAAGGATGGTTGTAGTCCAAGGCGGGACTGATCTGGTAATTCAAAGGATTCCAGTGAAACCGACGGGGACTGGCGTTCCCAGGGTACTTGAATCGCTTAGTAAAAATAGTAGGACAGGAACTTGATCCAAAACATAGTGGCTTTTTGATTGTTCGATAACAATATCAACTCACAGCTGCGAACCTCAACCCGGGAGATATACTCAGATACCACGAGCAGCTAATGAGCCCCCATCTTCGGATAGTCAGCTGGTTATTTGTGGCCCCTTTTGGGAAGTATCTTGGTGGTTTTGGTTAAAAACAAAGGTTGGCGTTGACCTTATAGCGTCAGATACAGCTGGGTCTCGTATCTACCAGTATGAAAATTGAGAATTCCCTCAATGTAAACTGGAACCGATCTTGAGGGCGTTGATTCGCGGTTAAACCAATCGCAGTCTAATGGTGACCGTGGAGCTAGGCCTATTCATGGCAGGTACCCACGTTAATCATAATTGACTACTTTTGTACCATGATATCGGAAGCGTCTTCGAAATGATGTTGGATTAACTCAGTATAATTTTTCTATAGGCTCCGCATGAGCTAATTTGCCCTCACCGGGGGCATGAGCATCTTTGCATTTTACGCACCGCTAGTGCATGCTACCATTAGTAGTCGAATGGCCGAATCTTTGACACCAGTAGCATAGGTTGACTTCTCTTTTCTGGAGGCGATTGAACCTCACCACTCTGAAATTTAAGTACCTTATTTGTTGAAGGGCACTTGGACTACTTTTGTTTAAGTTTTTACAAGATAAAGTGGTAAATTCTTCCTTTCTACGATCAATATTCTTGCTGCGAAGGTTTTGACAGAAATAAATTCAATTTCTGACGCAGTTTCCTTGAACAACTCAAGAAGATCGGTCCTACCTTCTCCACAGTTCAGACTCTTCAACAAAAAGGTCTGAATTTTATCACTTTTTGGGATAAAGGTGGTGTGAAGCCTCCCCAAAATTCAGCGCATTTTTGGTTTACTATAAATCAACCAGAAATTTTGTTTTAATTGTTGATTTTTCTGCATTAACTCTTTTAATTTCGAAATAAGTTAATTTATTTTCGGCTGCCAATAGTTGAACCGTGTCTTTTCAGCTTTGTACGAATACATTGATTGGCCGAAGATTTTCTGTCTTGTTGGTGGCTTTTTCAGAGGAACCAGCAAAACGGCGAGGTGGTTTCTTCTCCTTATTTTTTTTTTTTTTAAATACTGACTAAATTTTATATCATTGTCTTTATTCGAATTACCTTCGAAACTTTCTTCAACTTCCATTTCTTCTGTTAATCCGTCCAGCGCTGCATAATAGTTTTGGGTATCCTTAGTACCTCTAGCACTTGGAATTTCTTCTGAGATCGTTTGCTTTGTAGTTTTCTTCAACTTTATTCCTTAATTTATTTGCGTTTGCGGTTGCAATTCTCAAGGCCTCATCCCTTATATATCTTCGAGGGACCGTAGCCGTAGCCTTAGCTTATGATTTTCTTTACAAAGTCTGATCACTTCTTTCGATTATTCGAATTTTACATCCGAGAATTCTTGATTATGTTTTCTCATGTTGACGATGGCCGCCAATTTTGTATTTGATGCCTCCTTGGGTTCCCCCAACGGTGGGAAACTGTCGGACTCCTCCAGACTAGCAGTCCGGAAGTTTTCTTTGGATTGTTCGCTTTTCTTGATGTATCGAAGTAAAATAATATTCGATATGAATTCCTTGGGTCGATTGCTTCGACAATATAAGTCTTTTCCAATAAAAATTTGCTTTGGACTGATGTTTTAATAAGTTAACTTAATTCTTGGAAACTTTTGAAAGAAGATTAAAAACACGTCTGTTTTTTAGACGAAACCCTCAAAAACACGTCTTTTATGCAACGAATGCTAGACGTAGTCTGGGGTACTATTGCGAAATGTCAACAGGCTCACCAAAAATCATATGTTACTAGGCATTTTGTTTTTTCAAACGAATTCTTTCACTTGGATCCAAAGTGGACATTATATGGCATTCAAGATATACACATAAACAAGTAGGTCTAATTTCGTAGTACCTACCAAATAAAGTCTTAATGGTAAAATGAAACATCTCAGGAATCATAATTGGCTTTAACAGAGCAAAATGGCGATATTGTACCATTTTGTTGTATTTCAATTCAAGAACCTTGTCCAAATATGAAGGACATGAATTTTTCAGTATAATTATTAAGTACGGCGCAGAGAGAAAATGCCCTCTTGAGACAATGAATCACTTCAGTGAGTAATTGCGAGTTACCTATTTGTCGTTCAAGATTCTATGATTCAGTCCGATTTTTTTGTTTTTTTTTCAAAAATATACATATTCATTGCGTGGCCTCCCTATCCTAAATTTCTAGGAAGGTTTGCCTGGACAGTGTCCCAATAAACTCACGTTAACATAAATACAATAAGAGAGTATGGTTACTCAACCTCTGCTCAAATTCTTATGTCATCTTTGGAAGGCACTAAGAACTTTTGTAGGTTGAAAAGCTCCTTACCACATTTTTGAAATTGCGCAGCTAACGATAATGGGCTGTTGTATTGGTAAAATCTCAATTTTCACAGAATTGATGCTACTCAGGGTTAAAATTCTCACAACAGAAGAAGATGAATCAGAAATTTCGCAGAAGTAAAGAAAGTAACAGCTTGCATTGTGGACTGTTCATTGAAAATAAGCTGGAATTCGACGAAAGGGTAAAAGCATGCAGGAGCAATTGAAACAGACTTAGACTGATGGAAAATAACATAACTTGGAGTGCGTTCTACTTATCAATTGAAATATACGTAATATGTAATATGAAGACGTCCTCTCTCCAATGTCAGCCGTTGAAGGCTTACAAAAAAATTTTGAAACATACGTTATTTATTTTATCATTAAATAGTTTTATTTCAGTTTTCTATTAATTTCTTTTATAATAATTTCAATAAATTCCACAGGAACTTAATTTTAAAACTACGCTTCCTACCACAAAGCCTGTAAAAATTAATCTCAACAACGGCTGTGTCCTCTTATGAAAATCTCATTGTATAGTTCCTGATTCTATATCAATGATTTTGCAACTACTCAACCTCATTTTTTGTTAGTATTCGCTCACATATACTAAGATCCTATTCATGCTTGGCAGCGCTTCTGCGTTTTCTTTGTCAATAAGTTTGCAAATACTTCTTTAAGGGATCTCGGAGAGGGAGAAGGGCAGGACATGTCTAGACGGAAGTTTATATTGCGTGTCCATTATTGTGTAGTTGAACCTTACGACGAGGAGTCACTGAAAACGTGTTCAAGGGGAAAGCCAACACTACAAACTCTTCAAAGATTATTGGTACGATTTCAACCCCTTGATAATAATATGGTACCAGCAAATATCAAAGTCTGTAAGGATAATTTGCTTGTGTTTGCCAGACTTGGCCCTGCGGAGAAAGAATATTCAAAGTGGTCGAGGATTGATTTGAAATGTGTGGAATATTTATATCTCAACATTGCTTAAAACTGGCAATGATTATGCTAGGAATCTAAAAAAAAAAACCGAAATGTCTGTGGTGTGTAATAACAACCCTATCCCTTTGCGAAGGATGTGCACACGTTGTAGCTTGTGTAGGCGAGAATATTGTGTACGATTCCGTATATTTCCATATGTATGGCAAGCAACACAGAAAAGCTTTTGTCGAGGGTAATGTCCTGACGAGACACATGTGTGCCCTTGCCGAAAGGACGACTCCCGACGCAGACCGATTCAAAAAGTTCGAGTACCGTCGAAAGTGCTGCGGTGTTCCACGCACAAGTAATGTCCATGCGGCGGGCAATGAAACGCTTGAACGGCCGAGACAAAATTCTCAGAAATACGGTCTGTGATTGATGCTGCAGACTTAATAGACATTAGGATGTGGAGCTTTACAGGAATTCGCCAACTTCTGAAGAACTTTCGATGTAGACGAAGTAATATTAGGAGACAACCTTCTGGCGAATTTCTTGAACTCCTCGTTCCCCTGTTGAAATATTTGTCTGGCTTGCTACGATTATATAGTACTCGTATATGCATGAGCAGGAATATTACATAAATGGAATTTTCACTAAAATGAAAGTTCATCTCAATCTTCCACCAATGCCGAGTACTTTCTTGGAAGACGCTGTGCACTCTCTATGTACTTGAATTTCCTCAAATTATGTGGATCGCAAAGAATTTGCGTGGATCCAAAGTATATTTACCTTTATTCCTTCCCATTCTCATTATGCTTCTTGTTTTTGTCATGCTCTGCGAACTGACTGCAGTGCATGAACGAAACTGCTCCGTCTGTAGACCAGGGGGAATGCTATTAACCTCTCGAGCACTGGGAAGCAATGCATAATATGTTCGGGTTACTCCGTATGTGAAATGTGGCCATATGATAACTTTGCAATGCCCATCCGAAGAAAGCTTATATCATTAAATAGCGAACTACATATCGTCTGTAGATTTATGTGTGCTTCCAAGTTGAATGGGCTGGGGCCGTGGTCGAGGCTGAAGCTGTAGCTGGGGCTGGGGTATGTGCTAGCTGGTGGTAGCTGCTGGGGCCATCCATGCTTTTAGCTGGCTGGCTGGTGGGTTGGCTGGCTAGCTGTTTCGAGTGTTGTGGCTTCAGTGTTTGTTGGTTATTTGCACGGTGTTGCTGTGCTAGTAATGTAGCCAGCACCAGCTCGCCTTGAATGGACTCTGCATCTTTGCAGTGCAGAATCATTCAGACATTGAAGAGAAGAAGCCGCGATATAGAAAGCGAATACTCACCGGTTGAACCGGCAGACGTTTGTCGTCATTGGTCGGTGTCGGATCCTTTTTTTGTGCTAATTCATTTACTTTTTGCATCATTCATGGTATACAAACAAAACCTTGTTCTTATTGTTCCATTGGGAGTGATCATATGTTTGGTGGTCTAGAAGTGATAATAACGATTGCAAATAATAAAACAGAAAAACTGTGAACTCAAATCGTGCTTTGAAAGTGTACAATTCATTTCAACTAAATACTCAGTCCAAATATGGAAAGAAACTTAAATTTTTAATGAGTTTTAACGTGTGTCTCCTTAAAAGTGGTTAACAATTTTCCTGTTGTGCACATACAGAAATACTAATCCAATAAGATATCAATCGACCTTTCAGTGGCATTTGATTTTTTTTTCAATAAATTTCTGGATTTATTCAAACCTATGCACACTAAAGTTCTATGTCTATAAAGAACAGTAACATAGCGAGCGTGGACTCCTGTGGGAAGCTAAAAAATCCACAAGTGATATAAAAATCGTTCTATTATACCTTCTTGACTATGTGGGAAATTCATATAAATAAATTTACTTCTGGTAAATAACCATGCAATATACATACGTATAAAATACATTTATATGCGATCATACTTGTCCGGTTCACATTCGCCGATTCTATAGTCTCGCACTCGATCGTTGATTGCTGAGGAGTCAAGTTGCGTCCAAGATGCGCTATCATTCGTAATTTTCAAATTCTTTGAGAAAAATTAATGTGTGGAATGTTAAGTATCTCTGACTTGTAAAATTGACATAATGTGGTGAAACTGTGATAGAAGAACCTTAAATAAATTAGTATACGTTATAAAAAGTGATGGAATTGCTGCTGCAATTGCTCAATGAACGCTTGTAATGCAAGGAACAATCAATCCCCAAGGATTAACATATTGTGAAATACCTAAATGGATTACAAAATTAAGGATTGGCTTCTAATTTAATCATCCGGCCAAACGCAAACAATCCTACGAATTTCCCAAAATCAAGTAAGTTTCCTTTTGACAAATTTTCACATTCAATTAGAAATTAAAAATATTGGAAAAAAATTCTACCATTCAAAAGCTGTTGCTAAGCGTCGAGCTGCTAGAATTAATTAGTCTACGCTCGTTTTCAACTGCTGTATAGGTTTATTGCTTCTATTTCTTTTTTTGCTTAAAGCTTCGTTTGGAAAAAGTGTGACCGGGCATTTTAAATACACACAGCCAAATTGAATATTCTCATCATTGTCGCCATGCCAGAAAAAATTTGACTCTTTTATTTTTTATTTGCTTTCTAAAATAAAAATTTCGTAGATAAAAATAATTTAAGCATACATACATGCATAAAAAGCATATATGTGCATGTGTTTGACTGAAGTGCATTAGTTAACAATAAAACGAAAAATAAAAATAAAGGAATATCCGCAGGATTTTGTTAACAATAGCGTTAAAACGAGATAGAACCATTTAAGAATGATTTGCTGTGTTGGACTTGATGAGTTGCATATCGTCAAAAAAAGCTTTGTGGAGAGTCACTTCAAAGATTTCTATCGTGCATTAAGAACGCTTTCAATTTAAATCTAGAACACGTATATATAGTACATACATTTTTTTTGTGGAATTTAAACTCCACCCACCTGATTTGATGAGCTTGAGACTATCGAGTCCACATGTGAATATATATGTCAGTGTTTGAATATATTCGTACATTTCCGCTTTTTATGGAGATCGATTTGTCTGACTGCGCTCACTTTCTTAATGCAGTGATTGTGGAGCGTAAATTATTAGAGAAAATAGAGGCAAGCATTTGTATTAAAGTAAAAAGAGCGAAGAGGCATTTAGAAATTGTTTGTTTCTTTTTTAATTGAAAGCTTAATGATTAAAGCCCGAGAGAGGAAAGTAACTGTATTTTGTTAGATAAAGCATCGATTTCACAAAATCATGAAATAATAATTCTGCAGATTTAATGGATTCAGAGCTGCAATTCAATGAAATCAAAATTTTGCACTAAAATCACCCTTAAATAAGTAATTCGCCTGCTTACTCCAAAAAAGGATTTGCTCTACGCTTTCTCTGTGTCGTTAATAGTGGCAAATCCCCCATGATTGTGTGTTTCGGCTTCAGTATCTGCGTATGTCTCACTACTCAGTATCTGCGTTTTTTTCTCGACTCCAAACTGCAAAGAAGATGATCACTTCCTTAACTGATGACCTAAACTCCTTGCTAGGCAAGTCCTCTTCTGCTTGTTCTGAAGGCGACTCCCTGTTATAATTTGCGGATTCCTCATCTTCCAATCCATCATCTAGTTCGATCGAAAAGGCTGTGCGTTCCGTGTTGGATCCAACTTTACCAATACCGACGAAAAGTAAACCGCAGGTTAAAATTATACAATGTCTCCTCTCAAGGAGAACTGTCCACATTGTCCTTTAGTGACAGCCTGAACGTAAATTTTCCACATGATAGGCAGCATCAACCAACGTTCGTATTGCAGCCAGATTGCCACAATTCTGCAGAAATGATTGAACCTAGTTACTCAATTGTTACTAGGAGTAAGTCGTTGTTGAAGCCGCTATATATTAACCAACAACCAACGGTTTCGGAAGCTGACCATTTAAATGTAGCTCATACTTTACTAGCTGCTCAATAAGATACACAGATACAGCCAGCGTTCGTGCTACAGCCGGATTGCAGCAATTATGTAGAAACAGTGGAGCCTGGTCAATCAATTTTCACTAGGAGCAACTCGCTGTCGAGGCTACTTTCTATTAACCAATAATCTGATTTAATTATCACCAGCGCACTTGGTTCTTCGTCCAACAGCCGGGGAGCGATTCCAAAGAAAATACCGTCTCCGATTCAACATCAGAAATCGAGTTAGTCACTCGATTTCCCTCAACAGATCTTAATTCTCCTGCTCCGTGCTTCTATACCTTTGAAGAACATCTTCATCTCTAGAAGGGCGTACGAAACTTTTGTTGAAGACTTAAAGCGTTATATCAACAAAAAGTTTGGATCATCCGTTAAAGTTCTTAGTTGTCATAAGTTGACTCAGGAAAATTTAACGGACAAAGTAATTGCCTCATTTAACTTGGTGATTTCTACAAATACTGATATTGTCCTGAATTCGAATTACTGGCCTGCTGGTGTACTTGCTAAGCCTTTTAAAACGTGACGAAGAAATTTTCGTCGGTCAATAAATGAAATCCCAAAGCTCTAGTCACAAGTAATCTTGATGAATATGCCGATAATCATAATGTTTGTTGCACTTTATCCTGTTTAAACCTGAATGAATCTCTTTCAAACCTTAAAACTGTTCAATGTAACTTCTCTTCAAAGTCAAAGTCAAAAGCGCTTTATTCAAAACCAATCGTTATAAATTTTAAAAAGAACATAAAGTAAGTTCCAAACAATAAAACTATGAAAACTTAATGGCCCAAATGGCTCTCTATATTTATACGTTATCAATGAAACACATTTAATGAAAAAAAAACAGTAGCAAATTCAAATTAAGATTATTACATATTTTTTGATTCAATTGGAAAAAGGAGAAAAACCCAACCAGCATTATTCAAAAATTACTTATTTTACTAACACAACAGTGAACTTTTATCCTACACCTAATATGTTACAACGTAATTCTAAATAAATTCAATCAAAAAGAACGTTATCTTATACTGAAATCTATCCCTAATCTATAATGCAAACAAACAACAACACTAAATGTAGCAATAATGAGATGAAACTAAAAACTAAGTAACGAGAAAAAACACAAAAAAGAAAATAAGCTCAAATAATTTAGACATTGTCATTCAGCCACCAATACCTAGATTGCTCCGCCTCAGCTCGGCCAGCCTCCACGAATCTAGCAAATAAGTATCTCTATTGAACTTGTTGGTCTCGTGAACTCAAATTTGGAGGATATTTTATCTTCTTATCGGTGGCCCGTCTATAAATGTGATATATGATTGGGACACCGTCAGAATCCAAAACATATCGATTCATGTCCAAATACCTGAATGCTTCTGGAGGAATGAAGCCAGTAGTGAGACAAGTCACAATATACCCGCCTGTAGGGTGGAACTGCTGTGAAATCCAGGAGTTTTCACTCACAGTTACAGATCTTGCGATATAATTCCGAAGAAGTTTCAGTATGAAGATATCGACTCTTATCACTTCAGCAGTTTGACAAATTTTTCTATTCGATACAAAATGCTTCCAATCCGTCTCAGGCTTGCTGTACAAACCAGTACATGCACGGAGACATTTCCTTTCGAAAACTCTTAAACTCTGGTTGTACCAGATCTGACATCCATATGTCAAAACTGGTCTAACCAGTGTCTTGTAACAGATAATTTTGACCTTTTGGTCAATGTATCTGGAATGAAAGAGTTTTCGAAGGGCCATGACCACTTTAAGTGCCTTATTGAGCATGATTTTCACATGTTCAATAAAGTACAGATACTGATCGAGATGAACACCGAGGTATCGAACACAGGATTTATGTGGAACCCGTTCAAGACTACCCTCACCAGCCATGATGTGGAAATCTTTCCAATTACGTTTCAGGTCTTGACTGACCCCCTGCAGCGTTGTCCGAAACAAGATTGTTTCACACTTTTGCGCATTGATTTTCATTCGCCAATTGTCAGTGTACAGCTGTACATCATTGAAAATTTTTTGGAGATTGCTCTGAACTATTGTAGCTTTTCGGTCTGCCGTATAGATGATCAGATCATCAGCAAACGCTACCAATGATCGCGTTGGCGAGACGTTAAAATCAAAGCCGTTCAATAGCTTGCGAATGAAGATTGAAAAGAGCAGAGGCGCAGTAACTGTTCCCTGCTGTAGACCATTCAAGACCTTGAATTCGCGCATTGTTGTCAGATTTCCATCAGCTACAACAAATGATTTCTCATATAAAATATTGAACATTATGGCGACAAGGTGTCTGGGGAACCTGTTCTGAAGAAGTTTCAAAACTAGTCCATCTAACCGCACCGTATCGAAGGCTTTCTCCATATCAATGAGTCATGCTTCAACACATTCTCTATC
Source organism: Odontomyia ornata (assembly GCA_963969285.1). Lineage (NCBI taxonomy): Eukaryota > Metazoa > Arthropoda > Insecta > Diptera > Stratiomyidae > Odontomyia > Odontomyia ornata. Next base: position 125,370,734 of record OZ017740.1, read on the forward strand.
ATTTAGTTTTCAACAGATGTCTGAGGTTACTTTCATTATTGCGTGTGTGGTCGAATGCCTGGCACGAAAACCAAATTGGTGATTTGGCATTAACTCATATTTCTCAATGTGGGCGTTTAATGCATTGTTTAGTATCACTTCAAATACCTTGCTGATGTTAAGCAGCAAGCTAATTGGGCTATAGCTTTTAAGGCTCGAAAATTCTTTTCCTTTCTTCAAGATCGGAAATACCTTAGCCTTTTTCCACTGATTAGGGAAATATGAATTGCTCAGGCAATTGTCGGAGAACTATATGTGGAATACCGTCAGTACCACATGATTTCTTGTTGTTTATCCTGCGAAATATGAGACACAAGTCATCA